>CM061531.1:105874960-107074960 GCA_030545055.2 Neoaliturus tenellus | reverse complement strand
GTAAATGAATTTTTAATACCACAGTAATAACTGTTAAATTGGTTTCATTGAATAGTATTTAAAACACTTGAATGTTATTAACTACCATTAACGATTTTCCAATGAAGTACAGTTAATTAATATAAAATAACTATAAATTACATATTCTAAAAAGATTCAACTTTTGCGTTCTCTACTGTAGTATTTTATTGATAATATATCCCCCCCCATTATAAAATGCCAGTCTTCACTGAACAAGCATTTAGTTATTTTTGAAATTCAAAATTAGGAAGTTATAATCACTATATTTCCTAGTCATCGACATCAATCGTGACAAAATTGGGTGTCTTCTGATTAATACATCTACTTCGATGAGTAGTTTATTCAAATTTAAAATGAAATAAAAGGTTAATATAATATTTTAAAACTGCTTATTCAGCACGAAGAAAATCGGGCATTTTGTATTTTTTCGTGTTATTTTTACTTTAATTACCTTCAAAAACTTTAAAATGCAAAGAAGTTCTTGAAAAGTAATTTAACACAATATAAATAAAAACCTTCAGCTCCAAAGTAGGTTTATTAAAGTATTCGCATTTCAGCGAGATTTCTTTCGTGAAAAGCGCCTCAACTCATTGTTCACTTCTTCGCAACGAGCGAAAAGTATGGAATGAAGCGTTGAAGTGGCCGAGAGAAGAGAGCGGAGAGATGTTTCTTGCTAAAAACGCGCCGAGAGGCCAAGATTTAATCTCCCAGAGGAGTTTCTTGTTTGCAATTAAAAATACGCCCTTGGGCGTACTCGAGCAAGAGGCGGACAAAGAAAACGCCGGGGGCGGAATGTAAAGTTGGAGGACTCAAGACTTACAGGGGGCGAAGTTGGAGCTCTAATGGGAGCAACAAACTTGAAATTGAGAAACTTTAATAACATCGGCTCTAGTATTGCAAGTAGTAATAACTTGGGTAATCATGACTTGTCGGAGTGGACTGAATGTCGATGGACCGGCTCGCTGGCGGCGCGGACGCAACTCCGCTACAACTGGCCAACTCGGGGCCGGGGGCTCGGGGCGCTCGGGTCCAGGACCGGGGTCGGGGTCGGGGGTGGAAAAATACAGAGCGCTACTACTGAGGTGATCATTACGAATAAATACTGTTATTGTACTGTTGAAGGATTTTACATTTTTAAGTGGCATTTTTAAATATTATTTTGACGAATTTTTTTTATTGTTTGACCAATTTGTTTTTGATTGTCTTAGTTCTTTAAAATTTACATTGAATAATAGCTTTTAGTTTTAATGTCCTGGGGATTCTTTATTTCCTAGAAATTAGGGAGAAGCTTTACAATACATATTAATTGTTTATATGTGTATTGCATCAACTCTGAGTAGATAGGTACATGTATAACATTTATGACAAATCATTTTGGAGAATGGAGTGAAATATCTTAGCGCACAATGTGTCATACTATTTAATAGAAAAAGTTTAACTGTAATTTATTATTTGACTAATGCTCCGGGAAAGGATTTTTCATTTACGCTCTAATAGAAAATATATACTATTATGTCTGACAGAAGTAAACTAAATTAACTACTAAGTTGGAAAAATGCAACACGTCAAATTAAGGTAGAGTATATGTGCAATAAGAGGTAATATATATAACACTTGAAAATCCCAAATTAAAATATTGCGAAATATCTAAGAGTGACGTAGTTATACAGCTCATTTTGAAAGCAATATTCACGCTTAAGAAATTAAACAATAGTTAATTATATTAAAAATTATCTACATCTCCTACATAAAAATAAACATGTCTTCCTAACCATTCAATTACAAATAGCTATGTTTTCCCTACAAGACTTATATAAAACACTCCCTTAGGTTATCACAACATCTACAATTTATAACGCTGAATAACGAATGGAATGTGTAAAATTATATTATAAACATGTTAATTTTAAATTGTTTGCCAGAAATGTGTACTACTGTATTCATATTATATTTCATTATTTACTATGTTACTATGAGTAAACAATTTATACCTAAACGATCAGGAAGCAAAAGTTTCAAAATCAAATGAACAAAGCTACACAATATCTTAAATTACCGATTGCGTTTCAATTTTAAAAAACGTAACGTACATCGCGAACGTCAACCATTTCAAAACGCACGTGATAATTAAGAAGGGTGGGTTATGAATGGACCTGGGGTTAGTCGGTCAATGGGATATCGTCCAATAGAATAACACTACATATCGGCGGATTGTAACCCCCTCCGCACCCCACACCACGCGTGACGTCACAAAGAATAGCCTACCTGCCCCCCCCCCCCCCCCCCCCCCCAACACACGCGTCCGGCGTCGTAACCGAGTTTTTACCTCGTATGCAAGTGTGTTCGCACCCGACCCGCGTCTCTGGTGAGTACTTTACCTCTTGAAAGCCGCTTTTATTAAAACGATGAAGGGAAAAATTCTTAAAACCGGGCGCGGGCATTGTTCCGAAGTTAATGCCGGGAGGGGGGCATCTTGTTGTAATTACTTCCAGACAATGGGCCGGGAAGCTCTTTATCTACGGGCTTATGAGCGAAACTTTGTCTTGCAGATGAAAGGGAGTCTTGCGCAGAAGCGTCTTTGGAAAAGTTGCCGAGGGGAGGGAAAGTCCATCACGGTCTAATATGACTCGGGAGGTAACAAGATTAGCGGCCGATGGCATGTATAATTCGATGTAGCCACCTTAGATGTTCACTGGACCCTGCCTTTGTCCGTCTTGGCCTTTCTTGAGTGACTTGTAGCCCGTGTCCCGTGTAACGCGGCATTGATTGATCGCCCCCCCCCCCTCCACCCGGGGCCACCGCGAGGGGATGGGACGGCGTGCGGAGGTTCGAGCCGCGATGGCGGCCGCGGCCACCACTGACACAGTTAGCATGGCGGGACATACAGAACCCCTGTGAAATTAGGGGAAATTACTTAAAAACAATTTCTGGAACCGGATCAATATAGTATAATGTTCAACAACTAAAATAATATAAAATATGGCAGTTTAATTTTTACTCATGCAAACCATTTTTTTAACGTGCCCAAAAATAAAAACGGATTTATTTTCGATTTCGAAATAATAATAATTATAGCCCGTTTTTATAAACATTATCCTTCTAGAGAGAGTTGGTGGTGGGGGTTGTTTATCCTTGCTAATATCCTATTGGCTGGAACCCTTTGGTTTTTTTGTTGTTTTTGTTTTATTTCACAGTTGCATACAAGCTTATAATTTTACATCACAACATATTATGTATCGGTTTTACAATATTATTGGTACCAGTTGTTTTTTAATAAGTTTACTTTAGAACTGTTACCGAGGCATATAGGTTTGGCTTTAAAATATAACAGCTTACTAGGAGTTACTGAAGGACATTACACCTTATTTAAAACGTTATTTAAGGAAATCTGATACTCGAACATGTTTGTTACGAGTTAAAATTTTCTGTTTACAGTTTAAATCTCTCCCCCACCCCAATATTCTCGAGAAGAATCAGGTTTTTAAAACTACCTATAGTGTACTTGTTGATCGAAATCGATCAATTTATTTTGATGCAATACATAAGTTACATTCATTTCTAAATCAATGACATCCGGCCAATCCAATATTGTATATATCAGTAAACACAAAAAACTACACGTATTTACAGCTATCTGTACATTAACAGTGATGTTTGAAATGCTCAACCTAATCAACATATTATTCTAATGGGAAGATTTCAAATTTAATTTGTGGATAGCGGTCTTATTTTAACTCCGTTTCTCATCAATTTTTGGTGGAAACGACTACATACCAAACCCTATCCAACGACACTAAAAACTTGAAAATCGGTTGATAATTGTTGTAAGCGTTCTCTTAACAAAAAAGCCTCTGCGCATTAAATAAGTAGATAGATGATTCTGATTTTTGTCGCTTAGTGCTGTACTATGTAAGTATCGAGCTGATTTAAATAAAAAAGATTAAAATATCTCTATTTATTACCAAGTATGATGTAGAATCTAAGTATGGAATGAAATGTCAATAATCTGTTTGACGATAACCATCTAGATAGTAAGGGTGATGTGCAACCATAAATTAATCATTCCAATTACTGTGGTATATTAAATTGTGATTTTGTTCTCAACTAATAATAAAACCTATAAAATTAAAAAGAGATTTTACTGTGTATCATTAAACTCTTAAAAACGGATTAGTGGTTTTTTAGTAAATTAATCAAATTATATGTAATTTAATTAAAATCGTAGGTTCCCACTAAGTTCTAGCCATTTCTTAAAGTTCTAACTATAAAATAAAATAAACAAATTTATTATCACGCATCATAAACTAACTATTCAAAAAATAAAAGTACATACAGTAGTTTTGTCACCATATATTTTGGCAAACATTATTTCCGATTATGCCTTTTTTATACAAACTACTGTACAATAATTTTATTTTATTATTGCAAAACTATCTATTAGCAAAGTAGGCCTATCAAACTAAGTATTTTTAAATTGGACACTCAAACTAAGTACAGCTCAGCAAGTATAATCAATGGTAGGCCTATAAATACTAATTTAAAGTATTTATCACAAGAATAATTCTGATCAAAAGAATAATCACTTTTTATAATTGTAAAATAACTAAATAAAAACATATATTACATTTTTCTTGTCATTATAACTATTAAATTTGAGTATCATAACAGATTATAACAACATTATCATTAATTAAAAAATTTGTTTAAGTTTTACTGCTTACTTATTTTGAAACTCTTTCTTTATATGTTTTTGAAACTTGTTTTTATACTTTTTAAAGGTTTGTATATTTCCACTTTATGTAAGTTTAAACACATGTCCATAGTACTGTGATGTAAATCTACAAACAGTCGTAATAAAAATAAAAATTTACTATTCAGATAAATAATCAAACTCTGAAGAATATGGAAATAGTTGCTATTGAAACTACAAGATAATACATTCAAACTAAATAAACTAAAATTAACAAATGATTGTAAATTATAATAATTAATCAAAATATTATTATTTACTTTTAATAAGAATCATTTATTGTATTTTATTTCCTCACAGAAATTCGTTATAAATTTTAATTATAAAATTTAAAAACTTGTCATTAGACTTCAGTTTCAAAATGCTATGAATTTATGTTTCATAACATAAAAAAGTAGAATAATTGTGCATAATTGCTTTTAGTTATGCACATATATAAAATACCTCAATTTTAATATATCAATTTTTAAATATAACATAAATGTATCACAGAACGAAAAAATCAACATATTAACATGCATGCCATCAGATAAAAGTATAAAACACAAAACGTTAAAAAAAAAAAAAAAACACATTTACTCTGATTTGGTATAAAGTAATACTAAACCTAAATAAATATATGAAAATATTTTGTTATTATCACAATATGAAAAGAAAAATCATTCAAACATACCTAAATCAGCAAAACTGCTGAAGTTTTATTTACCAATTATAGTTTAAAACGTAATAATTTGTTGTTTTTTATGTGTAATTATCTAACAGTCCTTGATGTTGTTTTCCAGTATGTATTTATTTTTTTTAATAATGGTCAATACAGTACTTTGACAAAATATGAGTCCTTACTCGTCATAAAAAATGTTTAATAGTAGTTGAATAGTAAAAAAAATATTTAAAGTATTATTGAAATGTTACTTTTTCGACAGTAAACGGAATGGCAAATGTTATATTACTGTGGACTTACAATATTGGAGTACTGTACTGTGTTTAATATAACATACTTTTTAATTTAAATTGATTTTTTTTCTTTAAAAAATTGATTGGAATTAGAATTTCAAATTTTGTAACAGTAAGTTTTTATTTTATTTTTATAATATTTAATTTACGCTGCCCTAAAATGTCTTAAAAAATTACGTATTTATTTTTTCAGGCTTCACTTTTTAGTGTTAAATATTACCATTCACGTTGTTTCAACCGTAAATTGCATTCAAACTCACAACTATAAACTACATGAAATATAACTCAGTTTACAGTTTTTCTATTTAACTGTTAATTTACCTTACAGTTAAACTATAAACAATTTTAATCAGCATGCAATAAAAAAATAATAAAAATAATAATACGTGCAATAATTGTAATGCATGCAATATTTCAATTGCAGGAATTAAAATTCAGTAACTAACAATAAAAATATAACTAGGGGATTGTAGGGGCAAAGGCCCCTAAAAATCAAAATGGTGATGTTGTCTCCAAAAAATAAGTTTCAATTCATCACCTCCTTGCACAATTAATTACTCTATTTCATCTCAAGTTGTAGTATGATTATACGTTTGGATTTTCTAATAAAATATTACCTAATCTTGATGAAACATTTTTTAGTTATCAAATCAGTAATTTACCAATAATCTCTCCTTTATTAAAATACAGCAGTCTATTTTATGGGGAAATAGCTATTGCACTATTATACACCGGACTCAGTAAAAATAGTTTTAACTTTAAACATGTCCATAATAAGTTTGAATACTCAAGTAAATAAAATAGTTCAATCCAACATTAGCCCTTTAATACAGTATACTCCTTCACCCTGGCACCCTGTGCCACCCATTCCCCCACACTCGCCGTGTCCCCCACGCCTCCCCGAGTCCCCGTTCAACTTTCGGGTCCAGTGTTTCCTGTACCTCCAACACCCCTAGGGCCCGAGTAACCCCCATGCTCCCGGACCTTGTGCCCCCATTTTCCTATTCCCCCCATTCTCCCATGACGCCCGCAATTCTTCAACATGGTCCCCGTGGTCTCTATGTTCCTTATTCCTCTTCTGTACTCCCCATTCCCAACCAGCTTTCGTGCCACTGACATCTCAAGTGTCCCTTGTGCCCACATATGCCCGTGTCTCCATGCTCACCATTTCATCCCGTGCCCGCTATGTCACTCATGCCTCAATCTTGGCCCCAATGCCCCCTAACCCCCAGTGCCATCTACACCCCTCGTGCCAACCCCATACCTCTGCACCCACGGTGCTCTGTGCCCCATGCCCACCCTTCTTCCCCGTGGTCCCGATGCCCTCTATGTCCCCCATGCCTCCCGCGTGCCACCCCATACCCATCTAACTCTCTTGCCACCGACGCCCCTGGTGCCCCTTGTGCCCCCACACCCCCTGCCAGCACATGTCCCCGTGCCCCCTATGGCGCCCATGCCACCCCAGAGTGCCTATGCCCCCGCACTCCCGTTTCCTCCATGGTCCTCTGAGCTCATGCGTTCCTACCCATGCCCCCTATGTCCCCCATGCCCCCCTCGTGCCCTCTATGCTCCCATATCTCAAACATCCTGTGCTCCACATGGTCCCGTATCGCCATCCCCGCCGTCCTTCCCGTACCGTCCTGTGCCCTCCGCAGTGCCCCCTATTTTACCCCGTGCCCCCATGCTCCCTTACCCCCCGTCCCACCGACGTCCTTGTGCTATGATTGTAGTCTATTTTGTTCTATTCGGTCAATTAAGTATAACATTGATTGATACACTGTGTTGTCCGTTTTCGCACTCTATTATTTACATGAAAAGCTCCCCGTCTTTATGGATTAACGGGCTTTTATTGTTTTCCCTACGAACTACGTAAAGAAATAAGCAGAGAAGGGATCAAACCAAAACAAAATATTCCTCATTCGGAGGTTATCCAATGTTAGTAGTTTACATAATATGATTCAGTCGGAAATAAACAAACACTCAATAAAGCGATTCAACTATAACTACTCTAAATAGCCAATATATAAAGCATTAATGTAATAACTAAACGAAATTCACTGATTAAAGACAATAAATATTTAACAATTATATCAATTATGAAATGTCTAATCCACTTTTAATCGTGGTATATCAGCATATACAAAATCATTCTACTCCTGTCTCCTTAAAGACATAGATAGGGTCACGAAGAAGACATCCGTTGTGATTCAGTAATTTGCCCATGACTATCAGTGTTCTCCTTTTATATACTGTATTGTCAATTTTTAAAGTTATAACTGTATGGTTATCTTAACTCAAAACATCTGCTCAATAAACAGCTGAGTTTATGATAAAAAATATTTTTTTAACATCTGCTTAATTACACGTGCAGATCTAAAAATCTTCTTCCCATTAGATTAACATTGGAACTTCAAGGTCCATTGGGGCAAAGCCCAGGTAACTTTTGATAATTCTGGTATTTTTCCTTGCGTCCTTGGCCCAAAAGCTTTAAAATGAGCCATCATTCGTTACCCTATCTTTCTTCTAACTCGAGATATTTCGTGGGGACCGATTCGCTTACGGAATTATATATATAGATTATACTTCTACGACGTTTCAAGCGGATTATTGGAAAACTACTGTTCCTAATAAATAACCTATTAGTGCCAGACAAAGTCAACTATTAAAGTTAAATGAGTACGATTTATGTCAAAAATATCTGAGGCATAGTAAAAAATAAATAGAATAAAACCAAAGCCTTGCAACTTAGTCAATAAAATGATTAAGCAAGCATAGTGATGTTTCATAGTTAAAAGATCAATTAAATTTGAAGATACTATAGAGTCAGCTATTACAGAAAATTACATAACATCACATCACATAAATCATACAAAGTAGGAAACATAATACAAATAATGGTACTATGTTTTCAAATTTCGCTAAGTATTTAATGCTGACAAATATGAATGAAAGCAAACATATTTACAGAATAGTTACAAGAAAATTCAAAAATAATAACGTTGCAATACATTACGAAATTGATTATACATATTTCAGTAATTTTTGTACAACGAAAGAACAAGAACAAGCTGATAATCTGTGAGGCCTTGGAAAGCTTTAATTGTGTTCAACAAAAATACATTCCCAAGTCATTCCAAAAAAATGAAAACATTAAATTTATGCAATAAAAAAATTACCTCATGCAAACATGTTTTGTAACATTAAATTTAAAAATAATAACATCTAGCACAACGTTGAACATTTTTTCGTAGAAATAATATTTATAAAATAACCAAACCTGGAGGCGGTGTATGGTGTGTGGATGGTGTGCTCGGGTGGCGAGTACCGGGAGACTGTGTGGACCAGAGTGAGTGTCCGGGACGGGATGTCCGGGCCAGGTGTCCGGCAGCTGACCCTCCACCGGACCGGCCGGACCACATCCCGGGAGTCTGCCCGTGGACCGCTACTGCAGCCAGAGGCTGGGCTAGACATTGGAACGGGTTGCGTTAAAATATTGTTGAGAGGCGGCTTAGTGGATATCAGAATATCAGATAGTAATGAAAGGAAATCAAACAAGATATTTAAAAATTATTATTTGAATTATATATTTTATTAGAAAAAAATCTAAAAAGTGAAATGTTACAAATTTATGCTGAACACAATGCAGAGAAAGCATAAAAATTGCAGTTACGACTAAAAGTATTAACAAAAAAATAAAAACTACGAAATAATAATAATTTTATTTACTAATATATTTATATTACTACTAATATATCATTCACTAATTGTAATTGTGAGGTTACATTGACTCGTATGTAATAGATATCCGAAACATGCTGTATTTTAGCCAAAAGGAAATGAAAGACTTACATGAAAAAGTAATGTTTTTTTAGCAATGATCAAATTAATATTATTACCAGCAGCTATCATGCGCAATAAATTCAACTTATTAGTAAGATTGTATTTTGAAGTTACAATAAATTTTAACAATAAAATTCATAAAATATTTATTCACTGGTTTAATACTATATAAAATCATCATAAATATTTATTGTAAAACCCTCATTAAAATGAATTTGCCAATAATAATGCAAAAACTGTGTCCGCATGTCGCAGCAGTGGTCACTTCTTTAAGTATTTGTTTTTTGTGTTGATAATTCGTCAGAGGATCACAAAAAAGTAGTCTGAAATTTTATAAAGATTAACACTTCATTACATAATGGGTAAAGACGTTTTCTGTCGATTCCTCCTTTATTTCTTAACCAATTTTAACATGGAGTTGACAACATTTGTCCGAATTTGTACATTTGCAATAAAGTTTAATATTTTAGATTTTTTATATATTCTGGACGACTAGGGAAGTCCTTTGAGATCTTATTAACCAATGAGATCTACATGAGGAGTAACTATGATTAAATCGATTTTTTTAAGTTGATAGTTTAACGAGGGAATGACACTTGAAAAGTGGAATAGGAGCAGTCGAACTGCTAGAATGCCAAAAAAATGTGGACAATGCTGGACATTGCGCTGCATACGCACTATTAGTAATTAGTTAATTGTTGCTCTCAATATCACAAGTTTGAGTAATTTATACATTTATAATATTATTCGAAATAGGTTTTAAAAAGTTTACACTGTCAAACGAGGGTTGAAAAATAATTTGCGACATTTTTATTTACGTCGAGAATTTTAGTAAGTAATACTAACCAAATATCAGGGTGGAATTTAATGATATTTTTAACGTTCCCCCATAGTTGACGAGGTCATTTCGGCCCAATAATGTTATGTTGGGGTCTCAAGAAGGCAAGTGAAGCGGCCAAGCCAGTTATTTACCTAATGAATCTGATTGGGATATCTCTCCTTTGCTGTAGTTGTATTGTCTTGAGTAGGGCCAGTGGTCTGGAACTGAGTTGTTTCGACTTGAGTTGTCTGAGATTGTTGAGATGTTTGTTTATCATCAACTGCTGAGATTCTGTTACAACTCCTCATCGCGCCGAGACGGTACTCCCTTGGCGTTGCAAAATGTAACTTGATCTAAAATAAAACTGAATTTTTGCAATATCCAACTCATTTCAATATTTAACACAGAGTTTTGGTTAGTATACAAGCGCGCGGTGCCTTACATAATGTTGAAAAACCCTAGTATATGCCAGAGCCAAAAAAGAAACGCAAATTTATTCTGATTACAATCAAACATGAGAAATTCCAAAAGAGGGTGTAGTACTTTCAAAATTGTTTGGTAATTTATTTTACCAACGATTGAGTACGGAATATGTCTTGAAATATTAAAAATTGTTTGCAATTCCTTATAAAATTGTAATTTTTTGTCACTGGTTTTCAGTGGTTTTTACATACGTCACTAGATAACTATTGTTTTTTCGGATAGTATAAATATTCATGGAATTTATTATTGCTTATTACACAAAAATGTATGTAAACTTGGCGTGCGACGCTTTACCTCCCAACTGATAACTCAATATAAATAACATTAAAATAACAATTTTCTTAAAGATATTCAAATTATGTGGTACATTTAATAATTAAATTGCTCGGCTGATTGTCGAAAAAGTTAGCAATAATATTCTACATTTTGCATATTGGCAAATTAGCTCAGTCAAACATTTCCAACATTTTCAAGTACCTACATTCATAAATAAATAAAATAAAAACATAAATAAATAAGAAAAGCATCAAATTAAATATGATTTTATTTTTATTACGGTTGAGTCGCTCAAAGCGAATACAAATACAATAACTAAAACGAGGCATCCTGTTGTAAGTAAAATATAATTCGTCTGTCTTTTCTTGGTATGAAGACAAGCACAGTGAAAACAAACAAGTATACTTTCTCCGATGGTTTATAATATTACAATAAAAATGCACACGCAAAACCCAAAAATTCCCAAAAATTGCGCAAAAACTAATAATACAAAACCGATAACATTATACAGTTTCGCTTTTATTCCTGATACAACCACATTTGTTCAATGGTACAGCAAAATTTATTTCAAATTACTGAAATATCAAAAATAATAGTAACGAATTTAAGTAAAAATTTCTGAAACGATTACACAACATTCGAGATGGGAATGCAAGATTCGGTTGAGAAATGGCGATGAAAAGAGACCGCGGAGCGGCGCGGCGCTGCAATATGGACGGAAATCGATAGACTCAAGCCGAGATATCGGACTTAAGAAGGGGGAGTCTCCGGGAAAAACTCCACCCTAAAAACCTACCCCTCGCCTCGCGGGGCGCCGGCCCCACCGCGGGGGAAGAAATTGCTTACTTGCGGAGAAGACGTCGATAATGTAAAAAACTTGGAGATTACTGATGTTGCAGCAGTGGGAAAACTGCGATGCACTCTGTCTCTGACTGTAATGAACACCAAACTAGATTGTGCTTCCAACGAATGATATTACCTTACTTAGCTGTAGGCCTAAACATATCATTATATTTAGCTTAATTTAGTAAGTTAAAAATACCGACCTGAAAAAATAAAAATGGAGAAATAACTTAGAGTACTGTCAATACTTGTTTAATCTGTGCATTTACGGATTTTTCGTTTTTTATGATGCCGTAATTCATAATTTTTTGAAAAGTTTAATATATATGGCAAGCAATTCTTTCGTTCAAATCAAATACACAGAATACTACCATTTACAAGATAGTATTCTTACGAGACATCAAGAACCTTACAAAATAAACCGAGACGAAAGCTCCCAACTTCGAGTTGTAAAAACAGTAATTCATAAAACTTTGTTTTATAACTAAAAAATAACGTCTGTAGTAAGCTATATTCCGGTAACCTTTTGTATGAGAAAATTCTTGTAGAAAAATACCCTCGAAGTAAAACACAACGGTTAAATTAAGTGACAAAGTTATAATGTCACATTAAGCCAGAACCATTTAAGGCCAGGAAATGGGTCAGTAAGAAGTAAAGGTTCCGAGTATACAAACAGTGACCTAAAGCAATTAAAAACAGCAACAGGTGAGGTGAGGGAGGCGACACTAGCGCCGCCATACACGCGCGGCGGGCGCGGGAACTACGTGCGTTACCCCCCCACCACCATCACAACCCTCACAACAATACTGGAAGCGCACTCGGCGACCTAGAGTTATCACACACTTCACTCTTCTTGTTCAAATTTCCCGTACACATTTAGTAACTTTGTGATAAATAATTTTAGAGACATATTCTCAAGTAGGGATGTTTTTTTAGAAATGAACATTTCAGAGGATATAACAAAATTGTGTAAATTTTAGGGAAATGTATATAAATTTTATTCACATTTATCTATACTTATTTAATACGCTAAGGGTTTTTTTGTCTTGAGAACTCCTCCTACAATTTTCAACCGATTTTCAAGTTTTTGGTGTCGTTGGATAGGGCTTGGTCTGCAGTTGTTTCTGCCAAAAACTGATGAGAATCTGACGGAAAAGAAAGGCGTTATCCACCATTGAAATCTCAAAATTTCCCATTTAAATAACATTGGGATTGAATCAAGCATTTTAAACATCTGTTAATAATCAGCTGTAAATACGTGTAGTTTTGGTGATTGCAGATATTCACAATATTGGATTGGTCGGACGTCAATGATTTAGAGATAAAAGTAACATTTGTATTGTATTCAAATAAATTGCTCGATTTCGAGCAACACGTTTACTAGTTTTTATTAATTTTGCACGATCTGATATCATAAACTGAATTTAGGTTCAGAAAAAATCTATTATTTGTTGAAAATTCATTTTTGGAGAATTTTACTCTCTCTACCATTAGGGGGCACTTTCTCAAAGTTCGTGTGTAAACCAAAGCTTACCATACGTTTTATACTAAATTAAACTACGTTTTTATATACTACTTCATTGAAAGTGACCCTAAAAGTCACTTATGACATAAAAACCACTTGGTGCATTTTATATTTTTACAAAATCAAAACCTTTTTGATTACAAAAGTTTAAAGACAAGAAGGTCGTAGTTGTCTTATACATGATCATACCTACAACACTTGAAATTGCCATAATTTTTATAAAATAGTTGAATGACTGTACGATAAAATAAACAAGAAGTACCATAGGGACTAATTTCAACATATCTGAGTCACATTGCGGTTTATTTTATTTGTCTCGGTATTTTTTTTTATGCGTTGTTAGGCCTATAGGTAAATAAAATTAAAACGTTTAAAATTAACCAAAAATAAATTTATTTTTTGTAAATAATTCATACATTTGGTATCTGAACGATGGATTTATAGTAAATATTTATGATTGATTATGTAATTTAATCTATTTGTTTATGATTTACTCAAGAAGAAGTAAAAACCAGAAGAAAATAAGACTAGTCTTTTAAGCGTATTTTTGAATTTTCTAAATATTAAAAATTACTTTCTAAAAATAATCGTATGAATTAAAAAAAAAAAAAAAACAAACAAAAAAACGTATGAAATTTAATCCTTTAAAACATTAAACTAGTAGTTTTAAACCTCATTATGCAGAACATTTTTATTTTCTCGAGGAAGTCGTAAACTAATGTGGATTTAAGAAGTAGTAAATAATTTTAAAAATAAATATAACTTAAGATTTTTCCAATTTAATATAAAAAGAAGCTCCTAAAAACACTCTGTATTACCTCATTTGTTATGAAACAACATTTGAAAACTTTACGTTACTTTACTGGTTTGTTGTGTACTGGGTGTTTATGAGATTCGTCGGGTTTTAAAGCGTTGTATTGCACTTATTATAAACTAAACATTGCTGTAAACTACGTTAGGAAAGAAAAATTGTTAAGTTTCTTTTATATTAAAATACTTAAAAATGTTCTGTATTCGTTCCATTCACCACAAAACGCCCGTTGGAACTCAACACATATCCAAGCCAGTATAATCGATGTATAGGCCGTTGATTGTTGTCCCCCTATTTGAATCGTTTGTGATCATTCAGTGTTTCCAAAATAATGTATATTCTTTTTAAATTAACCTTGAACGCATTGAGGTAGTCGCGCGTGGCAGTGGTCCAGGAGCCTGGGTGTGCATTAGCATTCCCGGTTCTGTGTCCAGACTCCAGCAGACTCCAGGTGCGCGGTGGTCCAGCTGCTGCGACCAGACCGGTTCCCGTCCCGGCCTGCCCTCCTGCCCCGTCACTCCCGGTCCCGGTCCCGGTCCCGGCGCGGCAGCTGACGGACTCGGGATGAGACACTCTCTCCGTCTCTCGCCAACCTAGTGGATATGAATCTTACACAGGTTGTATCTTTTAAAAACGAAAAACACTATTTTAAATAAAATTTACAAACACAACTCACATGTATCATACACGTTTTATTGTTATTAACATTATAACCACTATTTTAAGGATTTTATTAATATTTTGTTAAGTTTCGGTGTTCCAATAGACTATCACTAACATACAATGCCTTAAGTGCATTTCTGGACACTTCTTTCAAGGTGACCCATTCTATTCCACATATTAAATTTGTTGTACTCGTCTCACATTCTTCAATATTTTATGGGTTGTTTACATTATATGAAAACAACCCATAATGTACTCTTCTCCCAGAGGACTTTCTCCTCCAAATAAACGTCATAGAGACAGACCAACTGGAAGAGGACAGTACCCTTCGATATCTTCATAATCAAGCCTCTGGATTAGTTCCTCTGGAAATATGTAAAAAGTGAAACATTCGAAAAACTTATAAAATATTGAGAATAATTTCAGAAGTGGAATGACAAGACTAATTTTGTAAAAGGTGATAAGAAATTTACTTAAGAGAGCATTAAAATCCATAATAGCGGTCTCTTTAAACACCGTTACTAAACCGAACGACATTATAATTCTGTAAATCTATACGTATTTAATACGCTAAGGGGTTTTTTGTGTTAAGAAATCCTCCTACAATTTTCAACCAATATTAAAGTTTTTGGTGTCGTTGGGTAGGGGTTGATCTTGAGTTGTTTCCGCCAAAAATTTATGAAAATCGGACATAAAATAAAGGTACTTTACCCAAATTTAATTTGAAATTTTCCCATTAGAATAACATTGGGTATGGGTTGAACATTTTAAGCAGTCTGTGTGGGTCTGTTAATGTACAGCTGTAAATACGTGTAGTTTTTATTATTAATTATTATTATTATTTTTGTGTTTATTGATATTAAGAGTCATCTTCACCCCTGGGCCAGTAGCCCATTGTTGCGCAGTCGGCAATGTTAACTATACGGCTTTTAATGCAAAACATGGTATTTGATTCCCCTGTTTCGGACGCTGTTTTTCTACCGATTTTCTTTAAACTTGGTAAGTGTTTGGTTGAATAGTTATATTAGGTCCCTCATACCTCAAAATTTTGAAAATTTAACAAATATTACTTAGGAAAATCGAGTTACTTTGCGACGTCACAGAGAGTAATATTTGTTAATTTTTCAAAATTTCGAGGTATGAGGGACCTAATATAACTATTCAACTAAACACTTACCAAGTTTATAGAAAATGGTAGAAAAACGGGAAAAACATCCGAAACAGGGGAATCAAATACCATGTTTTGCATTAGAAGCCGTATAGTTAACATTGCCGACTGCGCAACAATGGGCTACTGGCCCAAAGGTGAAGATGACTGAACAATATTGGATTGGTCGGATGTTGTTGATTTAGAAGTAAG
The DNA here is from genome assembly GCA_030545055.2 of Neoaliturus tenellus. Lineage (NCBI taxonomy): Eukaryota > Metazoa > Arthropoda > Insecta > Hemiptera > Cicadellidae > Neoaliturus > Neoaliturus tenellus. The sequence continues at coordinate 107,058,614 of CM061531.1, read as the reverse complement.
TGTTACTTTTGTATTGTATCAAAATAAATTGCTCGATTTCGAGCAACAAGTAGACTAGTATTTGTAATAGATGTTAATAACAATAGAATGTGTCATAGATATTTGTTATGTTTGTAATCATTTATTTCAAATCGAGAGTTGCGTTTTGAAAGGAACAACCTGTATAAACTGTCTTAAACGTTCAGGTGTCACAAAATAATTCACGGTCTAGACCAATATGAGCCCTGCATTTGACGGAAGTAGTGTTGAAGTAGAAATCAAGCAATTCGTACGTCAGGTGATTGTCCCTACGGATTCAGGTTTTAGTTGCTTTATGCATCCAACCAAAAAATTGTGATAATATGTCGTGTGAGTGAGAACAACGATTTGATCAAGTGTGGTTATGTTTTGGATAGGTGGGCCATCCATAAACTATTATATATATTCTCTTGTAGATAAAGTAGTGTATGCAACGATTGTATTCAGCCTTTAAGCCACTCGTGAGTTATTTAGAACACACGCTTCTTTGTGTTCTAACTTACATCTTATTCGGGGCTTAAAGGTCATCATGATACAGGGTGTTTATAAAAGAATGCCGTGATTTTGAACGGCCACTTGCCTGAAAAGGTTTAAGATACTTAAATGATAAAAATGTCAAATTGAAGAATAAAAAACGTAGTTTAGTAACAGGGCTGAACTGAGTACTTTAAAATATAAAGCATTCTATTTCTTGCCAAGTAAGCACATACCTGCCTAGCCATCCATTTGTAAATCTGTTGTTTTTTAAAACGGCAAGAAATCGAATACCACTTTGATATCTTAGAGCAACAAATGGACCTCACATTGAAATAGATGAAGGTTGTTGAATTTTTGTTAGATTTGCACCTCGATGGTAAGTAGTTGACTTAACAAGGCCATTGTTTGTGATGTCTTTGAGTTTACAAATAAATAATAAATAAAATGAATAAACCTTGTTTTTTATTATTTGATTTGACATTTTAATTGTTTAAATATCTTTAAAATTTGTTCAGTTTTAGTGCCTGTTTAAGATCCCGGCATTACTTTATAAACACACAGTACTATTCCCTTTACCCTACTTTTATAAACACTCTGTAAATAAAGACTAATTAAGGCAAAAGTTAATTATAATTATAAAATTGTATTTACCTTGTAAATTACATCGATTTCTAAAGCTCTTTGTGTTTATTGATCTTTTTTACATTGGGATGTCCCAAGTTGTTTGGTTCTGTATGTAAGATAACGATAATCACATTCTTTTCGGACAAATAATAGGATAGAAAACTAATGTTACACGTGCAGTGTGATGGAAAAATTAACTTGCACGAAAGATGTTTTTGCCTTTAATGACTTCTTCACCTTGAGGTTAGCAGTACAGTCGGCTATTTAAACCACAACCTTTTTTTTTTGCAAAAATGGTGTTTTTACCCTATTTCTGACGCCGTTTTTCAAAAGGTTTTCCTTAAGCTTGGTGATCGATATGCTGTTTAAGTGTTAAGAGAGACCTTTTATTGCACTACTGTGATTTTACTTTTTACTAATCATCGGTTTTAAATAATTCAATTTCTTATTGTTTTTTGTATGGCTAGCTATGGGCACATTGCCATGAAACCAAATAAATGAAAACAATTCTTATTGTAAACATTGAATGTATAAACAGTCCGAAATAGTGTCTTTATAGATGAAGAGTTGCACCAGAGCTCTATCTAATGCCTTAAAATTTTGAAAATGTGAAAATATAACTTCATGTTAAGTTAAAATAACTTATTTACCCTTGTTTTAAGATTTTTCTATTTTTCTTATGCAATTTACTGATGCAGAGCTATGAATCTAACATCCAGACCTGGGGCCCGGTGATGACAGTAGGCCTACTTACAGCACTGACTGCTTTTCCACAGTAAATTTCGTTGAAAGTATCCATAGCAACAAAATAATTAAGTTGAAATAATAAACAAAATCTAATGATTATATGGAAAATATACAAACATTCCTCAGGTCAGTGAAGTTATGTTTATAAATAACTATGTAAGATTTGTTTTACTCTTACTGAATAACTTTGATTTTGTGAAGTTTTGCAATTTAAGCACATTTCCAAGATTTTTACATTGTTCGAAACTTCAGAGTTACTTTTCGGATTCATGCTATAAAGGTAGGCTGCATAGCACTTTAACCTATCCGTTGTTGAATTAAAGATAGTTCAGTGAAAAATTACTGTTAGCTGCTAAACAAAGCCGAAATTTGAGAAGGTTGTCAAGAAAAGTTATCTTTACTTGACAAAGTGATTACACATAGCCAGCTATTTGGCTTATAGATTTGTGCTATACTCTTTATAAGCATGCATAAACCTATGGGCAGAATGTGCCAATAATAGTCACTTGTATTGTAATATTCATTTATTGTTTCTCTCCCTCACGACTGTAATGCATACCGCATGTTTATTTTCAAGCAGGCTGGATTTTTGTGGGCAATGTGAAATCAATTAGTACAAATTCTATGGTAATAAACTAATCCAGCGGCGGAACCATAAAGGGACGAATTTGCCTGTGTAATCTTAACATTTTTTAAACTAATCTGCAATTTAATTCAGAGAAGATCTTTGGTTATTGTATTGGACTCATAGATAATTAAAATGCTGTATGTTGCCATCAACATGTAGTGCATAGTTGTAAGACCTTCAAATTGAAGTGCATAAAGAGATACCGAAAATGTCTGTATTCAATTAAAAATTTCGATGCCTGATGTTTCGTGCGTGCATAACCATTTGAGTTCTAATATATAATAAAGAAGAAGAATAACACTGTGTTATAATTTTTTTTATATATACCATAATTAAATTTACGGGTACGTTTATTACTTATTTACTTTTAATGGACAGTCCACTTGGACAGATATAATCGTACACACGTTAGAAAAATTAAAATAATATTATTTTACCTGTTTATTGCGTAGATTTTTATATAAATAAAAAATATATCTGTCCAATCGTTGGAAATTAAGGCATTTTACATAACTATTTCTGTCCAGGATATAGAGGTTAAAATTTACTGATTAAGCTAAGAATAACTATTACATAGTAATTTGAAAAAGTTGGTTGATTATTTTTATTCATGCATTTCACTTAAATTTAGTTAGTTTTGGTAACAAGTCGGTAACGTAGACCATCAATTTTCAGGGCTGACCAAGTTTCATAACCGGCTGTTAGGAAGCAGCACTGTACGGGACGGTCGGCAAGCGCCCCAGCAGCTGGCGGCCCTAGCGGCGAAGTCCAACACCAACACTCATCACCATGCGAGGGGTTGGGATTGGGGTTGTGTGGCGGCAACCCCCTCCCCACCATACACGGGGCATTCATTGTGTCTTCATTCATCTTTAGACAGTGTCGCACATCTCATATTTTACACAACTGTCTAAACTTTTCTACATAACTATTACAAAACAAAAGCCTTGAAAATGGCAATTTTAAACGGGGTTTCCCGGTCATATACTTTGCCATCTATAATCGTTTTAATGCAAAGCGACATGCCACAAAAATTTATGAACACTGTTGGGTACACTAACTTTATAATGAGTATTTATTAAGATTTCGTTCATATGAGGCTTTGAATGTGAACATGAAGTCTTCAACCGACTTGGTCATCTATTAGCTTTAAACTGGGTGACTCAAGGGAAATCGACCGTTTTTAATGTAACTGTGCTCAGCCGATTTTAATATTCAGGCATGTTTATTTATATAAAACTAAAGCTCATCATTCGCCATTTTATATAACAAAGCTCATTAAATTCTCTTATCAGTTATTTGGGAATACCAATATGTTGGGATGTGTTTTATATCCATCACTTCGATTGCAGGTCTCCACCCATAACTTCCGTCGTCTCACGGACTATAACATCTCTGCATAAGGAGTGGCAGAAATTACTTAAAATATTGTATTCTCCAATTCGTTCAAATTTAGTGGTTTTGAGCTCATTATTTGCCATTTTAGTCAAGAATTCCAACCTGTAATTTTAATTATATGGTAAAAATTTCGCCATCAAAATTATGTCCATATTTTTGAATACAGTTCTATTCGCAACACCGTAGTTAAACCTCCTCGTTGTCAACACCTCCTTCACAAGGACTAACATCTCTGCAGTGATTCAAGCAATTCACACATTGATAGCATTCCTAGTCCAAATGTCATGGTTACATGCACAGCTCGTAAGGTAAACCCCGGATAAAACGTTTCCATATTAGTTGAAGACAAACCATAATTTTTTTTCAATAAATTTAAATGATGGGTAATGAGCTTCGATAGTTAAATTGGCAAATTGAGAACTTTAATTTTGTATCGATAAACATAGGTCTCATTAAATTTAAAATTGGCTTAGAATTATTTCATTGATAACAGTCGCTCTCCCGTGTGTGACCCTGTCAATACTTAGCACATCATTTTAATAAGTAATACTATGAAATACAAAGGCTAAGTGCATATGACTTGCTCTAGGTTTATTTACCTTTGTTTATCAATGTTAAACGAGTTTTTCCTATTGGTATGGCTATTTCGTCACTCGAAATTTTTTTGTATCATTTCGTTTTGTAAATAATTTCTTTCTTTCCTTAATTTACACACAGTATAGTGGATTGAATTTATTTTAATGAATATACTATACACACAGTATAGTATATGGATTGAAGAACAGACAAATAGATTGAATTTAAAAATAATTATACATAACGTCTGAAACATAGGACCTTGCAGTTCTGCTTTGATAAATAATATGGTTGTATGTCAAGTTAGGACATCGTGGTTTGGAGATCAGCTGTCAGTAAAGTTGAATGCGTCCTAATCCAATTGTCAAGTAATAAATCGTTTATTTGCACATTAGAGCTTGAATATTGGATATTATAAAAATGAAAGTAGAATTTTCTTTTTCGTTAGCCAATATTTAATAATTACCAATTGGATAATTGGATAATTATTGGATAATTAATAAAAATCCAATTGAAAATTATTAAATATTGGTTAACGAAAAAGAAAACTGTATTTTCATCTATATATTAATACGCAAGCATGTTTCATTTCCTCCTTTTTTCTCAGCTCGTGTGCATCGTAGGATAAATCCGCGCATATCGTTAGAAAGGTATAGTCCTGTAGATGAGCAGAATCACATTCTAATGCACATCGGACTTCCGGGCTACGCCCCACAGGCTTTCAAAATTCCAATGTTAATCTTATGGACGAATGAGAATTGAATGAATCATTAGACAGCTGTTGTAAAAACAACTGCTAGAAAAACAGGAAGAACAGATGTTTTAGTTATAAAATATTTTTAAGCTTCTTGGGTCCAGATAAACTGAAATTTTGATCGAATTTCGATCAGGAGGCGATCTCTAGTTTTTATAAATCGTTTATTAATATACAATAATTGACTTCCTTTAACGAATAAAAAATATGCAATGGGACACGTCAATAATGAGATAATTGTAAGACATCAATGAGCAAGGAAACGTTTTAAGAGATGATTTATATGCAGTGTTCATAAAGTTTGTTGATAAACTTGAAAAATGGGACAGTGGAAAATTAATACCCATTGGCACAAACATTATATATTTTTTTAATAGCTTTGATAAATTTGAAGGACTGAATGTGGATTGTTGGATTTACATCAGACAAATGTCTAATCAACTTAAAAGGGGAAAAGTATTCATTTTCGTCCAGTACTACCTATATCAATCACACTATAGACGCATCAAACTCGTGCAAACAAGAAAGTCTGGCGATTAATTTTCTTTCACTGTTATACTTTGTATTTTTGTTAATTTGAATTTAAGAGGTCGACGAGGGCATTTGTAATATACGATTCTGTGGCACACAACTATCACTCCGTAGCTATCACTCAGCTATATCGGAATTGTGCTTTTGCAAGTTCATTGCCTCCCCTTCCCTAGGTCGAATTCATTGCCTTATTACCTAGGTCGAAAGATCGCAATATACTTGGTATAGTACGTGATAGGTGTGCTATTAGATTGTACAAATTGAGCTTACTCTTATACAAGATACCAATTTCTCTTATTTATATACAGGGTGACCATAAAGTCTTAGGACGACTTTATAACTTTTAAACGACAAACGATATCACAACCACATTTGGTATACCGTTACTGGAAATTGTAAGCTACTTTTCTGTGTACATGGTGGTCGGATATCACCTTTGGGGGACGGCCCGTCAGGGGTCAGAAGAAAATCTTTAATGACAGCCTATGTTGAGTTGTACATCATTTTAAAGGTCTACTTCAACTGAAAACAATGCCGCAAACCGGACTTCAAAAGGTTGATCCAGTCGGAAGAAATCGCGTTTTAAAGTTTAAAAATGAAAAATACCATTATTACGTAAGAAATAATCTTACTCTTTCCTTTCGGCCGTCTGACAATGTGCTAAGTGTAATCAGGAAAACCTGCTGTATTAAGAAGTACAATGAAAAGTGAAATCGGTGCCTCTAGGTCAGGGTTTCCCATCCACTGGACTTCCCCCTTAATGGCTTTTATCTGTCTAACAGTTCACTTATCAGTACCACTCAAGCTACAGTAGTTTTTGCAGCCATATCCTGTTACTTAAGATTTATAAGTTTTAAAAGATGTCGCTTAGTGAGCGGGAAAGAATTACACTCCTAATGATGCGCGGCTGGGGTGATAATGTAAGACCGTTTGCAGAAGTCACACAATTATTCAATGCTACTTTTCCTGATAGAGCTCCTATTTCTAAATCCACAGCACAGTACACAGTTGCTCGCTTTGTAGACACTGGTACTGTTAAGGATCGTGCCAGATCTGGACGACCAAGTACTGTGACAGACGAAGACGGCTCATTAGACATTCTTCAGTCTTTCGTTGAAAACCCAAAACAATCAGTTAGATCAGCAGCACAATCTCATGGAATAGGTCGTGAATCAGTTCGCAAAGTATTACAGAAGTCTGGTTTCAAGGCATACCGGGTTACCCTGTTGCAGGAACTAACCGAAGATGATTTTGATCGCCGGATGGAATTCAGTGAAATAATGATGAATAGAATTGACCAAAGACAAATACTTTTGGACGACATTGTATTCTCAGATGAGTCGACTTTTATGTTGAATGGCCATGTTAACAGGCATAACTGCCGGTATTGGGATAGTGTTAACCCACACTGGATGAGTGAGTGTTACACACATCACCCCCAAAAAGTAAACGTATGGGCAGGTATCGTACGTAATTCGATTATAGGACCATTTTTCATCGATGGAAATTTAAATGCCAATAAGTATCAGGATATGCTCCAAAATGAGATTGTTCCTGCTTTACAAGCTACTCTGGGCGATGACTTCCAATCATGTTTTTTCCAACAAGACGGAGCACCGCCACACTATGGTGTTCAGGTAAGGCAATACTTAGATGCAGTATTCCCACACCGGTGGATTGGAAGACGAGGTGCGATTGAGTGGCCGGCTCGTTCCCCTGACCTAACTCCGCTTGACTACTTCCTATGGGGCTACATCAAGGACAAAGTGTATCGAAATCAGCCTACAGATCTGAACGAACTGAGACATAGGATATCACATGAAGCTCAAGCTATTCCACGAGAATACATACAAAATGCAGTAGCCGCCTTTTATAACCGATTAGCATATTGCCAGACGACCGATGGTGGACATTTTGAACACCTACTTTAAAAGACTTTCTGTAAGTATTACCCTTAACTTCTATTTGCTACAGTGATAATGGTATTAAACATTTTTTAAACTTTGAAACGCGATTTCTTCCGACTGGATCAACCTTTTGAAGTCCGGTTTGCGGCATTGTTTACAGTTGAAGTAGACCTTTAAAATGATGTACAACTCAACATAGGCTGTCATTAAAGATTTTCTTCTGACCCCTGACGGGCCGTCCCCCAAAGGTGATATCCGACCACCATGTACACAGAAAAGTAGCTTACAATTTCCAGTAACGGTATAATAAATGTGGTTGTGATATCGTTTGTCGTTTAAAAGTTATAAAGTCGTCATAAGACTTTATGGTCACCCTGTATATATATATATATATATATATATATATATATATATATATATATATATCATAACATTTTCAAGATTATGACAAAAAGTCTTTTCATTGATATTTCCTCTGTCATGGTTCTTTTTAATTCGCAACGCATTTTTTTAATTAAATGAATTTGGTAGTGCTCTTCGACCTCTACACTCATTATGTTTTCATTTATCTTATTTTTATATTCTTGGCGTTGTTTCGCAGATATATTTTGGGAACAAAAATACAGATTATTCTTCCTGGAAAACACTGGGATATAAGTGCTTCTCTCCTGCTTCTGCTACGGTGCAAGTGCATCTTACCTGCTTCTGCTGCGGTAAAAGTGCAACTTTCCCGCTAATCCGCTGCAATATAAGCTCAGCTCTTCTGCTTCTGCTGCGATAAAAGAGCAGCTCCCCTGCTTCTGCTGTGATATAAGTACAGCTCTCCTGATTCCGCACGGTATAAATGCTAATCTTCTGCAGCGGTGTAAGTGCAGCTCTGCTGCTTTTATGCATTATAAACGCAGCTCTCCTGCTTCTGCTGCGATATAAGTACAGCTCTAGTGATTCCGTCATGGTACTACGTCAAGTACTACTCTCCTTCTGCAGCGGTATAAGTGCAGCTCTGCTGCTTAATAATTGCAGCTCTCCTTCTTCTGCAGCGGTTGAAGTGCACCTCTCCTGCTTCTGCTGCGATATAAGTGCAGCACTCACGCTTTTGCTACAGTATTAGTACTGTATAGCTCTCCTGCTTCTAATGCGATAGTACAGCTCTAATGATTCCCCACTGTATAATTGCTACTCTCCTTCTTCTGCGTTATAGGTGCAACTCTTCGGCTTCTGCTAATGTATAAGTACAGCTCTCGTGCTTCTGTTACGGTATAAGAGCAGCACTCATGCTTCTGCTTCGATATAAGTATAGCTCTCCTGCTTCCGCCACGGTTTAAGTGCAGCTCTACTTCTTCTACAGTGGTTTAAATGTACTTCTACTGCTTCTGCTGCGGAATAAGTGCAGCTTTTCTGTTTCTACTGCGGTGGAAGTGCAGCTCTCTTGCTTCTGCCGCGGTATAAGAGCTGATCTCATTCTGCTGCGATATAATTGTAGCTCTACTGCTTCTGCTACGGTATAAGAAGAAGAAGAATAAGCAGAAAAACATACTTTATTTTCAATCAAATATGATTACAAAATTACATTCAATCAGCCTACATGTACATTACAACAATGGTTATTTATTAACCGTCTGTTGTGGTTGGCACAAAAAATAGCTTACAAAATGTCCTTTCCAAAATAAAGACATGCAGTCGCTTTGGAAGCTAAAGCAAAGACCAAACAATATAAATGTGTAAAACAAAAAAAATATAAGTTAAAGTTCCTTTATGTTTAGCAGGTGTCCAAATTACAGTATTTATATAAGAATTAAATTAAAAATACACAAAATGTTTATATTCATTACTTATTTTTTTAAATTAGGAAAAAAAGAAGAACTGATTAGAGTAATTTTAAATCTAGCCAAAGTTAAATTCTTGTATAAAACCCCACCTTTATTTCCATGCAGTTCTAATATATTTAGATAACAACCACCAATTCATTCCATTCAAATAATCAATACATTCTATTTTACTTAAGGACCTTTAAAAAAAAAAATTTCTTAAATGCATATAAGCCGGACATATAGCTATAAAGTGGTAAGTTGTTTTATTTTCATTTAATTTGATCATACAGCATGTATAATTTCTATCAAGCCAGGGTTTGAAATTTAGGTTGATCAACTCAGCTCGAGCTTTAATGGCCCAAGAGATAACGTTGATATCGCTATCGTGCAGCGGACTCCTGTCGCCGAGGTCAAGGTCAAGGGTAAGCTACGGTATAAGTGCTGCTCTCCGTTTTCTGCAGCGCACCTTTATTTCTGCTGTGTAAATGCAGCTTTCTTATTTCTTCTGCTGTATAAGTGCATCTTTCCAGCTTCTGCTGCGATATAAGTGCAGCTCTCCTACTTATGCTGCGGTGTTAAGTGCTAAACTTCTTCTTATGAAGCGGTAGAAGTGCAGCTCTCATTCTTCTGCGATATATAATTGCAACCTTTTGCTTCTGCTTCGCTATAACTCCTTCTTCTGCAGCGCTATAAGTGCAGCGCACCTCCATTTCTGTGATGTAAGTGCAGCTCTCTTGCTTCTGCTGTGGTATAATTTTGCTCTCCTTTTGCTTCGGTATAAGTCCAGCTCTCCTGCTTCTACTGTGGTGTAAGTGCTGCTCTTTTTGTTTTACGTGTAAGTGCTTCTCTCTTGCTTTTGCTGCGGTATAAATGCTGAGTCAATCTTTAAAAATATTTTTGAAAATATTCTAAAATATTTTTAAAATAGGCTTAATTTTTTATATAGCTTTTTTGTAAGTTCTCAGATAATGCAAAATTGAAGGAACAGTTTAATGCTTATAGAGGTCATTATAAAAAAGTACTAAAGCAACCAAACTGTCTTATAACGCCTAGTTAATTAAAGAGTAATAATAAATGTAAGACTGCCTGGAACATAGTAAAATATAACGATTTCACTTAAATATACGCTAATACTAACTCTACAAACATCTTTCCTTGTACTTTCAATTATTTTTATTGACAAATTAAAAGGTCTTTGGGATGCACCAAGCACATTTCCAATGAACTCTCACAAAACGCACCTGTAGTTGCACTTAATTTCTGCAAAAACAGTGTTTTTATGACATCATAAGAGCTGGAAATAGATTGAGATATTCTGAGTACTGGGATATTTACTATGTCTAACAGTATTTTAATGTCTTTACAATGTCAGTTTCTTGAAGAGGGTTTGTTTCCAAATCCCATAAAAATTATAAAAATCTTGAAAGCTTAGTTTTTAGGTCCTTAGGTAGCATACAGATGATTTTTTAGAATTTTGATGGAGTCATTTAACGTACATAATGATATTTCTTTAATTTTTATATTTTTATATGTTTACTTTAAACTTTTACACCAGCTCTTCCGCTTGTTATGTTATTGTGCCCCTGGCTCCAATCATTACTCCTACCACTTCAATTATTTCAAGGTTGTATTTTTGTTTGTTTTTTGGCCTGTCCCTTCTAAAAAAATTTCACAAATCGAACGCAGAAAGCTACCGCCCAATTTGTTGTCCCCACTAAGTTAAAAAGTAATTGAGATTGTAGTATATGATCAGATTATCCACTTGTTGTAGGATAATAATATAATCAGCATGTCTCAGTTTGTTTTTAGACGGGGTTTTCAAATGTAAATGTCATCCATGGACGGTCTAGTGAAGCTGGTTCTGTCAGCCTTTGAAAATAGAGACTATACGTTTGACTGTGTAGACCACAACATTCTTCTTATTAAATTATCTTATTATGATATCCGTGGTCTTAACTGCCCCGTGGTCTTAACTGCATAGCTGAAAATAAAAGGTTTATATTGATAGTCAGTGGCTTAAGGATTAAACTTCAATTGGGGAGTTCCTCGAGGTTCCATTTTAGGGATTTTACTTTTCATAATCACTATCAATGATCTCCCTATTTCTATAAGAGCTAAGAGCCTGCTCTAAGCAGGCGATAGAACCTTTACTAACTGCAATTGTGATCTCGAAAAGATCAAACAGACGGCGGAAAGAACTCTAACTGAGCAGTGAGATTAATTTATTTCCAATGGTCTTGTGATGAATGCTGATGAAACACAAAACGTCGTTTTCATTCTACGTTCCATTAATCCACCTGAACACGATCATTTTGTTACTAGTATTAAATTATTACGAATGTTTATTGATGATCACTTGACCTGGAGCTCACACATTGATTACATTTCAGTTAAACGCTCACGAGTCACATAGATGTCGAGACGTCTAACATTCTCTGTTGACATCTGTTATGTTAAGGTTGCATCCTCCATTTTCAGATATGAGTTAAGTTTGCTGGGTAATTGTAGCAGAATTAATGAGGTTGGAGATTTTGTTTCTTCAAAAGAAGGCAATTAGGATAAATAATCCTGTATACGTGATCATTGTAAGCCTCTTTTAGTTATTTCAGGAACTTAGACTGCAATCAATCTCTACCTGTTTGATTTAACAATATATCTTTTTAAAACCCCAGATCTTTCCAATTTTAACTTTGGTACCCATTCTTACAACACCCGAAACAAACATAAGGTAGTTGTAGATTAACAAAGAGTAAGAAATCCATAAAAAGCAATATCTAAACTTGAAAAATTAATTAAACACCTATAAAAATATACAGGTGTACAAGAACAGTTGTTCTTGTAACACTCATACGTATTTTTTTACGTAATAACTATCCGGGGACCCGTAGGGCCTACACTAAAAATATTTATAAACAAAAAATTTACAATTGGCTTTTAAACACCCCATGTACTTAGAATAGGGCCCACTATGGACATGGAGAGAATTGTTTTCTAGTTTGTATAAAAACAACAAATTTTGTGTACTCCCTTTTGTGTTAGTTTTGGTTGCAAGTACATTTTCATGATATTCTTAAGTAGTCTGTTATTTAAAAGTTGTATACAGTATTTTAATGTTCTCATATGCCATTTGATACCTTTATTACTTTCCTGAAACACCGCCTTAATGCTTGATGAAAGGCTTTTTTTAATACTGTAATGATTTCTTGACGGATGAATTATTTATTACAGTATTATTATTGGTAAAAAAAAACTTCTTACTGAGGTTTGCCAAGTCCAGTTCTTTTCAAATAACTTGTAATAGTATATTTCATTACAAGTTCCGAAAATGGCGTTTTGTTGGTTCGAGATAGTTTTTCAAGTTCGAGACGAAGTCTAGGCTACTACTTCACAGCTACCGGTTTCCCATGAATTTCAGTGGAAAGTTATAGGGCTGAAGTGTGTCGGCCCTAGACCTCAAAATTATAATTGTCGTTAGTTAGAGTGAGGATCAACTATAGGTAATACTGATGTGTGATGAAAATAATTTTGTGGGATTATTAGAACATATTCAGTTCTTGAAAAAATGTCGCTATTAATTAGGATATTATCATTTTTAATCGGAGGTTAACGAATGATTACAGAAAACCGGTTGTCTACGTCGAGTCCTAAGGAATAAATGAAAATACTTAGGGAGGAATCAGCATATTCCTCATAAGGTAAGGTGCCCGTAGAGTACAGTTGGGATTACAAAGTACCAATAGTATTGTTCAAAGTTTTATTCAAATTCCCAATGTTTTTAAAATTTTTAATAAGCTGCTATCCGTAAAAGAATGAAATCCTCTCTTTCACACATAATCAAAATGCAATCTGACTCGATTGATGTAAACATTTAAAAATTTTACGCGCCCTCAATAACCACAATTTTGGGGGAGGAAAGTGAAAATGTTGACACATCGAGAATTTTCTCTTTTAGTCACCAAGACTTCCCAGAATATAATATCGTTATCTGCAGCTGTTAGAAAAATAGGAGGGGAGGAAATTTTGTGGGATTATTAGAACATATTCAGTTCTTGAAAAAATATCGCTATTAATTAGGATATTATCATTTTTAATCGGAGGTTGACGAATGATTACAGAAAACCGGTTGTCTACGTCGAGTCCTAAGGAATAAATGAAAATACTTAGGGAGGAATCAGCATATTCCTCATAAGGTAAGGTGCCCGTAGAGTACAGTTGGGATTACAAAGTACCAATAGTATTGTTCAAAGTTATATGCTACATTCAGGTGTAATATGAACTACTGTATAACTAGTTATTATGTAAATAACATTTACAAGTTAAATCTCCTTACTTTGGATGGTCGAGACGCCTATCTGGTACGACGTCTTGAGGTACGTTGCAGATGCTAAAGTTACTCGAGTTCTTTTGTAGATTTCCAAATAAAGGATAAGAAAATTTAGTACTTTCTTATTTGTGCTCGGCCTTTACACCAAATAAGATCATTTATTGCTTTGAATTGCTCTGAAAGTTTGAGGGATTGGACTAAAAATTGAAAAATTTGGGTTTAAATTCTGAGTGGTCACTTAGCAACAAAATAAATAATGCTGAATTTTTTCAATTAATTTTTAAGAGTAAATGAAATTAGTTTATTATTCGTAAAGCCAATTTATACTGATAAACAATATATAACACTATATCTTATTTACACCTTTATAAACACATATGTCTCAAACTTGAATTCATCGTCTATTAACATTCAAAATATTAATATTTTTAATTGCCACCACCCGGGAACACCTTTTTTTGTGAATGTCTACGCCAATGGCATTTTTAACGTTTTGACGGGGAACGGTCCAAACCCCAGTCTTGGTAACTATCTAACACCGACTAGTTGTTAGGAAGCATCATTAATTAATAGCCCAATGACAAATGGCACCAGGGTCCGGTACCTTTTAAAAGCTACTAACTTTTCTCAGGATCAAACCAGCAACCTTTGGACTCGAAGGCGAGCACTTTAACCACTCAGCTACCCTTTCCAGTATTAAATCAACAGTATTGGCTTGTCGTACTATATACCTAACTAATCTCGGAAAATCTTTAAAGAAAGAAACTACTCCATATTAGGAACTAAAAGTTGAAATCCTAGGAAATCTCATGTATACAATTTTAAACGCAACTTTAAGCTGAGCATAGCTGTAACAATCTTTCGTTTGTAAGATAAACAATAATTAAGTCGTCAACATAAGCTAACCGGCTAAGCTAAACCAAAGCTAACATTCAATAATTATTCAGGAATATTATAGGAAAATTACCTTAAATTTGATTAACAATTAGAATATAACTAGGTATACAATGCAGTTGTCTGCTTGCAATATTGAGCGGAGCGACTATTTTTTAAATCAATAATACCAAATGTTTTACAGATAATTCAAGTGAGCTCGTTCGCTACGCTCACTCGCTGTCAGGGTTTAGCTCGTTCGCTGCGCTCACTCGCCATTTGGGTCGGCTCATTCGCTGCACACACTTGTCGACAGATTTAGGTTGTTCGCTGCGCTTACTCGCCACAAGTCTGCAATGCTCTAATAATTTTTTACTACGCAGGTTTGCTGCTACGGGGTATCATATGTTTACAAAAAATGGTGTGTCGTCCAAGATTTGCAAATCCTCTCCGTAAACGTGGCATTTCATTCACGTACAAAGGTAAACAAACCACTAAAATAAACAAAACAACAATTTCACATAAAACTACTGTATTCACAAACAGCTGATGGTAACAGTCTGAAGTTAAATTTGATCCTTACAACAGCTGTATAATCAACACACAGTAAACAAACCAAATAAAATATTTCTCCTATTAAAATAACATGGTAACTTTAAAGGGCCGTAGGGCAGAACCCTTATGTCCGATTTGGACCATTTCAGATTTATACCTTCCCATAGATGGTTACTATGACTGAGCAAAATTTCATGAGGATCACTCCAGCCGTTCGGGAGGAGTACTTGTAAATAAAAAGCCAGAGTGTAGTATAGGAGCTTCGCTCGCTTCGCTCGCTTCGCTCGCTCCGCTCAATAATGAAATGGAGGAACATTTTTTTGATCCTTGGTCTGAGAGGACTTTGTTATTCATTTTGTTTAGGATGGCATATGGTATATTAATGTTAAGGCCCCGCTCTACCTGTGCTCGAATATTTACTCACGACGCGACGTTACCGAATGCCGCCTCGAGGCGTAGCTCTAGACGAGTTTGATGGCTGCAGAGGTTTACGGGAATCGTGTTTAAAAATTAACCAATTAAGATAGAGATTGGCTCTTAACTTATTCTAAAAGTAGAAAGAGGAATCTCTTTTTTTGTGGATATAGAATTTTAAATAAAATTTCTTGTTTCAGCTATAACTGTCTCAAAATCATCTGTTTTCCCCAATTTTTAACTGAAGTCTTCAATTAGTTTTGTTGCAATAATTTCAAAAGTGTAAAGGAGCCAAATGGTTATCGTTCTTCTTCTTCAATACAACACCTCATTTATAGCTCTATGCTGAATGTAGCAGGGGAGATAACACGATGCTCAAAAACCCTTGCATTTGGATGGCGCGCCAGGGGCAGACTGGAGCCTTAAGAATATGAGTTAAAATACGTTACATGTGTAATGAAACCATGTTATGTGAAATATTTTTAACGTTTGTTTTAGTCGGATGTTAAGGAAGGAAAAATTAGGCCTACAGAATAACAGTTAATAATGAGCTTAAATTGATGCAAACAAACTTTCTTAAATTCTCAAAAACTCTCCTTAAGAATAGCTTAAAAATATTAAGGTTAGTAATTTTTAAATGCCTTTGTTAATTAATAAAAGTATAATATGTGTGTTAAGAATAATTCTTAAGTCTTTAATTAGTTTGCTATAAGCTTTTACGTGTGTCTAATACTACAAAAAATCCTTTACTAAAAATGTTTAAATTATGGATTTTAACATTTAATTAATTACCGGTTCCTTAGTTTTAAAAGTTAAACAAACAAACAAAAAATTGGAAAACACTGAATGTTTTATGAGGTTTCAAATCAAAGGTGTCAAAAATGGTTTTGAGCATTTCCCTCATACTTTTTAAAATACAAAAAGTTTCTTAAAAAACTAAAAAGAAGTTAAAAAAAAAAATTTAGCATTTTCTATCTTAAACATAGCTTAACCAGCTACGGAGATCGAAGCTGGTTAAGAAATGTTATCAATGCTCAATAACGATTGAGAAAATATGCTTATCCATATCATCAAATCTTTCCCTCTTTTTAATAACATAGTAAACTTCAATAGGTTAGGATGAACTATTATTTTCCAAAAACACTCCCACTCCCCATAGCTTCAAACAAAATTTTTCTGTAACTTGTTATTTATAGGGAAAATACAGTTATTAATAAATTAAATTGGAAACTCACCAGGTATTCAGGCCGGCTGTTACAGCTTAGAACAGCAAGCGTTAGTTTATCCAACAACAAAAAGCTTACATTATAAAACGGATCCAGTTATTATGTTAACTAATAAAGAAGTTTAAGAAATGTTTTTTGTGCCATTAAAAATCATGGGAAAAGATAATTTATTCTCTTCGTAACTAGTCTGGCTAATTATCGATACATTCAAATACTATTGAATTGTTTGTTTATTTTTAAGTATATATACAATGAAATCGTTGAATTTAAATAATTATAGATATAAACGTTTAAGCCCCAATTTTGACCTTTTTGAAACACAAAACATTCAATTTTTCAAACTAATTTAATGTCTTAAAATTGAGGGTAATGAATATAACGTAAAATTCATTTGGAAGAAATCATTGCTAATATTGCACGTTTAAACATTTTGGTACTCTCCTTCATGCATTTTGGCTATGGCATAAACCTTGATGAGTTCGAGAATTTTTAATGGGAGCGACAAAAGCGTTATCAAAGTGTTATTATTTAAATTTGTGTTGTGAAAAATGCCAGTTGTATCTCATAAAATATAAAAAATAGAACAAAGATTATCAAAACTTCGCCTATATTAATTGGCCACTCTCTAAATAGGCTAAAGAATCATCATGCTACAAAGAATGTTGAAGATTCATAGAGCACAACACTAAGAAACGGACCCCAACTCCCATGAATTAAAAACGACTCCTTAATTCGTAAACATCTTGAAGTGAACTACGGTGTACGGTTCATTATACGGTAGTGTTTCAGGGTCAATTTTTGCTCCGTGCACCGTCCCGAGCATCGTCCCGAACGTACCCAATGGGACGCCCCTCCCCTCATCGCCACATCCTCTAGCGAACTCACTCACGCTCTCCTTTAACTTCCTTTACCTAGCTCAGTGTATTTTTCTGGTTCGATGTTCGGTTCGATGCACGGTCCGGAGCAAAGCCCGGTAGTGTGTCGCCGCCCGAGAGCACAGTGTGTTACCACAAGGGCGTATTCTGTTATTTTGTTACGCCTTGGCATGATTATATTGGGTCTCGCATGACCTGGTTAGTTTCATTGCTCAATATAGCCGTGATCATAAATTGCCATTCTTATTACATAAAAGCCTGGGTCCCCTCGCCTCTGAGATAACCAACTGTCAGTGTTTAACAGCATTAGTCAATAGAATAAATTGGAGCAGGGACCTAAATGTATTTTTTTTAAAGTGCCTGTTGATGTACATACTGTTTTATTCAGAATGAAATAATTACAACTCAATTTGTACTTTTGTATTTTATGCAGTCAATATTATTAGCCGGCCAACTCTACAAGGCAATGGGATATTATTTTCTTCCATTTAACACTACTTGCAGAATTGTAACAAGTTAAACATTAATCTGTAGCTCGGAATGCATTTGAGTATGAAGGCATCAGTCGGTGAAGAAAACGTGTCATCCCGTCTGCAAACGTATAACCCTATATACGCAATAAAATAATTTGAATTACTTTACTATATGGCCTTATATTTTTTCTTAGCATTTATTACTTAATCAATTTAACTAATCACTAATACTGAACATGATGCAAGTAATCTCCTTGAGTTACAAAAATTCCTATATTGAAAGCAGAACCTTCTCAAAACCACGTTACCCTAAGCCACAGTGCGGTTTTGATGGTGTGGAAAAGTAATTTCGCTAAAACATCTCTGGTCTCAAGAGTAATTACTTGAGGGTAAGAAAGTAGAACGGTTGCAGACTTTTAAAAGTTTAATTAAATAAAAACTCCTCTGAGAAGCACAGCCGGAGCTCCATTAGTCTAATTAAAATAGGACTTATTTGGAAAGCCTTACTTCAACTCTAAAAATAGAACATTAAGTCGCTTACAATAGAAACCAGAAACCTGTTCTTCACTATAATTCTTATTTTGACAGAGAAACACATCAAACATTTACAAATTAAATTTACGTTTCATGTTACTTTTAAATAGCTTTCAAATATTGAGTCTTTCTTTAAATTTACTCGGACTAGTAATAATTGTGCTGATGGAAATATGTTAATGTTACTAAAGAATTTTCCATTGACTAGTACAAGTGTGTGGTCAATGTTGAACGGTATAACACGTAATTAAAAATGGGCAACATATTATTGAGTTTGGAAAATTGTTTTGCTTGGTTTTTATGAAACGCCGTCAAAGTTGGACGACGATAATGTTGGACAGCGTCAAATCTAGTGGAATTTTAAGTGACGTGACAAATTTGACCATTTAAATTTTTATTACAATTTGGAAAAGGTCCAGTTTTGAGGTGTGGCGCATCGGCAAATCTAGACCAAAATATCATCTGGCTAGACGCCGTCCAATTTTGTAGAGATTCCGATCTAATACAACAAATTCACGTTCTTGATTTAGCACACAGGTTATAACAATTATTATAAAATAATTTGTAGTTAAGAAATTATCAAATGAATGAATTCTTATTATGATAAAATTCAGTAGAGACTATAAAAAGACAATTCAAAATTAATACCGCACTATCTGTTGGGGCGAGAGAAAATCTATTGTTGTAATGAATCAATAACATATTGCAGTTTACATATTTTTAAAATATTACATATTCATCAGTGATTTTTAAAGAAAATAACCTTTTTTTTAACACCTTTAACACTTTGGCCAGTTAAAATATTTTTTTAGTTTTTACTTTAATAACAACAAATGAAACAGCCGAGTGTTTAATCAAAACTTGCCGCTGCGTTTAGCATAGACGCGGGAGCCGGGGCCGAGCAAGTTGGCGGAAAGTTTCCGCGCAAGGGTGTTTAATTTTTGTCGGCCAAATGAGGCGCGTCAAAGTGTTGATTAATGCGGAGCTGCGGACACGCGACGCTCGTTACCGTGTACGATCCGCCGTTAATTGGCTACTGGGCATCATACAATGCCTTAAAGGGTCTACAGTTAACAATATTTTTCTTTCATACATATTAGAGGGAATATTATTGTAATATCTGTGATAATTGTGTGTTTTTATTCTGTCGATTGAAACGTTGGCTACACAAGTGGTCCAACTTAAATTGTGGAATTTCTACTGGAGTATTTTTTAATATTATTTTTTTATACTACTTCTTATTGTTATTCAAGGAGAGATTTAATTATTGTTAAATTTTAAAAGTTTAAATTATTACTCTGTACATTAAATAGTTACATAGTTACATTAATAGTTACATTAACTAGCAAAAAGGAAAAATAATACCCCTATTACATCAAACCCGCTTGCTTATCGAATTTACAATGAAATTTCATACGATTTGTTTTCAATAAACACCATGGAAATGGGAATGCCATTGGGTTGTTGTAAGCAAATTTAATTATCATACTGAAGGTATTGCCTAACAAATTGTATAAAGTTCGGATATTCTATATAATTTTCCTGTAAAACACCATAGGGAGGCGAAGGTAGTTATGTTTGCCGCAATGTTGTAAGCAAATCTATCTATCTAAATTAATAAAATTAGAGTTTTGTCTGTACATTGCTTAGAATCTTTAAATTTTTGATTATTTTTAATTTTTATGCATCACAGAATTCAAAATCGGTGTCATCTAAATTTCTTTCCCTCTGTCCCTCTCTCGCTCTCTCTGTCTGTCGCTGTGTCTGTAACGCTCATGAGTCCTATTTTGTCCTCTTTTCACGGGACAACGACTTTACCTGATGGTCTAATTTTTTTCCTGTCATAGACTAGAGTGGTGTGAAGGTTCATAGCAACTTAAATCGCCTTAGCGACCATAGGTCTTTGCCCCATAGTACGTCAAAGTAGCCAAGTTGTGCTAAAATACCAATCTTTAATCTCTTTTCACACGACAAGGGCGTAAGTAAATGATATGAAAATTTTTATTACTGTTAAATGGTGCACTTAGAATGTTTTTAGATGCTCTAAAGCAACATTCGTCAAAAAGGCTTTGCCTCATTGTAAAAAAATATTCAATGTTAATCTTATGGAAATATTTATTTCTATCTTTTTTATCTATGCTTTTTAATCAGCTGGATAAGACAGTTTGTCATTTTCACCACATATGGCTACACTTAAAATGTGAAATACAGACTCATTCATATCTAACCCTTTCACTTTTCGCTAGCCTAAATACAGTGAGTAAAGTCAACTAATTCTTGGTCCTAAATATGAATATTAAAATAATTTATGCTTATTATTACAGAACGGGTTTTGTTCCTTAGATCTTAAAATATTTCTTATTATCATTGCAAACTAATTTTCCCAATTTAGCTTTCATTAGACGTTCTGACAAAAATAGGTGTATTTCATAAACACAATATGTAGTTAAAACCAATGAGGTTTATAAATTGCTCAATGCTCAATCTCAAGTAGTTCGGCTGTGGACGGGGCAATACTAATGTGAAAGAATTAAATGAGCATTTTTTATGAAGAAGTGAGAAAGCCGCTCACAAAACACTAATTTTCATTCAACGATTATGCTGATTGCTTGAATGGAATCAGATGGTTAGAACCATTGACTATGTACAATAACGTGAGTAGACTTCTCATAGCATAGGCGTGTTTGAAACGATATATCATAGCAATACGATAGCACGATCTTCAGCGGCATACATGGAAGTACAGGAGTCATATGATAGGCAAATCAGTACACTCTACCACTCTTCTCAATCAAGGATTAAACTTTTTGTAATGGAGTTTTTGTTTATGTTGTGATGAAATGTTTTTGCAGCACTGTAAATCCAGCTGAATTATAACTACATCGATGGCAGCGACTCTGGCACCGCGTACACGAAACTTCCAAATTTTTGCCTCAAACTAAATGCATTGGATGAGAGGTCTATTCACGGTAGTGTACATAGTCAATGGTTAGAACAATTTTTGCAGAAGTTTGTTATTGTTTCTATTTTGTGTAAACAAACAAAAATGCTTATTTTGACATACAGAAGGTAAAAAAGCGCTTCCTGTGGCAATAAGGAGAAGTAATCCTAGCATTAATGCTTTATTTTCCTCCGTTTTTCGGCAACATTTTTTAACATGGGATGTGCCTATTTATTTGGTTTTGTATACATTGGCAATACATGGGGTTTTAGGTAAAAAGGTAAATCTAAAAACAGAATATTGAATTATTAAGGATCAGACCTAATATCTGCTCTAAAATATTGACACTGGTGCGGTGCCCATACATTACTGACAGGTGTTGCGTTGTTTTACTTGGTTTGGGTATTCAAATTTGTATTAAGAGGTGGCCCGTGGGCAAAGTGCGCATTTTATGATTCTGTATGAGGGGAAACTAACCTAAAGTACATGTATGTTGGTTATGAAGTGGCAGAGATCTACTTTTGTTTACAATCTGGCTTAAAAATTCGTCTGAAAGTAATCAGCTGTTGTTACAATTCACATGTATAAACATCGTACAATGAAAATTGGTCAACATTTTAACCCTTTCAGACCCAGTGTCCATTTATTTGGACATGACATTTATTTATTTATTTGATAAAATTAATTTAAGTGGAATTGGAAACAGTTTTATTGGCATCTTGGAGTAAAAATATTGTTATCTTCCATATTTCAAAGCCGTAGTGGCACACACACAGTAAACAGTAGTAAAAAATAGCAAAATCAGTGTTCACCAAGGTACAACTCTCAAGAATCAACCGATTTCGTCAACTTCCACGCAAGCCTGCCACCGTTGATTTAACATGGGCCAACTACCAACTACCAACGTTGCCACAGATCTGCTAACCCTTTTAAGAGTTGCACCACCAGGTCAGGTTTGGTCGTGTGCGGATTCGAACCCGCGCCGACGTAAACATTATGGCCAGGGATTTAAGAAGACATGTCTTCACGTTGCCGTTGATGCTACATTGTCTTTCGCACCGACAACAATCTCTGGCTCGCCGATCCCTAGGAGGGTTAGGAGACGGCGAGTTAAGTAGGCCCAGGCCTCTTCTTGGTCTTAGGTTGTACCTCTCTCTGACAAATGAAATTGGGTTTTAAAAATGCATTTATTACCCATCATCATTTAGAGAGCCCCAGTCACAAGTTTTAGCCAAGGAATGAAGACTAATAATAAAATCTTCATTCTAATAATAAAATAGGCTCATTCTCTTTTTGTTGCCTTCTTAGAAACATGGCTCTTTCAAAAATTAAGTTTCTCTTTGGAATGAAATGCTTCTCAAATACTGTAAGTCCAAAACTTCTTGCATGTCAAGATTTGTTCATCTTTTACACAGAAGGATACAAATATGTCATCAGCTTTCTCCCCCAATTTATATATTAATGTATTGATTTGTTTGAGATTCTTCATGTTATCCAGATGCTGATCGATATCTTTTAAACCGGACTTTCCAAGTACGCCACTCTGCTGAAATGAGTGAAAAGGTTCTTGGCGGTTCAATAGCTGGCTCTGTGTTCTTGAAATGATGATAGCCTTCTCAAGTTTAGTTGATTGTTGATTATTGCTTTCCAAGAATACATCATCATCATTTAAGTCACGTTGTTTTTTCCTAGTTTTTCTACTCAGAGGCATGGCTCTAGTACGCTGCCACCATGTATTATTAATATTTTATGCAATTATGAAAACTCATAGAAACACTGTTTAGTTGTATGGCATAACTGCCCAAAAACTAACTTAATTTATTTACATTAATTATTGTCTTAACAAAAACTTATGATTATAAATACTTTAAAATAAACATCTATTAAATAAACCACTCTTACAACAGTAAGAGGTTCCCGGGCTTAGGTATTACCATGACTACTACTGTAATAGTGTAATCCATATCCCTATAGGGAATATGCTATAAGTATTAGGCAAATTTATTCAATCAGGGCTTGAAATGAAAACTCAATTATGACACATTATTATTATAAGGTATGTACTTAATGATAGTATTGTCAATAGTGGTATTAAATTATGGCAAGGCAGCGGTCTTTCCTCTAATAGCTCAGCCAGACAAACAATAAATATTCTCAGGAAAGCATAAAGTCTTTCAAAATTTTCTTGTGTGAATCAACCCACTTACAAAGTTGTTGCCTTACTAATGTTTAATCTATTTTTGTAAAAGGAGATTTTGTTTTATTATAAAATGGAAAGAAGTAGAAAAAGGTTTAAAATTTACTATTCATTTACGGTTTAACGAACTCAATATGAACCCTATATGTGTTGCACGGCATGCATACCGTGCAAATTGCAGTCTACTTCATGTTAGCCATTGAACAACTGACTGGAACAATGGATTCCACAAATTCCAACCTTGTTATGTCATATTAGTCTTAAATTGGTTTGTGACGAGGTGTTTGCTTATTAAATGCTTAGCTAAAATTCCCATGGCATTTGAATTATTGATTGCATTTAATAATTTCTAAAAACATAACATGATATTCTTAATGATCCGTTATTTATTCTATTGCAAGAATATAAAAAAAAAAAATGGCATTTTAGTTAGAATCGCTGATCAACAATAAAAATACCTTCTTTGCTATATGGAAAATACATATAAATTAAACGACTTGGTCACTTACTGGGTTTCATGTAACAGACACTTCGAATCTAATCTTTCATTTTAAAACGCACTGTATTATTATGTCCAAAATGTGTTAAATAAATTGACTTTTTTTTTAATATTTATAAAATTCTGAAAGTTTTTTTTTATATATAAAAACAACTTTCACCGGAGATGAAATCATTCCAGGATTATTTTCACTGTAGAAATAGTTACTGTAATTTCAATATTTTCTGTTATCTAGTGCATTTTTTTAAGAGAAAGTGTTTAAAAGTATATATGTATTGCTTACTAAATAGTGTAAGATAGTAAGTGTTATTCCTGACATTAACTGTAGAGTTCTTATCTTAGCGTTCAATTGTCGTATGGGTCTTCATACTTTTACCCATCTTTTAAACATATTGGCTTGATAGATTAAATAGAATTTTGGATTAAGTTGTAATTTATGGATACGCAAAATTAATATTTAAATTGTTATATGAAAAATTTGTATAACAAAAAGTTTTTAACCCCCCCCCCCCCCTTAAATAAGGTTATAGTTATTAGAATGTGAACGACAAGTGGGACAAATATCATCCAGAAACAAGCCATTTAAACATTTTATACCCAACTTTTCGGGAGCGAAGATAATAATTTGATATTTAAGAGAAAACAGCTATTGTATACTGTATAACAGTATTTTCCTTACATTTTTATTTTTATTCATAAATCTTTATGTACCTTCTTATAGTAAATAATTATTAACATTTCCATTAAAACGCTTAGTGATTTTAAAATATACTTTTCTCGTGTTTATTTCAGATAAACCACTTCGCCCTCTCCTCTCTATCTCGAACCCTTCAAGCCTCTTAGAACCCTCAACCCATTCATAAGTTCCCAAACTTTCAAAAGAAAATAACCTACTAATTACTGCTTACACTTACAAAACTCCAAAACAATGTGTACTTTACCACCATTATGTTTTTTAAAGAATTTTTAAGTTGTTCTTAAAACTTAATTGAGTTGTGACGGCTCGTGCCGCCAGCACTCCATATAGTAGCGATTCTCGAGGCACTGGCCACAGGCCCGGTATCCGACAGCCGGTTTCCAGAACGTTCTCGAATCGGTTCGCGAAGTCGAAAGATTCTGAGGCTGTCTCTCTCTCACTCCCCGGCTTCCAAAGGAAGAGGTGCCTTTTCGGATTCGGAACATCGCGACCAAAATGTCCAGATAAGTTTAAGTATAGTTGGGGGTTTCCGTAGGCTAGGGATGAGCGGGGGAATGACAATTAATTAATTAATCTCAAGTACAATTATTATGTAGCCAGTCGATTAAGGCTGTAACTAGTTCTGTAGAGGGTAGTCTGGAGCCATAACCTTAACGCTCATGTCGTTTCACGACATGGGCCATCAGCCATAGGATGGGTTTTAGATTTCTAGATACAGTTCATTATTAGATATTCACCTTCCAATTAATTTAGTATAGATAGATTATAATTAAAGACACTCATCAAAATGGCTGATAGGCTTCTGGTCCTGTGCTTGGCAACGATTCGTCTCTGGGTAGAACCCACAGTATATGTCCTCCAGATACGTTTCCTAGGTTCAGTCAATAAGCCACGAATTTCCCAGGTATCTCATTTCACGACATAAAACCTCAATCCTCAACCATTTCCATAGTCACCCTTCAGTTAATCACATACCACCTAGAGATGACTAGTCAGCCCATTCATGTTGTTGCTCGAGCTCAATAGTCCATCAATTCAGTTTGCCAATAGCTACTCACTAAGTTTTAGTTCAATACCACCATAGGTCCACTGCAGACATATTCCAACACTCATTGTCCATAGGTAACCGACATATTACCGTTTCAGAGTAACCTCTTTAATGAGGAACAATATACAGTATAAATTCCTTGGTTTGCAGCTCTTCGTTCGGTTTCCATTGGAATTCTATTTAAAAGATGCAAATGTTTCTTAGAAAGTTCATAAAATCTTTAGGAATTAAGACGGAACAAAAAGTGCAGAAGTAGGCCTAAAATATTGATAAAATTTTTCTTTATAAAAATTTTGTGAAATGGATTGCTAGTATCTATAATAGATTCAGAAAAATATACCTACTGGTATAGTTATGTAAAACGTCCATCTGGATATTTTCTTCAAATAAAAGTGTTAAATCAATGGTGGTCCAACTTATTTATTTATTTTTTCATTGTTTCAACAATACATAAATGGCTTTAATATTAATATCCATTTTTTTAAACCAAGCGGTATGTTATAGAGAAGATAGATTGCATTGTGATATGAATTCGAACATGGAATATCGAAGGAAAGCCGATAGTCTTAATGCAGTTACGGCCACAGGTAAAGCCATTTACCACTCAAAGTTTTCTCACTCGACCGTGAAGAGACGCAATTTCGCGAAAGTTTCCACAAAGGTCCTTCAATATTCGGAACCAGCTTTTCTACTCAACTTACCAAATCCATGTAATTTCAAACTTTAAAGTCCGCTTTTAATTGTGAAGTTTGCGACATAGCGATGTTCAAAGTTTGATGAAACAAGCTTAACGCTTTAGCCGCCAACGTATTGGGCAAGACTGGACAATAAGGTACAGTATAACCTTCATTGGAGTAAACTTCCGAGGCACCCCAACGTTCACGGTGGTCAGGTGATTTTATCGGTAATGTTCTTACATCGAGCACATACTTAATACACACTAGTATACTATATCATGTAATTTTTATAACTATCGCTTTAGTTAAATTAAAATTATTGTAGTAATAATGATAATAATAATCATAATCATTTCTATACTTAATGTCTATATACTATTGTGCACATTCAACGGTGGAATAACTGTTTTAATAAGTATGGAAGGTTTACCAATGTAACTATTAAAGAAAAATGATAAAAATTATACTATACGGTTTGGTTATTACTTTAAAAAATGAAGAAAGGTTTTAAATGCTTGATAATTTTAGAACAAATTAATTAAATTAAAAAAAAGACTCATCGAAGGTTTGGCTTCAAACGAAAGTTTGGGTCGAAATAGGATGCTCGAGTATATTCGTAATATATGGTATTTTCGAGTAAGATTTCTCAAACAAAGGTCATAATATAGGGAAACTTTATTAAGAGCAAAACAAGACTAAGAATTTTTTCAGTATTCCTATTTCTATAGGTTTTAGTTTATTAATTTACTCTGTACTAAATTCAATTGCTATATAAAGTAATTTGAGAATTTTTTATTAACATTTTATCAAAAGAAATTATGTTATTACACGAGTAGTCTAAACTCTTTATTTAACTTAAAAACAGAATCTTCTCAATTAAATATGCAAGATTAATAACAAATTTAAAAACCCTCGAACCATTTCAACCTTCTAAACCAACAAAATCAATTCTTGAAAAAAATTCTTTTTATCTTAAACTGAAATTATGTTTGATCTTTACTTATTGAATAGATTTGTATGAATAAACCTTTATTTCGTGCACTGAATAAAAAAAATCAAATTAGGCCTACAGAACTATTTAATTTTTCTCGTATTTATTTAAAGTTTAATAAATTCCTCTACCATAATTTAATGTGACAGTTTTTTATCGTTATTATTGCGTACCATAAATTAGACAGTTAATTTTCAATGTACCGGTACTGGTTTCAAGACAACAACGTACCTACATTCATTGCAATTAATGGTAATATTCACTCTAAACCTATTTGGTGATTAAGACATTGGCGACCAGGGTAGGGACGTGAGGGAGGTAGAGCGAAGGAGTACGAGCAACAGAGAAATGATCACGACGAGGAACAAATCAGAGGGTGGAGGGGGCAAGGAGTTCTTAGGGTGGATCAATACGGAATAAGGAGAAGCGCCAAGAAAGCCGCGGGTAGCGGTCGATAGGCCAAGTCGTCGAGCGGGCTGCCTACCTAGCTGCAGGCAGGCGCAGTCCACCAGTCCACCGTCTTGGCCGCCAAGATGGACACGACAGGCTTAGTGTTACACTCGTGGCATAAAACAAACATTTGGAATATTAAATTTAAGGTTAATTTAATAGAATGTCTTTTGTCATTTTACACGAATTCGATGCATTTAATTGAATTAATTTAATAATGCACCACTTATTAAATCAAACTCCTAAACTAGTAGTTAAGAATTAAAAAGTAAAATCATTCTCATAAACTTTATTTAAAACTGCTGTCAATTGTTTTAAATAATTTTAGTGTTTTATAAGTTAGCAAACAATTAATTCGATTAAATTTATTTTATTAAAATTATTTGTTCCAGCCATTGCTTACGTTGTTACATCGGCAATATGAATACCATAGCTAAACAAACGCCTATACGTAGACAAAAATTAAGATGCAAGTTCACAAGTGAATAAGATTGTGATGAGTGAGCATAGGTTAAATTAAATTACTTATTATAAGCTCTTTATTGTATACTTTTAAGTAAAGTATAGCTTTCGTTCTCTTGAAAAAAGTTATAACACCAATTTAAACGAATTTAAGAGGCCAGTTGTTTAATTGCTTCTATTCAGCTATCTTTTAACATGTGTTTGTTTGTTTAACTATCAACAGCTGTTTTATTTTGCAATTCAATATAAATTGTTCCCCATGTTAATCTTATGGACAAAAAACGAACTTTAAGGGCTTCCCGTGCCCTTCAGAGTACAAATATTAAAAATCCTAAACCTTTATGCAAAACTACGAATTGGGACAAACAGTTTGACACCTCAAACATTCAAATCGGTCCAGAAATAACAGAGGAGTTTTGTTCACAAAAAACAGCCCTCACGTATTAATATAAGAGATGAAGTTAAGTTTAGTAATAGTGTAGTAAAATTAGTCGGGAAAAATGAAATAATTTTTGGAAAGCTAATTTCTTTTAGAATGTGTTCTATGGCGTCCCCTGACCCTCCTCCAAAAAGTCCCCAGAAATCCTATATGGGGATCACATTTAAAAATGAGGTGTTGGCCCATAAGGAGTTACATTAAAATTTGATATTAAGCATACTAAATTTAAACACATTCCAGAAGGTTTATATATATATCAAATTAAAGGTCTTTAAATGTAGAATAAAATGCCGTAAACCCGACCTCAATATAACTGTCGGGAGTGAAATGGCAGGCGTTCAAAGTTTAGAA
The DNA here is from genome assembly GCA_030545055.2 of Neoaliturus tenellus. NCBI lineage: Eukaryota > Metazoa > Arthropoda > Insecta > Hemiptera > Cicadellidae > Neoaliturus > Neoaliturus tenellus. Next base: position 107,029,117 of record CM061531.1, on the reverse strand, counting down.
TAAAATAATATTATCAAAACTTTGAAATACAATAACTTCCGACATATTTGACCTTTTGAGGTCTGGTTTTCGGCTACGTACTCTAGTTACTAAGACCTTTAAAATTATGTATAGCATGGCTATGGACTAAGAAATTTTTTTAAAAACTTCCTCTTTGGGACGTCCATATGGAGGGTGGTTCAAGGGTACTATGATAAGCATATGACTAGCTACCCGCATTTTCAAAGGCAATTGTAAAAGCAAACGTTTGCCGCAAACCGCACCTCGAAAGGTCAAATATTTCGAAAATTATTACATTTTTAAGCGTTTAGGTTATAATTTGATTTTTATTCAAAGTTTGGCAGGCTGCCGTTTTTGACTCAGGCAACCTTTTGAGATGGGGTTTGCGGCATTAAATTCTACTACTTAAGAGCTTTAATTTGATGTACATAAACCCATTGGTCAAAGAAAGATTTATTTTTGACTCCACTTGGGCCATCCCATCATTTTTAGGCATGTTGCCCACTGGGGATTTCAGGGGACTTTTCTGAGGGAGGTCAGGGGATGGCATAGAACACATTTCAGCAAAAATTAGCTGTCCAAAAATTATTTCATTTTCCAGCCATATTTTGGCTTAATTTTACTACACTATAACTTAAGTTGCTCTGTTATGAAATATCAAAAGCGCAATTTAAAAAATTACCACTAATTTACCTAACACTTCACATTGATAGAACGTTTCATGGTGCAATTGTGAATTAAATGGCATTTCGATCTCCCAGAATCAAATACAAATTATTTTTACAACAATCGCAAAAGTAAAAAAAAAACTTGATACTTTTTCTTAGGAGCAAAAATATTAATATTTTAGTACTATTTAAAATGTTTTTATTTCATGCTGGCGAAAATGACGAAACCCTTTGAGAAGTTCAATTCATAAAAAAATTGCAGAACAACTAAATATCGAAAAGAGAGACTGAAACTCTTTTTCCAGCACATAAAATCGCAGTTCTAAGTAAATTCTGTTCCTATCATTGAACATTTTTCTCAAGCTACTTACAGAATTCACATAAAAATATTAGCGAGTTAGAGTCCAGGGTAGGAGTCAATACTGGCTGTTTGAATAGTCCGCATTTGAATGCGTAGGGCCCGGCAAGTGCTTGTGTTCGGAGATGGTCGGCCCGGTGGTAAGGGGGAGGAAAGGGGGTAGAGCTCTCAACAGTTTGGAAAGGTAAACCTCAGCCAAATGTTGTCAAACTTTCCTTTCCTTTCGGAATATTCGAAAATAAATTGTGGTAATTATATCAGCTATTGAGTAAAAATATGAATTAGTTACAACCACTTGGTTGATAGATTAAATTATTAGTTTACTAAGAAAGCTACAATCCATTTCCCTTACACAATTAACAAAATAAAACGTTTGAATCACTCCATTTTTTTACATTTTTCAATGGCAGATCACTTTATACTGAACAGCTTTACGGTAATCTTTCGTCCTCCTCATACATGTTTTATACAAATAATTTTACGCATCGTACATAACCTCTTAAATTTTATTTAAGTAAAAAATTAGTTTGTTTAACAATTTTGAATGGTGTTAACGGCTTCTCGTGTATTAAGTGTTATTTTACAACTGATAAGTTTTATGTGCCCCTGGATATGTGAAGAGGAAACTATTAAGAGCGTTAGAACCTAAAAAAACTGTAATAAACAAGTAACTTATTTGATTACAGCAACCAGTAATTGTAGAACAAATTTAGGTGAAGGTTTGATAAAAATTTCCCAAAATACCAGAAAAATATACATTCAAAATAAATATTGACTAATACGTTAAAAATATACAGGGTGCACAGCTTCAACATGCACAAACAAAGGTTACAAGCTTTTTCGAGAGGCCAAATCCAACAAAAATACAATGTAACATATGCCCTATCTCAAACTGTTTGTCTGTGTGTCTGTATGTATGTAATTTTTAATCAATTAATGGTATCTTAAAAAAATATTGTAGACACGGAATTCAAACTTGCCACAACTATTAAGTGTGTCAATGCAAAAATGCAAATGAATTTTTTACATTTCTATCTTTTACGGTTTCATACGCCTACATAGGTTTGTAAAGGTTGAACCTAGACACCATTTTATACAGGGTGATTCACGACGAAGTGCAGAAATTTCGGGAGCTGATTCTACACATGAAAATAAACAAAAAAGGCCATATAAACATAGGTCCTAAAATCCTTCGTTTAGCCGCTAGCCGCCATTTTGTTTTTTACATGTAATAATTTTTATCTCAGTAATGAATTGATGGATTTACTTCATATTTGACATGGACCTTTATCACAATAAAGGTAATTTCCAGTAAAATAATTATTATTTTCCGATGTCTATTTTCAAAATGGCGGCCATTTTAAAATTTCAAACTCAAATTTCTCAAAAACGGCAAATTTTGTCAAAATTTTATTCCAGACCAAAAAGTTGACAAATTAAATTATCTAAACAATAGTGCCAAGTTTGTAAAGATCTGACAACAAATAACGGAGTTATAGAGATTTTTCTATTAAAATAACCTAAATTTGCATTCATTGTAATGCAAAATCTATGTATTTTTGCAGAAAAATCCCAATAACTCCGTTATTTGTTGTTAGATCTTTACAAACTTGGTATCATTGTTTAGATAATTTAATTTGTCAACTTTTTTGTCTGAAATAAATTTTTGACAAAATTTGCCGTTTTTGAGAAATTTGAGTTTGAAATTTTAAAATGGCCGCCATTTTGAAAATAGACATCGGAAAATAATAATTATTTTTCTGGAAATTACCTTTGTTGTGATAAAGGTCCATGCCAAATATGAAGTAAATCCATCAATTCATTACGGAGATAAAAATTATTACGTGTAAAAAACAAAATGGCGGCTAGCGGCTAAACGAAGGATTTTAGAACCTATGTTTATATGGCCTTTTTTGTTTATTTTCATGTTTAGAATCAGCTCCCGAAATTTCTGCACTTCGTCGTGAATCACCCTGTATTTAATATTATTATATGTAAAAAAATCATTATTCATTATTTGTGTATTAAGTTTTCAAAGATATATTTTACTATGCCTTACTACACCACACTCTTCACTGTTACTTTACATACAATGTCCCGTAACTCTCTAACACACACAGTTGTATTGTCCTTTGGGTCAAAGCAAACACATATTACAATACATAAACTTGGATATTCAGGGCTTGGTTTTATTTCTGTTCGTTTAATAAGCAAATCTCTTCGTCAGAAAAACTATATATTTGATTGTTAATTTTAATACTAAGAGTTTAAGTATTGCAGCGGAAATTCAATTTATTGGTTATCAGTATAACTCTTTCATTTGTTATTAAATTTTGACCAAACACCACTCATCTTTATATACAGGGTGTCCATAAAGTCTTGCCCTAATAAAGAAACCGTTGGTGGCAAGAACGTTTTATATTCAGTTTTGAAAAGTGACTTCTTAAGTTTTTACAGCCATGCAAAGTCTCAATACACTTCTATATGTGGTCCTTTGGTAACTTGTAAACCTTCTAGGCGACTGTTAAATTTTATTATTTTTTTAAATTTTATTAACAACAGTTTTATTTTAGTTAACATTTCCTGAGTAATGGACATTACTGCATTTATTATTTTTTCTTTTAGAACTTCTTAAAGATTCTTTTATTCGCAACTGCGGAAGAATAAAAGAAAATCTTTGACAAACCCCAACATAAAGAATAACAGAGAGGTCAAGCAACCTAAACGAGGTGGAAATTTAGTCAGGCCATCAGGATTTGTTATTGTAGTACATTTAAGGTAAACTGTATTGCTATCAACCAGCTGTGCTTAAGTATTGCAAATTTAATAAGGAAAAACTAGATTGAATTCATTTGAAAACAATAAATGTAGGATACGTGTGGCTATAATGTTGTCCGTACAGCAAAGCTATAAAATCAGGGCAAGACTTTGTGGAAACCGGTAGTTGGTTTTTTGTACATAAGCAAAATATTGGGTCACAGAAGACCGAAATTATAATTTTCATAGAGTTTTTTTTAGTGTATCCACGCCAGTGGCATTTTTTTAACGTTTTGACGGGGAACGGCCCAAACCCCAGTCTTGTTACTATCTAACATATAACAGTTGTTAGAAAGCATCATTAATTAATAGCCCAATGACAAATGGCAACTGGGTCCGGAATCGAAAATTTAAAAAACTACTAACTTTTCTCAGGATCGAACCGGCCACCTTTGGATTCAAGCGAGCACTATAACCACTCAGCTACCCAGGTTTTATAGTTATACTTATATATATAGTATATACAATGATATATATTATATATAATTATAGATATAGTATAAATAATATATATATATATATTATATATAATTATATATATATATATATAGTATACATAAGTATAGTTATAATGAGCGATATCGGATTATGAAATCTAATAAAAACATTTTAAGTCCAATCCCTGAAAGATAGTCTAAAAGGATCTTTGTATTCACGTGGCATATAAACTAGCTGACTTACTAGTACTTCGTAACGTAACTCAAATTACAATACCAACCCGAGGAATTTTTTACCCTTCAGGTGAACTCGTTCGCTACGCTAACTCGGTGTCAGATCCAGTTCGTTCCCTGCACTCACTTGCTTCAAGTCTATTATATCCTTTAGTTTTTTATTACCAATATTATAATCTTCTCTCAATATTTTAACGAGAACAGCTTAATATTCCTAAATGTAATCATGCATTCATCACTTAACTGTTACTTCCTTAAGAATAACATAGTAACTTTAAGGGTGCGCTCTACCTCGGCGTCAAAATCGTCGAGCGAGACTGTTAACTGCCGCTATACGCGGAAACTCACATTTTGGAAAATATATGACGGGTGATTTTAAATTTTGTTACTTTAATGCTTTTTTTGTTTCAGTGCGAAATCGATCGGTGGTCTAATAACGATGTTTTTGAAATGCAGACCTTTCGCATCTCCCTTCTTGCATCGTTATCTATAAACTTTTTACCAATCTTACTGCAGATTCTTGTTCTTAAGATTATACTCGTATTGTACTCGTGTATCGTCTTATTTTTTCTTAAAAAATTGTTTTTAATACGTTAAACTTGATACAAAAACGCTTATTTCAACATTATTAGCAAGCACCCTGCTTAGTAATTTAAATTAATATAGAAATTTTAAGACGATAGCGGAGTACAAAATTACATTACGAAAAGAATGACACCAAAATATTTTAAATCGGTTTTTCAACTGGGGCGACAAACACGGAGATTCTATACCCTTGCATCCGCGCGCGGCAGATGGGTAGAGCGCACCCTTAAAGACCTGTGTGGTGGAGCCCTAAGGAGGTCGAGAGGATGGATAGTCTATCTATCGTCTCTATCGTCAATTTTTCTGGATCATTCATGTCAAGAGCTTTCATTAAAGTACATGCTTGTAGGGGATTTGACTTCAGGGAATACTTAAACAACTTGTGTTAGGTCCTACATTTAAACTCCTTCATTTATATTTACAGTATAGATAGACAAAACTCCCTATACTGGTGATTTGCGGTATTGTAACCGCAACTTTATTATTAGTTAACACAGTTAAACTAATATTAAAGTAGTTTATTATATAACAAAATGACGAATTGTTAAATCATCATACATTAAACAACGTACCGTACTCAGTAAGTTGTTTGTTGTTGAGAACTGTTTATTATAATTCCAAAGGCATATTATAAACAAAAATTTATTTCCCCATAAACAAATAATATTAAATATTAATTTTGACTGTACTCTAGTTCAAAGAGTTGTCCAATTATTACATTATGGCTCAAACTAAACAAATCAAAAGATTTAAATCATCCCTGCCGTCTTTTAATAGTTAAGCAACCGAAACTAATTCAATAAAGATCTGCAGGAGATGTATAATTTAGTGGTCCAGACGTTGGAACTAGTTTTCCGTCCGTTGGCTCCCACGGGACAAGTGCGGGCGAGGGAGTGACGGCTGACAGCCGCGGGAACCCGTCTCCCTGGCCGGGCCACTGGACACCACTACTGGACCCCGGGACACTACGCCTACGCCTCGCCCAGAGCGCCGCTGCCGCCGCCACTCCAGGTAGGCACTCTACTGGGTTTGTTGCTCATCGATATTTTTAATTTTGTTAGTTTCACTTTCTTTTGTATTTTTCCAGGTGTCTTTATATTTATAGTAGTCTATGAAATGGTTGTACCTATCATGAATTCTTTAAGCCACGAGTGAGATGTACGTTAGAACAAGATCAAAGCGAGTGTTCAACATGTTGGACACAATCGTTGTCCAACACTACTTTGTCTTACACAACTGCTTTGTCTAACACTACTACACAAATACACTACTTTGTCTTAGACCAACTAAAATTTGGTAAAGCATTTTTAAATTACAGTAATGAACATGTCGATCATTTAAAGGTTAGCCGGTCACCATTTGATGTCCCTCTCAATCACAGTAGATCACACCCGTTTGACAATAGGCAACTATTAACTAACTAAAACGTGAAATTATGGAACAATTAGTTGATGTGTGAATTGTATGGTACACCCTTTAATAAAATGCCGAGCTCTCATTGGTTTAAAACACGTATAACAATGTGAATCCTGTATCATAATGAACCCATTATGAAACGGGTTTGTATTTCGTATAATGATGTTTAACTCTTTATTGTGTTATTTGTAACTTCATTATTGTTGCTTATTGCAACAGTCGTAGATAAAATTGTTTACAAAAGTTATGATATACCTTGAAGCTATTGTAATATACAGGGTGGTTGAAAAGTAACTTGCACCCTCCTTAACTATTTGAGATATTTGAAATCGATTTGAGGCAACCTTTTTTGTTATGAGGGGCTACATTAATGATGGTTGGTTTTACGAATGTTGCCCTTAGAGGTAGTGGGGGTAGGGGTTAGCTCAAAGTTTTCAAATGGGAAGTATGGTTAGTAAAAAACGGACCACTTTTTTTAGTTAATTTTTTTTAGTAGACCACTTTGCACATTTAGTTGTACAAAATGGCAACTAAAAATTAGTTTTAATAACCCTCGTCTGAAAGAGCATTGTCTTGTGGTAGTAAAAAATATTATTTTATTAACTTTTAATTTGTAACAATGCAACTTTTTTAGTTCAGATCATTGCTAAAATAAACAATCAAACTTTCCAAAATGTAAGAAACATGTTTGAACAGAGATTGTACTACTGTATGGAGGTACAAGGAGAGCAATTTGAACATCTGATAAAATAAAAGGTACATTAATTTACTATCTCTTAATAGACTTTTTTAAATGAAGAGATTATTATTGTTATCCTGGTTGATTAGATATCAATCATTTAAGGACACCATTTTGTTATTAGTGGTCCGATTATAGTTATTAGTTCATTATCTTTATGTCAATTGTTTAGTTTCATCAAGACCTATAAAATTATATGAAAGTCGACCATACTTCCCATTTGAAAATTTTGAGCTACTACCTACCCTTACTACCCCTAAGGGTAAAAACTTAACACTAATCATCATTATTGTAGCCCCTCACATCCAAGAAGGTTGCCGCAAACCGATTTCAAATAGTTAAAAAGGAAAGGGGGGGGGGGAAGTGCAAGTTACTTTTCAACCACCCTGTACAATTTTAAGCGAAATTACTTTAGGGATATAGGATGCTATTTTTCAAGGCAACCATCAAGGTTGGTAGAATTTTGGATCAGGCTTATGGTATTTTTTTAACATACTGATTTGAATTATGGTATCACATATTGTAATACAATAAATTAAGAAATAATCCTAATTAATTGTGTATATATATATATATATATATATATATATATATATATATATACACAAAATTAATTCACCATTAAATATTAAATATATATGAAATATTTTATATATTTTTAATATATAATAATATAAATAATATATTAAAATTATATAATATATTTTTATTAATAATTATATTAATAAATAATATAAATAAATATTATATAATTGATGCTTACTTCAAGTTTCGTTTTTCTTCTGCCACCCGGTGGACCGACTCCCTTTGTGAATGCAATGTCATGAATCATTGTACTGAGTACCTTACTATTACTTGTGTCGTTTACTTTAGGTTTAAAGTATTTTTTTTCTTTTTCAGTAAGTTTAAAAATATCAAACCATTCCCTACTTCTTCACAATTTATGCAGTGTAATAGGTATTTATAATTTTTTTTAAATAGTAATTTTCATGCATTGAAGCAGAACTTGGTTTGAAACGTCTCTCAGAATTAAGGTAACGTAATCCATTAAGAGCTGGTTATAGAAAGTGTTCAGTTCGATCTTTTATCGGAGTGTGACCAACAAATTAAACTACAGTATCGAATTGGATTAAGTTGTAATTTATGGATACGCAAAATTAATATTTAAATTGTTATATGAAAAATTTGTATAACAAAAAGTTTTTAACCCCCCCCCCCCCCCTTAAATAAGGTTATAGTTATTAGAATGTGAACGACAAGTGGGACAAATATCATCCAGAAACAAGCCATTTAAACATTTTATACCCAACTTTTCGGGAGCGAAGATAATAATTTGATATTTAAGAGAAAACAGCTATTGTATACTGTATAACAGTATTTTCCTTACATTTTTATTTTTATTCATAAATCTTTATATACCTTCTTATAGTAAATAATTATTAACATTTCCATTAAAACGCTTAGTGATTTTAAAATATACTTTTCTCGTGTTTATTTCAGATAAACCACTTCGCCCTCTCCTCTCTATCTCGAACCCTTCAAGCCTCTTAGAACCCTCAACCCATTCATAAGTTCCCAAACTTTCAAAAGAAAATAACCCACTAATTACTGCTTACACTTACAAAACTCCAAAACAATGTGTACTTTACCACCATTATGTTTTTAAAAGAATTTTTAAGTTGTTCTTAAAACTTAATTGAGTTGTGACGGCTCGTGCCGCCAGCACTCCATATAGTAGCGATTCTCGAGGCACTGGCCACAGGCCCGGTATCCGACAGCCGGTTTCCAGAACGTTCTCGAATCGGTTCGCGAAGTCGAAAGATTCTGAGGCTGTCTCTCTCTCACTCCCCGGCTTCCAAAGGAAGAGGTGCCTTTTCGGATTCGGAACATCGCGACCAAAATGTCCAGATAAGTTTAAGTATAGTTGGGGGTTTCCGTAGGCTAGGGATGAGCGGGGGAATGACAATTAATTAATTAATCTCAAGTACAATTATTATGTAGCCAGTCGATTAAGGCTGTAACTAGTTCTGTAGAGGGTAGTCTGGAGCCATAACCTTAACGCTCATGTCGTTTCACGACATGGGCCATCAGCCATTGTTGTAACAGCTTATTGCAACAGTCGTAGATAAAATTGTTTACAAAAGTTATGATATACCTTGAAGCTATTGTAATATACAGGGTGGTTGAAAAGTAACTTGCACCCTCCTTAACTTTTTAACTATTTGAGATATTTGAAATCGATTTGAGGCAACCTTTTTTGTTATGAGGGGCTACAATAATGATGGTTGGTTTTACGAATGTTGCCCTTAGAGGTAGTGGGGGTAGGGGTTAGCTCAAAGTTTTCAAATGGGAAGTATGGTTAGTAAAAAACGGACCACTTTTTTTAGTTGAATTTTTTTAGTAGACCACTTTGCACATTTAGTTGTACAAAATGGCAACTAAAAATTAGTTTTAATAACCCTCGTCTGAAAGAGCATTGTCTTGTGGTAGTAAAAAATATTATTTTATTAACTTTTAATTTGTAACAATGCAACTTTTTTAGTTCAGATCATTGCTAAAATAAACAATCAAACTTTCCAAAATGTAAGAAACATGTTTGAACAGAGATTGTACTACTGTATGGAGGTACAAGGAGAGCAATTTGAACATCTGATAAAATAAAAGGTACATTAATTTACTATCTCTTAATAGACTTCTTTAAATGAAGAGATTATTATTGTTATCCTGGTTGATTAGATATCAATCATTTAAGGACACCATTTTGTTATTAGTGGTCCGATTATATTTATTAGTTCATTATCTTTATGTCAATTGTTTAGTTTCATCAAGACCTATAAAATTATATGAAAGTCGACCATACTTCCCATTTGAAAATTTTGAGCTACTACCTACCCTTACTACCCCTAAGGGTAAAAACTTAACACTAATCATCATTATTGTAGCCCCTCACATCCAAGAAGGTTGCCGCAAACCGATTTCAAATAGTTAAAAAGGAAAGGGGGGGGGGGGAAGTGCAAGTTACTTTTCAACCACCCTGTACAATTTTAAGCGAAATTACTTTAGGGATATAGGATGCTATTTTTCAAGGCAACCATCAAGGTTGGTAGAATTTTGGATCAGGCTTATGGTATTTTTTTAACATACTGATTTGAATTATGGTATCACATATTGTAATACAATAAATTAAGAAATAATCCTAATTAATTGTGTATATATATATATATATATATATGTATATATATATATATATATATATATATATATACAATTAATTCACCATTAAATATTAAATATATATGAAATATTTTATATATTTTTAATATATAATAATATAAATAATATATTAAAATTATATAATATATTTTTATTAATAATTATATTAATAAATAATATAAATAAATATTATATAATTGATGCTTACTTCAAGTTTCGTTTTTCTTCTGCCACCCGGTGGACCGACTCCCTTTGTGAATGCAATGTCATGAATCATTGTACTGAGTACCTTACTATTACTTGTGTCGTTTACTTTAGGTTTAAAGTATTTTTTTCTTTTTCAGTAAGTTTAAAAATATCAAACCATTCCCTACTTCTTCACAATTTATGCAGTGTAATAGGTATTTATAATTTTTTTTAAATAGTAATTTTCATGCATTGAAGCAGAACTTGGTTTGAAACGTCTCTCAGAATTAAGGTAACGTAATCCATTAAGAGCTGGTTATAGAAAGTGTTCAGTTCGATCTTTTATCGGAGTGTGACCAACAAATTAAACTACAGTATCGAATTGTCATTTTTATAAACGACGCTCTCATATTATACAACATCAAATACGCCTTAAAAACATTGAAATGGCGTATATGAATCGTAATTCAAGTAGTTATTTTGATGTAGGTCAGCAACGTATTACTTTGAAAAGTGATTTGAACACTTTTATGTATACGGTATTTGTTGATAAAATATTTTTTTCTGTTCTGATTAGTAGCCAATTATTAAGTAAAATATAAATTTTAACGATGGTAATGATCTAATGTTAAGCGACATCGAAACCAAGGTCGATCTTGATCCACGCGGGAGAATATGCAGGCTGAGGTAATTAAACCACCTTTACTTGTCTCCAATGACTCGTTTCTCATTCACCTTGTTAAAGAAATAAATTCACACCTTACAACATAGAAAAGTAGATAATTTCAACTCTACTAACAGCAAGGGTTCTTTTATTATTAAAATATTATTGATAGATATTGAGTTTGTAACAACTCTTGACTAATTAGTCTTATTAAATTAATGATAAATTACGATTATTAACTAATTATGTATTACAATAATGTAAATAAGCTCATGTGCTCAAATTAGCTGATGGGAAAGTTATTGAAACACAATTAAGGATTTTTAAAGCTGGAGAAATACAATATCGGCGTTTATACGAGAAACAACGCGTGATAGATATGAACTATTTTAAGCACTGGTAGTATGTTTTTATTTTGTTTTATTCGTTAAATTGACTTATTATTATACATTACTTGTGTAATATGTATATGAGTTGATGTATCATGAGTTGATGTACATGAGTTCTTGATTGGGTTAATTGGTTATCGATTGAATAAATGTATTTTGAAGGTGGAAAGAAAAATTTGGGTTCAGCTTTAGCAAATCTTCCATGAAATGTTAAATAACAATTCACTTAATACTAAAGAAATCAATATTACTTCAGTCAAGTAATATTGTAAACAAACAAGGTATAACATATACGAGATGTCCAAACATTAGAATTTAATTGTCACCCTACATCAGCCCTTCAACATCTTAGCGCTGAATCCTCATCCCCTCTTTGTAGCTGGTTAAACGGTGTTCAATTAGCCTAAGAAGTAATTTCTTCCTCAGCATGTACGTTGAAGTTACAGTTAAACAAAATTTACTACGTAACATAAATAATTAATATTTTCATATTTACTGTAGAAAAAATTACAATGAACCAACACAAGTTTGATTGTTATAACGTTTTACTCACAATTTAAGATGCGGTCTCTAAGTTGTCAATTCGCAATGTTATCCAGCCCGGTCCGGAGCAGTCCCCGGCAATGCTAGGTACCCCCCCCCCCCCCCAGCACTCTCTCCTCAAGACAAAGCTTTCTTTGTCCTTCCCAAATCGAGTAATTGGTCGGTCCAAAATGGCTGCAAGACATTGTTCTTTGTCTTCAACCCCCCTCCCTTACCCCAACCCTCCATCAATTAGCGACTCTCTCATTGTTTCAACTTTGCTCAGACCGAGAATCGTTAATAGATTTGCACTCGGCTAATTTTAAATCCCCAAGGCTTTATTAATTAGGCGAAATTATCAACTCCTGAGGCTGTTTGAACTTTTTAAAGTCTTTTATCTGAAGTATAATAAGCTTCGGGGACTTCATTTTATAAGTCGGAGTGGCTCGTAAGGTTTTTTATTAATGAATGTCAAAATATTTAATGAAGTACAGTACTTTTAGCAAGCGTGAGCGCCATTTCTTTTAAATTTGCAGCAAGTGATATGTTAAGTGGATCTTAAGAAGTGGTTCCCTTAAAAATGTTATTTGGGACTACAGAATTGTAAATTGATTTACAAACGTCACTTAACAATTTTAAAATTAATTAATTTTGTGGTCCCAAAGAGGTTTGTCAAATGAGTAGGCCTAGGCCAGTTTCAAACCGGTATTGTCCAAAACTATCGAAAATTGAGTTACACTCAATAATTTATTCATGCATTCAAAGCCCTACGCAATTCTGAGCTTTGTTGCAAAAAAATTCTATGCCGTTTATTTCACATGGAAAACGTACTATATTTTCAAAATGGTTCTTGGCATCTGTAGGATAGAGGAACTGATAACTCAGTCTTATTTTCAGAACTGATAACTCAGAAATAAATATATAGGCCTATTTCTCTAATTAACCTCTAATTTCACGAAAATATCAAATCAAAGTAGTCTTGTTGTGCGAGAGGTTTGTGACATCGCAGATGACTGATATTAACACCAAATAGTTAAACATAAAAAATTAATGATTTAAGAGACATTAAAATTATTACATTGAGCATCATTTTAACTACAAACTTGTAGGCCTACTCTTATGTAATAAATGCAGGTAATTTCGTCAAAAGAACAATGACAAGCGTTGTTTAAAGGGGTTTAGTGTAAAAATTCGTCATGGTTCTTATGGAATCAAATTTAAGTGCGAATGCATATAGTCAAAGTTTGGTATTGTTGTGAGGGATAGGCCTATTATGTTAACTAATGCGTTTAACAATGCAACTAGAACAGATTTTTATTTTTGTGAATATACTTCATTTAAATTGCATTTAAATTGAAATGAAAATAAAAGAACGAAACAGCTATTTAATGCACCCACTAAACTTCTATTACAAAAGTTGTATCTTAGTCAAAATTTTGGCGCCTACTAAACCTTTCAACGATTTGCCAGTAGGTCTTAAGTGAAAAAAACTATTCCTGCAAGTAGGAAAAACTTTAATAAATGTGTATTTGATTTCATTTTTCACAAAGACAGAAACATAATGCTTTTAGCTCTCCTATTAAAAGTATAGGGCATTTTAAGTCAACGTAACACAATACTTGAAAGTTTCTAACTTTAAGGATGCTCTAACTAGGGTTGTGGCATGATAGGAATTTATATTAGTTTCCTAGTTAGCCAGAAGCACTTTGTAAGCATCATAGTTCACGTGGGGTTTTAGATATGGTTGAAATTCGTAACTAATAGTATATTAACTGGCGATAAATGGAAGTTTCCTGCAGATGGATTGAAGTGGTTAGCTGCTTTTCCAAAGACTAAGAGGAATCTCTCCCGGCCATTCTTGCTCCAAAGGATTTCTCCCTCTCCCATTCCCTCGGTCTAGAATTATTGCTCAAACTTTACTCCATCGTTAAAATATGAAAGACCGCCACTTGTGCTCCCCCGGTCCGCCCTTGCAAGTTGGGCTTCCTTTCTGAAAACCGTTATTGAATAAAAGTTTCTCTCGAGGGTTCTCGAAATATATTAATTTTTATAATAAGCGCACCGAGTACTTATCTCTTAGTAATTAGTTCTTCATAATGAGCTTTGGGCCACGAAGCGAGAACTTTGTTCATAATGACGTATTTGAAAATACCTCGAGAAATACTTGTTCTTTAACTGTGAATACAGTTTAGTTTTCAAACATAATTTTGAGATGTTCAACGAAACTCGCAGTGTTTAGACAGTAGGAGTTTATGAGATGGCTCTTGAACAATATGAAACACACATATCTTTTGGCTGTATTTAGATTTCACTTGAAGAATAAATAATTATAATTAACATAAATTACCTGAAATAACCGGGTTTATCGTTTTCATGAACAACGTCTAGTTTATACAAATGTATCATGATTGTTTTCCATACAAAGTACCATATATTGTATGACGGTTTTAATATTCGATTTAGAGATTAAAAAATTATATACGTTTTACACTAATACATTGTTAAATAACATTTATAATACTAATTATTAACTTCACAAAAAAATTAGAGTTTTTCTTGTTGAGGTATGCTTCAACGTAAAATATAGTAGGCCAATTAACCACTAATTAAGTGTATAAAAATACAGTTACACTGATTAGACCTACTCAATAGTTGGCCCGAAATTATTAATGTTCTCTTATCAATGTAGGCCTACTACTTTACTATAGGTTGTGGAAACACATCCCCGTCGCAGCAGACCTGCAATCTCAGTGATTTTCATAAAAATGGTTGTTTTCAATTTTCCCATAAACACCATGGGAACGAGGATGCAGGTAAGCTGTCAAGGGGGTGTAGTAACTAAATATAGGGCAATCCCATCTAAGTGCATCTCAGGGCATACTACGTAAATTGTATCAAATTCTGTTTCCCCGATTCTGTTTTTCCCCATGAAAGTGAATATGTAAGTTTGCCGTTATATAGGTGTTGTAAATAAATATAAGTTAAACCCTACCTAATGCATGTACATACCAAGTTTGAACAAGTTATGTCAATAAATAAGCGGGGTTTTGTTGATTCCTCATAAGAATAACATGGGAAATCTATTTTTGGATTTTCTCCGTAACCTGTTTCGCGTTGTTAAAAAAACAAAATCCCAAATGTTTTTTTTTCTCAAGCTCTTGGGGATGATTTCGTTTAAAGTGTTGAATTTTAAAATTGGGGTCTAAAACTATTAAACTCATTTCTGACCATTTTAGAACCCTATAAAATCCCGTTCCCATAACCCGAACTGAACCACTTTGCAAAGCCAATTTAGGACCATTTTACGCACTATGTTTAAGTAAACAAAGGGGATTTTACAACTTAAGTTTTGCTCTTGAACGGACATCCAATTTTTTCATAGAAACAATTAGTCACTGTGCCTTGTTGTTGTAGATGTAGATAGTTGACATCAAAATAGTTTACCCAAACTATTTTATTTAATAATATCACTACATTAGATCTAATGGGAAACTTGGCACATACTTCTAGGGAACAAAGCTCATCTCATAAGTCTAAAGTTTAGAAGATTTATTATATCAATGTTGATCGGTCTACTCTATACCACGCCAGTAAGTTTTCTGCTTTCATTTAATTCATTTTAAGCTCTAATAGTGAAATTTAACTGAAAGTGATTAGGTATTTGGAATTATAGTTTACTTGTGGACTGTAAGCAATTAACAACAACTGCTGTGATTTAGCAGCGACTAGAGACGACTTTCATGTTTAATTTAGAAAGTCAACATTAGTTAATGACAAACACTATTAAATCTATGAGATTGAGTATGTTCGAGTCCCCTCCTCCCCCGAACTGTGCGGCTGGTCAAGAAGTAAGACTAATTTAGGCCTAGCCTGATATATTGTGGCAAACAATTCCAGGCTAGATTACCAAAGAGTAAGAGGAGGTTTTTTAGTGGGTATACTCGTTTTTTAGGGGAGTCTCACACTACAGGCTGGCCACCTGTGTGCGTAATTGCATTTTTCCTTCCTCTTTCTAAAAAAAATAATCCAGTATTTTACTTGCCTCCTAGACAATTGTACAGTACTTTCAAAAAACGTTCACACATTTATGCATGCTTTCAAACTGCACATTAATGATAAAAAGAAAAAGAGAGTAAGAGACACACAGGCAATATTTTATCATTTTGCCTAAAAAACAATTTGTTTGATTTACATTGAAGGTGAAGATCTTGAAGGTAACTGAAACATATCTTTCATATTAAATTTGAAAGTGTCTGAAAAATCAACAGATTTAATATTTTAACCGATTTGAGTTAACACACAAATGTTTTCAGTTGTTATTATTTTAAGGTTTGAGTTTGTCATACTGTATAATTTCAGAATAATTTAAAGCAGGCGAATTTTTAAAATATCAAGTATTATTAAAGTGACTGTAAATTCTTAATTTTCTTAGATAGAATGGTTATTACCTACCTTATTTGTTACCATGTCACATGAAATAAATTAATGCAATTCAAACTGTACCTAAGCTCTTAGTTATTTTAAAATTGTCAAAAAAAAGTTGAATTAAATATGATTGATAGTTTATTAATAATCTAATTATTGATCTTTAATGGCGGTAACAAGTAACTCATTGATTAAGAAAACATTGTATTTTTTTTTTGTATTATCAGTACAATTATCTATTATACAGAAAAAAACTAAAGTAGTCCACTCAAGTCCTAAAAAATGAGTAATTTGCTATAAAAAATTTGAGTAGAATCGAAATTTTTTCAGTTTAAAATTTTAGCGAGTGTTAGTACTGAAGGTTACTTTACTTACTAAAATAAATTATTGCAAAAAAGATTTGGTAGATCTAACATGAGCTCAATTCGCTTTTCACTACACAACTCCTAACACCATTGCTACCCAAGAGCATTTTAAATTTAATACAACTATTGGCAATGATTTATTTAAAATGAATATTAAAATACATTTGAAGATCGTCAGTTACTGGCATGATTTTGTTCAGTGGTTTTGGCATACTTTGGTATTATCCTGCCAAGCCTTTATCACATCTAGCAAGGCACTATCTCCCCTGCCTTTTGCAACATTTGGATTGATTTCACTAAATACCTTAAGAATTTAAGTTTATTTTAGAGACGGTAGCAATTGTTTTCAACTGCTGTAAAATGAACAAATATATAGCATGTTTTTTATTAACTAGATCTCAGACAAAACGATTTAACTTAAACATAACATCTCTTATCTTTCTAATATAACTTAATTTAAATAATACTTACTTTTGAGAAATTATTAGTTACAATTATGTAACGTTAGGCACAATTGTCTAGAAGACAAGAAAGTATTCGAACATTACTTACTTTCATAGATTTATTAGTAGTGTTTTTCATTATAACTTCCTAATAAAATATGAAAGTCGTCTCCAGGTGTCGCTAAATCAAAGTGTTGTTATAATTGACGTGTTGAACACCAGTTAGACTCTCCTATATTCGTGTTTTAACAACTCAAACCATTTTTCAATCAAGACTGTTAAATATTTTTGTTGTTTAGTTGACATATAGTTGAAACATTATTTTGCCAAAAAGTAACCATTGGTTAAATTTAGAGATACTTTGGTTTTC
Organism: Neoaliturus tenellus; assembly: GCA_030545055.2. NCBI lineage: Eukaryota > Metazoa > Arthropoda > Insecta > Hemiptera > Cicadellidae > Neoaliturus > Neoaliturus tenellus. Next base: position 107,011,286 of record CM061531.1, on the reverse strand, counting down.
TTGAGTGTATAGACTGCAAGTACAGTATCTACTTTTCCAAATAATTTACTCTGTGTGTTAAACTACATGCTATGAGGATATAGATATTTGTTTATTGTAGTTTTTAATATCGGTATAATTATTATTCAGTTTTTCCTATAGTAAATTAAAATCCTTTTATCCCTGGTTGGTAAATTGTTGCCAGGAAAATCTATGTAAAAACTAAATTAATTCGAATATCGTTCTAATAATTCCCACTCCTTCTTTGTTCAAAAGAAACGAAGATCAGTGGTGACAGCACTACCTAGTGGCGATTTAAGGAACTTTTTGGAGAGAAGGGAGAACGTTGTGCGATAAAAACATGCAATTTTAAATCGAAGCTCATGAATAAATTTGTGTATGTATAATTTCTGTATCGTGTACTGTAACTGTTTTCTCTCTTCACAATTTATAGTATCCAACAAAATATTTTTGCTATCAAAATTTTTGGTTTGTACTACTACAAAAAGATAAAACTTATAGTAGACTCTTTTGAAACCCTATGTAACCTACTTTACATGTTTTTATAGAATAGAACTAACTTAAACAATAAAAAGACCTTACACATTCATAAGAATTTGAACTCCTAATATTTATGAAACAGGGTGTTCTCTAAATAAAAAAAGTATCACCGACTCGTGCTTGAATCTTATCTGATTACTACTGCCATAATACTTCTCTTTCAAGGGAAATTCCTGTAGTTAAAAGTAGCCTACACACCTTCTCACCATTAACTTTACACTTTTGTACCACGAGTACAGTTGTATATTCAATGCTATAACTGAGTGAGAGGGGAAACGAACGCAGTTATTGTATCGGATATAATGTACCCTAGTGGATTGTTATTTGTTTTTTATTACTAACTTAAACTTGAACCCTACTAATATAAAAGTTAAAGTTACCTGTAATACCAAGTCCATTAATCTTACATGTTATTTTAATTTACATTTTTTGAATATACTTATTATAAATTTCAACTTATATTAATACACTACTAAGTATTTAATACTATTTCTAATTACATAACCAAGCAAATTTTCAATAAGAAAACAAAGATTTTTGTAAGTGATTTAATGAATGTGTTTTCCTTCTTTATTGTCACTAGGGGTATCTGAGCAGCGCAATGCGCTGAATTTACCAGAGTACCTTGTAATAAAACCTTGCCCCTTTGCATAAAAATCAAAAGTTCTATTTAGCTTTTAACATGTGTTTTTATTATTTAACCATGGACAGCTGTTTTATTTGAAATTTACTAAAATTGTTCCAGATGTTAATCTTATGGACATAAAACGAACTTTAAGGGTATCCCATGAACTTCAGAGTACAAATATCAAAAATCTAAAACCTTGTTGCGAAACTACAAACTGAGACAAATCTTATGACATCTCAAACATTGTATTTCGTCCAGAAATAAGGGAGGAGTAGTGTTTACAAAAAACGGCTTGACGTATTATATATATAATAGATTATAATTCTACAAAGAAAGGTTTTATCTTCATTTTTTAAATTTATTTAACAATGTGATAAATTGCTGCATAGCATGATTAATTCATGTATAAATACGCCCAATCGTTATATATTTTATCTTTTTTTTACATATGCAAGTAAAATTAATCATATCTATAATAATCATATGTCACAGCCTTTACAAACTTAATACGTAATTATATTAATATAGATTTTACATTATTTTTTTAGTTTGTCATTCATACTAATATGGTTAAGAAAAAAAAAAAAAAAAAAAAAAAACAGTTTTAAACGTTTTCCATAATCGTGACAGTAACGATGAGCGTGTCTGCACCCTCCCCCCGCCACCCCCTCGCCTGGCCACGCGACGCCAGGGGGTGGTGTGGTGGGGGAGGGTATATCAGCTGTGTTTACAATCAGCTGTTTAGCGAGTCAAGATGGAGTGCCCCGCATGATTGATGAACTCCTTAATTTTTCAGGATGGCTCGACTAACGACGACGCCCCTCGTCACACAAGGGCGGTAATTGATAATGGCACATCCTATAATCAGCGCCGCTCCTCGTCTCAAACACCGTGTTCGAGGTTAGACATTCACTTTACCCACGATGCGTAAAAAGTGCGGCCATCTCGTCTCCGCTACTCCATATGCTGGCCATTAATTAGGTCTTGAGGGGGCTTGTCTTCGGTTTAATTTCCAATCGGTTATGAATGATTAATTTAATTTTTAATCAATTATATTGTACCGACTGTTTATACCGTCGCTTTGTATACTTTAACCATTTTAAACCCCTATTAGGATTTTTTTATATTGTTCAAAATATTATTTTCCAACTAACATACATGTTAAATTTACATAAAGTAGTAAAGTGTAAATGATCATATATTCGTAAATTTAAGCAAGGTCTAATATAAAGTACAGTAAAGTGATTTATTTTTAATACAAGTCATTTATTTGCCAGAATGAACAAATTACAATTTGCATTAGCAAAGTCAAGATTTCAAAATGAGTACAAATTTATATTCACAAATAAATACTCAGAAAAAAATAAACTTAAAATTAACTTATTGTAGAAAACAAACAATATCTTGCTCCTTTTATCCCCCAGTCAGGAAATCTCGGACATTGTAATAAGTTTTCTCTATCAACATGCTCTTCAGCAGTTTCTTAAATTTAGAATGATCTGACTCTAACTTCAGCCTAAGAGGGAGACAATTGTATAACTTGATGCCGTTATACAACAAGTGGTGTTGGAAGAAAGAAGTGGAGTGTTTTGTGAATTCGGCAATTGTTTGTGGAGCGTAAGGGATAAATATCGGGATTTAGGTTAATATGGAATTGAGAAAAGTATTGTTTTACGAAAAATAATGTTTCAAGAATGTATAAAGATGGGAACGTTAAGATGGCAGAAGACTGAAATATATCTCTACATGATTGTCTTTTTTTAGTAAAAATATTGTCCTAATTGCCTTTTTTTTTTTTATTTTAAAAAGATATATTGTTCTCTGATTCTCAGCTCCCCAAATGGACACAGCATAAGACAGAAATGGATAAATAAGTCCGTAGTAAGCGGCTATAAGAACATCTGTCAAGGCAGTTTTGGCAAGGGTGCGTAGGACAAAAGCCCCAACACTCACTCTTTTGATGACATGTTCGATATGCAAGTTGAAGTTCAGGTTGTGATCAAGAAAAATACCAAGGAACTTTGTTGAATTGGATGGCTCTATTATGGTTTGATCAAGAAGAACTGATAAATTTTGGTCTTGTGAACTTCTGTTTGAAATTCAGAAATTAATTAGATGAGATTTTTCTGTATTTATTTTCAGCAGATTGTCATCAAACCACTGGACCAATTTGTTTGCCTCTGTTCAAGTGACTTAAGGGAGGGGCTTGATAGGGCTAAGGAAGTATCATCGGCAAAAAGACACATTTTTGCCTCTGTTATGTTAGTGGGAAGGTCGTTAATGAAAAGTAGGAAAAACTACATTCATTGGTTTAAATTTAATAATATTGGGTTTTTGTCTAATTTTTAGGCTAGGTTTTGGTTGTGAACGCTTCCAATCTCTCTCTAATAAATATTATTGCCTTTACACGGATCTGAAATTAGAAATTGATGAAAAATATAGATAAGACAATAAACCAGAAGCGTTTGAAAACCTATCTTACACGATGGAAATAAGAAACTCCTAAAATAATATATTGAACACATAAAACTGACATATTAGTAATAAATTTGATAGAAATTAAGACCGTAAAACTTTTTTGTTCCCTTATTATTTATTGCAGGCTATTTCTATTAGTTATAAAACTAATAAAAGTGTACGTGTATTAACACTTAGTGTAATTTTTTAGAGGAAAGAATCCCAATTTGAAATACCCCACAGTAATGTAACTTAACATGTAGTAATGTAGTGAACATATTTATTAAATATTTTATTCTACAATGTTTGCTGAATTCAGGAGAAATTAAAAAATATTTTTTTTAATATTACAGTTTAAACCTATAGTTAAAAAATAATGTCAAAGGTGAGAATTGCGTGATGTGGTGGATCGGAGCGAAATATCGAGGGAAAAATTATTTGCTTACACTTACTATAATTATCAACTTGTAAGTTAAAACCAATTTTTGGAAGCTGCAAGCGTTGACTATGCTGGATTAAGGTAAGAGTGGAGGTGGTCTGCTAGATGTGTGACATGTTACCGGTACCGGCGGTGTGCACGGGTCATGGGGCAGTTAGGTCGGCGGTAACTAGTTTACGAGACAATTTAAGAAGGCGCGGCAAGCTGGTAACGAAGGCAGGCTAAACCTGTTATCGCAATTTGATTCTTGGCGTTGACGTCGAGCGCCCTGGCCCCGGTTTTAATTCTCTCTCGTCTAACTCACTTGCCATTAAATGCATAGTCTTCACTATTTTGCAGCTCAGCAATATGTGGTCGGTGGTGGTTATAAATTTTGGTAATTGTTCCTCATTTGCCATTCATTAAAAACCCGTAAAATAAACTTTTTTATGTCTTTCACTGTACGTTTTATTCGATATGAAAACGTTTAACAAGTTGTAGATCATGACTGAAAAACTCAATCATTTTATAATTGTCGACGGGTATTCAGTTCTGGATGTACGTTCTTTAGCTGCCCCCCACTGTGACTGGCGCTATCTCAGTTTAGCTGGTAATATGAGCATTGAAAACATGTACATTGGTTTGGTACTAAATCGCTTTTAAAATATGTGTCACTTCCAAATTCAGGAAAAATTTTAACTATCTATTCATTTTGCCCATAAGGAAGGAATGTAAAAACAGCATTTAAGAATATTCCTTTTTCTCGATGTAGAGTTGGTAGAACACTTACAACTTTTGAGTTAAGAACACTTTGACAAGTGTAAGGCACTTTTTGAAGTAAATGCCACAAAATGAAAATAGCTTGTCAATTAAAAAAACAAATCCTGAAAATTCAAAAAATGTTTACATTATGTTAATTGGTTTTTGTACGTTGCATGATTTATCTTACATGAATTTATACGAGTAAATTTGGTTGAAACAACTTTTTAGGAGATTCTTGGGGGAATTGATGTATTACGGAAGTGATATATTACATGGTTGGTTATTTTAAGACGGACGTGGACAATGTTAGATTTGAGAACAAAATGTCTTCCTTTTCGAAAACAATAAAATGTTAGTACAAAAATATGAAATAATGGATTACTAAAGAGACAATTGATTAATATTCCGATCGTATACACACGAAGACAACGTTGTGTAAGTTTAAAGAAAATCTTATGTAATATTTGTCTGATTTTGGGTTCATTATAAGGTATAACAGTATAATATATTAAGTTAAACCATATAACATATAACTGAAGATTTTAACGATCTGGTGAACGATGAGAGACAAAACAATCTAACAATATATGTATAAATGTATCTTTCCTAAGTATTACTTTGTGTTGCAGGGTCGCTTTTGGTGGTTTCGCTGCTGCTTTTCCTGCATTATAAAATCTACTTCTGCATGTTGCTTGAAGCTGCACCCGCTTTATTCCTCTTGTAGTTGCTTAAATATACGTGCTTATTCCTGCTTTGTTTTACTCTCCTGCAAACTGCTTACTGTAAATAATCTCAAAACAGATTACTAATTATTGTTGTTTATTTTGGCAAATTGCATATTACAAAACTACGCAATGTTAATCAACGAGTTTAGGTAATTTATTACATGTTGTTATAAATTTTTAACGTAGATATAACTTGTAATATACTTTTAAACCAGTATTCATGTTTTTAATTTCAATTGTTTTAGGAAAGCTAGTTCTAACAAAATGGACCGCTTCGGGTATATGATGCTGAGTAGTGAGGGGTCAGTTTAGTGAGGAGTACTCGTTTAAATTCGGGAAGAATAATTTAGTTATGCTGCCAGTCAGTTTTATATTGGATGAACGAACAAGAACAAGTGAGGTGGCCTTTAAAACCTCCAGATGCTGTTACTGCATCCATATACTAACACGGCACGAGCATGATCTCTGAATATCTATTTGGAGGCAAGATTATTTATGCTATATCTTTCATACAATGTTTATAATTTTGAAATGCTAATGTTTTGCATTAAATCTACTAAGATTACAAATAATAATTATTTACCGTTTTTTAATACTTATTTAGAAATTATAACTTACAAAATACATTTTTTTAAGAAAATATAACTACGCCTACTCATTAATTTGTGTGATAAAGCGTACAGTTACGTTTTGGTAACTAGGTTGCAACTTCTACTTGAACTTAATTCCAGATAATGGGAAGGGTGTCACTCAACTCCACCTTAATAAGCCCGTGGCCCTGATAGGCCTTCATTACGTCCCACTAAAAATTATAAAACAGAATTTACCCGAGGTAAATCTGATGTAAAATTAGATTAATAATGAACATTCTAAACAGGGTGTTTCTTTTAAAATCAACCCACGATTAGCAACAGAAATTTCCTAACATAACACATATTTATAATAAATTTTATTTTTATTCCAATCCATTTATTATAATGTTCAAACATACCAACGGAGACATTCATAACATTTACTGTTCTCTTTAGTAGATTTATGGGGCAATTTGTCAAAGTGACTCATGTTAATCCATTTATTAAATTTATTGCCTATAATTTTTCATTATTGTTTGGGTTATGTTTACATGCCTTACTATTTACATATTTCCCAAAGAACATATAGCCTTTAACATATAAGCCCCTAACAAAATCATCCAGTGGGCTTAGATCTAGGTGTCGCAGAGGGTAGACTCCTCTTACAAATAATGTTCATTGGAGATAGACTTGCTGGAAAAGGATTGTAATCTCATTCAATATCTTCATATTTGAGCCTCCTGGATTATTTCTCTGGATATAAGTCAAGAGTAAGATATTTAGATATAGCTAAAAATATTGAAGAACCTTAGGCAAATATATAATTTGATAAGTGAAATAGTAAAAGCCACTTCAAAAAAGGGTGCCCAGAATATTTCTAAAGTGAGCAGGACGTTGTATAAAAGATAATAGTAGTCCGTTTGACCACTTAACAAAAATATCATTACAATTCAGTAAATAAACGTAATACATTTTAATATGAAAAACCACAGGGTATAAAAGAATGACGGAATTTTAAGCAGGCACTACTAATAAAGATTTAAAACTAATTTAACAATTAAAACGTCATATTGATGAGGAAAAAATCAAATTCTTTGTATACCTTCATATATTTCAATGTGAGGTCCATTTGTTGATCTGCATATATCAAAGAGGTATTAGATTTCTTGCCAATTTTAAATGGTTAGATAGGCAGCCATGCGCAAATTATCTGGCCTCCCAGGAGTCCTGATGGAGATATACCTTTGGACTTTTCTCTGGAATTACATAAAGAACATTTCGCAGAACAAATATCAATGTTTGAAATATCTCCGTGAGCGAATTCCAACAGCAATCATTTTTCCAGTAGTACCCGTTCAAAATCCCGGCATTATTTTATAAACACCCTGTATATAATACAAATTTTATGTTTGTGTGTCCCAGATATGTTTATAATTTTTATTCATATTGTAAAAATGTAAATTTTTATATCATATACTAAAACTAGGCCGCATCGCCCACTGTTAAACGTAGTAGTTCTTCGTGGATTAATACATTAAACTAATGATCGGACAGTAGAGTTAGATGATGGATATTAATTACATTAAACTACTTGGATAAGGTTTAGGTATTTCAAAACTTTATTTACTACCCTTGGGAAAAAAGACTGAAGCTTTCATACTGTATAAGAAATTAAGTATCTAAAAATTATAAGACACAAAAAAGACACGAATAATTTAAAGTTACTCAGTTTTTTATAAATCCAGGGGATTCAGATGCAAAATATTTGTTTAAAAAGAAATATGATGAAATAGATTTTTGCAAAATATTGTACAACCAAGGGTGATATAATATCAGGTAGATTTCAGCAGTTATGTTCATAAACCTTTTAAAGACCAAAATCTTTTAATAAGCGGAAGCTGGTTTACTTTCAAGATTCATGATCAATAAAAATTAATGGTTTGTTACCTTTAGTTGTGATAATTGGTATTCCTTCTCTTTGGATTAGTAGCGTAATTTCAACGTTTTTATTGGGGAGGAATGCAAGATTTTATTTTTATTAATATATTTTGCCTACAATGAGACCTCCTCCCCCTTACTATTGTGCTTTAACAAATGTAGGCCACAAGAGGAAGCTTAACTCAAGTCATAACTTTCATTTTTCACTTATATTTGTTGTAGAATTTGAATTTGTTACAAATATTTAATTAATTAACTTTTTTGAGTAATTATATAAAAGGATTTTAAAACCCAAAATATTTGTACACATTTATTTAATATTTATTAAATAAATCAAACTAAACTGAATAAAAAATGCAGTTACTTTATATAGACTGCAGTTCAAGTAGAACGCGAGATGCGTATCGTAATCTATTGAGGGGTAATGACGCACTCGAGAGTTTCATAGGATGCAACTTGTTCGCCGCTTCACTGGCTCCCCCTACCCCCTTCAGCAATCTGCATTTGCAGTTGCCTTGTTGCTCATTAGATGAAATATGATTACTGCAATTCCTATGAGATTCACGGACATTCATCTTCTTGAATTAGAACCATACGCTCTTTAAACCGGTTATTGAATGAAAGAGGTCTCGATTTATCGCGTTTACATCTATATATGGTAGCGAGGGCACTGCCAACAACAGTAAGCATCTAGCAAACGAAGTTAATGCGATTTAAAAATGTCTAGACTAGTTTAGGAAATCGAAGAAATGAATTAAGTAAACATATATTTAAAATGGCAACGTGGAATTTGCTCACTGTTATCTCATAGACAGTGAAAGAGGCATAAATAAAACTCTTACAACTAAAAAAATATCAGGGGAAATTTCCTTGACGGGGACTCGAAGTAGATATTTGAAAACTTAATAAAGAAATATTGCCTCTTAACCGTCAAAAAAAAAATGTTTCAACTTTACTATTCTTAGCAAATTTTCTTATAGGGAGCAGCCGCCATTTTAAAATATGAATTGTTAAACTTTGATTATTTTTCTTTAATTATGTCTTTATCTCAAAGATGTAGTATCTTACATGTAGTAATTAATTAATTAGAGTGAATATTAATGGAAGTTTGACACTCATAACCATTCAAGAGAAATAAATAAAAATTAAAAGTTCCATTAGTTTATTAAATAGGACAAAAGGAGTGAAAAATTACATATGGAAATAATATTGTTTAATGATTTGCCTCAAAGTTGAAAATCATTGTTTGGCAGAAAGTTTATGAGCAAATTAAAAATGATTTAATCGAAAAATTTTATAGCTTGTATTTATAGTCATTAACCCAATGGAGTTAATGACTATAAAGAACAAATTTTTAAGTAAAACATAGTGCTAGTAGATATAGACTTATAATTAATTTTATGTAGTTTTGTTATTGTCAGTTCCAGGGGGACCGAGCTTATGCTCGGTAAAATTAAGCTTCGCTATCCTTTCTTAAACACAGCTCGTTCGCTCTGCTCACTCGCCCTGTTCCTTTTTTAAACGAGCTCGTTCGCTTCGCTCATTCGCGAGGCCTATAGGTGCACTCAAGGAATCTAAAATAATTTAGATTCCTTGGGTGCACTTTGCTATAAATTTATTGAATATTATGTAAAAAATATGTTTATATATACAATTATCTGCTGATTTTCTGTTCAATTTAGTAGCTACAAAATAATCTCCATAAGGATAAAATGGAAACTTTGAAGGAATCTAGGAGGAAAACCAGATTTTTCCCAGCCATGGAACCAGCTCCGATCAATTTCTCGTGGCAAAAAACCCCCATTTCAACAAAAAACAATCATAAATCCTTGGAAAGAAAACAAAGTTTGCTCGTACAATCAAATTATGAGCACCAAAAACCAAAATATTTGTACACATTTATTTAATAAATTAAACTAAACTCAATTTACATTACCACCCCTAGTAGTAGTTATAGTGCTATTACAGTGCTTGTTTTCGACTATAGGATGTATTTATATCTGAATACCACCGAATATCATGTTTATTATTATTACGTGAAATAGAAAGTAATCACTTTTTATACAGCAACAACCTCTGGTGAGAGATCGATGCACTAATTATAATACCCAAGTTTTCCGCCAGGTTGCTGGAGGGTCGATCTTTGACCGGCCGTTTTCGTCGTCCTCGAAAGGGGAACATTTCATTGCAGGAATAAAGACTAGGCCATTGCGCATGCGTTAAATGAACGACTCTTCATTCCTTGATTCTAATACCACGCACGAGTTCTGAACTGATTCAAAAAAGAACTAATGAAGTTAAGTGTTTAGTTCATGTTCAGGGTTAGCTTAGCAGATTGAATTCATCTCTCTATATTCGGCTCTATCATCTCAGTTTTAGACTTCGATTTTAGTGCAGTGTGTAACATATTACAGAAGCAAAATTGATATGTATGATATCAGGAATTGCAGTGTAAGCAGTTTGCTTGCCAATTTTGTAGGAAGTGGAACAATTGCAAAATCAATCTGAATAACCGCCATAAAAAAAAGTTGTTCACTGTTCAAATATAATTATATGAGAGTATATGGTAATGGTAATAAATTTGTCAGTTGTTATGGATAATAAAGTAATTCACTCTTATTTGGCTATGGAAACCTCATGTGCAGAGCAGTGTCAATGTGTGTAATAAATGTGTAAATTTATCCAATACATCACTTCTCTACTTTTACTATAGGATTTGAGAAATCAACACTGCCTTAACCAGGATAATTAATTAGGTTACTCATTTATTAGGCCTAGGGGGCAAATTTAACTTGTAATGGAACATAACTTAGTCTACCATACTAGGTCTATATTACGTCTTCTAAGCAAAAACAAATGGCACTTGGTTAAGATGATGAGGAAAATGCATTTAAATGTTCTAAATGCTAAGTTAACTTTAATAGAATTAAGAGAGATAATGTTTAATGACTCAATTACGATAATTCAGTTTCAATTGTACACATTTTCATTATAAATCCTGATCCCTCTTAAAACCCCGACACATTATAAAATATGGTGCATTATTAGGTGGAATTAAAGTGTTAATTCTAACCCCTTATATGTCAACATTTTATTTAATCATTTTCTATTTTTCCCTCACTGTACACAGTGACTTAATTCATACAGTGCAAGTATGTTTCCTATATTAATACTTCAAATAAATAATTTTAATTATCAACTAAGCCAAAATAGTTAATTAATTTATAAAAAATTTAGATCCATTGGAGTTTACTACAGTAGTTCTCTTTTAAATCAGTTCAGTACTCGTGCGTGATAGTAGAATCAAGAAATGAAGAGTCGTTCATTTCTGGCGCATGCGCAAAGGCAATTATTTTGTGTTTTCCCGGAAAGGCTGATGGGCCTGCATTGTGCAAGTGAAGCTGGGCTGCAATGGCTTAGCGCTCTTGATTTAGCTTTATAGAGAGATAATAAATGTTTATTTTAGTTTAATTTTAAATATACTGACGCAGGTGCTTTGCACTTCAGAACATCTTTTATTTATTTTTATTATTATTATTTTAAGATGGTAGCTGGCTATGATAGCCATACGATATAAATATAAATAATAAAAAAATGTTGTATGGAAAAATTGGCTAAACTTAGTACATTTCTTGACCTAGATTATTTCTGTAGTATGGAAAGAGCTTAAGATCCAAGAGTTTTCAATACTCATAAGAAAATATTAAGAGTAGGTGCAAAATCCGATTATTCTCTAAAACAAACAAAAAAAAAATGTGCATAAGGTATATTAATGAAAAAATTATCATGCCGAAAACCAATAAAGCGAAGGACGAGAAAAATTATTTTTAGTAAGTAGATACTTTCCTAAATGAAAAACTAAGTTGTTGCTCGATTGGTCCACTCATAAACTACAAATAAAAAATAGCTATTTTGAAAGACTTGCAAAAAATTTTCGAAAGAAGCAGCCGGTTCATCTTATTTAGTATCAGCTAATAATGACAATAAAAATGCCGTGGAAGCTTCTTACAGAATTGGCACATATTGCCGTATTGCACGTATTGCCATACGTGGTAAAAACCACACTACTGCTGAGGATTTGATTGCTCCTTCCATAAAAGATACCGTGCAGTGTATGTTTTTAGAAGACTATGTTCGCAAAACTAACACTATCCCTTTGTCAAACAACACAGTTTCACGAAGGGTTCAAGGCATGTCTAACCACATTGAGGAAAGAGATGTTGAACAGCTAAAAAGGAGTCCATTTTTTTCTAATTAAGTTTTTGAAAGCACAGACTTTACTATCAGTCTTACTTGTAATTGCTAGATAGGATATGTCAATGCAGGTATCGAGTTCTAAAAAAAAATGTTACTATTTTATGTCTTGGCTGAGCGAACGACAGGGGAAGATGTATTTAATGTTATTTATAACTATTTCTGTGCAAAGGAAGTAGATTTGAGTAAATGCTGTGGAATATGTACTGATGGAGGTAAATCCATGTCCGGCTGTTATACTGGACTTCATGGGCGGTTTAAAGAAGTGGCTCTCTTTCTAAAATGGAGTCATTGCTGCATCCACAGACAGAGCCTCGCACCTAAGAAGTTACCTGCAGGTTTAAAGGAAGTTCTCAGTGAAGAAGTAAAAGTAGTAAATTTTTTAAAGGCAAATGCTGTAATAATAATTAAAGGCAAATGCAAAAAATAAGGCTGTTTAAGGTACTTTGCAAGGAAATGGGTAGTATTCACTCAACGCTGCTTTTCCATGCTGGTTAGGTGTCTATCACGGAAAAAGGTCCTCACTCGCTGATTTGAGCTTGGACATGAATTGCAGATTTTTTGGGGAACACCCTTTTTATCTGGCTTCCATGACTGTGACTTGCTGCAAAATCTTGCTTATTTGGCAAACATTTTGCGAAAATAAACATCCTCCATTTAGGACTGCAGAACAGTTATATTACTCTATTTAAAGTTAGTTATATTACTATATTTACAAAAAAATTGAGGCTATTCTGAAAAAAACTTGACTTTTGGAAAACCTGCTTTTAGAATTTCAGACAAAACTTTATGAAACTCTTCACAGTTTTTAAGTAATGACCTAACGGTTTTAGAAGAAGTGAAGCACATCATCGCGTCATTTTTGACCATCCTCAAGGAATATTTCAGTAGTTATTTTCTTAAACGTGGAGACGGTGGTAGCTGGGTTTCATGTCCTTTCAGCGAACAGAACTTTTAAGACCGCAGCTCTGTCTTATTTAAATAATAATAATAAAACATGTCCTACACGCACTGTAGTAATACATTCACCAAAAGGAAAAACCAATTGAACTTTTATAAAAACCTTCCTTCAAATATGATTCTAAGAAAACCAATCAGGGTGAATTTTCTTGATGCGCACCCAGTCACAAAAGGGGCCCTCTGTCAAATTAAGCGCTGGAATTGTTAGTGTTATTTGAATCGCTTATTTGAGAAATAGCATAAGTAAAACAATACTACTTTTGGAAAACCAAAAAAAAAAAACAAAAAAAAAACGTGCTGTTGCCAGGAAACCAAGTACAAAATTTTAAGACATAATTCAGTTATTTAAAGTAATATACTTCAAATACTATGGTAACATAACTGTTAAAAAAATTATGTGTAAATTTTATTAAAGTTTTTGACCTATGCTGTTTCTGGAATAAACGGGAATAAAGTATAAAAATATTTGTTTAAAAAAAATTAGGTTATCTATTTAACATAAATGGTACAAAAAGTGAAAAAATTAATATACTGTAAAGATAATGTCCTAATACATAAACATTATTTAGTTTACTCCATTATTTCAACTTCAGTGTTCTCGTTGTTGGTGTTAGACGTTTCCCTAGCGTAGATTTCAGGAAAAGAAATTCTGGATTTCTTCTTCTGGTAGGTACGGTTTTAATTTCACCAGATCATTAATCTTTTTGACATTAATGGGTAAAAACCCTTTGGGATAGGCTCTGTCATTCGGCAAAGTAAGTGTAGCACGTGAATTCCTCAAAGAAGAGGTGCGAACGTGCAAACCATCAATATAGGTTTTAGCCTGGATTGTGTATGGATGAACACTGTCATGTAAGAAATGCATAAACTTGGAAATCTTAAAGTGGACCTTACTTTCTTTTGGCGTTTCTTGACCACGAGTTTCATTTGACACAACCATTTTCATAAAGAATTTTGGTCACCTAATGAAAAACTTAATGCTTATGCTTAGTACATTGCTCTCTCACTAGAGATTGTTGCTGTGTAAAAAAACATTAAATGAGATTGAGAACTATTCAGCCAGAAAATATTTCATACAAGTAAATTGGCACTTCAATATTATTTTTATACCTAAACAAAAGCTAGAAATCTTCCATATTTTTTCATATATTATTCTACAGAATAGAACGATTCTTTACCTAGAAAATTAATAATTTTAATGTTAAAATCCTTATCACTAAGCAGTCTTATATCTAATGGTAACTTATAACCTAATATCCATTATCATAGGGATTTTATCAGTCTTAAACAGTCTAACCTGAGGAAAACCACACAATCTGGTGTTGTGAACGTGCAGATCTCTTCTATAGTCTACTTAATCCAGATTGGCTCTGAGGTAAAGCAAACATTGCTGAATGAATAATGAAAATAAAGTTACAATGTTAAATGCTTTAAAACGCTCTCTACAACCACGATATTTGTTTCTCCTGCCAAGATTCTGATGACCTTCTTTTGACCAATGAATACTTAATTTGCATGAGAAGATGAACTCCAAGCAATTAAACCGTAGCTCAAATGGCAATAGAAAAGTCCATAATATGCTTGTATGAGGGACACCTGTTCTAATTCACTACAAAAAGGTTGTATTGCAAATATGCTTGAGCTGGGTTTATGTTTTACCCCAATGACATGTTGGTGTCAGTTTAATGTGGAATCAAAAGTTACACCGAAAATTTGGGATAAAGGTATTCTTTTGACTTATTAGGAATTTCCCTAAGACGAAATATAACAGTGCTTGTCTCATTGTTATTTAAAAGTAGGTTATTTGAATGAAGCAGTCTTCTTACAGTCTTCTTAAAGTATATTATAGTCTGTATTTCTAGTAATTACAGTAGTGTCATCTGCGTATAAAACAAGTTCTGCAGGAACATTCACATTCAAATCATTGATAGCCACCAAAAACAACAAAGGCGCGAGTACCGAGCCTCGAGTGACTCCATAGGTTTACATTGTGACACTTCATTTCTTGATACTACATACTGAAATCTATTTTGCAGATAAGAGCTAAACAAAGATAAGGCATCACCTTTGATATTGTAATGTTCTAATTTGTTTAGCAATATTTTATGAGAAACTCGATCAAAGGCTTTATTAAGATGGCAGAAGGTAATTGTCGCAAAGTCCTTCTTTTACATAACAGTCAAGAACCTTATCAACTAAAGAAATAATAGGATGTGTTGTCGCTAATCTTTTTCAATATCCAAAATGGTCTTTACAAAGTAAACCTTTCATTTCTAAATAATACATTAGTTGCTAACCAATAACTATTTCCAGAACCTTAGACAAAACCGGCACCACAGCAACAGGCCTGTAGTTTCCTTTTTCATCCCTATGACCTTTTTTAATAACAGGGTGGACTTTTGTAATTTTTAATACATTAGGAAATATACCTAGCCTTTGACTAGGACATTTGTTAAATAAAACCGTTAATGGAGCAACTAAGAAAGTTACTGATTCTTTTACAAGAGCATTTGTCAATTCAATGTAATCCATACTCTTTTTAGCTAATTGTCTTACTATATCTTTAATATAATTTTCAGTTACACAGTTAAAACTAAAATCTAAGTCATCAAGGACATACTTTAAAATAAAAATATTATTTACATTTAAACTAGGACTTACTATATCTTTGGCAATGTTTACATAGAAATCGTTAAATTCGTCTGGTGTCAGATTATTTACATTACTTACATTCCTTTTCTTGCTTTTATTTACAATGCTCTACAATGCCTTTGTTTTATTTTGTCATTCTCTATAAAGTTAACATTCACTTGTTTTTTATTTTCTTTAATCTGATGTGCATACATAGTTTTTATTTGTTTGCATTCATCCTTGTACCAATATTTGTACTTTTTGAAAAGAAGTAAAGAGTGTCTAATCTCTCTTAAGTTTTTATAGCTCTGTGTTGTACCAGCGACAATTTTTGTAGGCTTTCTTACTTCTAGTTTTGAAATTAGTAACATTACTTACAAAACATAAAATACATAACACCGTTTATAATAAATACATCCTAAAACTGCTCTTTCTTTAAAAAGTATTTCAATTCACTTGTAGTGAAGGATTACCCTTGTACATCAAGAGTTTATAGTGAAATACTAATAGAGTATATAATTAACAGTGAGTTGTTTATAAAGAGGATGTAATTGGTTTTAGAACATTAATTATTTATTAAACATATTAGATTACAATTATTTCTCAATATCAATGGGTTGGATTTCATATAAGAACATCTCTACCAAAACAAAAACAAGTTCCCCAGCAACCATCAAATAATATTAAAATTACAAACTTCAGCTGGTCACTTAAAGAGCTCCCTGTGAAGACTGGAAGTCCAGAGAGTCCTGGTAAAAGCTCTCTACTAGTCCACAAATGAAGGGAAAAAATAACAAAATTCACAATAATAAATAAAAATAGTTCACATTGAAACTACATTGTAGTGTAGAATATTTGTTTATCGTCCTTCGTAGATTCTTGAGTATCAGTTAAAAAGCTCGGATTTGTCATCACTAAGGACATAGGCTGTTTTTACCCTGTCAAGACTGACTCTTACATTCTCACCATTTAGACATATCGTTACAGTTTTCTCATCTCTTTCCTTAACTTCATGAGGTCCATTGTATGGTTGTAAAGACTTTCTAACGGCATCCACTCTCAGGAAACCGTGAGTACATTTGTCCAAATCACGAAAAATGAAATTATTTCTGTTGCCATGTCTCATGATTGGTGTAGGTTTTAGAGCAGAAATCTTCATTCTAAGGCGAGAAAACAAATTTTTTTATCCTCCAACGGTGCCAACTTGGTTGATGGAACAAAGTACTCTCCAGGAAGGCGCACAACCTGTCCAAAAACCATTTTGAAGAAGCAGTATTGAGGTCAGTACGGAAAGCATTTCTAATTCCAAGAAGAACCACAGGCAAGGCCTCAACTCATGTGGAAGCAGAGTGGCACATGATCGCTGCCTTGAGCTGTCTATGAAATATTTCTACGATGCCTTCGCTCCAGGGTGATAGCAAGTTGTCCTAAGCCTTGAAAACCCACACAACTTTTCTAATTCAACAAAGAGTGAAGATTCAAATTGTTTGCCTTGATCAGTCGCTATGCGCAGGGGAACATCGAATCGTGATATTCAGAAATTAAAAAGGGCTGATGAGACTTCTTCGGCAGTGATTCCCTGTAGAGGGTGTGCTTCTGGCCATCTTGTGAATCTATCCACCACAGTCAAGCAGTAGCGTAGATTACCAACCTGAGGTAAAGGACTGACTAAATCCACGTGGATATTTTCAAATTGACAACTTGGCAAAGGAAAGTCACTGATGGCTGTTCGGACGTGACGTTTAATCTTAGAACGTTGATAGTCTTGGCAGGACAAAGTCCATCCTTACAATCACGATTGATAGAGGGCCAAACATATCTTGAAGTCAACATTTTATTCGTGGATTTTATCCCAGGTGACTTAAGTTGTGCACTGAATGGAATACTTCCCTGCTCAAACATTTTGGGATGTACAATCGTTACTTGTCGTTTGTAATATCACAGTAGACAACGCATCCGAGTCCGGAACTTGAGTCGCTTGAAGATTTAGTGAGGACAGATTGTTTTGATGGATAGATTGAAGTTCTTCATCCTTAGACTGAGAGTCTGCCGGGTGATGAAGGTCTATGTAAGTATTTTTGTTTACAGAAATAGATTCTATCCTTGAAAAACTGTCAGCCACAATATTGGAAGCACCGGAAACATGTTGTATGTCAGTTGTGAACTGTGAAATAAACGATAAATGATTATTTTGAACTGGTTGTAGTTTATCCTTCTTCTGCTGAAAAACAAAAGTGACTAGGGTGGCAAAGCAATGTAGCTTCCGCTAAGTGATTCTTTCAGTTATTAAAGCTCTCTTCTAATGCATAGTCCAAGGAACCTTCTGATTTCCTTTTGAAGATGCTGGAGCCGTGTGAAGGGGAGCCTGTAACTCGGCGGCGTGAGGAATGAACCTGCGGTATAAGTTCAACATTCCCAAAAACCGCCTAAGTCCATTCGCAGTTTGTGATAAAGAGTAATTCCGGAGAGCATCTATGCGATCAGGAACAGGTTTAGTCCCTTCAGCCTACACATGGTAGCCAAGAAAAACTACTGAGTCCACATTAAATATCGATTTCTTCACATTAATGAGGACACCGTAATCAACTAACTTCTGGAAAATTATACGAAGATGTTCTTCATGCTCGGTAGTGTCTTTAGAAAACACTAGGACATCGTCAATATAGGGAAAACAAAAGTTGTGTCCTTCTAAAACTTCATCAGTAAACCTTTGAAAGGTTTGACCGACATTCCGTAACCCGAAAGACATTAAAGGAAACTCAAAGAGCCCGAATGGGGTTGTTATAGCAGTCTTGGGCACGTTCTCTTTGTTAACCGGAATTTGAGTGTATGCTTTCAAAAGGTCTATTGTAAAGCAAACTTTACTGCCATGCAAACAATTTGAAAAATCATGAATGTGACGAACAGGGTAAGAATCAGGAATAGTCCGGGCGTTCAATGCCCTGTAATCACCACATGGTCGCCACTCATCATTTTTCTTTTAGAACCATGTGTAGTGGCGAAGACCATGGACTTTTAGAACGACATGCAGTACTGTTAAATAGCATGGATTCAAAGTCTAATTTAGCAATTTTTCAGGAGCTAACCTACTAGGTCTCGATGAAACTGGAGCGCCAGAGGTTGTCTTTATATAATGAACTGTGTTATGAGGAATGGATCCCGGAACTCCTAAAGGTCTTGTAATATCTGGAAATTCATATAACAGCGGGAAGTTGTTAGTAGCTGATGCAATTAGTTTAACACTGAGTTGCTGAATGAATTGACATATACATTTTAGATTCGCGTTACTGTCAATAAAAAACCCATTTCGACAATCAGGTAATAAAGAGTAGTGAGCCAGGAAGTCTGTACCAATGATTGGAGTACTTACATATTTGCTACAACAAAGCTCCAGACGAAAGATGTTTGAAGACCAATATTTAAGGTAAGACACAAGCTGCCGAAGGTGGGGATTTTAGAGTCATTGGCAGCCCTAAGTTCTATACCAGAGGGTTCTAAAGGTCTCTTGATTAAATTTTTAGGAATGCAGCTAATATCAGAACCCGTATCCATTAGAAACTTAAAACCGGAAATCTCATCAACAACCTGCAATCTGCCCCTGTCATTGCTATCTAGTTTAAATGATTCATGAGGATGGCGTCTAGATACACGGCAATTAGTCGACACCGCAACTTGTTGCCTGATTAGTATTTTGAAGAATTATAAGTGAAAGGATGTTTGCATTTGGAGGCTTGAGCCCCATAGTGGTCATGATACCGGCAGAAGCCATTATTCCTGGGCAGAGTGACATGTTTTCTTTTATATCGAGTACAACTTAATGAACTGAGCTTACCGTTTTTAGATGATTTCAACTCGTCTGACAGACAAGCAACTCCTCGAACGTGGAGAGTTTCTCCAAGATTGCCTGAACACATCCCCCTTGGGCGTCATGCTTGTCTGGGCTTTAGAGAATGAACTTATCTTCTTACCTCTATAGGACGAAATAGCATCGCAGTTTACGGAGGGTGAGCCTGAAGGTTGAACCTCTTGGATCTTATAAGCCATAATGGCCAATGAGTCGGTACTGACCCCAGTACCTTCTAGCTGGGTTTGAAGGATGCCCTAAATATGTACCAGAAGGCGCTGTACCCAAATGGTCCTTAGTAGTTTATTTCGAATGCTGGCCAAGGATTTGAGTCTTCGAAGAAAGTTCTAACAACTGGTCGATGTTAGATAGTAACAAGACTGGGGTTTGGACCGTTCCCCGTCAAAACGTTAAAAATGCCACTAGCGTAGATAGACAATAAAAAAAGAGAAAAAAAGTGAGATGGGGCATCATTTCCAAGTTCCTCGTCCATGCCTTCTGGTAGGAGACTGTTAATCTTCTTATGAGCTTCTTTTTTAAACTTGTATAAGGTTGTTCCATATTTGGGTTTGAGAGCAAGTCTTCTACTTCTGTAGCTGACACCTCATCAAACTGTGACACAACGTGGGTAAAACGAAGAATTTCATCAAACATATGCCATAAAGCAAAAATTCCTTCAACCTGGACAAATAAAAATGCTGGGTTTTCACGCCAGAAAGGAGGAAACTTAAGTCTTGGTGTTTTTGTTGGGGCACAGTTTTCATTAGGCTGTGTGAGGTGTTCAGTGCCATGACTCGCATCAGAACCATTTGTATTGGTTTTAGTCTCAATAATGTCATCCAAATGGCATTTGCGTTTATTATTTTCCTCTTCTAACAGGTTTATTTTTTACATTAATTCTTCATTGCTATTCATGTTTGATAAGTACTGTTCTTTACTCCGGGTCACCAATGTAGTACAGGAATACAGTTGTACAACAAGAGTTTATAATAAAATATTGATAGAGTATATAATTAACAATGAGTCGTTTATAAAGCGGATGTAATTGGTTTTAGAACATTAATTATTTATTTAACATATTTGATTACAAAATTTCTCAATATCAATGGGTTTGATTTCATATAAGAACATCTCTACCAAAACAAAAACATGTTTCAGCAACCATCAAATAATATTAAAATAACAAACGTCAGCTGGTCACTACACTCTAATACCTTTCTCAGTTATCTTTATCACAGGTTTAAAATCCATTCTACACAAAATATTAACCAACTTATCCTCAGTGACAAATGTAAAAACCTGAGCAAGGTGATCACTTATATGTTTGTTGACTACTGTGGACGTACAATAATTTTCTAAATAAGTAGACATATTGTCCAGACATCTTTTACCTCGAGTAGGCTTACATACTGTATGTTTCAATCCGTACATACCAAAGAGGTTGATTTGATCTGAAATGCCTTTGTCTTGACTCAGAAAATTCACATTAAAGTCATTATAAATAACTGATTGTTTAGTCAACTTTTTAATATGACTTATCAAGTTCTACATTATGTGAAAGAAATTGTGAACATTTCCATTAGGACTGCGATATATGGTTACTAACAACAATTTGACACTTTAAATTTCAATAGAAGTTAATTTACAATTTAGCACTACTAATAATTTATTAATATCGTCCATTATTTTAATATTATCAATATCATGCTTATTGAAAATTGTTGTGCCCCCATGGACTTTGTCGGTCGGACAGTAACCAGAGACATAATTCAGACCATTAATACGAGTATAATATTTACTAATTTCATCACATTTCATCCAGTGCTCAGTAATGCATAAAAAATATAAGTCTAGTTAATGTGAAATATTTTCTAGAATATCAAGTTTACTGAACAGACTTTGATAATTTTGATGCTAAATCGTCTAACTCGTCTTTCTACAGCATTTTAAAGAATGGTTACTATCATTTAAATTATTTTAATTATTATTTACAATATAATTACCTAATGAGCTTCTGGAACTACATCTACTTAACTTATCTAATTAAGGGGACTTAATGCTGCTCTGAATGTTAGTCTATGAGTCTATTGAGTCTATGGGTCTATCGGTGTTTCTAGTTGAGGATGCAGCGGAGCAGATGTCTCCAGAGAGGAGGAGTTTCCCGAGCAGGACTCAGTTCCTGGAGGAGGCGGCTGGTCTGCTGTAGGCCGCTGTAGACATTTTCTTACTCCGATAGTGATAAAGTCACTTTTTCGGCTATTAAATTAGATAGTAATCTCTTGCCTTTCTAATTAAGATGTTGCTCGTGATGTGTATGTAACTGTCTGAGAACTTCACTTGCCTTAATTACTGTGACGTTATGGTACTGTTCACTAAGTTATATAAGGCACTTATTAGTTCTCATTACCTCTTTGTTTACACTTGACCAATGTGTCAGGTCATATCTCATCGGTAAATCTACTAATACAACATTTGTGGTTTTTACTCGATTCAGGGTTTTATTTAAGCCTCAAAAATATTGTCTGCTTCATTTTTGGCTTCATCATAACTCCCGCAAACCAATAATAAAACATCACTTTCATTTAGATTTTCTTGGTCAATATTTCTTTCATTAAGAATTTTTTCTGTAAGTCCACCAAGTCTTACAAAACCTACTGACTCGTGTGTTTCCTGTACTGCATACATGTGCCAAGCCAAATCGGGATTACTTTCCTTTTAAAGTAATAATAATAATTTCAATTGTCTTTTGTATTCAGATATAAAAAAGTGACAATAACAAAGTTACATAAAATTAATATTAAATCTTTCTACTAGCTATGTTGAATGTTTTATTTCCAGCTGTGTTTTAATAGTCAGTATATTGTCTCGTCAAGAGTACCTCCATTGAAAGTAGATATTTCTAAACATTTATTTAAATTTTCTTTCAAACAACACTCTCTAAATATATTTATTTAGGTAACTGAACTTTTAACATAGATTTCCTTCTCGTCGAATAGTTATGAGTGTCAAATTTTTTTTTAAATTCACTACAATTAATTTTTAACTATATGATTATTGTGATGGATATGATTTGACTCCAGAGTCACGATTAAATAATATTCAAGCAATGGTTTACTACATGTTTAAGTCATACCTCCTGTATTAGTTCATACTGCCGTCTTTTGTAATTTAATTCGGTCTTTGGCTTCTGAAGTATCATTACAATTTAGTATTGTTCCGCAGTTTAGATTGCTATATATACAGGGTGTCCAAAAAAAACGTTTACAGACTTTGGGATGTGATTCCTGATACAAAAGTAAAGAAAAAAGTTCCTATGAAGGTATGTCCGAAAATGCATATTTACCCAGATATCCGCCATTTTGTTTTTTCCACTTAATAATTTTTATTTCGGTGACGGATTGATCTAGGTACTTCATATTTGGCATGGATCTTTATAATACTAATGTCCATTTCCACAATAAAAATTATTTTTTTCCGATGCATATTTTCAAAATGGCGGCCATTTTAAATTTTTAAACTCAAATATCTCAAAATAGGTAAAATTTATAAAAATATTACAAGACACAAAAAAGTTGACAAATTAAATTATCTAAACAGTGATACCAAGTTTGTAAGGAACCGGCAACAAATAACGGAGTTATTGTGGTTTTTCTGCAGAAAAACACTGATTTTCCACTATGATTAATGCCAATTTAGGTTATTTTAAGAGAAAAATCTTAATAACTCCGTTATTTGTTAGCGGATCCTTACAAACTTGGTTTTGTTGTTTAGATAATTTAATTTGTCAACTTTTTTGTGTCTTGTAATATTTTTATAAATTTTACCGTTTTTGAGATATTTGAGTTTAAAAATTTAAAATGGCCGCCATTTTGAAAATATGCATCGGAAAAAAATAATTTTTATTGTGGAAATGGACATTAGTATTATAAAGATCCAAGCCAAATATGAAGTACCTAGATCAATCCGTCACCGAAATAAAAATTATTAAGTGGAAAAAACAAAATGGCGGATATCTGGGTAAATATGCATTTTCGGACATACCTTCATAGGAACTTTTTTCTTTACTTTTGTATCAGGAATCACATCCCAAAGTCTGTAAAGGTTTTTTTTGGACACCCTGTATAAGCAAAATAAGCATACATTAACTTATTCACATCCATTCATTAACTTTCAAATTTAAATTTTCTGTAAATCCTGAAAATCCAAAAACTATGTTTTCCATGTTATTCTTATGGGAAATCAAGAAACCCCTATATCTTACCTATTTATTGACATAACATAATCAAATTTGGTATGTACATTATCTAGATAGGGTTTAACTTACTTGCTTACAAAACCCATATGGCGGCAAACCTACATACTAACCCCCATAGGGTTTATGGGGAAAATAAAAATTGTCAGAGCTTGATCTAATTTTGTGTTTACATTCACCAATTATTGTTTAACTTAGATTTTCTAACAACACCCCATGGCAGCAAACCTACATACTCGATCCTATGGTGTTTTTATGGGGAAAGTAAATAATCTGAAATTCCATTGGAAATTCGCTGAGTACGCAGGTCTGCTGCGAAGGGGGTATTTTTATTTTGAATCCATATCAAACTACAATGGATCAAAATTGATAAAAGTTGGATCAACTTTGATCTATTATAGCCTGGTATGGATTCAAAATTAAAAACAACATCAAATAGTCCAAGTCTTTATATTTTATTTGAAACTACTCCCACTTTTATCGGACCTAAAATAAAGCTGAAAAAATTGGAGCAGGCAAAGCACTGTACGATGGACTTTTGAACTGCGAGACCCACGATAATGACAGTCTCTGTCGACAGCAGCTGAAACTGCTGGGCGCGCAGGCTATGAACGTATCCATTGAATAGCATGTATTAATTAAAAAGACTACTTTCCGCGACCAAATCTCCTTCCTCACCATCATCTACCTGAGTCTTGGGTCTCACATGTGCTGAAGTAAAGCAGCGTTTCTTAATCCACAGTGTTTAACCAAATAATAGATACTAGAGATCGCCTCCTGATCGAAATTCGATCAAAAGTTCAGTTTATCTGGACCCAAGAAGCTTAAAAATATTTTAGAACTAAAACATATGTTCTCCCTGTTTTTCTAGCAGTTGTTTTTACAACAGCTGTCTAATAATTCCAATTCTCCTTCCTCCATAAGATTAACATAGGAACTTTGAAAGCCTGTGGGGCGTAACCCTGGAGTCCAATGTGAATTAGAGTGTGATTCTGCTCATCTACAGGACTATACCTTTCTAACGGTATGCGCAGATTTCTTCTACGATGCACACGAGCTGAGAAAAAAGGAGGAAACGAAACATGCTTGCGTATTAATATATAGATTATTTCTCGACCTCAGTATGCTTGTAAATACTGCAAAACGTATTCAAGTAATTTCAGCAACATCCACTAGGACTGACCATTTAGCTCCCTCTTAAACACTCAACCTCCCTTGAGTCACAATCTCTCGAGACGCATCATACGTAATAAAAAACTATAAAGCCGCAGTAAACCTTATTTTCTTGAAGGGGTAAATTGACTTGATTTCCCTTTAGGGTACCAATCTGACCGGTAAAAAGTTTGCTCTTTCACCCCGTTTACACAATAAACGTAGCTTAGTACCTAACGTAGACGGTCAGGGTGCTCAAATATAACAGAATCATATGATCTGATGATTTTCTTAGCAGGAAATGTCTTAATCAGGCTAGTAATTAATTGAAATTTGAGAGAGATCAAGCTCCATCAGTGTGAGATCTTTTTCATCGTGGAATAGCCTCTGGATCACCTAGTATAAATCAAAATGTTTAAATTACCTGAATTGTCACCAAGGGATCCTTTTTAATGGTTAACTACCGTTGGTTTCGAACCATTGTGGGGTTCATTTTCAAGTTAAAACATCAAGCATCAATATCTTTTTCACACTTGGAACTGTCATAGTCCGGTAATAAATACACAAAAAATAACACACGACACGAAAAAACTAATTTAAAAAACTGGCCAGTTGAAAAATCAAACAAACCATTTATTATCTCTTATTTAGTGTATTTATTATCGGACTATGACTATTGCTCTAAGTGTGAACAAGATATTGATGCTTGATGTTTTAACTCGAAAACGAAACCCACAGTGGTTCGAAACCAATGGTAGTTAACCATTTAACAGGATCTCTTGGCGACAATCCAGGTAGTTTATACCTTTTGAAATCTTTTTCTAAACGATCGTCTCTTTTCGTCCATTTTAAGGATACCTTGAGATCCTCTCGCTTTGATCGCTTAAAAAAAGTCGATAACAAACATTTTCAGGGACTTCATTTATCGCCATTTCTTGTATTCAACAATCCACAGCTTAGTTATTATTGACTTCATCCTTGCAAGGAGAACCTAAGTTATTATATGGTTGTGAGATTGTTCTGTGCAGACTGAACATTATTGTAAATATGAATATTATAATAATTTACTCTTATTTTTAGAGAACGAGTTTGGATCCTTAAATTTTATAATATTTCTTTTTGTCACTGCAAACTAATTTTAGTTCTTAATTTAGCTTTCATTCCACGTTCTGACAAAAGAGGAGTATTTTAATGGTTAATAAGTAGTTAAAATCAATGAGATAAATTAATTGCTCAATCTTTTAAGTAGTTCGGTGTAAACGGGGCAGTCCTATATGTAGGGAAAGTGAGGATGCTGCCCATGAAATAAGATAGCACAACCGTAATTCTTATTCAAAGATCATGCTGATTGATTGATTGAGTGGATTCAGAAAACTAGAATAAATTGCATAAGAGTAGTGTGTTTTGGTCACTTTTAAAACCGGCCACGTGCCCACGGAGCCACGTGCCGCGGCAGCTGGCGCCAGCTGCCATGTCACATAGCTTCCGGTGGGGGTTAGAGGGTATATATGAGATGCTGTAGTTATATTTTATGCCATATAGGTTGGGGTGGAGATGGCGATAGTGTTGGCGTTAGGGTGAAGTGAATTTGCGCATAAAATTAAAATTAAAAGTTAGTTCAAAATTGAAATTCGTCGGTGTTAACGAAACTCTAACAGTTGAAGAAAAATTAAGAGTTAGTTCAAAATTGAAATTCAAACTTATAACTGAGATGTGGAAAATATGTCAAGGTCATCCAGAGTAAGTTTTAAAAAATTCTATCCAACTATCACCAGAAATAGTTTTAAGTTGAAGTAGTTGGTGATAGCGGGATAATTGATTCGTGCCATGGGAGAGGTGTTTATCGTTTGAAAGTTGGCGATCGAATGAGAAGCGCCGCCTAGGGAGAGGGCTTATAAAACGGCAACCTTCCCCCACCACCCCTTCCCCCACTCCTTTAGATCAATAACCGGTCGCCGACTCTATGTGGTGAAATTGAACTAGACATGGCGGCCGCCATGGATAATTCTAACCTCAAACCTTAGTTTTGCATTGGTGAGCATGAGCCACCCCCACTCCTTTACCTTTCTTTTATATTTTTAAAACCGAACAGATGTTCGGGCAGGTGTTGGGGGCAGAAATGTTAAAATATTGGGGTGGAGATGGCAATAGCGTTGGCGGTCGGTTGAACTGAATTTGCGAATAAAGTAACTAGGGTTGAACTAAAAGTATACATAAATTAAAAGTTAGTTGAAAACTGAAATTTGACGGTGTTAACAAAACTCTTAATAGTTGAACAAAACTAAAAGTTAGTTTAAAACTGAAATTCAAATTTATAAATAGGATCTGGAAAGTATGTCAAGGTCATCCAGAGTAAGTTTTAAAAAAGCCTACCCAACTACCACCAGAAATAGTTCTAAGTTGAACTAGTTGGTGATAGTAGGATAGGTTGAAGTAACTTTTGAATTTTATTAGTGAACATACAATTAATGTGCAACAGCAGAGTTTAAACAAGTTGAACTTTTGTGATGAATTACAGAGTTGTAAATGCAAACACCGACGACGATGAGAAGGTAAATGCAGAGTCCCCAGATGATGTATTTGAAAAGCTTGAACAAATGTAACATTTCAAGTTGGTTTTCCCGTTCCATTTCCAATCGTTTAATTTCCAATTTCAATTTATCCTCTTCCATTCTAGTTACGAAGGGAACTTCATCCATCATATCCATCATGATTGTGTTAGTGTTTGAAATTTTAGTGATGTTGATAGTTCAGAAGTCGAAGACGGAATAAGAAGTGAAAGGGAGAAATGTTAGTTAAATAAAGAAGTGGTGGGGGGAAGGATGAATTACAAAGAAGTGGTGGGGGAAAGACGTTGCTCTTCATTATTACCATCAGTAGTGTCAGATGGTGCAGGAGTTAGATTTAGTAAACTGTCTTCGTCTAAACTTTCAACCTTATCACAAATAGGACAATCGTATGTTATTTCCAAATTCATTTTGATGGTTGTAAAATTATCTACAAGTTCTTGTAAAATATTAAAAATGTCTTGTAACTCTTCTTTAGAGTTTATTTCAAAACTAGAATTCATTCGGGCCAATGGAGAGTTGTTCATTGTTGGAGAGTCGGTGATGGAATGAGGATCGGCGCATAGGGAGGGGGCTTATATAATGGTGACCTTGAGCAGGCGTCTAGGGAGGGGGGCTGTCTAGGGAGGGGGCTTTTATATGGGGAACCTTGAGCTTATGATTAAATAAAATGTTTAGTTCTTCTTCTTCGTCTTTTAATTCAATTATTTGAACCGAAGTAGTTGTTTCATCCTCTTCACTCGATGAAGAAAACAATTCACCAGGATTTAAATATTGAACTACAATTCTGAACCATCTTATAGGATATTCGTCAATGATAGAAAGTAAGTTTTCAAACAATTCTTCCATCTCTTCCCTGTCAGTTATTATATGTTCAAACTTGATAAATTTGTTTTCCATGTTGTTAGTTAGAGTGTTGGAAGTGGAATGATTTAATATTATATAAAAATTAGAACTAGTGGTGGGGGGAAATCTCAAGGTCATCCAAATGAAGTTTTAAAAAAGAGTGTAAAACTGAAATTACACATTTGATGGTTCTACAGGATCGGAATACCAATCTGATCTGTATTTACATCTTTTTATCATATGTGTACAAAAATCATCTTGATGAGAATTGGTGCGTTGACAATGAGCAAGATCTAGAGGGTGAAATTTGAAACATCTTTGAGGACAACATGTATGAAAATATCTTGATTTGTAAAATTTGAAAGTTCGCAATTCCGGTGGTGGTAGTTGTTTTGTTTTGCATTTGCAATAACAAGATCCGAAGAATTCACATTTAGTACAAGCTAACCCATCCACCATCATTGGTCCTAAATCTGTACACTGTTGTTCACAACAGTAACGAGGTTTGTACTTGTATTTTTGCTCTTCCATGTTGACGCTGCGGAGTCCAGTGAAAGAATAAGAGTGTATAGTGTTGAATAGTGAGTTTTATGTACTGTGAAAAGTGGTGGGGGTAATTTCAAGGTCATCCAAATGGAGTTTTAAAAAATTATACCTTACAAGTGTAAGGATTATTAAAATTTAGGAAGTTTGTTTCTCTTTGTTTTCTTCAGACTTTTTCTCTCTCTCCGCCTTAGCCATAGCAACAAGTTCTTCTGTTGATAATGGATGTACTTCAGGAAATTTTAAAATTAATTTAGCTTGATATCCTTCTTTAGTTAATACATCTAAATCTTGGGTCATTTGTTCAACGGTGTTGTAGTCTTTTCCATAGATTTTTCCATCAAGTTGAATCATCATTCTGTACAACATTTTCTTAAATAGGTCTTGTCGTGGTGAGAGCTGAGAAGCAAATGATTATTTATACAAGTATCACATCCTTTTTATTAACTCACATTGATCATGTGATTCTTTAGTTGTAGTTTTGTCTGTCAAAAGTTATTCAACATTGGTAATACTTTTGGAACTTGATGTTATGTTGACCAGTTGGCGATGAAGAAGTTGTAGGTTGTGTAGAAATAAATATTTCATCATCGCAATATTTTGTTTTAGTGAACATCCTTGTATTAGTAGCACTAACATCAACAGTTAAGTGATAACCACCGGTAAGTAAAACTCGCATTTCGTTGGTTAAATCTTCGAGTTGTTCAAAAGTTGTAATGGTGTTGGTATCATAAGATGCACATTTGACTTTGAGAGACATCTTTTAGTTTTTATATTAAGCGATAGAGTGAGCGAGATGTGTACGGTACGAAAGGTAGTCGTAGACTGATGAATTTTACAAGTAGATTTTCGCTTTTATAATCACACAAAAGTGGGTCAAGGTCATCCCGTGGAATTTTTAAAAAAAGCAACATATTGTAATGTACAAAGACATCACAATATGTTGCTTCTTTTAATTTTTTTGTTTTTTCTTTATATCATATTTATTGAAAAACAATTACAAACAAATAGTTACAATGTTATGTACAAACTAATCAGTAGTAGGTGTTACATGAATAGTTAGTTCAGTTGAGTTGTTTCCACTTGGTCCGTGCGAAACCAAATAGAGTGCGCCGGGTTGAACTACACGAAGATCTTCATTTTGAAGAAGTTGTACAAAGCGTCTTGGTAGGAAGATCTGAAATTTTGGTTCATCACCAACTGTATATGGAGCCTCGCTTAATGTGCAATTAATAGCATCACCTACTGAAGTTTCCATTTTCTTAATCGTATGAATGATGTAGTGTTTTTCTTCTTTTAGTTCAGAACATTTCTTTGTAGGTAGAATTGATGATTTAGAATGAGCGTTGAACTGATCAACTAAACTTTGAAGTAAGTTCTGTGATGCCATCTTGATGTTGTTGTTAATCTTCTTGTTAATAAGAATGTCCGTTGGAGATGTTGTCTCTTCGGAGGGTAGAGTAATACTCATGCTGCGTCATGGTAGCGCTCTCGCTTTTATAATCGACACTACCCCCACTACTGACACTACACCCACCACTTTGTTGAAGGAAATTGTTCAAGCGGTAGGCATTCTTTAAAGCGCACTGCGACCTTCGATGTTTAAAACTTTTTGATGAAATACAAAGTTCGTTGAAGTAGCATTGGAAATCTTTATCAATTATTGCATTAATCACTTCGTTGCTTGTAAATGATTGTATCCAATTTGCTTTTTCCAATCCCCTTGTGTAGATAATTTTAAACTCTTTGCAATAATGATTCATAATGTGCGGTATCATGTTATAATTAATGAAACCTTCATCCCATCTTAAGTTGTGAAAATGTTTGTTCAACCATTTGTTTGTAACTTTCGCTTTAGTTGTTAGTCTATTAAATGGTACTGGAGGTTTGAACAAATAATGATAAACTACTGATGTGTTCATGTCCAAGATTACTAATTCTTTAATAATAAAATTACCATCATTTCCTCGGAAAGCTTGAAATTCAATTATACCTCTTTTAACTTCCATTATATGTGGCGCATTAGAAAACGAAACCCGTTTATTCATGATGAAGTCTTACTAACAACTGACTTAAAAATTGAATGAGCCGATGTTTATAACAGACAGGATTGTTCTTCTTCTTTCACTTCTTGTGCCACTTCATCAATATTAAAATTGGTGTGATAGTTGTTTAATTGTCTCCACATTTCAACTTCTTGAGGTATTCTATTAAAGATTGAAGTATCTACAGGACCGTATAAAATTGGAACAAAAGGTTTTTTGTCCAATGTATCAATTAGATAGTCTTTAATTATTGCACTTGAAAATATTAGTTGTTTCAAATATCTGGTGACGGGACCGGTAGTACAACTTAAAGTGTAAAATTCTTCTTTAGTGAAATATAATTTAACATTATGTGTAGTTAAATCTCTGAAGCGAACAATTTGTCCTCCACGATGTTTTACTATATCAACTTCAATATTTGATTCCAATAAACTTAATCTTGTTCTTCTTCCAAATGTGTTGTTACTTAAATAGCACTCCAAAAGATGTAAATGTTTCATTAGAGATTCCCAAGTAGTTTCACTGAAAGTAACCATTTTGTTTCCATGATTTAAAATAACAATTGGTGAATAATCCATTGATTTTAAAATTCCAACTGATATACTTTTTGTCATGCATGAAGAAATTGGGTAGATAATCCGAAGAAATACTTCTGTTAAAATATTGGTTGTAATGTTAACTTCAACCTTCTTCCTTTTTACTTCTTTTTCAGCTTTTTCTTCTTCTCTCTTCTTATGTTTGTTGAATTTTAGGAACTCGTCCATTTCTCGTTCAACTTGTTTTTCTATATCTGAACTATTATCATCCATTAGAGGTGTATTTTCTTCTCCGTTAGTAGAATTCATCTTGCGAATGATGTTTCCCATACGACGGTTGAAGATAGAATGAAGTTTCTACTAATTATTTTCTCGCTTTTATATTTTTCGTAAAATCCTTGAAATTTATACAATTACATAATTGTTTGTTTTCAACTTGTCTTTCACAAATGAAATTCTAACCTCAAAAATTAAAGCAGATAATTCTAACCTCAAAAATTTGCAGTTGTTATACAATTCTTCTTAAAGTACATTCTTCACAATTCCGGTCAGCGGTGTGTAAGTAACTATTTTATCATGTAGAATTAGACAGTATGCCGAAGTTCCATCCGCTACTGGTTCTTCAAATTCCATTTCAATTTTTATATCCACACTTGATGATTTTACCGATTCATTTTGTTTTGAACAATCGATTACAATTATTGGAGCCTTGGAATAATACTGGTCAGGTGATAATAGTGGTGTATTAGTCTTTCCATAATATGACGATTGAAATCTTGCATACATATCGTATAAAATAGAAAAACGTTTTTTGCTGAACATGACATTCAAATTGTCATAGGGAAAGAATTGAGAGTTTAGGAAAACTTTACAATTCTTTATTTTACAGTGATCAAATTGACCAGCATTTGCAGTGATAACATCTTTTCGCTTAGTTTGAAAACCGAGTATTATGTACCTTGCTCGTTCCAAGTAAGTTGATGTCTTGACGGTCCATGTTTGTCGTTCTGTCTGAGGTAGTGTAGGGTATTCATGAAATTCCCAACTTCGGAATGGCATCACAATATCACGGTCAGATTTCAACTTTCTCAATAATAGGATTCTATGTTCATCAGCCAATCTTACATGAGGTACTCTCCAAACAACTTTATCCAACTGTAGTTGCCATTCCAGTTTATCTTCCGTAGTTGCAGGGTCTGCAAGTATCAAGTCCTTATTAGTTGAAGATCTGAGTAATACTAATTCTTGTTTGACATTTATTATTACCCGTTTGTAATCTTCAGCGAATCCCAAAAGCAATCGTAAAGGTACATGAAAATCAAAGTGACCGTTGGAAGCTGGTGTTATAGTGTCTTTATCGGGGGCAACCCATCCGGCGGTGACTATTGAATTCTTCTCATGCGGTGTTAATGATGTTAATCCTTTCAATGTCGTTGTTAAACCAACCTTTTTTGTTGAATCAACCGTCACCCCTGATATTTCATATCTTATTTCATCAAAAAGATATGCCATCGGGTTATTTATAAAAGGAACTGTTGAAGCAGTTTTTCCATCCAATTTTAATACCCGTCCTTCGATGTACAAGTAACTTTCACACGGTAAAGTGTAAATATCTTGTTGTTGAATGGGGATCCTTATTTCATCGTTATTGTTTAATTTTGATGAAGTGTAAGGGTTGTGCGTGTGATATTCCTTCTCCCATAGTGTTTCGTCGAACGTTGGTCCTTGAGATATATCCAGGATATCCATCGCTGTTAAGTTTCAATCCAATCTTCTGTAGAAAACGAATGTTGTCCGATGTTAACTCTTCCAATGTTGAGGAGCTACTGAGCTCCCGACTCTTCCGTTGCGGTTTAAATGATAATCCCATGTTGACTTTTATGTTGCTGCTCTGATGTGTATCCGTATAGTAATTGTTTCTCCTCTAAAGTCAACACTATGACCGTCTTGATCCAATATGTTCAGTACGATGTCTGAAATGAAACTGGTGTTTAACGGTAGGTATATCAAGTTTTGTGGCTTCTCAACAATTTTAAAACCGGGAGCCACTGTTGGATAAAATGTATGTAAAATATGTTGATTAACTCCATCTCTATACGATCCGTGTATAATGTTGCACGTGACATCGATACTATTTACTTTCAATATTGTTACAGTTGAATCACCTGAATGAGTAGTTCCAGGAGTTAAGATTTTCTTTTTTGTATCTGTAAATCCAAGTAAACTGCCAATCGACTGTTCCAAGCTGACATCAATATAATATTTTGAAGTTATTTCTGCTTTTAAAGTATTATTGTTTCCTTTAACGGTAATATTGTCTTCTCCGAGTTGTTTCTGTAATAATTGGTTTATATCATCAATTTCATAAGCTCCAGTAGGAAATGTAATTATTTTCAATTCTGAGTATTTTCCTGTAGCATCCTTAGTTTCATAATAATGTAGTAAATTATTCTTCCCTTCCGTAACATTGGGAATTGAGTTGTAGGTAGTCAAATCAAGTAATGCCGCTTCCCATAATCGTTCCTTGGATAGACGCAATGCTGGGAACAGCGTACTTTTCAATGTGGATGAATTTCCACTCAATGACACTGTATACGATGACATCTTAAAGCTGACTGACACTTTTCGCTAGAAACTCCAAACATAAATGCCCACATATTTCAGTATTGTTAGGTTGTTCTTTTTTGTAATTGTAAAAAATGTTTTTTGAGTTTCGAAAATAATGTTGAAGTTCTTTTGGCGGTGGTAGATTGCCAAAACTGTCAAAGTAGTAAACGGTTTGTCCAAGCTTTTTATAGCATACCCAATGAGTACCTGGACCATAGGTGGAATCCAAATTTACTATTCCAGTTTCATTTTTCCATATTTTAGTTGGTAATGCATCTTTCATAAAAACTCCTCGAAAGAATGGTATTTTCAAACATTTCACATAATCATTTAACTGATGATTTGTTAAGGCTTTATTTGGAATTATCAATTGACTCTTCTTATTTAGTACACACGGTATGGTCTTAGGTATAAACCTGCTCCGTTTTTTACCATTTGCCAAACAGAAGTCTTCTTTACATTTGGCTTATGAGTTCTACGACGTCCTTTTTTAATGTTTCCACCTCTTTTGGGAGCGCCTTTCTTTGCAGGTCTTCCTCTGCGACGTTTTCCACCACCTAACTTTGCTTTCGTCTTCATGGCTGTAGTTACTGCCCAAGCCGATGCTTTTTCTGCAATACTTGCGTCACTTGATTTTACTCTTTGCCAAGCTTTTTCCGCTAGAATTTTATCTGCTATTGATCTATTTGTTGAATCTTTATACTTTGAATATGCTATATCGTGTTCCTTGCAAGCTTGATCTAATTTATTAATTCCAGGATCTCCTCTTGCTAAACGCTTTGCCAACTTAGTTCCAGGTCCACAATATTGATAACCTCCGGGCAGATGTAATTCGTATGGTAAAGCGTCTATTGTTCGATTTACAACAGCACCAACTGGAATCCGTCTAAGCAGGGATAATGCAGCTGATGTTATACCACGTCCTCTCTTGCCGCTGTCTTGACGATGACTGAGCGATACGGTCTTCATTATGTTGTCTTATATAACTGGCGTGTTTACTCCACGAGATACTTTACACAAATGAATAACTTGTGCAAAATCTTTTATATTTAAAGACTTAGTTATTCAAATTAATTATATACTGATTTATAATTCTATTTTTAATCCAAGCTTCTCGTTCATCGGGTTGAATCATCACATGACTCGTTGTACTAGCTATATGATTGTGGGTATCAATAAGTAAATTGCCCACTATTCTTATTAAACAATCTAAAGTTACAGCATCTTTCGGATGTTGAGGATCTTGTAACTGCATAATACGTTTATCATTACAAGTATATGCGGTTGAATCACTTTTTGATGTTGTTATGACTTGTCCAATAGTAGCAGCATCATTTGAATCTTCACCTGGTAAAATATTAATTATTTTCTTCATCTTTGCATCATATTTGGTCCCAAAGTGTTTATCCCAAGTTATTGTTTGTTTCAATGTAACACAATCATCTTCTTCATAACCAGGATAAATATTTTTTATTCTTCTATTACGACCATCGTATGTACCTAATCTACCACCACTTGCAATTAATGTTTGTACCATAAGAGGTACATCTGAATCTTTTATACCAAATCTTCCATTTGTTATTGTTTTATGTCCTGCATCCCATTCATCATTTTTTCCTTGCATTAAATCAAACTTTTTATTTCCATGTATAAATTTATCTCCCCGCTTTAACACGGCATCTTCATGTTTTACAAAATTTGATGTTTCCTTTTTTAATTCTTTAGATAATTGTTCCATAGTAACAGCATCTTTTGGTTGAGAACCAAACTTTACATTTGTCAATGTTTTACCATGACAATCAATTCCATTAACATCTTGTAAAATACAGTTGTCCTTGATGTATTTTAGGTTTACAGCATCACCGTCTTCCTTTGGGTATCCAATGTCATTTATAATAAATTTATAAAAAGAAAATCCATGTTCAGTTTTTTCCGGTATTATAGAATGTAAATATTCTTTATTAACTGAATCTTTATTATTTTTGGGATTTCCCACGTTGGTTATTCTATAATTTCCAGCATCATACGTTTGTCCATCTTTTAAGTTATTACCCCATTGCAATTTTAAAGTATTTGAAAGTTCAGATAATAAGTACTCTTTAGTAATTGCATCAGAACTTTCAGTTGGTTTACCAACATTAATTATTCTATGTGATTTAACATCGTAAGTATTCTTATGTAATTTCAATGATGTTGAAGTAGCTTCTTTTACTGTCTTCAAATTTGCTCCATCAGTATCTTCTTCTGGATCTTTAACTAGTTTTAAACGTTTATTACTTATGCTATAGTCACCTTCAGGTGTTTGCGGTAATCCACTTCTTTTTCTGTCTTCTCCAACTTGTACTCCTAACGCGGAGTACCGTCCGAACTTGTCGACGCTCATGTTAGAACTGATACGTCTTACGCTTGCAACTCTTTTATATCCGCGGACAATTATACAACTATACCACGATTCCTAAGTTCATCAACTAGAGCCACCCATTCATTATTCAAACCCGTATGACCGGCTTCCATGGCTTCATGCAATAGTCTCATTCGGTCAACCAATTTATTGATGTCGTTGTAGTAAATCACATTTGTATTGTATAGATTTTTCATCAATCCTTTACCAGAGGTTGAAGTATCTCCTTTACTCTTTTTACCATGTTGTTCAAGAAGTGATAAATCCATAAGTGATAAAGATTTTCTTTTCAGTGGTTGTCTCACCGCTGGAGCAGTACGTAATGTGGGCAATTTTCGTGGAGGAAACAACTTTTTTATAACAATGTTATATTTTGTTGCACGTGAACGATTAATCATTGCATCCTTTAAGTAGTTTCTCTTATGAGCGTTAGTATTTTGTAAAATCTCTTTAAAAACACTTAAATCTTTGGATGAATATCTTAGTGGTATATTTTTAAAAATTAATTCATATAATCCTTTTGTTCCTTTATATCTATGCTCACCAATAATGATGTAATCGTCTTGAGTTATTTCAAGCTTTGAATCACCAATCTTTAATTCATTCCCATCAATTCTTGCTCCGTATATGTGTGATCTACTCAAATTCGGGTTTGATTTCATGTCATGTAGCATTTTCATTATATATTTTCTTCCAAGAGGTCCATGTTGTAATATATCGCTACTCAATTGAGTTAAATTTGGAATAGATTGTTCAGCTTCAGGTATTGGCTGTTCTTCTCCCTTTTCAACAATTGGTTCTTCTTCTTCTTTTGCTTCTTCTTGCTCACTAGCACTTGTGTATGAATCATCATCTTCTTCTTTTTTTAATGCTTGTACTTCTTGTTTAGAAACTGGTAGTAAAACATCTCCTTCATAACGAGGTTTACCAATAGTTTCTGATATCTGTTTTAAAGGTTCCGTAATAGGTTTAAATGTAGTCTCTAGAAATTCTTCTCTTTCACTTAAACCCATCCTCAATGCACGATTCTTCATCCTAATAGAATCACTGAGTGATTTTATTTCTTTTAATAGTTTTTCTTGATTCACCATGTTTACACTGTGAAGTTCAACGTGTAACTAGATGTAGCATCGGTAGTTCAACGCATAAATACAAATTTATCCAACCCTATACGATATCTACCATTTTTAATATCTTCTTCCTTCATAATAACGAGAAAGCTATATTTCTCATTCCATGCTTTGCCACACATCTCTTTAAATTTTTCAAATGGCATATCCGCATTTACATGATCATTATATATATGCTTTAAATTTGTTTCATCTTGCTTGAAGATGATCAACATATTTGCATTGTCTCTTATAAGTTGTTTTGGAATTTTACTGTATGTTTGACCAATGTAAATGCTATCAATATTATGATGTCTTCCCATAGCAAAATAATTCCTTATTGTGTCATGATTTTCACAAGAAACATCGTCAAATATAAAAATAGAAAATGGTTTTGCTTCATTTGGTTGCATAATTGTTTCACTGGCATTAAACTTGTAAAAATTTACTTCAGGTACACTTGCAAGTACTTTATCCAATAATTGATATTTTGGTTGTTGCAATGATTTTGAAAAAATGTATATATTGTTAAAACGCAATCCTTTAGGATTAGTTATAAGGTTAAAAACAACATTAGTTTTTCCACAATTTGAAGGACCAGTTATTAGACATCTTATCGTATTTGGTAGTAATTCACCATGTTTTCCATGATTTAACTTATCATTGTCAACTGTCAATTCATCAATGTTATTGATATTAAATCGATCTTTTTGTTGTACAATCTCCATCTTGTATAAAGGTTAAACACACAATGAGCTATTAAACAACTATACTAAGTCTTTTGAAGGAATCCAAGAGTCTTCACTTTTATCAAACCCTAACCACCGGACTTTAGCCATATCCTTTTTTCTTTGTAAAATCTTCTCGACAAGATATACATCACCAACTGTTGATTTCAACAATTCGTGTCCGTAGAATCCACCTTGAAGTAATTCACCCTTGTTATCCTTTAATAAATAGGTTTCAGGTATAGTTGGTTGCACTTTATAAATTGTAAATACTTCATTAGTCCAATTTGGTAGATATCTTTTACTAAATACACCTTTGTATTTGCTTATACGAACTTTATCGTTGACCTTGAACTTCTTTGGTTGCAATTTTTCTAATTTCGGTGTTGTATTATTTTTAATGCGTTGTAATACAATTTTCGCATTAGCACTGTTTACCTGGATAGGTTTCATTCCAATGGTACGATGATATTTGTTGTTATACTGTTTTATAAGTTGTGGTAATATGTCATACCACACATATGATCCTCGTTTTGAAAATTGTTTATACATCGCACCTTTCAATGTTCTATTGAATCTTTCAATTATTGAAGCTTTAACTTCAGAATTTGTAGAATAATGATTTATTTGATATTTCTTCATCAAAGCTCTAAAGTCTTTATTAAAATATTCTTTTCCATCATCGGTCTGTAGATGTTTAATTTTAAATTTATTTCTTTGTATTGTGGTTTGTATAGCTTTTGTAACACTTTTACCAGTCTTATCCTTCAATGGTAAAGCGTCAGCTATTTTAGTAAAACAGTCTATAATTGTTAAAATATATTTAAATCCTTTGTTTAATTTACTGTGCGGTATCATTTCAATGAGATCAGCTTGATAAAGATCATTCATCCCTTTAATGATTGTACTTCTTCTTGGAAATCTTCTTCTTGCTGGTTTATGTAGTTCATTTACAATCTTGTCCTTCACACTTTCCATCTTCAGATGTTGCTTGTACACCGCATGTAAAAATACTGATCCATAGAATAGTTTATTCTCATTTATATAGTTTGAATATAGGTCAAGGCCATTTCATATTAGTGTAAAAAAGAGGGAACATGGCATTGGGCTTGCCATGTCCCCTCTTCTTTACGGAAAGGAAAAAGGAAGAAGGTAGAGGGCGAAGAATAGGTTTACTGGTCAATAGGGTTTAGAGAGTAGTGGCCGAATGGTAAAGTATTAATTTTATCTTCTAAAATATGGCGCTTGTCATCTTTGTAGCTTAATGCCCACTTTGTTTGTTTGACACTAAATAGTTGATGATTATAACTTCTAATAGTGTTGAACGTTGCAGTTGTTTCAACATTTTCAAACAAACATCTTTTATAATGTTCAAACTGTACGTTCTTCTTCAGGAAAGAAGTTTTTATTCCTTTGGCCTTCTTCGTGACTTGATGTTCGTTCCTCTCGTTTATGTACAGTTGAAATGAATACAGTTTGGACATTAATGCTACAATTTCCATCATCGGCACACCATTTGTTTCATCTTTAAATTTTCCCAATACTTTCTTATTTCTGTCATAGTCGTAATTTGGATGATCCTTAGGATAATCGGAAAAGTCGAAATCATCTTTATATATAAAGGTGCGTAGATCTTCATACATGTCATTTGTTTTAATCCAGTAAATTAGTGCATCCGTGTCCATATATGCAATACCAATGTTCTCTCTTCCATAATAGTTAACCATCTTCTTATAATGAAACTCGTACATATGTGTTTTTTAAATATCCAAGATTGACATTCCAAGATACAAAGGACGATCCATTGTAACTGACTTCTTGTTCATGGAAATAACAACTAGATTTTCATTAATAATTATAGATGAACCAAAGTTTGGTTGTTGCACCAATTTCTGTAATTTTACTGGATCAGTTACCAATTTGATATCCTTATGTTTCCTTTTGTTTTCCAAAGTCTTGCCAAATATTGCGTTATTCATTAATTTGAAAAAATCTTTTTGAAAACTTGATGTAGCGGTGGCTCTTCTTCTTGTGTTGTTGTCGATGTAAGGTTTTAACCAACAAGATTGAGAAAATTGTAGTACTCGATTAATTTTTGTAATTCTCAATCCTAAGTCTAAAGCTTGTTGTATCATCCAGTAGTGTCCAACATATCGAGACTTGTCGGTTAAAGTCATCATTAATTTTGGCCATCTTCCAGTAGGGGAAATTTCAGTCTTCGGAAGAAGTGGTAAATCATAATGTTGATCATGAAGATGTTCAGGATATTCAAAATTAACATCAAAAATGTAACCAGTTTCACCATGCTTCGGTATATCCATTATGTTTCCAATCGATTCTGGATCTATCCATTTAAAATTATCATATGGAAGGGGATTCGACATTGCCCATCCGTATAAGTTATTTGCATCGAAATAACCTAGGAATGTTGTTGGTTTTGATGCATCATAATCGGGCAGATACTTGTTGTTCGCCTTGAAATGTCGTGTAACGCTTTGCGTCAATCCCCCTCGAACTCCTGACTCTAACATCATAACCATATCTATATCAGTAAGAAGTTGTATTTTACAATTTGTTTCTTTCAACATAGCTTGCCATGCTAATCCAGGTGAAGTGTACGAATGAAGAGGGTCCAATCCATATGCCGCAAAACATGTATTTCTAAATTCTTCCATTATATCACATAGTAAAGTTACATCCAATTTAACATAAAAATCTGAATATTCTCCCAATGTTCTAAATCCTAAATCGTTCCATACTTTACATGCATGATCATAGTCCTCTTGAGATATGTCCATGTCATAAAGTTTACTTTTGAATTCTTCTTTAGCCGGAAGTGATGTTTCATTAAATCTTTCTAAACTGTCTATGTAATCATATGGAAACACACCTTTCCGAAGTACCAAATCCAGTTTGTCGTTATTTACAATCTTCTTTGTTTCGATGAAATCTTGTTTCCTTAAATTTTCTGAAAGTTTGGATAAACTCGACGGCATAAATCTGTAGGAGTCCAAGAATCTTAGTTTCATGTTTCCAACTTCTTTGGAAAAACTTATGAACTTCTCTGAAGTTTCAGCTAACACATCGATTTTACCGTCGTCTCTTCCTAGTTCAGGTATTATAAAATGAGCATCGTACCCACTGAGGTTATGCAGAACCACAGGAATAAATAGTGGTAAACGATAGCTCAAGTTGCATTTATTACAAGCAGCACCCCTGTAATAACCTGTGAGGTGATCGTGATCTTTAACTTTATAATTCTCAATAGTAAAATCATTTTTGCATAAGAAACATCGAGTTGCATTTTCATGTTGAATTTCTTCTTCTTCCTCCATCGGTTTCATTGGTACAATATTTGTATATAATCTTTGTGCATTTCCAGCTATTGAATATAAGTGATCAAGAAATATTTTTTCTACATTTTCACCACGATATACTAGAGGTTCTGAAGTTAATCCATATCTGTTTAAATGTTCTTCTGATAATGTTGATTTAACCATTAAACAAAAACTATTTGGTTTGTGCATTTGATATTTGACACTTTTTCTAGCTTCACAATTTTCATCTTCTATAGGAATTAGTGTTGATTCAAAGTCCGCATATACAACTATAGGGATACGGTATTGATGATGAACCTTTTGAAATGTAACAAATGCTCTGTTTTCCGAAGGTAAATTAATCTTTGCTTCATAATTATTGTTACATAGCCTTTTGTGCTCTTGTAACCATTCTCTTCCTTGTCTTCCTTCTCGTTGAAAATTAAAACATCTCTTGCAAATTATCTTTCTGTGTCGAGCTTTAGAAAGCTGCTTGTTAACAAGAGAGTCGAATTTCTTAATGTACACATAGTGAGACACATCTCCTCGCGTTAGTAGTAGTAAATCCGTATGATCTGGTAGCTCTTCTTTTACAACACGTAAAGGATACACTTTGTTTGAACTATCTAATGCAAAAACATTGATAGATGTACCAGGATTTTTCTTCTCAAATTTTGATATATCTTTCAGTGATACAGGGTAAGTAATTCCTTGAAAATTGTACCTATGTCTTTGATTTTCATAGTGTTGGTTAGGTTTATCGAAATGATTTGGTACAAACTTAGATGTCATCGCATATCTAAAACATTCATTATCTTGATTTTTCACATTAATACATGATCTTGTATCCTTAATTCTTTTGGGCAAAGGAATGTAACTAGATCCCATTAGTCCATATCCATGTTTATGAACTCTTATATCTAATACTTCAATACTTGTAAGACTCCATCCGGATCCTCTTCCTTCGTGTTCCTGAATTTTTGTTAATATTTCTTCTATACAGTTTTCTACTATTGAATCAATGTTTGAACTTTCCATAATGGTTCGGTTTTTTGTTATGAATCCTCTTGGTGATAATTCTTCTTGTACATTTATAAACATAGCTTCTAGTAGTAAACCAAATTTAAGAAAGTTCAATCTTTTCAATTCTTCTTTTAAAGTTTTACTTACAATTGGTTTTGCTTCTCTAATAAATTCTTCTAGCTTCAAGTTTTCATTTTGAATCTTATGATGCATTACTACTTTACCGGGTAATGCAAATACTTGTAGATTCGGTAAAGTAGTTGAAGATGTTGCAGTTATTTCATCTTGTTCTTCTTGTTCTTCTTGTTCTTCTTGTTCTTCTTGTTCTTCTTGTTGTTCTTGTTGTTCTTGTTGTTCTTGTTCTTGTTGTTCTTGTTGTTCTTGTTCTTGTTTTTCTTCTGGGTTGTTGTGAATTAGTTCTTTATGACAGTCTAATAGAATTTCATCGTGAAACGATTCCGAACATTTATCGCAACAATACATGTTGAGATGTTTACTCTTCGAAATTTCACCAAGAAATGAAATGGGCTCTCATGTTCCTCCTTTTATAACGGTTCCCCCACCACTATTTCATCTTCTTCACTATCCAAGGAAATCAAACATTTTGAACAAAAATATTAACCTTCTACAAACTAATTGTTCATTCGTGTTCTTTATTCCCATTGGAGTTTTAGTATATACTTCTTTATATTCAAGCTTTAACGAACTTTCCCCCACCCAACTAATTGTAGTTAC
Source organism: Neoaliturus tenellus (assembly GCA_030545055.2). Lineage (NCBI taxonomy): Eukaryota > Metazoa > Arthropoda > Insecta > Hemiptera > Cicadellidae > Neoaliturus > Neoaliturus tenellus. The sequence goes on along the minus strand of CM061531.1, from coordinate 106,967,696 downwards.
TTTTAGGTGAAAATGGCTACAGCACAGACACTTGGTTAAACTAAATTTGTGCATAAATTAACTAAAGTTAAACTAAAAATTCGCATAAATTAAAAGTTAGTTCAAAACTAAAATTCGACAGTATTAAAAAAACTCTTACAGTTGAACAAAAATAAACGTTAGTTCAAAATTGAAATTCAACAGTGTTAACCAAATTCTAACAGTCGAACAAATAGGTCAAGGTAATCCAATTTAACGCGAGAACGAGGAATAGAGCACTAAGTGGCATGTTAGTCCATTACCACAAAGTGATCTATTCCTCGCTCTCTATTCTACATCTACTTTTTTGGGTTTACTTATTTATATTAAAATGTTCAAATTTTACTATGTAGAATGTCCATTCTTGCTCTTCAACTCTTCGATTGTTTTTAGCAAATATTCGTTAGTTTTCACCAAAGTCTTCATTTTGCTACATCCAATTTCAATGGAAGGAATTATAAGTTGTAATTTTATAAGTTCAATCTTTTCTTTCTTGCGAATTTCTCTCTTTATTATGTTGTTCCTTATTTTTGCTGAAGATTTAAACTCCATGTTGTTTCTGCTAAAGCCACAATAATAAAAGTCTCTTCAAACAACCTGCATTTATACACATTCCCCCACCATTTTATAATCCCCACTCCTTTCCCCCTTCTTTATAGGATTTGAAAGGGATAGGGTGTAGGGTGGGGGAAGGGTAATTTTGTTATTACACTAGTTGTGCAAGAAAATAGCCGCCAGTGTCCACACCTTGTTCATAGCACTCCATCATAGATTGTGCCCACTGCAACATGCGGTCTCTGTCATTTGGTGTGACAAGGAAAGAATGACTATCACCATACAATATAAAAGAGTCAATTCGTACATAACATCCTGAGTCCAACCATTTATTAGCTTCAGCCATAAACTTTTCTATTGTATCAAATGGAAATTGTGGATCAATTGCTATGACTTTACGTTCTTCACTAAGTTCAACAGTATAATCATCATCGTCCTCATCATCTTCACTTTCACTGTCATTACTTAAAGTGTCTTCAGATTCTTCAAAAACATCAGAAATTTCGGAAAAATTGAAATTTTCATTCAGATGAGGAGGCATTTTGAAGCAAGAAATATTGTAAACAGCAGAGACGAAACGACAAGAGCGGCGTGTAGAAGAAAAATGAAGGGGTGACCAACGCTCGCTCCGCTTTTATAATAGTATGCAAATGAGGGGTAGGAGCTGACCGTGACCAGTCATCGACCCAAAGGAGTGGGGGGAAGTACTTTTCTTACTACTTGGATGGAAGTAGGTTAGTAGGTCACGAGACTTAGAGTGTTAAAAAATAATGGGGGAGAAACACAACGCTGTAACGCATTGTGTTTCTCCCCCATTATTTTTTTAAGCAACAATTTGGAAAAAACTAAGTGAATTTACTGTTTACGCCCCCACCTTGTAATACGATCCTTTTTATCCCTGAGGAGAAAGTCTTGAGAATCTAAATTGTTAAATCTCTTCTCTTTACACAAATTCTCACAAACTCTAATTTTATATTTTAAGCCGTTACATTTTGCTAAAATGTGTTGGTGGTCAACAACACTTAGAAAAAAATATTTCAAACCTTTCTTAAGCCTCTCTCCTCTGACGGATATTATTTCAGGATCGTCTTCAACGGTGGGGGTTTCTGTCAGTTGTGGTCCAGAAAGATGTTTCACGACATGTACACGGCAAAAACTTTCGTTTTTAACACATTTCCTCCCACAAGCTGATCCTTTCTTAATTCCCCTGGTGAGCACTTCAGGGCAAGTAGTGGGACGGCTAAATGCCCTACGACGCTCTTCTTGTAATAATTGAAATTGCTCTAAAGGAGCAGGCTTAGGAGCAGGTTTGGGAGTAGGCTTAGTGGATTTAGTTTTATGATAGGTGTGGTCTTCAGGCATAGTAAGTGGTGGGGTAGGAGGCAATGGTGACAGTGGAATGACAGGTGTACTAAGACGATGAAGCAAAATTTCAAATGAAGGGGTATTAGGACGGGGAGCTGGCTTCTGTGGAGGCGGCATGATGGTTGATGGCGGTGTAGAGTCGTTTAAAAGCGAAGTAGAAGGCGAAGGCGGTGAAAAAATGCTTCGAAGTTTAGAAGTCTTGGTAGGCGGAAGAATAGTGCCAGAAGTTGAAGGTTGGGATCCAAGTTGCTTCTTGTACCAGTCAGGAGGATTTTTCAGACGAAGAGTTTTCTTAGGTGCAGTAACAGCCGTAGTAGAAGTTGAAGTAGAAGTAGAAGTTGAAGTAGAAGTTGTAGTTGGCAGAGATGACATGGTTGTGGCTCCAAGTTCGCAGCGTAACGTCTGGAATCAGAATGAAATGTTAGCCGCAGTCGGTGCGTCTTTTATAACAATATGCAAATGAGAGGGGTAGCAGCTGGCTGAGACTGATTATTGACCTGGGAGGTGGGAGAAAAGGGGAAAGAGAAGGTATTTATTTTAAATAATTCGCATAACTTTTGACTAAAATAAGATAACCACATTCTTCTTTTACCAAAATGTTTGTCTTACATAGACCTTTTCAATGATGTATCGCTTGTCCAAATCCGTCAATCCGTTATCAAGTTATAGCCATTTTAATTTTTCAGGTCATGACCGGTCGTTCACCCGGAGTAGTGGGGGAAGGAGTGGGGGTAGGAGTGGGAGAAGGGGGGGGGGATCGACTCCATTTTTTCGGGGGGGGGGAGGGGGAGGGGGGGGGGAGGGATCGACTCCATTTTTTCGGGGGGGGAGGGGGGGGGAGGGGGGGGGGTCATTGACCCTTCCAAAAGTGGGTCAAGGTCATTCAAGATTTATAATGATCCAAGGTGATGGGAACAGTAATACTGTTCCCACCACCCTGTTTGCCTAACGGTTCCCACTCCCAACCCACTAGTTACGTTCTGCAAGGGACATCGACGCAATTTTGTTTGGACCGTCCGGGTCTACCGTAACGGTCCGGTCCGGGTCTACCGTAACCATGAATTCCAAGGGAAACTGGAACAGCTAATGCAGACACGCAACTCTAACACCCACCCAAGCTAATCCCACCCATTATATTCCTAAACAAAATGCAAAAACCTAGTCCGCAATTTGCGGATGTCCCACCCCTTCTAAGTGAAGTTCAACGGAACTTCTGAATTTACATTTAATCTACCCCCTAACATCTAGCTGTAAGGCAAAACAACATTAATTAGTAATACCAACACTTAAAACTAACAACACATCATTATTAAAAAACCAAATAATTCAACACAACCAAATACCATCATTATTCTTAAAATTAATACACCTTAATGCTAAATACCTCTTAAAATTAATACACCTTAATGCTAAACCCAACTTATAACTAACATCGCAATGCGCAAATTATTTCTTAAATTAAATACAACTTAAAACTAAACACACACACACACACATACCACATTGCATTAAAAAACGCAACATAGTAGAAGAAGTTCAAATATATATAGGCCTACTATATATTTGAAACCTCTTGCTGAGTCGCCAACAACCTTTCGCTATGAAAGTTTGTTGACGACTGACGCTAAGATCAAGCTCGTATTGCTCCTCGGATTCTCGAGTAGTGGGGGAAGTTGTTTCACTCCAGTACAGTGTTCAATCCAGTCCAGTTCGCAGCAGTGTAAAAGGAAGGCAAAGGAGTGGGGAGCGGCGCATGCGCAACAACACAAAACCAAGGTTTGAGGTTAGAATTATCCATGTGCAATAGCGCTAAAGTGAGTAATACAGGACTAGGCGCATGCGCATAGCATAGACTGATTCCGATCCGGAGAACTCGTTGCATGCGCAGCAGGTTTGAGGTTAGAATTATCCATGGCAGCTGCCATGTTTAGTCTGGTTTCACCACATAGAGTCAACAACCGGTGGTGACCGGTCATTGGCCTAGAAGGAATAGGGAAAGGTGGTGACCGGCCATTGACCCAGATTAGTAGGGGAAGGAGTGGGGGAAGGGGGGGGGGCTCCATTTTTTCGGGGGGGAGGGGGGGAGGGGGGGAGGGGGGGAGGGGGGGAGGGGGGGGAGGGTCATTGACCTTTCCGGTCGGTCATTGACCCCAAGGAGTAGGGATAGACACAGAACCCTACTTCTCTTACTACTCAGGTGAAAGTCGGTCAACCAGTCATTTGCTTGCCATCTGCCGCCATCTGGCTGGAGTTATTGCCTCTATAAAGGTGGGTAGTTTATCGCGCTACAAACATTCATTGCCTCGCATCCGCTCGGTCATCATCTCTCGTTAGTTTTATGTTATGACTACTTCACTTACTAGGTTTGAGGTTAGAATTATCCATGGAATAGCCTTTGTAAATTCTAACCTATAAAATTACTACTCTGGCTTTCTGTTTCAATTTCTTTTACACTTCATTTTATATCTCAGTCTTCTTTTAACCTCTGAACTTAACACATCGGTTATGATGACTGCACAATGTTTAAAATTAAAGCTTTTGCGAACACAACACATATTACGAAGTACTTCTAAACCTTCAATTTCAAAGTGTAGAACTAATTTAAATAGAGTTAGGAAGAAGTACAGTTTTAACCCATTATACTCTTCAAAGACTTCGCAGGTTAATGTTGATGATAGTGTCATTTACAACATTTTGCATTCTATGTTACAATTCAACAACTTTGAACTTGTTACACCTATCGACTGTGTTCAACAAGTTTTTTTATTTTACCCCTACTATTCCTCATATAAGCGCTGTCACCACAATTCCTACTTCATGCTCCTCTATTCTCTTCAGCTGAGCTAAGATTTGAGGTTAGAATTATCCATGGCGGCCGCCATGTCTGGTTCAATTTCACCACATAGAGTCGGCGACCGGTTATTGATCTAAAGGAGTGGGGGAAGGGGTGGTGGGGGAAGGTTGCCGTTTTATAAGCCCTCTCCCTAGGCGGCGCTTCTCATTCGATCGCCAACTTTCAAACGATAAACACCTCTCCCATGGCACGAATCAATTATCCCGCTATCACCAACTACTTCAACTTAAAACTATTTCTGGTGATAGTTGGATAGAATTTTTTAAAACTTACTCTGGATGACCTTGACATATTTTCCACATCTCAGTTATAAGTTTCAATTTCAATTTTGAACTAACTCTTAATTTTTCTTCAACTGTTAGAGTTTCGTTAACACCGACGAATTTCAATTTTGAACTAACTTTTAATTTTAATTTTATGCGCAAATTCACTTCACCCTAACGCCAACACTATCGCCATCTCCACCCCAACCTATATAACATAAAATATAACTACAGCATCTCATATATACCCTCTAACCCCCACCGGAAGCTATGTGACATGGCAGCTGGCGCCAGCTGCCGCGGCACGTGGCTCCGTGGGCACGTGGCCGGTTTTAAAAGTGACCAAAACACACTACTCATAAGTTTGTTGTTTAATTTGCGGGCCCCATTTTTTAATTAATTTGTAGTCTCTATTGACAAAACGTGAACTTAATGTTTTTAATAATAATGTAGTATCTTTTGTCATATCTTTAAATTTTACTAAAATCTGCAAATCTTCCCTGATAATTATTACGAAGTAGCTTTGAATAACCACAAACAAAGAAATCAAAAGATTCTATCCCTTGTTTTATTATGACAGTGACCACGCCTTAGCAAACACTCCAACACTACATAAAAAATTATGACATTATTTTATCTTTTGATCAGAAAATTATATAGTAATAGCCTACTAGGAAAAACTTTGAAGATATCAGACCACACTCACTAAAGTTCCCTGGTGCTAAAGAATTAATCCAGTTTCTAGAAAAGTGAGGTTGGCATATAGAAGCAGTGAACTTAACCTCAAACTTTACCTCAGCTTTTTAAACCCTGTTTCATCTCCTCAAACTAAAACAAGCTCTTCTCCCAAATATAAATTCAGAATCATAATCGTTGAATCAGAAACATAAATTTACAGTACTTCTCTCTCTTCCCATGAAACTCAAGGCCAATTTTGTTCCAGTACCGCATGTTCGTTTTGTAACTGATCTAGTTTCAAATAGTTCTCGACACAAAGTTTATGAACACTTTCTTTATTAGCATGACAGCATCTGTTTAAACCTTCCATTGCCTGATCCACTAGTTCTGAAATCTTCTTCACCTCTTCTTCAATATCCATCTTAAATAATTAAATAAAAAATACCGTGATGCTAAAATAAAAAATAAAAATACTCCCGTCGCAGCAGACCTGCGTACTCAGAGAATTTCCAAACGATCTTGAGATATTGTCTTTTCCCCATACACACCATAGAAATGGGTATGTAGGTTTGCTGCCTTGGGATGTTGTTAGAAAATGTTAGTTTTATTAGGAAATGTAAGAGTTACATTAGGTAAATGTCAAACTATATCAATATTTGGCACTTTTTAATTTCCCCATAAACCCCATGGGGGTGAGTATGTAGGTTTGACGCCATATGAGTGTTGTAAGTAAATATCAGTTAAATCCTACCTAGTGAATGTACATACCAAATATTATCAAGTTATGGTGTTCTTTTCATTTTCCCCATAAATCCCATAGGGGTGAGTACGTAGGTTTGCCGCCATGTGGGTGTTGTAAGCAAATATCAGTTGAACCCTACCAAGTGAATGTACATACCAAATTTTATCAAGTTATTCCAATAAATAAGCGAAATACAGGGTTTTGTTGATTTCCCATAAGATTAACATGGAAAACCTATTTTTGGCTTTTCTCCGTAACCTGTTAAGCCAACTTAAAAATTCAAAATACTTAATTGTTTGTTTTTTAAACCTCTTTTAAATGGTTTTAGTTAAAATTCTTGAATTTTGAAAATTATGCTCAAAAAATGCAAAAACCCCATTTTTGACCCTTTTGAAACCCCATAAAACCCCGTTCCCACAACCCGATCATGCTGGTTCGCGAACTCATGAAAATAGACCTAGTCTTACACCTTCATTCCAAATTTCATCAAAATCGGAGGTCCCCTTCAAAAGTTATCAGTACCACGGACACATAGATGTATATATATATATATATATATATATATATATATATATATATATATATATATATGAAAATGAACGAACGGTGTTTTTGGCTTCTGGGGACCTTGAAATGAAAAAGTAACATGGTCCCGGGCTTAGGTCTTACCATGGCTACCACCGTAATAGCGTATTCCCTATAGGGAAATTCGCTAAAAATAAAAATAAAAACTGTAAAATGCCACGAAACTTTACTTTCATTTTGAACACTCAAAAAATTACCCTTGCAACCAAAAAACAATCTCTAGATATATATTTACGAATGTAAACAAACTGAAATTAATAAATATATTTTTTTAATTCATTAAAAGTTAAACATTGTCGCTCTTTTAGAAGACACCGATTTGAGCTGCTGATCTTCGCTGTTGGAGAGTTTATAACCAAGAAAAAACTACCGAAAACTATTGCAGTAAAAATTAAATTAAAGAGTAATTTCATAAAGCCCTAGAGTGGAAATTGCACACTAGTTACACAATACTACTTTTCATCCCCATGAGCAAGTGTGTTTTTTTTTTGTGCCTTTAAAACGATTAAACACCAAAAATACACTTTTGCTCCAAGTGATGAACGACGTTTTTTTCTTTTCTTTAATCATAATGCGGATTTATACTTTTAATTGTTAAGAATTTTAACTATAAAATTGGTATTTTGGGGTTATGTTAACAAAAAATGTAATATAGAGTGTTTAAATTTCTGTTATTTACTTTTTGTAAACAAAACTTTGAATTTCATTATTCTCCATATCAAATTAACAAAACAATACTTAGCAAAGAGCTAACTTTTTACTCCTAGGATTTAAAAATATCACATATGATTTTTTAGATCTAGGACACAAAAGTTAAAATTTGAGTAGGCCTACTATTAAGAGAACAATAAACAGGTGAATTTTATGCAGAATGTTAAAAAGAAATATTATGGAAGCACAAGATTTGTTACTAGTATTACGGTCGCAAGAGTTATACTGGTATTCACTAGCATTAAATACTAGTGTAGAGATTTATCAAACAAAAACTAGTCTACTCTGGGTAAAACACTACAAGTAATAGTCAAGTAACTAGTAATAATTGTCTAGTAGTTAATGAAACAGACCTCTGTTGGCAACTGAAATTTCAGTGGTCAACCTCTGAACTTAGTTGCCAACGTAGTCAGTTGCTATTGCGGAGTATTATAGAAGTACAAGAGTTCTACTAGTATTACGGCCGCAGGAGGTTGGTAAATATGCACTGGTATTCACTAGAATGAATCACATCACCACAATGAATACCAAGTTCTATCAACATACAAGCATACCAGCGAATCAATCTACGAGGAGTTTTCGGTACCGCTGAAGCCGATAAGATGTAAAACTCGCAAAGACCTTAGTCTAGTAAAGCGTTGAAGTTGGATATATATAATATATATATATATATATATATATATATATATATATATATATATATATATATATATATATGAAAATGAACGAACGGTGTTTTTGGCTTCTGGGGACCTTGAAATGAAAAAGTAACATGGTCCCGGGCTTAGGTCTTACCATGGCTACCACCGTAATAGCGTATTCCCTATAGGGAAATTCGCTAAAAATAAAAATAAAAACTGTAAAATGCCACGAAACTTTACTTTCATTTTGAACACTCAAAAAATTACCCTTGCAACCAAAAAACAATCTCTAGATATATATTTACGAATGTAAACAAACTGAAATTAATAAATATATTTTTTTAATTCATTAAAAGTTAAACATTGTCGCTCTTTTAGAAGACACCGATTTGAGCTGCTGATCTTCGCTGTTGGAGAGTTTATAACCAAGAAAAAACTACCGAAAACTATTGCAGTAAAAATTAAATTAAAGAGTAATTTCATAAAGCCCTAGAGTGGAAATTGCACACTAGTTACACAATACTACTTTTCATCCCCATGAGCAAGAGTGTTTTTTTTGTGCCTTTAAAACGATTAAACACCAAAAATACACTTTTGCTCCAAGTGATGAACGACGTTTTTTTCTTTTTTTTTAATCATAATGCGGATTTATACTTTTAATTGTTAAGAATTTTAACTATAAAATTGGTATTTTGGGGTTATGTTAACAAAAAATGTAATATAGAGTGTTTAAATTTCTGTTATTTACTTTTTGTAAACAAAACTTTGAATTTCATTATTCTCCATATCAAATTAACAAAACAATACTTAGCAAAGAGCTAACTTTTTACTCCTAGGATTTAAAAATATCACATATGATTTTTTAGATCTAGGACACAAAAGTTAAAATTTGAGTAGGCCTACTATTAAGAGAACAATAAACAGGTGAATTTTATGCAGAATGTTAAAAAGAAATATTATGGAAGCACAAGATTTGTTACTAGTATTACGGTCGCAAGAGTTATACTGGTATTCACTAGCATTAAATACTAGTGTAGAGATTTATCAAACAAAAACTAGTCTACTCTGGGTAAAACACTACAAGTAATAGTCAAGTAACTAGTAATAATTGTCTAGTAGTTAATGAAACAGACCTCTGTTGGCAACTGAAATTTCAGTGGTCAACCTCTGAACTTAGTTGCCAACGTAGTCAGTTGCTATTGCGGAGTATTATAGAAGTACAAGAGTTCTACTAGTATTACGGCCGCAGGAGGTTGGTAAATATGCACTGGTATTCACTAGAATGAATCACATCACCACAATGAATACCAAGTTCTATCAACATACAAGCATACCAGCGAATCAATCTACGAGGAGTTTTCGGTACCGCTGAAGCCGATAAGATGTAAAACTCGCAAAGACCTTAGTCTACTAAAGCGTTGAAGTTGGATGGCCCGTAATCATCGATTAAAATTTGAAATCTTACGATATGAGCAAATTTGACCTAAGTACAGATTCCAATGTTTTAATGTGGGATACCGGAAATCTTCGTACCAAACAACCTACAGCAAAACAGTTACCATACACTTTAATCATTAAAACAAAGAGGGGTTTCTGCCTGATAACCAACATTCGTCCAGGAAACTGTTGCTGTTGAAAGGAAACGTCGAAGGTATATAAAGGAAAAACTGCGATAACAATAATGAAGATAATTTACAGAGAACACAAAGGAATGTTCGAAGCGTCATACATAATTAAATCCAAAGAATAAAATCTTTTTTTTCAGGAAATAGGTTACATAGGCAACATGAAAAATTAGTTAATTATTGTAGACTCAAGGCACCTATGGCAAAAAAAGACACTCGATATGAAAATAGTAGATTTAAATGGGCAAATTATTAAAAAATAGCACAAAGTATATGTTTATTGAAGCAAATCCTGATATTATACGTGTAACAGATTATGATCTTAAGACAATAAAGTTACTAAAGTAATAATTCCTGGCCTTTACTAAGGTTCATTAAATATATATATATATATATATATATATATATATATATATATATATATATATATATATATATATATATATATATATATATATTTGTAATACATTTTGAAAGACATTTTGTTTCGGATTTTATTTGTGAATTATAATGGGGCTCTGTTCATCTTTATGACACTAACTTCTAACGGTATGTGTGGATGATTCCTACGATGCACCTAAGCTGAGAAAACATGATAAAAAAGAATCATGCTTGCCTTAAATTGAAATACATACGGTGGAATGAAGTTAGTGTAAACATTTTTTGTTGGTAAAATACACAATAAATGGTATAAAAACGACATATATATGAATAATATAAAATATATATAATAATATATAATATATATAATAATATATATAATATGAAGCAGTTTCCTAAAAAAATGACACTAATACTCTATGAGCATTTTTTCCTTTTTTTTTTTAACTACGTACTTTTGCTAATAAAACTTAAATTAATGGAAAATTCTCAGTTTGTAGTTAATAATTTAACATTTTTACACACATTGTCGGATTTTACGTAAAATTTACTACAAGGAAACAAAGTAAGTCCAGTGTGATTTTCTAGTAACTATCAGAGGCCACTTAAAATATGTAATTTAACATTAATTTTTATTAGGTTAGTAATGGCCATAAGTGTGTATATAAATGAGTGTCAAATGTGATTTAAATATTTACAATTAAATAAGTTTCAAAAGTATGTTTGATACAGTGAGGTCCGATGACATTGAATTTATATAATTGAAATTTTATAAACTGATACTATTTAAAGGGTGGACAAAGGAAATGTTAAGAGCAAACATTTTTTCTTTGGTCACATTAGTAGTGTATCTAATAATAATAATAATAATGGTTTATTCTCAAAAAGTGATACATAAAAACAGAGAAATACAACAATATACAATTGAGGGCCCCCGCATGGGCTAAAAACCTGTGCGCGGGGACCGAGTTCAAAGTTCCAGTCAATCACTAAAAAACAACAATCACTTTCCTTGTGTAAAACTTATATGTAGGCCTATGAATGAGAAAAAAAAAAAACAGTACAAAAATTGCTTAGAACAGAAAAGTTGCTTGATATTTATCTTTTTTTCCTTTTTTTTGGGAGTATAGAAGAATAATACTGTACACTTAACTAGAACTAAAAAATAAAACAATTTACATTAAATTTCTGACAGAAACTTGGTTAGAGGAAGGGGAGTGTGATTTAATACAGCTGCAGGGTTTTGATACTTTTTCTAATAAACGAAAAAGAAATCAAAATGATGGTGTTATGTTATGTTATCCCTTAGAGGGATCTATTTGTTATATTTACAATATTTAAAAAATTACAATAAATAGAAACATCTAAGAGTTGTATCATTCTTATATTACAGCTACAAAAGCAGTAGCGGGTTCGTTTGCATTCTTCCGACCGTCACTTTGAAAGAAAGGCTTTCTCTCACTTTGGCTGCGGCAATTATTCTGTTCAACAGTTCCTCTTCAGTCATCACTGGTGATGAATAAATCCTCTTCATGTAGCCCCATACAAAATGGGCTAATATTGGGCGATCTAGTGGGCCAAGCTACAACGCCATTACGATCGATCCAGATCGTGTAGTTTGCGTGTAGTCAATCACGGGCCTCATTTGAAAAGTTAGGTGGCGGTCCTTGTTGAAATGTAATTGAATTTCTCGTTTCTGGTTCTACTTCTTCAAGCATTCATGGAAGCTCATTTTGGAGGAATTATAAATACATTCCACCGTTTACACTGTCTTCATGTACCTGCCTCAATATTAAAAAGTAGCTGTAAAGAAGTTTCCAAGCTGCTTTCGGGTTATCTCTTACACAAAGGTGCATATTGTGGGCGTTCAAAATTCCTTGTTAAAGAGTGCCTAGTCTGTCCGCAATATCTTTTTAAAGAAATGATATTGTTCAATGTCATTATTTAGAAGCCAGTGACTAAATTAAATCCTTATTATGTCACGATGTTCTAACCTTTCAGATGTACCAATTCAAATTTCCTGCTACTACCGTCTGATGGACAAGAATCTCTTTTTCAAGAGCAATATTTGGTGCTCGGCGTACCTTATTTCTCGTGTTTGGGACAAATTCACAATCCAATATCGTCCATACTCTGATGGAATCGAGTGAAGACTTATTCTTCCAGCAGGATAGCGAAGCTCATAATGTCTCTGCGCAGCCAAAGAATTTAGATCACATATACAAAAAACACATTGCACGCCTGCATATTCGCGGTATGTATAAGCCATGATCTAATGTACCTATCCTGGTCCTGTACTTTAGAATTCTTATTTTAATTAGACTTAAAAACAATCTTTTTTTTTAACACTAAGTCGTATAGTGAAAACTTTTATGTGTGAGATAAGCATGCAGTTAACGAATACACGCTACAATTGACTTCAAGAATTTATATGAAAGCTTATGTTGACATTAAATGCATTGTTGAAAAAACTGCTTTGTTGCATAATCAGCTGTTTGTATTTCAATAAATACTCGAAGTTTTAGTAGCTCTTCTATGCACCTTGGATTTACAAAAAATTGCATGGTTAAAAATTATCCCTGGTTTTCATCACTTAAACTGTTCGTACCGCATGATACACCGTTTTGAAGTTTATTTATTCCCAAAGTTGTCAATCACTGTGTTTTGTATCATTGTTTTCTTGCAGTAAACTTTACGTAGAATCCAAAAAAAAAAATGGCTTCATAATATTACATTATGTAGTTTAACCTGATAAATTTTAGTTTAATTGCAAGTGTACGAAACCACAATTAATTACATAGCTATCAAACAAATTGTTATGATAGATATGTAAATTCACATTTAAAGTCGAAAAGCATTAAAACTTCCCAATATAAATTAAGGAAAGTTAGTTATTATAATCATATTTGAATAAATAACGTTTTAATAAGTCATATTCATTCGATTAAATCCGACATGTCCATCAACTTTGATTTTGATTAACCGATTTTCGCATGTCTTGATTTGGCAAAACCTATAAAACGAATTTGAACCATCTCAAGTAACAATATAGTTAAGAGGAATGATATATAATATTTAGTCACACTGTGTACTTAAAAACCGTTTAAAAGAAACGTTTTTTTTTATATTACTTAATTTTCTTATATTACAAACATAATAAAAATTTGTATATAGTTTTAAAGGTTGTCAACATTTACTCAATTATTTATTCAAATTTTCCCCTGATTCTCCTAGAAGTTTTTTACAAAACATTACGGGTGATGTGATCTCTTCATCAAGTATGCTATAGAGACTAACCAAAGCAAGTTTTAATCTTGATTCTCTGGAGCTAGTTAGAGCGGCACAGTGTACAGTGTACACTGATTATGCTTCAAAGAGGTTTGGATTAGCGAATTCTTTGATCCCGGGGAAGGAGGGAGTTGACTTTGCAATTTTACAGGACCAAGACAGACTCTGAATGCCACCTTTTGTTCTGCGGCTTGCCCAGCTCTAATTACGGTCTTTAAACAAACATGGCGTACGTTCCGTGCATTTTAAACTGATGTAATGTTTAAATTTTGAAAAATCGAAGCTTAAACTAGCTATATTTGTAATATACGTTTATCCTCGACCGTTGCAAATCGCAATAATAATATTCCAAGTAATATAAAATACCCCCCGTCGAAGCAGACCTGCGTACTCAGCGAATTTCCAAAGGATCTTGAGATTTTGTATTTTCCCCATAAACACCATAGGAATGAGTATGTAGGTTTGCCGCCATATGGGTGTTGCAAGCAAATATCAGTTAAACCCTACCTAGTGAATGTACATACCAAATTTTATCAAGTTATTCCAATAAATAAGCGAGATACAGGGTTTTGTTGATTTCCCATAAGATTGGAAACCTATTCTTAGCTTTTCTCCGTAGCCTGTTAAGCCAAGTTAAAAATTAAAAATACTAAATTGTTTGTTTTTTTGAGCTCTTTTAAATGGTTTTAGTTAAAATTGTTGAATTTTAAAAATTAAGGTCCAAAAATGCCAAAAACCCATTTTTTACCTGTTTGAAACCCCATAAAACCCCGTTCCCATAACCCGATCATGCTGGTTCGCGAACTCATGAAAATAGATCTGGTCTTACACCTTCATACAAAATTTCATCAAAATCGGAGGTTTCCTTCAAAAGTTATCGGTATAACGGACACACACATATACATACATACATACATACATACATATATATATATATATATATATATATATATATATATATATATATATATATATATATATATATATATATATATATATATATATATATATATATATATATATATACTTATATATGAAAATGAACGAACGTTTTTTTGCTTCTGGGGACCTCAAAACGAAAAAGTAACATGGTTCCAGGCTTAGGTCTTACCATGGATACTACCGTAATAGCGTAGGCCTATTCCCTATAGGGAAATTCGCTAAAATTGGTATATTTGAAACCAAATTCAAGTCCGTTGGTTCATGAGCTTTTAAAGATGAGTGAGGCCATTTAAATAGAGGTTATTGACCAATGAGAGCTCGGAATTTTACAAAGGTAGTGTTAAAATAGAAATAACGCAATAACGAAATACGCATGTCAGCTGATGCATGCTTTAATTTCTTTAAGTGCCTAATCTCATTACATCTCCTGAAACAAAAATAAACTCAAACTGACGCAATAAATAGCTAGATATTCAATTCAATAACAATTATTTATGTATTTTTCCACGATTCTCGAAAAATGTGCCTTCGTTCTTTATAGAATTTCAATTGTAAAATTTTACAAATAGAAAATTGACAACATTTGCTATGGATAAAATACATTACCTCAATTCGTAGGGAAATTGCATTTAAATTGTTCAAATGATTTTCGTTACACTTCAATACATAGGACTGAAAACTTAGCCTTAAAAACAGGGCTATTTAACCAAAATTAATATTACATTGACAACATTACAATATTACACAAAACATGTTATCAATTCCATGATGAAAAAAAATGTATAATGTCCGCTGATGGTACAGTGAGCAAGTACTTCTATAGTTATTCTGGAGTGAGAGAAACACATTTTCTCAACATTCAGCTCAAAAGTTTTAAACATAATGCCCGTCGAGTAACTCATAATTATAAAGTTCTCTACAAAATAAGAAGATCGGCGAAAACTAGAACTCTCCATCTCAACCCAGGACAAAATGGCGCACTATTTAGTAATTTTTTGATGAAACGCTTCATAAACAGTGCAAGCTGAAGTTTTATTAAACATCAAAACACTATTAAAAGAAATTCACGTTACATTTGTAATTACATTAATCACAAACTTTCTATATAATGTAGCAAAACAATTTCTTTTACATAACATTATAATCAAAATTTATTGCTTATATTTACATAATTGCCCTATAAAAGCTGCTCTAACTGCTGATATTGTACTGCCTGGACAAGTTCTTGCATCTTGTAAAAAGGTGAAACAGGATGCAGAATGGATTCTCGTGGAACTGTTCAAATTTCCTCAAGTATTCTGTTCATAATCATTAGTAGTAGTAGTAATAAAGATCATTTAAGCAATGTAGTTTGGTTTTAAACTCTTAATGTGATCCCACGCAAAGCAATCGAATGGTGACAAATCAGGCGAGCTTCCACAGGCCACTTAACAGCAACTCGTCTCCCTTCCCACCAATTTGGAAACACGTTCAAATACGCGCGGACATCCCGACCACAGTGTAGAGCTCTATCTTGCTGGAACCAAACCTGTACCGTTATTAGTTTCTAATTGAACAGCGAGAATAATCTGCTATTGGAGCATTGTCAGCTACATAGCAGAATCAAGATTTCCTTCAATGAAGAAGCAGGGTCCGATAACTTTGGCTTTTACAAACATTTGATATTTCCGAAAGTTGTTGTTCTCTCATCCAGCAAGGGGTTAAAATCAGAACAATAGAGACAATCATGCCTGATGACATTCTTGTTTATCGTAAAAGAAGCTTCATCGGAGAAAACAATGTTGTCTAATGTAATAGTATGGTTTCAATATTTGCCATCGCTCGCCAAATTCTATCCGATGAACAAAGTCATCCTCAGACAGTTCCTGGACCGAATGAATTTTGTATGCTTTGAATTTTGTCGAATTTTGTATGAATTTTTCAGCTGTTGTATAAAATTCTACCCACTGATATTTGGGAGATTTCTACACTTTGGGAAACAAAATGTGTTGATAAATGGGGAATACAGTATACAACAGATTGCAAAACATCCGATGAATTTTCTTCGTCTGAAGTAGTTTTCTGATCCGGGACGGTCCTTGCACTGCCTGACTCCTAAAAAGGTTGAACGGTTTTATAACTACTGATTTTGAAATAGGTTAGCGTTCAGTAAAAGCATCATTAAATAATTTCTTCGCTTGTTCAAAACTTGTGATTCTGTCTCCATATCCTCGCATTATAAGTATGATCCGCTCTTGTTCACTTGGCTCCGTTTTACATTAACATTAGAAAACTATCATTTAACTGGCTAGTATTTAGTCTCACCCAAATACCAATCTGACAGTTACTGATAAGGTTGTGGTCCTAGAATGTCCAAGCTGGTGAATTTTATTTGAAGAGTTATTGTTTGCCAATGCGGAGTTTGCCATTAATGCGGCTGGTTTTCCTCAATTTACAGTAGAATTGTAAGTAAACTAATAAAATTTCCCTGGGAGTAGACGGCAAAGTCCGTTTTGTACTATTTGTCTTCTTTTACAAAGACATCGAAAATGATGTACCACTCAATGCGTCTTTATATTAAAATTTTTTAGGTGCACCTCAAAATACCTCATACACCAACCAGAAGGTTAATTTAATTTTTTTATATTAGTATCCTGAGTTTAATTTTCCTGGTACAACTGTTAAAAAGATAATGGTGGATATTCCCTCGTCCAAATGAAAATTCCAAATTACTATTTCATCCTGACCATTTTCTTTTTTATTTCAAATGATATTTAATCGTCCTTGGTCGAGATAGAGACTTCGCGTTTTCACTGATCTTTGTCATTAGGAACTTGAAAATGATGTGTAACTCGATGTTGTTTTACATTTAAAAACTATATTTTGAGACATATAAACTAATGGACTGTTATTGTTAATTTTTATACTGTATAACTGTTCACAAGAAATTGTAAAATTTAGTTTATGTTTTTAGGGTTTTCATAAATTTTGAAACCACTGAAACTTATAAAAAATGACACCTCTTCAGAAAATAGATCATCAAAGTTATCCGTCATTTTTTACGGGCTGTTAGCTAGTCAAATTATATTCAACGGGGTTGCATTTACTGTGCTGGGCCTTCTTCCTCTAAGAAAACCAGATTTGGTTTACCGATTTTGTAAATTGTGCCATTTAAATATCACATCGAAAATGACCCCGAAGTGATTTGATTATGCATCTTTCAATATGTCAAGGATTAAAAAACATTCGATGTTTTTGACGAGCTCAAAGAAACTTTCAAATGTTACATAGAAGGACTTGAAAACTTTTTTTACTGTAAATAGGCTCTGATACAAAAATATCAATGACGTAAAAGCTATTGTACCAACTTTTGTATTTCTTTATCGTCCATTGTTCGCCTGCAACTAAATCATAGTGTTATATTAATTGTGTTATTACAAAATAATTTACGTCCCACTCCTAATTTATGGACTGAGCAGCACAAATTCCTTTGTAAATTTCGTGTCCAATCGCCCAGGGAAAGTATTGCAAATTTAATTGCATCCCTTCGCAAGCTGTTACATGCAACTTTATTTTGGTCAATGTTGACTGTCGTGTGTACAAACCTTAAAACGTTAAGCCAACAAATAGTCAATAGTCAATAGTTTATTTTCACATAACGTTTACATAAACCAGCCATGCTGGAGAAACAGGTGAAATTGTCATAATAACAAATAAGATGAACCTAAAACTAAAAATATTTGTCACACAAATTAATCAAAAATATCATTTAGATAATCATCAGTGCTATAATATGATTTACTTATTAACAGTTTTTACACTTCTCTCTTAAACTTTTTAATATTTTCAATTGATTTCAAAGTACTTGGTAATTTGTTGTACAATTTTTTCCCAAAATACTGGGGCATTCTTTCTAAGGAAGTAAGCCTGTGGATGGGCAGCTGAAAATTGTCTCGATGCCTTATTAAATAACTATGTTGGTGGTTGTAATTCAAAAACAAATTTATATTCTTTTTATTAGTAACAAAACATTTAATATGTACAAGGTAGGTAATGTCAATATTTTCAATTCAGTATATAAATATTTACAAGAGCTTCTGGGATGGGAAAACGTCATGATCCTAAAGATCTTTTTCTGTATCTTGAAAATTTGATCGGCATTGGAACTACTACCCCAAAATTCAATTCCATGCTGAATATGAGAGATGAAAAGGGCATAATAAACAATCAATTTAGTTTTTAGATCTGTTATGTTCTGAAGGACTGTCATCTGGAACAAGATTGTGTTCAGACTCTTCGCTAAAATATGTAAATATTCATCCCATTTTAAATTATTTTGTACTTGCATTCTTAAGAATTTTGTTGTATTTACCTGATCAATAACTTCTCCTGGTAAGTTAATTTTCAATGCTTCTTTGAACAAACAAACGAGAAACAAGATAAAACACATTGCTGGAGCATTTAATGCTAAATATAATCATTGCGAAAGTCATCAAACTCATGAAAATTCTCATCACGTTATTGAAGTAAATTATGCTAACTACAAATCAAATGATCTTCCAATGTTATGGTTCCAACAAAAGTAAGTTCTTAAATGAAACTATTGGAAATTGATTCTGTTAGTCCTGTTAGTACAACAAGCAAGACGGAATTTAATGATCCCCATCTAAACGTAAAGCAACAAAAAATCTATACACGTTTCAGGGGGAAGTGTTTTCTTCTTTAGGAATTGAAAAAGTACCAGTTGAGTATCAAAATGTTAAAATCTGTAGAAGAATTGTATGTGGTAGATACACCGTCTTCAGCTATTGTTTTCAAAGACTTTCTTTATAGCATTTGAAAGATTCTTTAGACTCATCTGAAATATCGAGTGTTAAATTTGTGAAGGAAACTGTATCTGTGATATGTAGTTTGCAAGTTCTATCTTCATTGAGTTGAGCCACAACACCTTCATATTTACTGCCTAAGGTGGCAATAGCATTTGTCAATTCAATTATATTTTCTTATACCATATGTCTTATACCAAATTGGCATGAAAAAACTGAATGCTTCAAGAAAAAATTCAACAGTAAAACATAAAAAGTCTTAATTAAAATCCATTTTGTGGCCCCTGGATGATGTTTAAACAATTAATGGTAATCTTACCTCCGTCAATCATCCAACGATAAAAAGTTACATTCTCCTACGTAGATTACATTCTCCTTGTCGTTGTTATTAAAACATTTTCAAAGCTTTGTAGTCGTCAAAAGTTAAAATTACACAACACAAAAAAACATTTATTTTGTGTTTATCTACGCCAGTGGCATTTTTTAACATTTTGACGGGGAACGGTCCAAACCCCAGTCTTGTTACTATCTAACATCGACCAGTTGTTAGAAAGCATCATTAATTAATGGCTCAATGACAAATGGCAACTGGGTCCGGAATCGAACCTTTAAAAAGCTACTAACTTTTCTCAGGATCGATCCGGCAACCTTTGGATTCAAAGGCGAGCACTATAACCACTCAGCTACCCAGCCAGTTAACATTGAGACACACACGCACACGAACAGTTATAAAGATAGGCCTTAGCGACACGGACGGTCCCGGCGCAGTTAGCAGACTAAAATTTTCCCTTATGATTTTGTTGTTACATTTTAATGCAATTCGACAAATTGATTGGTTGTTTTATACTTTTACATGACTTTTATTTATCTTAACATTCATAATCAGCTGTATGAAGTACGATTAAAAAATTAAAAATTATTTTTACCATACAGTAGTACCATTTAATAATTTTAGTAACTGGCTGATATGCAAAACCACATATTTATATTGGAACACGTGGTGTGCATTTTGACAATTGAATCAGCTGTATTCGTGATTTCTTTGTTTTAATTTTTAACTCCATAACAATAATGGAGTTAATGTCAACCTAATGAAACTGCTTCTTCCTTTCTGAATAAAAACTATAGTCCTTGTCGAACTGATATGAGCAGGTTTAATTTTCAAGAGGTAACAACTGTTGAAGTTTTAAGTATTATTAATAGATCTAAGCCCTCTGATAGTACCGATGTATATGACTTCTCATGTAATCTATTAAAATTTATCATCAGCTGGATTATGGAACCACTGACATATTGTATTAACTGGTGTTTAGGGGAAGGGGATTTTCCAAATGTCCTAAAACTGTTTAGGGTTGTTCCTATTTTTAAGAAGGGGGAGAAAACATCTCCTGCTAGTTATAGGCCAATCTCTTCGACCCCTGTTTTTTCAAAGGTTACAGGAAACTGTTATGTATAAACAGATGTCAAGCTATCTTGAAATTTTTGGTATAATTTGTGGTCAACAATTTGATTTTAGAACGTGCAGATCTACCGTGGATGTCATTGAATCTTTAATTAACGGGATATTTCAGTCTTTTGAATGTAAACACTTTACCCAGGCAACATTTTGCGACTTGAGTAGAGCGTTTGATGTTATCGATCATTCAATATTACTCGATAAGTTGGTTTATTGTGGCTTTCATTGGGCGGCTGTAGACTTGTTAAAATCTTTTCTCGAAAATCGCCAACAGTCGTTTGTGTCGGTAAGGAAAGATCAGACATAGCCAATATTAAGTATGGGGTACCGCAGGGTTCTGTTTTGAGACCACTATTGTTTACTTTGATAGTTAATGATCTTCCTTTTGTTGTAAACAGTCACACAATACTTTATGCTGATGACACAACTTTTTTCCATAGTAGTTTAGATTTTTAAATTCTCCAGAACTTAACACAAACTACCCTCTCAGAGGTATCAACGTGGTTTCAAGCAAACGGGTTTTTAATGAATGAAAGTAAAACTCAAGATATATTTTTCAGTCTTCGAGATATCCCGGAACCAGTCACTTTAGAAAGTATAACGTTTTTGGGGGTCTACATCGATCATAATTTGTCATGGGAATCTCATATTACTGTACGTACATTTCCGGCAAGCTGTCTAGAGTAATATATTTGCTTAAAATTTAAAAAAGGTGTGTTCCTGGTAACTATGTTAGATCTGCTTATTTTCCTTTTTTTTTCAAAGTATTATCGCTTACGTCATCTTACTCTGGGGTAACAGTAGTCTTATTGAAAGGATTTTGCTACTTCAAAAGAAAGTCATCAGAATAATGTTGGATGCCCACAAATTAGACCATTGCAAACCTCTTTAAAAAAATTAAATGTTTAACTGTCATTAGTCTATATATTTTTCATGTACTTTTATTTACTAAGAACAACTTATCCACTCATGTATTAAGAAAAGATATTCATAGGTATAGTACAAGGAATATAAAATGTATCGAGATACCTTTCAGCACATTGACAAATTCTCCAAATAGTAACAGTCTTAGGGTTCAAAATGTACAACGAACTCCTTCCTGAACTAAAAGCACTACCATTAGATTTATTCAAACATAGATTGTATAACATATTAGTTGACGTTCCATTTTATTTCCTCCTGGAATTTTTTGAATGTAATGAACTATAAGTGCTGTATGTTTTGCACTGATCCATATCTTATGTCTGATTTTGTCCATTGACATGTACATGCTTAATTACAATAAAATTCTTATTTATTTATTTCTTTATTTTAATTTTTAATTCCAATAAAAGATTATTAAGAATAAGATTTTTTCAGGCATAAAGACAAGTATTTTTTACTACTTTTATCCCCCGCATGTGTAACTGACTCATTGGGGCATCAGAAATTCAGCAAGCGTTGGTAAGGTAGATCAAGGAGAACTCTGATTGTTGCTCCTGGGGGCACTACTTAAAAAAATTATCTTTTATGAAAATATCTTTAATTGATGTTCCTGTTTTCATACGTGTAAATATAATACGATTTGTCCGCAAATTTATTTTACAACATTATTTAAGATAATTTATTAGAAATATATATATACTGTACCAGGTTTAGTTCTCGCTTGGGAATAACCGTAAATTGCATTACATATCGGGGTCCTTTCATTAAGTTGAGCATCGAATATACCATCACAGTCATCTCTATGACGGAACCTCAATGCTGGGCACGCACTCTCCTTGCCCGTACGTCATTGGGAATGTGAGGATGGTCTTGATGTTGATGTTCAACTTTGGACTCGGTATGTGGATTAGACACTTTAGACACTTCGGTATGTGGATTAGACACTGTTCTTCGCCGACAGATTGGTTCAGTGTGCCTCTTTATGCGGAACCTTAACATCGCCGAATGGCTTGTTAAGGGCACTAAAGTCATTGTTACTACGATAACGAACATTACCATGTACGTAGTGTCGTATATGGAATGCACCTAAATGACTTCGTAGCGACATCGAACGCATACGCATAACTCTAGTTTGGATGCCGGCCACACATATACGAAGGCTCGCCGTTACGAATTCGCCGACGTCAATTACCTATGATGTTTGCCTATTTTACGACGTTGCAGAAGAGCCAAGGTCAGACAATAGATTTTCTCAGTAGAGTTTGGCATTCAGACAACATCGCTGTTCTGGCACGTCTTGATAGGGTTCGCGAAGGAGTCGCATTTGCTAAAAATATTGTATGTGACGAACTACTTCGTTGAATTGTATGTGGGTTGAGCAATCAGCCAGGAAGCCTGCTTTTTCAAAATTCCCCGTTGGGTTGTGACGTTTTATGGCAGTACTATAGGGCCATAGCCTGCCCATCAAAAGTCGCTCTTTATAATTTTATCTGTATTTATCATTAGTTTTAAATTTTTGTCAGTATAGGCGAAGGGAACTGCTTCACCCCCTTTGTTATTAGTTTTAAGATTTTCAAACGTATTGCAGAGGCTAAGATAACTGCGTATCCAACTGCCTGGTGTGTTTTCATTACCGATTTGTAAATATGTATATATCCTGCGTTTCTCGGCCTCCCCGTGGCGGAATTAGATACGCCAGATTGCAACTCTACTAACTGAGAAACATTGTTACTATAACCACTAATACAAACAATACCCACAACTACAACTGCAGACTATATGATTCTTTGAATAAAATCTTCTCTTCCCCAAACACAACAACTCTAAAAACATCTCATCCTAAACTATAGCTTCCAATAAATTTCAATTATTTTCATTTTGTAACACCTCACCCATTTCATTGACAACATCTAAGCTTATTCTTCCCACAATACCTTAAATACTACTATACTATTAACACAAACGACTTAAGTTTATGAAATAATCAGGGTTTAGTTATCACATTTTTGCTCTCAATTATTTCGTTTTGATATTTTAGCTGATTACTTGCTTATTTGTCTTATGCATCTTTCCAAATAATACTAAGTTTTATTAAATCGTGTACTTTAAGCTCTGACATTTCAAGGTTATAACTTCATTCGTTATATTTATGACTACATGAACACTGTTAACTTGAGCTTTTAATGAATTCGGGGCAACCCCTAAGCGGGACATGGGGGAGGAGCCACCATCGAGCCGAAGGCGAGTATATACTATATACCAAGGCAATTAGATTCTATTTGCCTTGCTATATACTATTAGAAGAACATGTGATCAGCTGATAGATTATGAAAGTTTATTAATCGATCAGCACATTAAAAAATTGCAAAATTGCTGTACAGGTTAAATTTTCTGGTTGAGAAGTCGAACAAGAAGAAAGAGGAGAAAAGCTGAGTTCAAGTTAGCAATAAAACGTCTAGGGGTGGTCTGGGCTTAAGTCGAAATTACGATGTTTGGTGGTTGACAAGTGTTAAAAATCGAATTATTCTAGTCAAACGAAGTTGATTGAAGAATTTTTAGGTTGTTTTTTATGTAATCCTTAACTGTCGAAATTCCAATCTCAAATGCTTTTGATTGTTTCGAACATACCATGGACACTTGGGGATTATTATTTACACTTTGTTATGGAAAGTTTTGTAGTCTGTAAACTGGTGTAGATGAGTTAGAGCCCAACACATGACATACATATAACATCAATCGCGTAATTAAGTTTCATAAAGAAGTAAATTTTTTGTTGACAAGGCTGATCACCTGTTCAGAAAAGGAAATAATTTCGATAGTCTTCAAAATTTACTTACTATTTTGTGCCAAATTTAGATTTGTATTAATGTAAAACTTTCCATTAATATTTTGCTCAAAGGTAAGCTCTTAGATATTTTATTGCTTGGATAGGAGGATTTCACGGGATTTTATCGCCTTAAATTTCGGAAGTTGGAGGATCTACTGGACGCCGGAGAGTAAAAATTTTGGTTTCACTCTCGGTTGGGTTTATAGCTATTTCCCATTTAATAAACCAATCCATTCAAGTCTCTAGTCTAGGTAAATGTTATCAAATTTTGTACCAGTAATCAAAACGTTTGAGAAATTAAATTTTCTAACCAAAAATACCAAGTTTTTAAAAGGATCTGTCAACGATATAATGCAAAATCCATGTCTTCTTTTTATATTAAGGGGGCGTTGGAGTGCCGCCATGTTGGATTTATTTCCCATAAGAGCAATGCTAAACTTGTCCCCGGCATTTGTCATATAATTTCTTTATTTTTGGTCCGATTGGTTCAGAATAAATAGCATTTGAATCTCAATTAAATTCACCGTTCCTTTTGCGAGATCGATTCTTTGTAAATAATTTTTAAAACTCAGTAGAAAATGTTTTAAAAGTAAAAAAAAACTTGCTATGTTGTTTCAAGTTAGTAAAAAGCACTATTTTTTATTAAAAATTCCTCTCGCAAACCAAATCCGCCTTGATGAACCTTTTAATTAGAGATATAAACCATTATTTTCTGATTACAATTAAAACAGTTATTTGACATCCCGTTTAACATTGCTCTTATGGGGGAAAGACGGAATCTGGATTGACTCCAACGCCCTCTTAAGAACGCCAACAAAACTATTAACAACGACGTCAATCAACGAAATGGCCTTGCAATCGTAAAAATGTTAACCTGAATTCTGCAAGTTCCTTCATAGCCTGGAAATCCACTTCAACCCCTCCAATAAACAGAGTGTAGTAGGCCTACTCAGGACATTGTACCGCTTCGTAGATAATGAGTCAATGTATTAATTTTTGTCCTTTTCGACCTTGTTCTCATGTTGTATTATGTCACTATCCAGTCAGCATAGATTATGTAAAAAATAACACAGGCGATGTCTATTCATTCTGTTTTGAGCCAAGAAAAAAATAAACATCGATCCTTTTTCTTTTAAACCATTTGCGTTACTTTAAAATGTGTCGAAATTATGAACCGGTTGCAAGTTAAATCCATTACAGAAAACTGATGAGATTAACTGAGATATGAATAATTTAATTTGAGGAATGTATGGCTAAGTAATAAAGAATAACAAAGAATTTAACATGTGATAAAGAGGATGAATCATTATTTAAATGCTTTTTTCTCGTTTGATGTTTAGGATTAGACCCTTTTTAGTAGCAGTGACGTAGCTGGTACCACGTGAACGGTTAATTTCGGGGTTGAATCTTGAGGCAGATTATTTTTTAGCAGGTTTCATTACTAAACCAGAGAAATCATGATACAGATGTTTAGTAAATATATAACATTGACCAGGTTAGGTGTTCTAGAAGACTGCTTCTGGTTTCTTTCAAAATCAAAACAATCATGTGTGAATCCTTCATAGGCTCGTTCATAGATAGGAATCTGCAATTTTCAGTAAATTATAATTTGGTGTGATCACCGTGCACAGTTTTGTTGGTTGCATCAAAGAGAAGTATTAATACGTTTATGTACTACATTCACATTTATGCACTACTTCCCCGTTTTTCGTCTAAAATTAGGTATTTCAATTTCAGCTTAAACTTAAAATTAGCTTTTAACTTTAAAAGTAAGAAATTTACAGTCAGTGTGCTTTGATATAAAATTCAAGTATAACATGTTGTAAGTAACAAATTAATATCTATACATATTTTATACTCGACGCGGCTTTTCGTACAAGAAACTCCTCCAACAGTTTTTAACTGAATTTAGTGATTTCGGTGTCATTAGATAGAGCTCGAAGGAAAGTTCTTTCTGAAGTACACTGATAAATATCCATTAAAAAGAAGGACCATACAAGTCCTTTAAGTTTGTTATTTTCCAATTCGATTAACATTGCTAAGGAAATCAATTTCTTTTCAAGTTTAAGAGCTGTAAAAATAAACACAGTGTACCAGCGAAAACAACTATCTGTATCTATTCATAACAAGGAGGTTATGTCAAACCTCGCAGGATACACTCAGTGGTTAGAAATCCATATCTGAGTGAAAAATATGGAGCAAAACAGTGAGCATTTCACAAGTAAAATACCGTTAGTAAGAAAAAGGAATTGAGAAAAACTGCAATATGTTCACCTTAATAATAGCATGGGTATTCAAAATAAGTCTCCTTTGTTTACATTAATACGTTTGGGTTTGATTTTATTAGTTTTCTCCACTGATTTTTGCGGATTAACCAACTCCTAGGGTTTAATTTGAATAATCCTTATATTAAAACATCACGTAATACACACGGTGGTAACTTTAAAAAGACTATTATTTTGGTCCATTAAAAAACCTTATTTTAAGGGCGTTTTCGTGTTTTTGATGTAGTTTTATATATAGCCTATATATATCTAATATATATATTTATTATATATAGGGCGTGATCTGTAAATGTTTCAGTGAAAAATTTATGATTAATGGCAATATTCATCATTGAAATTTGAAAATTATCTATTAGAATAACATTGAGATTGGTTTGAGCATTTTAAACATCTGTTAATGTACAGCTGTAAATAAGTTTAGTTATGGGTGATTACTGATATCGCCATATTGGATTGGTCGGGTGTTATTGTTTTTTAACTAAATGTAATTTTTTTCATTGTTATGTGATAGTCCAAATTAAATTGCTCGATTTTTAGCAGCACTAGTAAATCTAATAATCTTTGATCCAACCATATGATTTGAACAAAATTAAAAGCAAACAACTGAAGTAAAAGGAAAAAATGAAAATATATTGAATGCTATTTGATTTATTTTACTAAATACATTTTTGTATTTAGATTTTTTTCTAGGAAGTGTTATTTTTTTAATATTATTTTTATCCTCACCTGTCCGTTGAGAATGTTGGGGTTAAGACCTTTGGATTAAGTCCTTAAGTTCTTTGGATTTAGACTTGTTGTTCGTTGTATTAAAAGCAATTTTAATTTTTCTTTGAGTAGTGTGGGATTGCATCCAATTTAGTTGTTATCTATCTGCTTAGATATTGTTTTCCTCGTGTATTTACAGTTGCCAAAGGTTTTGGTCCTGAAATAAAAAAGTTGTTCAAACATTAGCTGTCATTCGTGAATTTATATTTTACTCGTCTTCAAGAGGGTCTTCAAGTGTCATTACGTTCCTGCTGATCCGTTAGTTTAAAGATGTCCGGGTGAAATAAATTTTTGTCGAATTCCATTAGAATTCCAGTATGATTGTAATTGCTAGCTAGTGAAAATGTACGCATATTCTTGAAGAGTTTGTTTCCCACTACGAAAATTTGCACATGTGTCGGGATAGGCGCAATCGCAGCATACAGATCTGAAAGGTAATATTCGATGCGTTCTTTTACCACACAAAAAAAAAATCACCTCAGCGTATTTCGCAGCATTTCTTGATTGTTGCACTAAATTAAATGTTTTAGCGAATTTCCCATAGGGAATAAGCTATTACCGTAGGTCTCATGGTAAGACCTTAGCCCGGGACCATGTTACTTTTTCATTTTGAGGTGCCCAGAGACCAAAAATAATGTCACTGAAATTTATATTTATATATACAGGGTGTCCCGTTTCAACCTTTACAAACTTTTCCAGGTTATTGCCCACGTCAAAATAAGCAAAAAAGTTCCGTAAACATATGTCCTAAAATGCTTCGTTAACCCGCTAGCCGCCATTTTGTTTTTTACTCTAAATAATTTTTATTTCCTTAACGAATAATTGTATAAAGTTAATATTTAGCATGAATCTTTACTATAACAATACCCATTTTCAGTAAAAAAATTATTTTTTTCCAATGTGTATTTTCAAAATGGCGGCCATTTTAAAATTTTAAACTAAAATATCTCAAAAACGGTAAATGTTATAAAAATGTTACAAGAGACAAAAAGTTGACAAATTAAATTATCTAAACATTAATACAAAGTTTGTAAGGATCCGACAACAAGTAACGGAGTTATTGAGATTTTTCTCTCAAAAAAAAAAAAACCTAAATTGGCATTAATCATAGTGCAAAATCAGTGTTTTTTTGCAAGAAAACCACAATAACTCCGTTATTCGTTGATGGATCCTTACAAACTTGGTGTCACTGTTTAGATAATTTAATTTGTCAACTGTTTTGTCTCTTGTAACATTTTTATAAAATATATCGTTTTTGAGATATTTGAGTTTAAAATTGTTTAATGGCCGCCATTTTGAAAATACACATTGGAAAAAAATAAATTTTTTACTGAAAATGAGTATTGTTATAGTGAACGTTTATACGAAATATTAACTTAATACAATGATCTGTTACGGAAATAAAAATTATTTAGTATAAAAAACAAAATGGCGGCTAGCGGGTTAACGAAGCATTTTAGGGCATAAACATAACATATGTTTATAAGACCTTTTTTGCTTATTTTGACGTGGGCAATAACCTGGAAAAGTTTGTAAAGGTGGAAGCTGAACACCCTGTATATATATATATATATATATATATATGTATGTGTCCCTAGACACGATAACTCTCGTAAAAATGGTCCGATCGACACCAAAATTGGTAGAGATGTGTAATCCTATGTTTATTCTAATGAGTTCGTTAACCAGACATATCGACCGACCGGAAGGGGTAGTTTTGGGGGGTTTTGTACCCCATAAATAGGTTTTTAGTATTTTTCATATGTAATTTTTAAAAATAGTAAATTTTTATTATCACCATTGGATGTAGCTCATAAAACACACAATTTAGTATTTTGAAGCTTTGCTCTATCTCCATTGGTTACCGAGATATTAAAAAGTCTAAAGACTGTACATTGTATTTTGGGGCTCCATTGTTAATCTTAAGAAGAATAAGGAAGAAATTTTGTTTTCAGGTTCATCTGACAAAAATTAATATTAGTAATTTGGGAATTCGCTGAGTATGCAGGTCTGCTGTGACGGGGGGTATTGTACTTTAAATAGATCTGTTTTCTGGTAGTATTTTTGGAGTTATTTCTCTTTCAAATGCACGTATTATTTATCAAATGTTGTTTGTTCCCACAAATCAATGCTCTTCTTATAAGTATTTTTTCCACACAACTTATGTAGGCCTACTGTGTTTCCAATACTAATGATGACATTGATTCTACGAATTTCACTTGCCAAGTTTATGCCATCAGCACCCTTCTGAGGTAGAATCACTGTTTCATGACGATCTTCGCTTACTTTACAAATAGTAAAATATACTACAGCACCAGCCATTTAAGATTATGTTTAATTATTATACAATATTCTCCACTTGACGAGGGCAAAACAATGAAACTTTATAAAACTAGCTGCTTACCCGACCTTCGTACGGGGATTTGTACTTGGTGATTTATTTTAACGTGTTATATAAATCCTATCACGAATGAGATATGATAGCTTCAGTCATTATCGGCTTGCTTTTTTGTATTTCTCAGAATACACACGGATCGATTGAAATGTTGAACATTACATGAAATTCGCACCTCTTTTGCAGAACGGTGAGTGCAAGCTAAATGGAGAACTAAAATTATTTTTAAGGGATAGTTAAGGAAAGTCCAAACTGTTAAGGGACTAAAATCGTTCTGTAGTTTAATAATAATCATAAATAACTTTAATATTCCTATTTAGAACCAAGCAATCACTGCAGGTATTCACTGCATTTATCTACGAAAGGTTGTAGAGTGTACATAGTCAATGGTTGTAGGGTTGGATATGATTGAGTCTGTATTTAAGAATGTAAGTGCTGCAGTCTGGGGTGAACAAGACTAACTGTCTAATCCAGCTGATTAAAGAGCACGTGTAACAAAATACTCGTAAAACTAAATATTCCCGTAAGATTAACATTAGAACTTTCTTGGATGTTGGGGCGCAGACCTGTTGACAACTATTTGATTTTTGTAGATAAGAACCTTCTCATATCACCTTATAATAATAATACAAGTTTTAGTTTAATTAGCCTTAGCTGTCTTCGTGTAAAAGGCAAAAAACTATGGACATTTTCACCAACGTCGCTACTTTGACGTAGTGTAGAGCCCTTAAGTCGCTCTTGCGATTAAAGTGGTTAAAAACCTTCAAACCACCTTAGCCCGTGACTCTTGATAAGATTCAGCAAAGCCATTATACTGTTATAAGCCAACAAAGTAGGGTCAATGAGAGTCACCTAAACAAACACAAAAACAAATACAGGCAGACAAGTTTTTTTGCATTAAAACATAAAAGTAACGAAAAACTTCATGGTTCAAAGCAATGTGCAGACAAAACTGTAATATTATTTATTGTATGGAGGGGGTTGAATATTTTCCACGTACACAACTTTCACGTTCAAAACCACAAAACTTTAAACTATAAACACAATACTTACATCTATAAAATAATAACAACTGTTTGATACAGTAAACACATTAAAACAGGTGATAAAACATGACAATAATAACGAAAAGTGGTACCGCACCATAACACGAAAATTAAATTAACCACAGAAACATGCCAAGACAGTTCCGCTCTAAAATTTTCTGCTCTAACTCATTATTTAATGTTAGTAGAGATCTATATGGGATCGATGTTAGATAGTAACAAGATTGGGGTTTGGACCGTTCCCCGTCAAAACGTTAAAAAATGCCAATTGTGTAGATAAACTAAAAAAAATATGTCAGATGACGATATAAGTAACTATCAGCATTGACTTTGTACACCACAGTGTACATAGTCTATCAGTAACTTCATAAAACAGTTCATTCATAAAACCAGACAAAAAAAATACATATTCAGAATGTGTCAGAATCGTATTTAAATATTAATGTGAGTTGATGGGGTTTTTTAAGCCTTAAGGGAATGACTGCCATGCAAAATTTAATTTTTAGCAAATTTCCTGTGGTTGAATTTAGGATACGTTGCAAAGCCGGGTTGTGAAAAAGTGATTGATTTCTTAAAATCTCAATAATTTAGCCACTTGCCGACTTAGCCATTTTTTCCTTCATTCTCTTGTTGAAATTAGTCTAAGATTAAGGTCTTTTTCGCTCGATTATCAGGGCTCGACTATTAAGTCTGAGTATGTACTTAGGGAGAAGATATTAACACGTACATAATTGTTTTATTTAACTACGAAATTTCTAAACTATTTAAATATTTAATTTGCAATGCACTATTAAAATTTTTTTAACAGTTAAATCTGTTTTTGTTAATTAAAAATTAACAAAAAATTACCTAACATAAACCCATAAAAAAGTATTTTGTGCAGTTACAAGATATAAAGATATAAGCAACAGCCAATATATAAGATCAGCTTGCATTTCAATGAATTATATGCAGGATAGATTTTAAGGTATACAAGCGATTTAAAAAGTAAGTTCTTATATTAATAAAAAAAGTTAAAATAATAAAGTTCTGTCATTACTTACATTAAGAGAAACGTAACTTAAGCGATCAAATCTGACAGTAGCAGGCCACTTAATTAACATGTATTAGTGATGATAGCTATTAAAATATGGGATGTAAAGTGATAGAGGGACAAACTCAAGTGGGGGAATGTGTAATTGGAGTAAAGTTGGGCAAAGTAAATATTGTATCGGGGAACAGAGAGACCGCGACCACAGCGCAGCTTGCGGCGGCACCTGACACTACCGCCCATACATTAGTGGCCCGTCTTAGCTCCGCTACCCGTCGCCCACAGCGCTACACCTTCAAATTGCAAGTTTGCTGCAATTTTGACAATGGCAACCATACTTTTCTCAAAAAGTTAAGGAAACCATTATTTAAATTAACGTTTAACAAGGGAAGACTAAATTATTAGGGTAGTTAATATGAGAAGTAACTAAGTATATAAGTCTAATTCCCTCATTACTGTTTCTGGGTTATGCATTGGCTATGCACTCAAAGGTATGACATATTATAGTTCTGCTGACATAAGGTAGATTTTGGGGCTAATAGTCTCTTGGTATAGTAAAAGCCAATAATTGTCTCTTGGTATCTACTATTGTGGCAATAATCACCAAGAAAGATATTAAAAGTAGTATCCAAAAGAGGTGCATTACTAAACCAAATTATTCACACCCGTTGCTTAAAGGGATCTTTAAAAATTCAGGTATCACATTAAAGTTCAGATTTTAGACCAATTAGGATTTAGCTCGGCATCTGACGAATGTAGTGTTGTAATATAAATTACGCAATTCGCACATCAGGTGTTTGTTGCATTAGGAATCAGGTTTTAGTTTCTTTAAGCCTCTAAACTGAAAAGAGAGTGATCATATGTGAGTGAGAACGACTATTTGGTCAAGTGAGAAGCGAGATCTGTGTGGCTACGCTTTGGGTGGGAGATCGCCTATAACATATAAATTTTGAACATGTTTATTACAGTGATTTACTAAGTTTATTTAAGTTGTTCGTAGATAAAGTAGTGTATGTAGCGATTGCACTCAGCCTTAAAGGCACTCTTGGGATATTTAAAACAATTGCTTCGCTCATGTCCTAACTTGCATCTCGTTTTTGGCTTAAAGGCCTTTATAATACAATCGTTTCATAGACCACAATAATGGTTTACACTTAATAGTGACAAAAAAGTGTTCGTGGGGTACAAATCAGCTTGCATTTCAATGAATTATATGCAGGATAGATTTTAAGGTATACAAGCGATTTAAAAAGTAAGTTCTTATATTAATAAAAAAAGTTAAAATAATAAAGTTCTGTCATTACTTACATTAAGAGAAACGTAACTTAAGCGATCAAATCTGACAGTAGCAGGCCACTTAATTAACATGTATTAGTGATGATAGCTATTAAAATATGGGATGTAAAGTGATAGAGGGACAAACTCAAGTGGGGGAATGTGTAATTGGAGTAAAGTTGGGCAAAGTAAATATTGTATCGGGGAACAGAGAGACCGCGACCACAGCGCAGCTTGCGGCGGCACCTGACACTACCGCCCATACATTAGTGGCCCGTCTTAGCTCCGCTACCCGTCGCCCACAGCGCTACACCTTCAAATTGCAAGTTTGCTGCAATTTTGACAATGGCAACCATACTTTTCTCAAAAAGTTAAGGAAACCATTATTTAAATTAACGTTTAACAAGGGAAGACTAAATTATTAGCGTAGTTAATATGAGAAGTAACTAAGTATATAAGTCTAATTCCCTCATTACTGTTTCTGGGTTATGCATTGGCTATGCACTCAAAGGTATGACATATTATAGTTCTGCTGACATAAGGTAGATTTTGGGGCTAATAGTCTCTTGGTATAGTAAAAGCCAATAATTGTCTCTTGGTATCTACTATTGTGGCAATAATCACCAAGAAAGATATTAAAAGTAGTATCCAAAAGAGGTGCATTACTAAACCAAATTATTCACACCCGTTGCTTAAAGGGATCTTTAAAAATTCAGGTATCACATTAAAGTTCAGATTCTAGACCAATTAGGATTTAGCTCGGCATCTGACGAATGTAGTGTTGTAATATAAATTACGCAATTCGCACATCAGGTGTTTGTTGCATTAGGAATCAGGTTTTAGTTTCTTTAAGCCTCTAAACTGAAAAGAGAGTGATCATATGTGAGTGAGAACGACTATTTGGTCAAGTGAGAAGCGAGATCTGTGTGGCTACGCTTTGGGTGGGAGATCGCCTATAACATATAAATTTTGAACATGTTTATTACAGTGATTTACTAAGTTTATTTAAGTTGTTCGTAGATAAAGTAGTGTATGTAGCGATTGCACTCAGCCTTAAAGGCACTCTTGGGATATTTAAAACAATTGCTTCGCTCATGTCCTAACTTGCATCTCGCTTTTGGCTTAAAGGCCTTTATAATACAATCGTTTCATAGACCACAATAATGGTTTACACTTAATAGTGACAAAAAAGTGTTCGTGGGGTACAAATCAGCTTGCATTTCAATGAATTATATGCAGGATAGATTTTAAGGTATACAAGCGATTTAAAAAGTAAGTTCTTATATTAATAAAAAAAGTTAAAATAATAAAGTTCTGTCATTACTTACATTAAGAGAAACGTAACTTAAGCGATCAAATCTGACAGTAGCAGGCCACTTAATTAACATGTATTAGTGATGATAGCTATTAAAATATGGGATGTAAAGTGATAGAGGGACAAACTCAAGTGGGGGAATGTGTAATTGGAGTAAAGTTGGGCAAAGTAAATATTGTATCGGGGAACAGAGAGACCGCGACCACAGCGCAGCTTGCGGCGGCACCTGACACTACCGCCCATACATTAGTGGCCCGTCTTAGCTCCGCTACCCGTCGCCCACAGCGCTACACCTTCAAATTGCAAGTTTGCTGCAATTTTGACAATGGCAACCATACTTTTCTCAAAAAGTTAAGGAAACCATTATTTAAATTAACGTTTAACAAGGGAAGACTAAATTATTAGGGTAGTTAATATGAGAAGTAACTAAGTATATAAGTCTAATTCCCTCATTACTGTTTCTGGGTTATGCATTGGCTATGCACTCAAAGGTATGACATATTATAGTTCTGCTGACATAAGGTAGATTTTGGGGCTAATAGTCTCTTGGTATAGTAAAAGCCAATAATTGTCTCTTGGTATCTACTATTGTGGCAATAATCACCAAGAAAGATATTAAAAGTAGTATCCAAAAGAGGTGCATTACTAAACCAAATTATTCACACCCGTTGCTTAAAGGGATCTTTAAAAATTCAGGTATCACATTAAAGTTCAGATTCTAGACCAATTAGGATTTAGCTCGGCATCTGACGAATGTAGTGTTGTAATATAAATTACGCAATTCGCACATCAGGTGTTTGTTGCATTAGGAATCAGGTTTTAGTTTCTTTAAGCCTCTAAACTGAAAAGAGAGTGATCATATGTGAGTGAGAACGACTATTTGGTCAAGTGAGAAGCGAGATCTGTGTGGCTACGCTTTGGGTGGGAGATCGCCTATAACATATAAATTTTGAACATGTTTATTACAGTGATTTACTAAGTTTATTTAAGTTGTTCGTAGATAAAGTAGTGTATGTAGCGATTGCACTCAGCCTTAAAGGCACTCTTGGGATATTTAAAACAATTGCTTCGCTCATGTCCTAACTTGCATCTCGCTTTTGGCTTAAAGGCCTTTATAATACAATCGTTTCATAGACCACAATAATGGTTTACACTTAATAGTGACAAAAAAGTGTTCGTGGGGTACAAATCAGCTTGCATTTCAATGAATTATATGCAGGATAGATTTTAAGGTATACAAGCGATTTAAAAAGTAAGTTCTTATATTAATAAAAAAAGTTAAAATAATAAAGTTCTGTCATTACTTACATTAAGAGAAACGTAACTTAAGCGATCAAATCTGACAGTAGCAGGCCACTTAATTAACATGTATTAGTGATGATAGCTATTAAAATATGGGATGTAAAGTGATAGAGGGACAAACTCAAGTGGGGGAATGTGTAATTGGAGTAAAGTTGGGCAAAGTAAATATTGTATCGGGGAACAGAGAGACCGCGACCACAGCGCAGCTTGCGGCGGCACCTGACACTACCGCCCATACATTAGTGGCCCGTCTTAGCTCCGCTACCCGTCGCCCACAGCGCTACACCTTCAAATTGCAAGTTTGCTGCAATTTTGACAATGGCAACCATACTTTTCTCAAAAAGTTAAG
This sequence comes from Neoaliturus tenellus, assembly GCA_030545055.2. Classification (NCBI taxonomy): domain Eukaryota; kingdom Metazoa; phylum Arthropoda; class Insecta; order Hemiptera; family Cicadellidae; genus Neoaliturus; species Neoaliturus tenellus. Next base: position 106,931,274 of record CM061531.1, on the reverse strand, counting down.
GAAACCATTATTTAAATTAACGTTTAACAAGGGAAGACTAAATTATTAGCGTAGTTAATATGAGAAGTAACTAAGTATATAAGTCTAATTCCCTCATTACTGTTTCTGGGTTATGCATTGGCTATGCACTCAAAGGTATGACATATTATAGTTCTGCTGACATAAGGTAGATTTTGGGGCTAATAGTCTCTTGGTATAGTAAAAGCCAATAATTGTCTCTTGGTATCTACTATTGTGGCAATAATCACCAAGAAAGATATTAAAAGTAGTATCCAAAAGAGGTGCATTACTAAACCAAATTATTCACACCCGTTGCTTAAAGGGATCTTTAAAAATTCAGGTATCACATTAAAGTTCAGATTCTAGACCAATTAGGATTTAGCTCGGCATCTGACGAATGTAGTGTTGTAATATAAATTACGCAATTCGCACATCAGGTGTTTGTTGCATTAGGAATCAGGTTTTAGTTTCTTTAAGCCTCTAAACTCAAAAGAGAGTGATCATATGTGAGTGAGAACGACTATTTGGTCAAGTGAGAAGCGAGATCTGTGTGGCTACGCTTTGGGTGGGAGATCGCCTATAACATATAAATTTTGAACATGTTTATTACAGTGATTTACTAAGTTTATTTAAGTTGTTCGTAGATAAAGTAGTGTATGTAGCGATTGCACTCAGCCTTAAAGGCACTCTTGGGATATTTAAAACAATTGCTTCGCTCATGTCCTAACTTGCATCTCGCTTTTGGCTTAAAGGCCTTTATAATACAATCGTTTCATAGACCACAATAATGGTTTACACTTAATAGTGACAAAAAAGTGTTCGTGGGGTACAAATCAGATATCAGATAAAGAATAACAGTTTATATTCCTTTACTCTTACGTTTAATTGTCATACTAAATTCTTGTTGTCATGTCATGTCTATTAACATTATTACTTAATTAAGTCATTATAGTTGTCCACTAAGAAATTACCGTATTACGGTCTATAAATTTTCTTTTAGTACCGCTTGGTAAATCGCGATAGAACAAGGGGAGAAAACTGGGGAGGGGGGATACTAAGGTAATTAATAAAATTTATTTTTTTAAAAAGTTTGTGGATGAAATAACTATAGAACGACCGATATGGAAGGATCAACACTGTCTACAAAAATAACATATATTAGCATATTAGAGAGACGATGGCCCGAATAGTTAAGTTTTTTGCGGGTCAGTGATACGTTTAAGGGTGAGAGGAGGGGAGGGAAGCGGTCTGCTGTCCAGGTGGCGATCACCGGCCACACAGCGTCCATGTCCGGATGTCCATTAACTAATGTACTCGGTAAAGCAAACACGACCTGCTCAAGTCACTGTCGGTGTTGATTCATTAGCAAAAAACAGAAACACACGCGCTGACAGCTGCCCCGCTGACCCGCTCTGACCCTCGATCTGATTAAAGCGTTAGAGGCTCAAACGGCGCAGAGCGGGAGGCCGAGACTGTGCTGGCGCTTGGAGGGTAAGTTCAAATATGTCATTATTAAAAATTTTATCTTAGGATTTAATTATTATTTGGTTTTTTAGTTAAAAAGACGAAGTAGCATTTGGGCGTATTGAATTGTAAAGTTTCGTTCTTTAAATAAATAGTGTGTAGGGTCTAAGTGTTGCCCAATAACTTTCTGTCCAACTAAATTTAGCAAAATGCTTTAGAAAAAAGTTCTTAAAGCAAATTACAAGTTACTTTCGGACCTGATCATCAAAGCCCTTATTGAATGTTTTTTCTGTGCAGATGGAGTAAATTTCTAACACCAATAAAAAAATTCACATTTTTACAAAAAAATTACAAAGTTTTTTTAATTTTTTTTTATTTATTAATTATTTTCAACGAACAGTTTGAATGCAAAAAATACATTATGTAGAACCTGAAAAAAAAGGGTCTGCCCAAATTTTTTTTTCTGACAGACAATTTTTCTTTTTATCGGGGGTATTGGTAACCGGGAATCCACTGGACCCATGCATGACTCTGAAAATCCGTTTTATGTCCTTCAGCTAATTTCCCATTTAGCCATTTAGCCATTCCCATGTAATTCATTGTAAAAATTTCAAAGTAGCTACTGAATTAAATCAAAGTCAGGTGATGCCTGTTGAAATAAACGAACATGTTACATTTTCAACATGTGGTTAGTCAAATTTAGACCGAAGTGCAGAACCCGTTGCCCTAGCGAGTGAGCGAAGCGGACGAACTTGTGGGGAAGAGTGAGTTACAAGAGTGAGAGAGACCAATCCGCCGAGCAGAACTCGGTCCCCCGGTGCCATAATCATGAAAATAGCCTCAATTTAAAATACTAAAATTATATTTACTTTTTTATTCTCGTATATTTCGGTTTAGCCATTTACGATTATTTGATTAAAAATGATCTTGTTCCTAATGAAATTCAATATGCTGATAGAAAGCACTTACCGTATAATCTATAGCCAAATGCCAAATAGTAGCGTCCGGGTAAAGTTTGTCCATGTGCTTATAACTTGTAGATAAAAACTTCTAGGTTAAATTGTTTTTCTCAAATATAGTAGACTAACCTTAAAACTTACCTAAATTTTTATTATAATAATTTATAAACTAAATATTCATACTAATACTTTTTGTATATCAATATTCTTATTAGAGCGTATAAACTGGGAGGATTTAGAAACCTTTACGAAATGAAATGAAGTACACACACAACAAACCTAAAATACTTTTCAATTATAAAGTTATAACTACTTCATACCATCTACAAGCTAGGAAATGTATCAAAACCGTATTTCCAGCAAACCGCTTACATCAGGAAAACAAAAGTTTGAACGTTGGAGGGAGCAGTGGAAAGTTCGGAAACAGATCAAACTCCAGTAAAAGAATAGTTGGAGTTGAGGACGAACTGTTTTTGGCACACAAAGGGCGCAAGTTGGGCGGGGGAAGAACTAAGCTAACTCAATGTAAGGGCTAACAGCGTACAACTCCGAGCGGACCGCTCAAATAATACCAATATTTCACAAGTTGGGAGCCTGCTGTCGGATACAGCGCACAAGTTATTACCGAACTTCGTAACAAAACCTATTAGGAACAAAAACAGACTAGCAACTCAGCGGGAATGTTGCTAACCGCCGTCCGGAGTTAGTTTAAGAATTTTTCCTGAGCGTTTCTATCTTGCGGCGGCGGTAGAGGGCCGGGCTTCACTGCGGTACGCCGACGCCGGGCCACTCCTTGGCCGCCATTTTGACACGTCTAGTTTCGGAATTAATTGTATTAGTTGCGCAACTAATATAATCAGCACAAGTTGGGCTGCGGCCGCCCCACCTTAATGTTGTTCATATCAAGTGTCAGTTTCATCGCTGTCTCGGCCGGCCAACTTGTTGATTGCTTGCTTCAACAGCGCCGATTAATCAATTACACTAACGACATTTTACTTTTCTTTCAACTAAAGTTTTCCTACCTTATTAGGTGTTTTAACTTTTATTACATATGCAATCTTAAGTTATTAAGAATTTAGTTATAGAACGTAAAAAGGGACATTCTTCAGATAAAATTAAGTTATTTCCTTGTATTTATTTTTATCTTACACGACATAACAACACGAGTATAACAAAACTCTTTTTGAAATAGACACTTCTCTTAAGAATACATGTTTCCATTCCTTTGTATGGTACCCGGACTAAGGTCTCAAAGTGTCAGAAATCACTTCAATGAACAGATAATGTTTATTAGTTTAAGTAAGACAGGGAACTAACTTAATTTTCTACAAAAAGTAGAGTGCGTTGAATTTGATTTAAATTTACATTTTTCTGTAAGTCTTAAAACCGTGCTATGACAAATTCTTCGTACTGAAAGTGATTCAAACTACATTTTCTTTGAAATTCACACATTAAATTTGGAATTTCCCAAGTAAATGTCCTGATTATATTTATAATAATTACATTTTCAAAATCAATATCTGCTGGGATTTTACAGGCTGCCTAGTTTCCATTTTACATAACTTAGTCTACTATTGCATAACTAGACACCCCAACGTGTTCATGGATCCATTTTGGGGACTTTCGGGTAGTTAAAGAAAAGTTTATATACATTAATGACACTAACTACATCGCTGTAGAAACTGATATCACTTTAACTAAAGATCACCTCCTGATCGAAATTCGACCAAAATCTCAATTGATCTGGACCCAAGAAGTTTAAAAATATTTTATTACTAAAAAATCTTTTCTTCGTGTTTTTCTATCATTTATTTTTACAAAAGCTGTCCAATGATTCAATTGTCCTTCCTCTAGATTAACATTGGAACTTTGAAAAGCTGTAGGATGTAGCCCTGAAGTCCGATATGATTTAGAATGAGATTCTGCTCATATACCGGTACAGGACGATACCTTTCTAACGGTACCTTTCTAATCGTAGGATTTCTCCTGAGAAATGTTTTTTTATTAATTTATAACTTTTGGGAATTTTATTATTATCTGTTTTTCTTCAAAATGACAACGTGAGGATTTTTTTTGTTTATTTTTTTAAGTGGAAAAAGTGGACGAAATGTTTTTTATGAGTATTGTACCAAAATACGCAGATTTCAATACTTCTGACCTTTAAAAAAAAAAAAAATAAATAACATTTGTACAACGAAAAAACCTTCTTCCTTCAAGGGAAGAAAGAGTATTTTTCCTTCTTTTGAAATAAACTATTTAGTTGGTAAGATTTTTCTACAATAAAGGATTTCAAATATTTATGCCTACTTCAAAATCCTAAGATTTATTTCGTATGATAAGTAATAATTCACATATTCAATCTATTTTCTTAATGCTACTTACTTGATACAAAAATAATAAAAAAATAATTAAAAAACGAATAATGCATGCATGAGTTGTAAAATACATAAAGTAATGCTTTCAACTTTATTAAATCTTCATTCAACATCGTACGAGTTTGAGGCATTATAATGCATGGAGTCATTTGACTCGTCTTCGTCATCCAATGAATCTGAATCTGGAAAAGAAATGTAAATAGTGATAATAATTTGTAAATTGATTCAAATATATTTAAATCAAAATAATTATTATGCACTTAACAGGGACCTCGGTTATTAAGTCACAAACAGAATTTGAAAATTGATCTCCTTCTAACCATACAAATTTTCGTCTTCTTTAATCCAACTATAGTCTTTTTGGTCTAATGTAGTAGGTTGCTTTATGTAATCATTTTTCCACACAGTTGAAATATAATGTGCTCTTAGAAGCTGGTGGTATTGCGCTTGCATCAAACTTAAGCATTTTCTTACTAAAATTTTAATTTATTTTATTTATTTTATTTTATTTTACAATGCTTACGTAACAGGCCAAAGCCCAATTACAATGCAGCATTAAAAACAAATACATAGTTAAACAAATTATAGTGGAATTTATCGTTCAACCATAAATTCCATATTCACATCACACACAGCAACAATCACTATCTGAAATTATATCACTACAATATTACAAAATTTACAAAATAATTAAACTAATACATAAAGCTATCTTTAACTAGCTGTGAGGCAATTCTTACAAATTTTTATTGGATGTATTATAAATATCTACATCATTTGAAACAATTTTATTATATAAACTAATCATTTTGTTTACTGGGGAATTCATTCCAAGATTGGTGTTAGAGAAGCGGGGAGTGAAAAGTAATTGACTCGAAAGCTGACGAAAAGTTGGTACCTTCCATCATCAAGAGCTGTGGATTTTTTGCATTGTAGAGCAGGCAGTTAAACTTCTGAATACTGTTAAATAAAACTCCTAGTTGATCTTCAGTCAAATTTTCTTCACCAAGATTAGCAAAGACTTCTTGAAATTCAATATTTTTTTTAAGCAAATTAAAAGATCTTTTCTTTCCTTTATTAAGAAAAAGCCGGATTAAAAACACGTCCTGTGAACGCATGTGAATCGATTAAGCTTTTGGTAAACAATTTAACATTCTCCTTATACATTTTTGTTATGTCATAATACCTTCCGTTATTTCCTGTTCTATTGAGCATCAAAATATTATAACTAGAGTTTTGTAAGTGAGTCATATTATCAATAATTTAGCTCAAAATATCGATATCAGAGGCATAACAATATTCGACTGCCCAGCAAAATTTTGCTAGCATGGTAGATTGTCTTAGTATCTGCTTCTTCATGTGAAGTACAACATCGATTTTCTACAACACTTGATTAACAATCTTGATATGATTAACAATCTTGATATGATTAATCTTGATATGACCGACAACTTGATATGATAGGCAGTTTTAACGGTTTACATTTTGTCATGGTTTCTTCGGAAGATAGTTGTGTCATACTTTTTATTACACCACAAAAAAACATAATTTAGCTTTTCATTTTTACTCGATATAATGTCAGTAGGCCTACATTCACAAAACATTATCCATTTGTATTATTTATAAACACCACGTTTTTGTATTTATAAACGTTTTTGTATTCATTGTAAACACCGAACTAGATACATTGATTTTTAAAGTTTCATAAATGTAATGAAAACATATGACAATAACATTAAGGTTTAAACATAACATTGATGTCGAAAAAGATAGTCATTTTGTAATTAATGTATATGAACTTTTTTATTATTACCCGAAAAGGCCCTCACTCTGTTCTTAATGACTCCCCATTTCATCTATAGTACTTATAAGCGCCTCAATATACAGAAAACCTAGTCTAAACAAATACATACAGGTAGCGTTCCACTGGCTCTTAGTCTGATGTATTACATCTCGTTGCACGTAACAGTTACTAATGGTATAATAACGAAGTGGACTTCTTTTATTATTATCAACTATAAAATTTCTGCAAAATAAAATCAATGAGCATTTTACTTCTCCGTAAATTAAAAAATATACATAACTTGTTTTGAATCAATTGTCTAAGAAAATAATTTAAAATACGAAACTGAATATTATAATCTATTTATAGTATAAAGAGATTTATTATAGTCTATGAAAGTTTTAGAAAAATCGTACGGAATATGGATTATGCATTTTGAAGTGTTCTTTATTAAAAGGTACTCACTATGATATTCTAGTTAAATTGTGATTTAGAAAAAAATTTCACCCATGAAACATAAAATATTACATAAAATATTGTTGAAAAGATATTAATATCCATTACAATTATTAAAAATACATAAAGTACATAAAATACATTTTATGTTCATTATTGGCTAATGAACATAAAATTGTACTTTCATTTATATTTTGATATTGTTTGTTAAAAGAGGTTTCATGGAATCCATGAGATGGCTAAAACGCCTCCAGTAGGAGTTCACCTTTTGGGATTTATTTTTGAAAATGCACCATCGTGTTCAGGTTGCTTCCCCCTCCACCCTGACTCTAACCTCAATGCGGTTGCAAAGCCTTTGCTTACCTGCAGTAATCCTAACGTTACAGCTTCTTTTGACAGATAAACGCTTTTAGTGCTCAAGACCTATTTTTTTCGAAGGATTTTAACATTATTTTCTCATCTGTATCCTTGATTGAAGAAGAATTGGAGATGAACTGGAAGTTTTCCGTTAATGCAATAAAACTATTTTTTTGACTCGTGATTATGTTAACTCACTACCACTAATATTCAACTTCAGAGAATACTTTTTTACGTAAAATAAATATAAAATATGACTAAACGTACTTTAAATTGTTATTTAAATAGTAGGTCAGGTTAGGGTAGTAATGTTAGTTTCAGGTTTTTGGGCTGTTGTGATGTGAAATATGTTTAATCCGTCTTCACAAATCTTGACGAGGTACCGGGTGTCCCAGACCACCCGTACACCCCTTTTAAAATCTACACAATTAATTTTTCACAAAAACAAATTGTGCCATTATAGGTAAACCGGTTGCGCTTGTACCCATTTATGATTAATTTCAATGTACAGCGTGTACCTGAAGTAACCTATCCAGACTGGAATTCGTTAATATTAAATACGAATCCCCCACTTTTATGGTATTTTTGGATTATAAACATAATTTTTTAGATTGCTTTATAATTTAATGTGTAACCGTAATCCTAACGGTTAGGGAGACAGTTTCGGAAGAAGTTTTGTTTTTTCCCATAAGAATAACATGGAGCAAATTTTCATATCCATTACAACTGAAACTTCTCTCTTTAACATAACTGTTTAAGCATTAAAATATCTTAGAACCTTATTTTAAATCATATTTCATCATAAAATTCTGATTATCAAATAATTAACTTATGTTTTCCACACATTTTAAATAATCTACACCTTGTAAAATTAATGGAAAAATAAAATAACTTATGACAAATCTAGTAATAGTTAATGATTCTAAAGTGTTTAAAAGAAGAATCTAAGGCATTTTTATGCTAGGCCTTTTTAGTTTAATGGGAAATTTACATGGATAATTGGTGTGAAATTTAATCCCATATTATTCTTATGAAAAAATTTATCCTCTACTGCCATTATCTCCCAAACCGATAGGATTAGGTTAAACTTATTGTGTAAAGTTGTCTTTGAATGTTGTGTAAAATAAAATAAAAATACCATAAAAATTCGGATTTCGTATTTAAAATTAATGACTTCAGGTCTGAGTAGGTTACTTCTGGTACACCCTGTACATTGAAATTATCATCAATGGATAGAGCCCAACCGCTTTAAATATAATGGCACAATTTGTTTTTGTGAAAAATTACATGTGTAGATTTTAAAAGGGGTGTACGGGTGGTCTGGGACACCCGGTATATTCGTTACTCAATCCATAAAGTAGATAACTCCACTCATAAATATAAAACGAAAGTGTATTTTAAAACAAGCAGGAAACAGTTTCTTTAGCTTAACGCAATCTTTTAGTTTGTAGTGTATAAACGGAAAGCCAGAGGAGGAGTGATGGTAGTGAGTTAATGGTGTTGAGATGAATAAGAAAATATGGTTTAATTAACTAGTTTTAATATTCTTAAAAATGGCTCCATGGTTTGTATTAAAAAAATAGTTAAAATTTTGATAGTGTGCTACTTTATACTTTTTTGTAAATACGATGACGAGTGAGATATTATTAAAAGAAATTTAGAATAATTATATTTAACAAATTAAAAGTTTAGCCTACCATTTTTTTTAAATTGGATTGTAATTTAATAGCTACATAAACAAAAATGTACCGGGTGTCTCACGTAAGGTGTCTCAAATCGATTATACATCAACAGTTTGTCCTACAATCTTGAAATAAAATCATTTCCTACTAAATTGACCCCAAGGAATAATTTAAAAATATTTTTAACGTTGTATAAATAGAGGGTGTTAAAAAAAACTGGGGGTCACAGGTTCGAATCTCGGAAATTTCAAATACAAACATTTGTCATATTATACATCATTAGAAAGGTCTACAACATTTACTACAAACATTTTGGTGAAAACAGAAAAACAGAAATCAGTTATCTTTATTCGTTTTAAAATGGCGACCATTTTTTTAGCCAAAATAAAAATTTACGGAATACCCTGTATTTTTTTATTATTTGTCATAAATGACTTCTGATTCAAAATACTTATTTGAATTAAGCTAAGCTTTACAATGATATGTCACAAGACCACATTTATTAAAAAAACTAAAATTTTCCAAAATTTAATATTTTTGAAAATGTTCACATAAACAGAGCTCATAAATTTTAAATATAAACACATGTCATTTTGTACATCATATTAAAGCCCTCGTTAAACTGAGCAACTTTATAATTTACACTAATAGCGTATCTCTTTTGGTTTTGTAGTAATAACGTAAAAATGTTTTTCCCATATGATTTGCATGTTAATTAATCAAAACATGATAGTATGGCAGTCCTTTCATTGTTGCCATACCATTAAATTAACATGCAAGTTATATGGGAAAATGACATTTTTACGTTATTACTACAAAACCAAAAGAGATACGCTGTTAGTGTAAATTATGAAGTTGCTCAGTTTAACGAGGGCTTTAATATGATGTACAAAATTACATGTGCTTGTATTAAAATGTTTTGAGTTTTGTTTATGTAAACATTTTCAAAAATATAAAATTTTGGAAATTTTAGGTTTTTAATAAATGTGGTCTTGTGACATATCATTGTAAAGCTAAGCTCATTTCAAATAACTATTTTGAATCAGAAGTTATTTATGGGAAATAATAAAAGAATTACAGGGTATTCTGTAAATGTTGATTTTGGAAAAATGGACGCCATTTTGAAACGATTAAAGATAACTAAATTCTGTTTTCACATAAATGTTCGTATTAAATAGGCCTTTCTAATGATGTAAGCCTATAATATGATATATGTTTGTATTTGAAATTTCCGAGATTCGAACCTATGACCTCCATTTTTTGGAACACCCTGTATTTATACAACGTTAAAAATATTTATAATTATTCCTTGGGGTCAATTTAGTGGGAAATGATTTTAATTGAAGATTGTAGGACTTACTGTTGATCTATAATAGATTTGAGACACCTTACGTAAGACACCCGGTATAATAAAAGAGTGCTTTCGTGTGTCTAGAGCGAAAACTACTGAACGGTTCATGGAAATTTTGGTGTCAATGGATTTATTATGGGCCCTAGATGATAGGAGTAAAACTAAACTGACGACTTCAATTCTATAATCATTGACAGATATTGAATCAAAGCAAGGACGCTAAGATTGCAGTTATTTTGAAAGCAGTAAAATAATTATTGTATTCATTAACTGAAGCTTGAATAACATTACGGAAATTTGCTTATGGATGGATTGGATGTACAGTATTTTAAACTTACGATCTATAGATTTTTTTATACATACGTTTTTCTATCTTAACTATCGACTAACAAAACTTTAGTTTAAGTAATAAACATAACTTTTTGGTTTTCAAATACTCATTACTATATTTTAATCTATTTATTTTTGTCATAACTAAGAAGTATAGCTTCTTAATATGGGCAATTACGATATTTTCTTCTTTATACTGTATTTAAAAATTAGTAACTGTTCTCACTAATATGCGAAAGGGAATACAAAAAGGTAAAGGTACAGAAAATGAACTATGAATAAGTAAGAAATAAAAGACACTAAAAATAATAAAAGGACACCAAGAAAAATAAAATATTTTGTATTGTGTTTTAGTGATTGTAGAAAAACAAATACCAATTAATTATCAAGGTAACTGAAATGGAATAAATGGAAGTGATGCAAATCAATGTTATTATCTTTGGTTTTTGGAAATTCTCATATTGCAAAGTAACATCATATCAAAGAATAAACTCTTACCGTTAGCATTGCTAATGAAATAATTGTCCTAGTTTTCATATTTTTTGTGACTATTAAAACATAAAACATCACATTTCACAAACAATCATCATGAAAAATACCCATCATTTTTTATGGGCCGTTAGCTAGCAAGAAATATTTAAAATTATTCAATATATTTTTTAAGATGTTAGAAAAAAAGTACACTTATCATGTGGAAGAGCAGTTTGGCCCCCGAGCAAGTGAGGTGTGAAATTAAAATGTCTTTTTATATGACTACAACACTTCTTAATAACCATGCCTTCAGAGTTTTTGCATCGCTTTTTGCAACGATTACAAATTGATTATGTCTTTTACAATGGGAAGAGTGGAGAGAACGACGCAAAAACTAGTCTGAAGGCAGATAGGGAGAGAGATGGCACGCGCAGGGCAGGTGCTACTGGAGCTGAGGGTTGTTCCATCTGGTACACCGTAGCTACACCGGGAGAGGCTCTGGCTAGAATAAACGTCTTGGAAGTGTCAAAGTGAATTGTGAAGAAGTACAATAATATTACATTATGTTAGACCTTTTCAAGTCTAGGAAACTCAAAACCATTTGATAAACTGTACCTTTTAGTTGTGCGAATAAATTTTCGAATGTCAAAAACTCGAAACAAGATAAAAAAAAAATCTTAAGATGGTAAAGCACATTTTGTATTACAATATTTTATGATAATCTTAGAATTTGTTGTATTTATCTTCTATATATTAAGAGTCTGCAGGACCTGCGCCATCTTTAATTTTTAGTCCCATAAGAACAATGTTAAATTCAAAACATTACTGTTGTCTTTGAAACACTATATCTCGATAATCTTTCATCGGATTTTCATGAAACTTGAATATGTTCACCATAAGGTAGTGGCGGAGTGCATGACGCGGATAGATTTTCAATAAACCCACTAAAAATTGTTTAAGTGGTTTTAAAATGGCGTTGAATATATTTATAATTTATTAGTTATTCCACTAGATAATATTTTTAATTACTTTTATATCACGTCAAGCACTAGATACTATGGTAAGATTTAAAATTACCTCAAGTTTGAAATTTTCCGACAAAAACGAACTCACAGTAATGTTTCAAATTTAACATTGCTCTTATGGGACACACCACCAGGATGGCGCAGGTACTGCAGACTCTTAAGAGCCATCTTCACCTTTGGGCCAGTAGCCAATTGTTGCGCAGTCGGTAATGTTAACCATACGGCTTTTAATGCAAAACATGGTATTTTATTCCCCTGTTTCGGACGCCGTTTTTCAATTGATTTTCTTTAAACTTGGTAAGTGTTTAGTTGAATAGTTATATTAGGCCCCTCATGCCTCGAAATTTTGAAAATTTAACAAATAATACTTCGGAAAATGGAGTTACTTTGCGACGTCACAAAGAGTAATATTTGTTAAAATTTCAAAATTTCGAGTTATGAGGGGCGTAATATATCTATTCAACTAAACACTTACCAAGTTTTAAAAAAATCGGTTGAAAAACGGCGTCCGAAACAGGGGAATAAAATACCATGTTTTAACATAAAAGCCGTATGGTTAGCATTGTCGACTGCGCAACAATGGGCTACTGGCCCAAAGGTGAAGATGACTCTTAATAGGCAAGCATACTTTTTTCCTTCTTTTTTCGGATTCTGGGCAAGGCAATAGAAATCGACGTATACTGTTAGAAAGGTAGTGTCCTGTAGATGAACAGAATCCCATTATAAGTAACATTGGTCCCCAGGGCTATGCCCTACGGGGTTTCAAAGTTGTAATGTTAATCTTATGGGAGAAGAATGATTGATTGAACCTATTAATAAAGACAGCTGTTAATTATAAATTAATTTCGACAAATTATAATTTCAACCAGTGGGCGATCCCTAGTTTATATTAATTTTAGACTTTTCAAACAGTTAAGGAAAAGACGACTCTTTATCAGACATAAATAAATTTAAATTTCAAAACTAGTTCCCCCCACTATGGTTGCTGGTTGTACTTTATGTTTTATTTATTAGGATATCTATACATTGCACATGATAGATATTATATAAGTTTACACATCAGTTTCCATTTGAATCCTCATCATATTTCCTATGGTATATATAAAATTGAATAAATCTTTGAAGTAAAGACTTTTCATTTTATTTTCCAAGGACTATACCGTTCGTGACCATAACTTTCCGTCATGCAGCTCAAGAAACTTGTATGTAACCGTTTTGGGGCTAAAGTCCTTTTCGCCCAAGGAAGTAAAAGAATCATCTAGTGTCGAGGTAATTAACTGTTGGTATTGATAGTATAGTTAAACTTCTAACGGTCTCAGACAGTCACAAGACTGTTTTAATCACTACCACAAGATAGTTTGCCTAATGCAAGCAAAGTAAATAAATGATATAGTTAGTTCAATAATCTGAGCTGTCCGATGGAAAATATAATTGATAACATGGGCCTAAGCTTGTTTTTTGAAACTTGATCGTAAAACTTGGTCTTTCACGAAAAGCATCACAAATTATGAGATATTTATAAATAAAATAGTCATCCTAAAAATAGAAAATTGATAATTAGGCTAGACCTGGCAAATTTTCTAACAAAATTTACGTTACGCTTGGTTAAATATTTTTTTTACTTACATTGCATTTTAATACTGTGTGGTAGGCAGAGCTTGAATCTGTTTCATGAAGATACTTGTACAATATATGCTACTAATTTAATGTTCTGAATATACTATCACCTAATCACGCCTAGTTTTGTGAATTATTACATGTGTGAACAATTAGAGCACTTGCAGTTTACAGTCGATATTACACAAATATGTAAACGACGAATCAACTCGACGACGTAAATATAACATAGTTCTATTTTGAGAATAGGCATTACCCAGAAGACAAAATCTATCGTGGGAAAAATAGCAGATGAAACTGTTTAGAGCTATTCTTTTGCAAAACACTAACCCGAATCGCCTAGAAAAGGAAGGGTGTGGTAGAAACACAGGTTTTTAATCGTTGGAGGGAGAGCGGTCCAGAGGTCAGAGGTGACCAGCATCCAAGACCGTTCTCACGGGGGACTACTGGACCGGGTCCGGGCAGCTCTAGGATCGCGATCACCCCGCCGCGGCGAGACTAGGTGACCGATGTAAATAAAACACTAAACAGTTAAGTTTGAAAAATTTCTTGGTTGACTCATACAGAATTGCTGTGTAAATTTGTTCCTATTTGACATATTTTATTGTTTGTTTATTTTGGCCAATTTTATGAATGTTTATGAAAATTAAAATGCCATTAATCTTAAATTTGTATGTAAAATATTCCGATGATCTGATGATATTTTTCCTTCAACTTCATATACTCTGAATGTATGTTGGAAATAAAACCGAGGCGACCTAATCCTTGCATTGCCCTGTTGTAAGAGTTTTCCCGAAGAAAAATACCAATTTATGTAAGATAGCAATTATATAAGATTTCTATGAATTCCTGTGTAAAACTTTGTCAGGGGAGTATTTCCACTATTATAAATATTAGATCATAAACTATTGCTTTTTTTGTTGATTTTTGTTGGGAACTTGTGATATTTGGTATGTACATAAGTTCTACAGTCGTAGCTGTATTTTGTTGTTCTTATTTTATTTTATTCTGCGATTAGGTCGTTTTATTTATAAATTTTTATATATAACAAGAAAGTTATAAGAAAGAAAGAGAATACTGTAAAATATTATTATTACGAAATAACATTTTGTGTAACTCTTACACAAAGATTAAATAAAAATGTTTCACTAAAGTTTTCATATACAGGGCGAATCTCGTAAGGTGTCCTAAATGGATTACAGACGAACGCTTTGCCCTACATCCTTCAAATAAAATTATTTCCCACTAAATTGACCCCAAGGAATAATTAAAAAAAAATTTTTAACGTTGTATAAATACAGGGTGTACCAAAAACTGGGGGTCACAGGTTCAAATCTTGGAAATTTCAAATACAAACATATGTCATATTATACATCATTAGAAAGATCTATTTAATAGAAACATTTTGGTGAAAACAGAATTTAGTTATCTTTATTCGTTTCAAAATGGCGTCCATTTTTGTAGCCAAAATCAAAATTTACGGAATACCCTGTAATTCTTTTATTATTTGTCATAAATTACTTCTGATTCAAAATAGTTATTTGAAATAAGATAAGCTTTACAATGATATGTCACAAGACCACATTTATTAAAAAACTAAAATTTCCAAAATTAAATATTTTTGAAAAAGTTTACATAAACAAAACTCAAAAATTTCAAATGCTAACCCATGTCATTTTGTATATGATCTTAAAGCTCTCGTTGAACTGAGCATATTTATAATTTACACTAATGCCGTATCTCTTTTAGTTTTGTAGTAATAACAGAAAAACTTTATTTCCCCATATAACTTGCATGTTAATTTAATGGTAAGGCAACAATGGAAGAAAAACTGCCTTACTATCATGTCCTGATTAATTAACATGCAAAACATATGGGAAAATGACATTTTTACGCTACTACTACAAAACCAAAAGAGATACGGCATTAGTGTAAATTACAAAGTTGCTCAGTTCAACGAGAGCTTCAAGATGATATACAAAATGTCATGGGTTAGCATTTGAAATTTTTGAGTTTCGTTTATGTAAACATTTTCAAAAATATTTAATTTTTAAAATTTTAGTTTTTTAATAAATGTGGACTTGTGACATATCATTGTAAAGCTTAGCTCATTTCAAATAACTATTTTGAATCAGAAGTCATTTATGACAAATAATAAAAGAATTACGGGGTATTCCGTAAATTTTTAATATGGCTAAAAAAATGAACGCCATTTTGAAACGAATAAAGATAACTAAATTCTGTTTTCACCAAAATGTTTCTATTAAATAGACCTTTCTAATGATGTATAATATGACATATGTTTGTATTTGAAATTTCCAAGATTCGAACCTGTGACCCAAAGTTTTTGGTACACCCTGTATTTATACAACGTTAAAAATATTTTTAAATTATTCCTTGGGGTCAATTTAGTGGGAAATAATTTTATTTGAAGGATGTAGGGCAAAGCGTTCGTCTGTAATCCATTTAGGACACCTTACGAGATTCACCCTGTATACAAGAATTTCAGTGTATTTTGTATTCTAGGTTTCACAAGAGTAATTTAAATTTAAGTTGAAAATTTGCCTAGACGGCTATTTTTTAATCTTTTACGTTTGGTTAAAATAAAAAGGGGTCGAGGATTTTCGGGTTGGTTGCTCAAATAATATGTCAAAGACATTCATAAGAACGTGAACAAATTTGAAGTATACGTGTAGCAAAATTTATTGACCAAAATTTTTTATTAAAGTGCATAGTAATAAATGGGTTGATTATTTAATTTTAATTTTAAAATGTTTTGGGAAAAATTTTAAGAAATATTTAATTAGAATGTTTTGTTAACGTTTTTAACTTTTTTTATACTCTCTTTAACATTGTTTAGTAGATTGTGGGGTTTTCTAACCCATGATTGTGCGAGTGGCCGCGGTGGCCGGGCGCGCCGCTGACGCGGACGGTAACAAGAGGCGGTCAACAAGTTGGCGAGTAACCCGATCTTTTGCCGCTCCGGCGTCGAGTTACCTTCGGAACGGTGTTTAAAAGAGGCGCCAAAAGTTTGAGGATCAATGGGGCCTCGCGATTGGCCGAGAGCGCATCGACTTTCCAGAAGCGACGCGCCTGTCCGCGCACCGCCCCTCCACCCGCTATGATCCATAACTATGCTCATACGCAACCGGAATTTGTGAAAAATATAGAAAAGGACGTCGAAACCGGCAAAAAAGGGAGAGGAGAAAACAGATAATTATTTCGGAATTGAAGCTGAGATAAAAATTCAGTCATCGAAACCGTATTGGGACCGGTGACAGTCGCGGTGCGGTTCGCGCGGCGAGTGGAGGAGTGCTTCAGGACAAGGGAGGTGGCGAGGGAGGATAAGGAGCGGACAAGGAGGAGAGTAAGGAGGCGAAGACGACGATCGATGGAGCTCCTTGCGAGGTGAGCGAGTGAGGCACCGACACCAAGCAGGCGCGCCGCCGCCGAGGCCATTAGCGGCGGACGCGTCTTGAGTGATGCCGCTGCCGTTAACCATGTCTTGCATGATATTTAACTTGAAGGGGTTCCATTATTTTGCATTCGAGTAAAAATATCTTTTATCAAAAAATATTCACATTTTTTGTCTTAAAGAAGAATTTTATTCGTTATAATACAAAAATGGCCGTCTTTTTTTAAATGTAACGTTACTTATAAATTTAAAATAACTTGGAGATAAATTATATTTACTAGCTATATGAATGATATTGGAGATGTGTTAACGCTTTTAGAAATATCCGTGTTAGACTAAAGAGATATTTATGGAAATCTCATGAGGAAAACTGTTTCTAAAAATTAGTTGACAATCCCGTTTAAGACCTATTCTACTAATTATAAACCTTTAATATTATTTTTTTAATCTATACTTCTATTAGGATGTATTTTTATACAAATACCCAATGAAATATGAAACAACTAATAGTAATAAGGGATGCGCACTTTTAAGACATACACTTTTACTTTCTGTTTGTAATTTAAGATAGAAAGTTTACAAAAGACAAGTTAACTATTTAAAATAATATTTTAATATATTCGTAAGTACATGAAATATGTATTAGCTTCAGTAGGTAAATAGTGTTCTACAGCAATTGTGAAATGTTTTCGACATGATCAGAATTTAGAAGAAACTGTATTATGGTTTTTCTTCAAATATTTCAGATTTTGAATGGATATAATTTTTCGGAACAACTTAATTAACATTTATAAAATGTTTTACATTTTATATTTAAAGTTGTATCTATTAAATCATCACATCTATAGTGTTAATATAAAGGTACACCTCCACTGCACTAAAAGTGTATCTTATTATTATGTGTAATTTATTTTAAGATATTTATTATGCACAGTTGTAGTTAAATTTAATAGACTTCTATGGTCGAATCCGATCAAATGCAACAGTAATCTAGATATAAAGATGTCGAGTTAACACATCATGATTTGTAACAAAAACTGTTTATCAAATTAATTTTTCAATTATCATTGCATTGTCCGCAGTGAAATGTTAAACATGTAGTAGCTTTTCGTCAACTTCATCGATTTAATGATTGCTAATTTTGAGTTCTATTAGGAAATTGTTTGTGCTCTGAATCGACATACAAAACAGAAATAGGCCTAATAAATAGTAACCAGAATTAAAGTAAGTTTAGTACCATGGACTACCGTTAACATTGATGTGGATTCATTTGAGACTACATCGAAGAATTTCCAATTTAAATTGAAATGCTGTCAAAGATTATGCAATGAAATTTCATCAATAACAACAAAATAGTCTGGTCTTAATCTTAAGTAAAAAAATAACATCCACTGTGTATATTGTGATTTAAAGTCTGTTATTATATTATTAATAATTTGACATGTAAAGCCATTCTCATACTTCATGGAAACAGAAGGTTTACTTCATGTGTTATATATTTTTGTCCGTGTATTTTCAATTAATCAAAGAATTTTAATGCTGTTTTCAAGTAGATTATAATCTATGGAAGATTATTAACTGCAGATATTTTTTCAAGCTATCAATTTAAAAAGTGTTTAATAACATGAATAGTTTATTTTAAGTGACCAACACAGTCTCTTGGAAGTTGTTTTATAACGAGATGCCTTCGCTGTTCATCTGATACGCAAAGACATTTTTACTTACTTTGAAGCACGGATAAAAAAAGCATAGAGGTAATATAAAACTGGATGAAGTATTATACGGTCAATGCTTTTTAAATGATTCTTATATCTATGCTACTAAATAAATACTGAAGCAAACAGGAGAAATACATGGTGTCATAAAGTCTTGCCCTAATAAAGAAACCGAATAGTATGAAAACAATTGGTGGTAAGATATTTCATTTTCAGTTTTAACGAGTGACTTCTTAAGTTTTAGCGAATTTCCCTATAGGGAATACGCTATTACGGTAGTAGTCATGGTGAAACCTAGGTCCGGGACCATAATACTTTTTCGTTTTGAGGTCCCCAGAAGCCAAAAACACCATTCGTTCAATTTCATATATATGTATATATCTATATATATATATATATATATATATGTGTGTCCGTGGTCTCGATAACTTTTGACAGGAACCTCCGATTTTGATGAAATTTTGTATGAAGGTGTAAGACCAGGTCTATTTTCATGAGTTCGCAAACCAGCATGATCGGGTTATGGGAACGGGGTTTTATGGGGTTTCAAAGGGGTCAAAAATGGGTTTTTGGCATTTTTGGACCTTAATTTTCAAAATTCAACAATTTTAACTGAAACTGTTTAAAATAGCTTAAAAAAACAAACAATTTTGTATTTTGAATTTTTAACTTCGCTTAACAGGTTACGTAGAAAAGTCAAAAATAGGTTTCCCATGTTAATCTTATGGGAAATCAACAAAACCCTATATCACGCTTCTTTATTGGAATAACTTGATAAAATTTGGCATGTATATTCACTAGGTAGGGTTTAACTGATATTTGCTTACAACACCCATATGGCGGCAAACCTACATACTCATCCCCATGGGGTTTATGGGGAAAATTAAAAAGTGCCGAATATTGATAAAATTTGATATTTACCTTACCTAACTATTACATTTCCTTACAAAACTAACATTTTCTAACAACATCCCATGGCAGCAAACCTACATACTCATTTCTATGGTGTTTATGGGGAAAATACTAAATCTCAAGATTCTTTGGAAATTCGCTGAGTACGCAGGTTTGCTGCGACGGGAGTATTTTACACATACGTACAAACTCAATACGCCTCTACATTTGCGCCTTGTGTTACCTGTAAATCTTCTAGGCAACTTTTTAATTCGTTATAAACAACCGTTTTCTATTTTAGTTAACATTTCCTCAGTAATGGACGACACTGCATTTATTATTGTCTGTTTTAGAGTTTCTAAATTCAGAACTGGGGAGGAAAAAAGAAAATATTTGACAAACCCGACATAAAGAAATCCAGAGAGGTCAAGTGTCGTGAACAAAGTGACAATTTAGTCAGGCTATCATGAGTGGTTTTTGTAGTGCATTATAAGTAAACTGCTTTCTGGTCAATCAGCTGAGCTTAGATATTAACAAATTATTGACAGCAAAACTAGATTAAATTCCCTTGAAAACAAGAAATGCAAGATACAAGTAGCTATGTGTCTATGCAGCAAAGCAATGAAATCAGTGCAAGACTTTGTGGACGCTCGGTATTTTAACAAGGAAGAAAGGATATCTAATAAAATATTCAGTTTCAAACTAGTGCAATGAGAAGATTAAGATGAGTAGCAAAACTTATTTGAGGGCATTTCTAGTTTCTATGTTACAGATGTTTATTATATTAGGCCCACATGTTATTCGAAAGATATCAAAGCAAACCTTATTGAGAAAACTATGAATGCTCTTCTTATACTCCCGACTTAATTTTAAGAGACTCAAAAATAGTAAATGAATCACAACTCGATTATTAGGAAACTGTATGTGATACAATCCCAATTAAATATTGACTGCAAGACTTAACTGACTTGCAAGACTGTTGAGGCTTGACTGGCGTAAGACTTGTTCTCTCCAGCACACAAAGAACCCTTTAACCACTACTGCTCAACAGACAAAACTGTAATTTAAAAATAACTAAAGTGTTGGAACATGAAGATCACTCACCGACAGTATCAGCCAGGTATGTAGGGCTACTGAGGCCGTGAGAGACGGGACGGGTCCTGACACCTGACACACGGGGACTCCAGCATCCAAGTCGCGGTCGCTGCACACTAGTTTGGGACCATCAGCCGCCGACCTGTCGACTGTCCTGTTTCATCCTAGTCTCCCACCCTTCTCGTTCTGACCCTCTCTAGTTCTAGGGCTAGACGCTTAGTCTGTGCGTGGATGTGTAAGGATATTTACAGTGTAAGAAATGCTTGCAATTAAAGTATTAAGTTTGCTGATTAATATTTTAGTTTTTGTTAAAAATTCACTTGTTAGGGAGTGTTTGGAAACTGTTATGTAACTGGGAGTTTTGGAGAGTACGTAATGTTCAGGTATTTTTTACACGTTTAAATTAAAAATTTAAAAACTAGCAAGTTTTTTTTTAACAATTACAATTACAACATTTTTTCTTTTGTAAATTATTTAAAAAAAGTAATGTAACCAAAACTGTTTTGGTTGGATACAATTAAGTTTTAAAACTTCAAAGAGTTTTTGTGGTTCTGTTGGGATTAAGTTCAGTTTTTGCTGCTCGACTTAATAATTTTTAGATATAAAATAAATCAAACATATGTATATTTTAACTTTTATCAACTGTTTTTAAATTATCAATGTTAAATGTAAGTAAGTTTTTGTAAAAAAATTTAAATACTAAATAACAATTGATGCTATGTTATGAATCACTTCTTACAAACTTAAATTAAAAGGAACATTAATTTATTTAATTATTTTTAGCTTGATAGAATTTACAAAAGATTTATGATCTTTTGATAGTTTTCATTTAAGATAAAAATTATATCTTAATCACGTAATGTTAAATTAAATAAATACAACCCCCGTATAAGGGGGTTTTGGCTATTTTGGACCTCGATTTTCAAAATTCAAGACTCTCAACAAAAACCATTTAAAGAGCTTAAAAAACTAACAAATTAGTATTTTGAATTTTTAATTTGGCTTAACAGATTACGGAGAAAAGCCAAAAATAGGTGTCCCATGTTAATCTAATAGGAAATCAACAAAACCATATATCTCGCTTAATTATTGACATAACTTGGTAAAATTTTATTTGTACATTCACTGGTAGGGTTTAACTGATATTTGCTTACAACACTATTTGGTGGCAAACCAACATTCTCACCCCCATGGGGGTTATGGGAAAAATTAAAATCGCCAAAAAGTGATAAAATTTAATTATTATCTTACCTAACCATTAAGTTTTCTAACAACTAACATTTTTTAACAGCATCCCATGGCAGTAAATCTACATACTCAATCCTATGGTGTTTAGGGGGAAGTACAAAATATCAAATTTCTTTGGAAATTCGCTGAGTACGCAGGTCTGCTGCGATGGGGGTATTTAATGTTACTTCTACATTATTGTATCTAAAGTCGATTATTCAAATATCTAGTTTAAAAAGCTCTTGTATACATAATACATACCCTTTTACAGAATTCGGCACATATAATAGCCTACTTCGTTAAATTGAATTTTACTACATCCGCCCTAGTAGTTTAATTATAATACCAATTTTACTTTTAGCAAGTTTAATAATAGCAATAAAATTTTCTATAAAAAAAGGCTTTTCATTCTTTGAGTACCCCTAACGTTTTTTGAAAATAAAAGTATGCACAAAAGTTTTCAAGCTTATTGAAAAGTATCATTGCATTAAACCTTTAAAACAACAATGTATACAGTTGTGCAGTAATGTTAGCTGTTTGCACGCCGTGGTCGGGAGACTTGAGAGAACGCCCCGGGTCCACCATGGTATCGACGTGGATGTAGAGCGGCGTCTTAAGAAGGAGAAGAGAGGGAGGTAAAGATGGCGGAGGTAAGGCACCGATCGATGCTTTGTTTCACACCCTCGCCCGGCCTTGCTTCCCCCAAATTATTCACCCTAAAACCATTTAAGAAAGTTACACAAGCTTCATAAGCCTTCGCTGAGGGTCAAAGTGTAATTTCGGGATAATACCTTTACTGCATTATCGAAATCACGAGTTACAAGACCAGCTTTGCTACAAAGCGTATTATAAACCTTGTAAGATAAAGTGTCTAGTAAACGTCAAAAGCAGTTTATTTGTTGTAGGTGGAAATTTTTCTCAAGGAATCTGCCGATTCATATATTGCTCGCCGCGTCTTAGTCACACAACTGTCCGGGTCATAATGAAACAGTACATTTATAAAACATTGTAATTGCATTAATAATATAAATATTAATTTCTGTGCTAAAATTTAATAAAAAACCGTACGGTTCCTATACGAAACTGTGTATATGAATGGCACTTGGAGAGTTTTGATTAAGTAACAATATTTACATGCTATTTCAGAATGACATGATTGAAGGTGAGGTATCTTCAGTTTGTATTAATTTTTTTCCTACACTTACCAGTTTCTTAGGGACTCGTCCAATTGTTGAAACGCACAAGACCCTATGTTCAAACTTGAAAAATACACACGTACTTTAAGACCATCATTAACGTTTCCTTTTTTTCTGCGAGAGTTTTTTTCAACAATTTTATGAGTCCCGAAGAAGTCTCTGCGGTAAAAAGTTTAATAAGTAGGTAAAAATTTTAAAACAAAATATTGTTTAAATTTTTACATGCATTTATATTACCATATCAGTCATGGTTTCAGTCTTAGATTTCGACTACATTTATTTATTTATTTGATAATATGACAAAATTGTTTTGTTCTTATCATCCATCAATTTTTCCTTTTCCTTTTTGAAGTAAACAAGGTAATTACCCACTTGTAATCCAACGTAAATGTCCGGAGCGTTTTCTATGCAATTTCCAGTTCTAAATATTAAATTATTTTTCACACGTAGCTTATTGGACTTTAGTTATAATAATTATGTTGATCAATTGTTAAAAAATGCCCCAAATACGTATAGATAGCGAGCTTTCTCATAGCCGTTTCAAGTACTACAAAAACAATCTCAGGTTTGGGTTTTTTAACAAAAGCCAAATTAAAAATAGGTCTAAGTTAATTCATGGAAAAAAGTAATCTGAAGCCAGAAAAAGTGTTTGAATTGACATTGTCGTATATTTGTGAATACTGTATTTTGAGATTTCTTGTTTTAAAACCAGTGTATTCTTTGTACCTTTTAACCAATTTTGAAATTTGCCTCTCAAAGAACAATGTAAAATGGTGAAAATAGTGGTTTGGTTTCAATTATGTTACATTACTGTAGTTTCGCACCAACGACTGAAAGTGGCCCGAGATTGCTTTTTTTATGTCCGAGACGTGCATAGACGTGTAGACGTGTGCGAGACGTGTAGTTCATGAAAATGTTTGAGGGCTATTCAAAATAATTCTTAGGCAGATCGGCAAACGATTTTCAAATCATATTTAAAACACTTATTTTTTAACCAAAAACCCTATTAACATATAACTGTTTGTTTGAAAATTAACATTACGTTCCGCTATAAACAATATAATTTGCCGTTTTTGCCAAAATGGGCACTTCTAAATTCGTAATTGTTTAATATTCGGTGACTCAATTAATTGCCAAACAGATAACTTGCATTAAAAATATTATTTTTTTCTTAATATACAAAAATCAGCTTTAATGATCTAGCTATAGAAATTTTGGTCCAGGAAGTTTCCGGACCTTGAGCTATTGAACGGTGTTTTGGGAAACAAAATGAAATTTTATAGCTGATGACTGTGTAGTTTGGTGATTTTTAATTTATCACGGAGTAATTATCAAGTAAGTTTACATTCATCTACATTCATCTTCCTTTAGACTACCCCTTGTAATATTTAAATATAGACTAACTATGAAAATTTATGTATTGTCATAGATAGGAAAGATATCAAAATTAGACTAAAAACATTATGAATGTACATCCTTCGAACTTAATGTTAAAAACTAATTGAAAAATTAAAACATATATTTACGATAATGATAACAATTAACGTAATGCCGGGGAAATTGGTTTAACCTTTAAGTTGACAAATTATGAATTAATGTAATCGTTTAATCACCGTATTATGAAACAATCTGTTAACATTAATGCAATGAGTGAAAGAAATCAAGCTGTTCAAGATTATCTTATGATATAAAAGTTATTTTTCAAATCGGTTTAAAATTATTCCTTTATGTAACATAGCTAATTCAATTTTAGATCCTTACAAAGTCAATCGACATGGCAAAATATAATTGTATAGTTATCATCTCACTTTATCTTTATAAACTAAACTATAAAAATAGCACCAAGTCAATAAAATAACAAAGCATACTAGAGTTATTTTGAAATAAAAACAAAAAAGTATTCTAAGTATAAATATTATATTCTTGTGATTTTTTTTGTATAGGTAAATTACAATGGTCAATTGGTACAATGGTACAATCGGTAAATGAAACCGATTTTGAGTTTCATATTGTTAGTATGGATTGTCATGTGAGTAGAATTTTCCATGTCTTCGCCCTGATTAAGATTTAAATTACAATTTATTGTTATTGCTGTCAACAAAATAGTTTCAAAATTAGTCAAAGGAAATAACTCAAATTTGCATAGATTTTCTCACAATAAGAAGTTTTTGTAATGGAAACGTGAATTCACTTGTTTATCAAATATAATCAATTTAAACAATTTTGTTTACAAATTAATTTTTGCGTAAATTTAATTATATTTTTTGTATAGTTTTTAAAGCTTTGTTAACGTTAAAACTAAAAGAATCTTAATACAAAAACTAATTTATTAATTAGTTAGGTCTTCAGTAGCCGATTGAGGCTAAATAGGAATAAAGACAAGGAAACTCATTTTGAAAAAAAGTTGAACCCATTTCTGACTAGCGTGATAGGTTTTTTTCGTAACACTACATGTATTAGATTAAACCCATCGAAGGGCCTACGTGCAGCTATAGTACAACTCTTAATATTTGAATATAATTTAGGATGACATCTAATTAGGAACTTCGTCCTCTCTATGACACTAGGGATAGAGCCACTATCTCATGAAAGGCCAATGTCATCACAAATTGTATAAAATGACTCAACCGTGTTACAATAGTAACAACTCTTGGAACACATTGATTTTTTGATAGTAAAAGAAAGTTTGTTTGTTATAGGGGATGGAAACTTTCATTATGTTTAAAAACCAAATTGGTCGCTTTTGAGCAACGAGTACACTAGTAATTAAAAAATGTAGCGATTAACAGTTTTTATACTAGAATAGCATGGGTCCTTACGGTTTTTTTCTCAGTAAGGGCAATTTCCGAATGGTTTGAAAAAGGACCATAAGGAGAAGAGAGAGCCCAATCTTACACTGTTAGAAGGATAACTATAAAAATTATGTTGAAAATCGTATCTGTTTTCACCATTACTAGTAAGTTCGCAATTCATTGATCATTGTTTTATGAGTAAAATTATTAATATTACCTAAACCAAATTCTTTAACATTTCTACTATCAAATAAGTGCACGCCACGCCGCATATGAAGCAGGTCGTGGATGGCAGTACGAGTAGAACTCGTAGGGCATCACATCGTCGGACCTCGCCGTAATGCTGGGGGGTTTGTTAAGTTCATTAGACCGTTAGCAATATGGCGTCTCCAATATTGATCTAGTTCCACCCTTATTGTTTCAAGCTATCCCTTAAGACTCCTTCCATCGCATTCCTTGCTGCGGTCCTTCCCCCACCCCCTTCCGCCCCGGTTTTAACACCCTTCCATATTTGATTACTTGTGTTATGTCTAGGAACCGCAGCCCCGAACCACAAGACGACATGTCCTTTGCTCCAACCTCGCCGATTTTGAATTTCAATAACCCTCTAGAATGTTATTGCCCAACTTGTTACTGAAGTTGTAAATGTGGACATTTGCATGCGGGACTGTTATGTGATCAAAGTGTTTGATGAGATGTACTCCATCAAGCAAATTAAATTGTTATAGAACAAAATTTTATTGACTTGCAAATTAATACGTATTATTTAATGTAAGAAATATCCTGCACTTATAAAACTAATTATAAAAACTTTAAGTAGTTTCAGCTCAAACTAAAAGGTTAGTTATAAAATATTTTGAGTAGGTTTATTTAGAAAAAAAATTGTTGCAGCAGACTATGGTACCAAGTTTATTTTTGGTTCGACTTTGATATTCATGTTGTTTTCTTTTCATAAGAATGTCAATAGCCTCAACAAGCGTGTTGGCTATAATAATAATATTTTAAGGGAATAGATAATAATTTGAAACATAATTTAAATCTTCAATGTTTGCAATAAGTAAAATTATAATTAATTTGAATTTTTAAACATGTCTATTATTGGCAACTAAACGGTATTAATGTCATGTTTACGTTGTTTAAATACCAGCGCCCCTAAATAGATGTCCATGAAAACTCATAATTTTGTTCACACTTGCCAGTAGTTTTTAAGCGATTTCATTCAATTTTTACTCATGCAGTTGAAAACATTTCATACAGACGTCACAAATTTACTTTCAATTTAATGAATATTTTTTATTTCTTTACAACGATAATGTAACATTTTACAAGCGGCCAGCCTTTATGTACGAGCAAAAAATAACCAGATTTAAACGGCACGTTCCGTTCCAAAAAAAGCCCCCTCCCGTGTGCGCGTGCCGTCATAGACTGCTTTCAAACACGTTTGAGCAACAATCGACGTCAATGATTTAAAAAAAAGTTTTTTTCGTGCTAAACAGCTTTTACATCTTTTGAATCATAAAGGGTTTGGGAAAGATAAAAATTCTGCTCTGCTCACCCTATCACAAAACAATGATTATAATAAACATTACCTAAAGCCATGGTTTACTACGATTGCGTAAAATAATTCGAAGGCTTTGTAATTTAGTAACAAAACCTTAGCTTTTTGAACTTATCTTATTTTCTTTTTCTTAATGGTTTTTAATACTTATTTGTGCTGCAATAGGAGGGTGGGTTTACTCTTTGAGCTCTAACACCATCTCCTCAACAACCAAAATCTTATTAAAATTAAATTAAACGAAATCAGATAAGTGTAACGAATTTTCATCGTTAAATATCTTATGGCATGTTCGCCCCCATTTTAAGATAATTCTTTTCTAAGAGAAAAAAGTAGTTTATTTATCATCATTCTGAAATGAAGTTTTGGACACATTGAATAAATTATGTTACCAAATTATTGAATGGTGCACTCCGGTTCGAGTTTATATTGTAGCTCAAACAGCTACAATTACATTTTACAGGTTTACATTTCCAACCTTTTTAGAAAATGAAATTGGACATAAAAGATATGAACCAGATTACCAGATATGAACAAATATGTATGATAAAATGTATATCAGTGCAACATCGAAAAAATATAACTGTCGTACATATCAACCCTTTCACGTCATTATTCAGTGTGAAACTTATATTTCTGGAGTGAAGGAAAACTCCAACAATCCGATGTTAATGAATTCACAACGTTCCAATCTTAAATCACAAACGCAAAGAAAGTAATTAGGGCTGGACCGGAAGAAGCTAGGTGTAATGGAGCGAGGACAAAGGCGATGACAAATATCAGAGTTTTAGACAAAGCCGTTGTAAGATAACTTCCTCTGCCGCAAATCCAATTTGGCCTCCGGGTCAAATGTTTCTTGCTACTGCGACGCTTCTTGTGACTACAATCCTACTAATGCAATCCGGCCAGGTCCACTAACAAGGCGATGGGATACGTAGTGTAGGGATGGGAGGGGCGTGGAATTTGTGTTGTAAATATGACAACTTAGTTTCTTCAATCAGTAATCACAAGCTTAAAGATAAAAATATTTTTTAAGATGATTTGAAATTAAAATTAAACATTTTTGTATCGTAATACTTAACGTAGTACTTTTGGTAATAGTCTTCGATTATCGCTTATAAATCTGTATGAGCTACATTAACATTATGCAAAGTAATAGCATAAGAAGATAACATTTTGTAACATAAGAAGGCTGAACAAAATTTATTCCTACAATGTATATTTAAAAAATAAATAAATGGAAAAATTACTATTTCCTAGAAGTTTGTTAAGTTCCGTCTCTTTCATTTCCTTAATAACACTACTTTCTGCCAACATAATGATATTTTTTGCATTTAAGAAAACATTTGGCCAACCAATAAAAATAATAAGCATTTTTTATTATATTAGGGGAAAGAAGGGTAATGGTGCGCACCTAAGGGAAAAAAAATTCTTCCCAGAAAATATGCGGGCAAAAATTACCAATACATGTGTCAAACTCTTTGGTATTTAATGTAGTTTCTTATAAAAAATTATCATTATCATATATATTAACATTGATTAAATATACAACATTATATAAGAATATGCACTTGCGCACGATTTCCCTACCCATCGGGTAATTGTGCGCATGGGGGTGGGTAATGGTGCGCAGGGACGTATGGGTTGAAATAATTAGAATAAATGTGTTTCATTAATATAAATTCAATATCAATATAACATATGGAATGTATTAAAGCTAAACAATACTTTCTTGGAGCTTTACAATACACTTAACAAAAGTTTTGATTAAAATTACAAAATTGTTCAAGGGTTAATGCAAAATTAACACACGTAGGCTAATTTTCTGCTGTGTCTGCACCTGAGCTGTCTGATTGACTCCAGGACGAACAGTTTATGAGCATCTGTAAACAAGAATGTGAAAAGGGGAAGTAATTTTTTTTCTTACCTATAACTACATGGTGCCCACTGCCGCGCACCATTACCCGATATCGCATTCGAAAGTATTTTATTTTCTCACTATCATAAGAAGGGATGAAACCATAAATTAATTGGCTCAAACGATAAAGCAAAGACTACCATTAATTGTAATACTAAATAAGTATTAAGTTATCTAAAGATCTGCCCTGACCTTACTATTTTCTGAGGCGCAAAAATAACATGACACACACGACTTTTAGATTTTGGCCTCTCATAACCTCAAAAATTTCAGTATCGAAAACCACAAGGTCGGGTATTAGTTGTTGAGTCCCCCGCTAGGCTGCAGCACATACTGGAGTTTTTTAACTTATTTCATTCATAAGAAACTACGATGCGCACCTTTACCCGCCGCGCACGATTACCCTACTCTCCCCTATAACAAATATAATATTGGATTATTTGTCAAAAATATTTCAACTGTGCCTTCCAAATGTTCATCCTAGTATAACTATATACATTAATTAACTAATAAATAATAGTGTTTCAACTGTTCAACATTTTTTTAAAGATCGTTGTTTACTTTAGAGAACAACATGAGACCTTTAAAATGACAATCAAGCAGAAGAATGAAAATTAGTGCGGGAACAACATTGTGAATTACGGGCAACAGTTAAGTACAGATGAATCTTTAGTAAGTTTTTTGTTACATGCTAAAATGCCCGAAAACAGGCTGGATATAGGGTGTCCACAAAGTCTTGCCCTGATTTCATAGTTTTGCTGTGAGTTTTTCCTTCATTAATTTGTTAATACCTAATTCGGCTGATTGACTTCAATGAAGTTAACTTATAATGCACTACAAAAACAAATCGTGATGGCCTGACTAAATTGCCACCTCGTTCACGACACTATTGACCTCGCTGGATTTCTTTATGTAGGGTGTTTTCAAAGATATTTTTATTCGTCCCCAGTTTCGAATTTAGAAACCCATAAAGAGGGAATAATAAAGACATCGACGCCCATTATTCAGAAAATGACAACTAAAATACAAAAGGTTGTTAATAAAACAAAGTCGCCTAGAATATTTACAGGTAACCCAAGGTGCACACATAGAAAAATTAATTGTTTATTGAATTTGTTCATAGCTGAAAAAATTAATAAGTCACTTGTTAAAACTAAAACTAAATATAAAACGCCATCCTACCTCCAATTGTTTTCATATTATTCAGTTTCTTCATCAGGGCAAGACTTCATTTACACCCGGTATTTCATAGTGCCGGTATTCCTTCGAGGATAATCGTTATGTTCCAACGGCTTTCCCTAACCATATCATATTCTCTGGTTTCCTCGAATGGTGACAAACTTTCAAATGTAGATTTCTCACAGCAAAATATATTTATCTTTATTAAACTATTATTTATTTTTGATAACCTTCGTTATTAAGTGTAAGCAATAATAGAGTTGTTTAATGTTTTGGCAATAGAATTAGTAAAATGGTTGAAATTAATAAAAACTAATAAAATTATTGTGATTCAATTGACATTTCGCTTAATTTTTACAACACTAACATCAAACACACAAAAAAACTTTAAATTATATACAAATTTAGTTAGTTTATGGATAAATGAATAAGGACGCTAAAAAGCTTATCTGAAGAAAGTTTGCTCTGGGGATCTTAGAAATCATATAAAATTGTTTTCGTCTGCATGACGAACAGCGTTTTTTGACATGTTATAGAATAATTATAATATCTTTGTAACGTTCAAAACTTGTTTTGTATGACAATCGCTGTATTTAAAATGGTTCAATATAAGTCAACTTGTACATTTTCTAAAACTAATTTAAATTTAACAATTTTAACAGTATTATTCTTCCTACGTATCACAAAGCCAATCTAAAATGAGAGGTGCAAATAAGAGGTTTATGACTATGAGGGTGATGGTTTAAAATTTCAAAGCTTCCATAGAAATTGCTGAAACAATATTACAATTAAATATTTTTTCTACTAAAATAATATTTTCTAAATCACTCATTCGAATGACTTTTTTAATTCATAAAGCGTTTTAGTATATTCGAAGTCTTTTAAGATTTTACTTGAAATAACAAATGTGAGTGTTCTACTCATAACAGTATACCGAAATAGAATTTAAATCAAACAAATGTAAAAATGCATCGTTTTAGAAAATCATAAACAACTTAAATGGCCCGTCATCTATTTTAGAACAGAAATGAGGTAAACCCCAATATTACTCAGTACATGAATTTAATCCAGGCAGATTTTCACGTAGCACTACAAGGTTGTGTCAAAGAAGCTTTCACATGATCGGTGGTCACAGTTGCAGCAGTGGAGGTATTTCTCAGAACGTTATCGTCGCATGTTCGTCTGTAGCCGCAGCGTCACGCGGCCGCGCCGGTAGCGCCGGTTCTGTGGTCGCCTAATGAATTAATTCGTCTTGATGAGCTGAAATCTAATCTGTGTGTTTTGTGGTGTTTAATAAAGTCGACGCGGGGTGTGATTTAATTTGGTCTGGATTAGTCGCTCTAAGCTCCTCACTACAATGTCTACCGGACGTCAACTCGGACTGTTTAGGCATTCTCTTGCCTTTATAACGGAGATTTTCAATTTGGAGAGACTCAGCTTATTGGAAATATAGTGATAAAATGTCTAATTTTACCCGTCAACGATATGACTCATTTAATTAATTTGGATTGTTTGATAATATTCCTGTTCGCTTGAACTATGCCTACTTGTGCGTAGTTTAAAAATAAGGTTATACAACATGCTAGGTTCCTATCATTTGATGAGAAATGTAAAATGGCATCCCCACTTAGAATTATTTCTAAAATCTGAAAAATACCTTGTACCCCGAACAAATTAAACTTTAAACCCTTTTTAACGTTTATATGGATGTCAAAAATATTTTTACAAAATTTTTAAAAGTTCATCTGGAAATATGAATTAGGTTGAAAGGTTTTCATTTTAATATCGTAGTAGTCGTTGAATAATGCGACCGTTCGTGTTGATAGTTAAACGATAGTCTTATGTATTGGTTATTGTTTAAGGCCTACGGAATGTTATATTACGAAAATTAATTAAATTTGATCTCCTATTTTTGAACTTAAAATGTCTATCATGCCAAAGATATTCAGTGTAAAAAAGTTATTTAATTCTTGAGTGAACATTCTCTTCTTCAGTGGTTGGGCGATGGTGATGTCAAGTAATTTTCGAAGGATACAACAAAACAGGTCTGCTGAAAAATATGACCAAGTCATGTGTTTTTTTATTTATTTTTTTATATTTTTTATTGTGAATTAAAATACAAACAAATTAACATGTATGGGCTATTCAAGTTAAAATAGGGTTGCTAAAAACCTTTGTTTATTTAAAGGCATATAAGTTAAAAGTGTTACAAATAGTTTTATTAGCAAACACACTTGTCATGACTAATAAGGTATTTAATTAAATTGTTTTCCTCTTTGCTTTTGCATCAGGCTTATTCCCGTAATTTATCTCTGATGCTTAGTATAAATGTCACTTGGATTTTTCCATCTAATAAATAAAACATTTATAACCTGAAAAAACCAACTCCAGATCTCAAATCATTAAAGAGAACACGTCGTTTGTTCAAGTAAAAAACCGTTTAAATTGAAAAAAAAAATCATTACCATTTCATTATTGTGCAAATATTTTATTATATATAACCATCGTTGAACCTAAAAAGCATATTTACGTAAAGGGTGTATTGATTATCTCATGGCATTATCATATTATATGTAGCCTGATAAGATGCCACATGTCTGCATTTATCATCGCTTTTTATTGAATGCATTTTTTCCATTTTCGCAACTGATTTCTTCTATTAAAATAAGTATTCCAATATTCAGTCATCGATTTATTTCTGAATCTCCTCTTTAGTGTGGGTTGATGGACTTTATCCAATGTATTTATTAAATATCATGTAATTTTCAGCTTAAGTAACGGGTGTGTTGTATATATCGTTGTGGTAATACATAGTTTAAACTAATTACAAAACAAGAATAAAAGAGGAAAAATAACAAGAAATTAACTTAAAATAAGTATACTTTTTACATAAATAATTGTTTTTTATGTTTGTAACATAAATATGTTAAGATTTATAATCCAGTATCATTTTATGTCTTTTACACAATGCTTGAAAATAAGAAAATTAGTAAAACCAGCATGCTCTGTTCATTGTGGGGTGGACGAAAAAAGCTACACTTTTACAGTCCTATCTTCTAAAATAAATCTGTTGGTATGCTTGACTTTGCATAACAAAATCTGCAAAAAAAATTGGACATACAGTATATCAAATGCCATATGCTTATCATACTACCCTTGTACCACCGTCTACATGGATGAACCCTGGAAATCTTTTCTTAGTCCATAGCCATACTATACATTATTTTAAAGATTTTAGTAAAGAGAGTACATAGACCTCAAAAGGTCAAATATTTCAAAAGTTATTGCATTTCAAAATTTTGATAGTATTATTTAAATCTAAATTTTGAACGTCTGCCATTTCACCCGAGCGTTTACGGCATTGTATTCTTCATTTTAGGACCTTAGATTTGATAAACATAAACTTTCTGGAATATATTTAAATTCCGTATGTTTAATATTAAATTTTATTGTAACTCCTTATGGGCCTATCCCCCATTTTTGGGCATGATCCCCATATGGAATTTCAGGGGACCTTTCGGAGGAAGATAAGCGGACACCATAGAACCCTTTCCAAAGGAATTGCCTGTCCAAAAATTATTTGATTTTTCCCGACCAATTTTACTACTTTGAAACATTACGGATTACGGCATAATCATACTAAGATACGTCCCAAGACAAATTTAACTTTATATCATCAGCTTTACTTATACAATGCTCCCGGATTGTATATTAATACCCTTATAGAAAGAGTTTCAGACAGTGATATAACGGAAGATTTTATCATGGATCATAATTTGGATAATGCAAGTTGATAATCCTGACGAATTTTTGAAACCGTTATAGTTGATTGTATAACTTGAAAATAAGTTAGTATCGTATTGCTGTATGATTTATACTCACTTTGATTACAGTGGTTTTAAAAATTTTTATGTGCCACAGTGTAAAATTTTTTACAATAAAATATAATATATATTAAGCAGCTTCTTTGTGATTTTCTTCTGAATATTAAATTATGTCATTTATAATAGTTTATTGAGCTTCTGTAAAGAAATGCCTTTTCTGTGAAGGGACCACTTTTCAGGCTTTTAACCTAGAGGAAACCCGCTTATTCATTTAATTGTAAAACATATATTTAGTTATGAGTTATGAATGTATATTTAATTTGTGTTGTATTGTTTTTTATGTAGATATGTGTAAACACACATTTAATATATATTGTTATTATTATTATCTGCAAAGTACAAAATAAACTAAAACTATCATTTCTTTTACACAATCCATGACGTTGCGATGTGAACAAACTTTTACACAGGTTTTTCAAAAAAATTTAAGTCGAGGATAATCGTTTTAGAATACACCCAAGTTTAGGTTCCTGTCCAGACGCTGCAAAATCAATAGTAAAATATCGAACTAAATTTATGTCAGGAATGAAATTCATAAGACTAGAATACATTATCCTTAAATATAACTAAAAATCCATTAATGTTTTGAAGGGTGTCTGATTAATGAGTGTTTTCCAAGATAACATCCGCGGCGTTGTGGGTGACGAGGGGTTGGGGGGCGGAGGGGCGAGTGTTGTTTGGGGGGGGGGGGGTGATGATGATATACTCCGTGTCGCCTCAGATCGTCTTCAGATCCGGCGATTACACATGATAATTGCCCCAATGACGTCATAGACTCAGTCATCCTAATCATTGATAATCAATGGACAAGACAGATTCATTTCTTAGTAAAAAATAAATATTTAAATTAATTTAAACCATAGTTGATTAAGATGTACTTTTTTTATCTGTTGAGGATTGAGAGTAATATTTATGTTATTTAAATAAAAATTTATGGAAATCGTGAAAATTAAATCTAGAATTTGATCTGAACGAAAGAGGCACAAAACAAACCTCATTTAGTGACATTGTAATTTTAATTAGCCTCGTTAGTTTTTATCTTTTATTTGAGTTATCATACTGCAAATCATACTCTCAAAAAAACTACAATAACTGCTGTGCTTACTATTGACAATTTTTCATATTTTCTTAACAAATCAAATTATTTGATTGATTTATATCTACAAATAAGATTTATAAACTACAAAATTAGCTAGATAAATCTTAATTAATTGAGAAATGTAGTGGCATTTAATCGCTCTAGAGTACACTTATAAATTACATGCCTACAAACATTAGTTGTCGTGAATCATGAGTCATGGAATTAAAATTAATCATAAATATCAATGAAAAAATGAATAGTTTACTTTAATAAAACATTATGTTGCCAATTAGATTATTTTGTTTTATTTTATATTTCAGTATTGGGGATCGGAGTAAAGCAAGAGAATCACTATCACTCTGTGCCTGAACTCAGAGTTACCGCCACATTAGAAGACGGAGTGAGCCGATGGCATGGTGAAGATTGTCACACGTTGGGTGAAACACACGCATAGGACCACAAGGTCACCGGAGTCCCAACACAACGCCTGTCCAATGGACGGGCGTGTTTTAATGGTAATTAATATAGACTATTAGAATTAATACGTAATTAAATGTATATCTATGTAGTCCATTTATAAAAGTGGCGTAGTCAGATTTGGTGATTATTAAAATATCACAAAATAATTCCCGATTAAATTGTCATATACTTAACACTTATAGTAAAAATTTTCATTTAAATTATTTCAAATGTAAAAAAGTTGTAATTTTTACTTTTGGGGGAAAATACTAAATACCTACGGCATTCCTGCAATCTACACATTTTGAGCGAAAAAGATTCGCTTTTAAGAGAGATAGGGTAATTCTGTTTCAATTTCCTTTTTAGGTATTGGTAGAGATATGTTCCAAGTAAACAATTTAACTAAAAGTAATAATTATAATAAAGTCACTTGATAGCTTAATTGAGCTGTCTTGCAGTTACGCCTGTACACATACCAAAATTCGGTTCGAATGCACAACATGTGTGTGCAGTACGTACAGACTTGAAAAATGTGAACTCTGTTCTCTTTTTAAGGGGCGACTAAAACTTGCATTGCCAACTACAAACAAAAAATGTAAACGAAACTACTACTGAAATGGGTTAAGTAACAGTCAGAACGTATTTAAAATCCAAGTAAAATCAGCCCTTCGCCCCACAGTTTATTCATTGCCTACAATCAGGCGAGATGGCTCTTGAGAGTGGACGTTTAGTGTGGCTCATCGCGCATTCACCTCCATGAGTGTTTAATGAGCCTGGAGCCACGGCCGCGCTGCGCCGTTCATGCATTCTTCACCGACTCACATTGTTCACACCGTCCTTGCAATTAATTAATACTCTCCCCATAAATCTACAAGTTGGCGCAGTAAGCCCTTCTTATCTCCCCAGATTCAGTCGGACTTTGTCTCCCGCCCGCGATCCTCCTGATTCCGTTGTCTTCATTATTTAGTGGAGTTGATAATTCCGTTTGATCTAGATTTAAAGCTGGTTCATCGCCGTTTTAGGGCTTGTATAGGAGGTAATTTAATACGACTGTTAAGTAGTCAATCCATTTAATTTATAATACAATATTTCAATTTCACTGATTGGATGTGTTTATGTAACTCATTTTTCTACAGCAAACTGTATCGATATATATTTTCTTGTATGTAATCTTTTGAAAGTCAATACATATAAATTTCTTGTAACAATAAAGGATATTCAATGTGAGTGGAATGGGGAGTGATACCTGGATTTGGTTTTGGAATGAATTAATATTGGAGAACCTTTTTAACAATTACTCAAAGTTCACATTTATACCAATAAACTAAAAACTACACATTTAACAATTCAATATTTTTTTTGTTATTTTATGGGTTGGATATGTGTTATTTATTCACCGGTAATAACAATTCGGGCTACGGAAAATTAAACTTATCAGCCATTAGAGAAAACTACCGTTTAATATAAAAAACAATAAATTAATTTTTGGAGTTTTTAAGCTTGACTGATGTAGTTTTCCATGTATCATCACGAATAACAAGGCAGTAGGAAGTAACGTTACGCTCCATCAACTAGTTATCGGGTCACTACCTCCCCCCCCCCCCCACCTTATGATTGTTTCCTACAGGACGCGGGCTAATGTAACAGGATTACGGCGAACTGTACAAAGTTGGGCTCCGCACAAAGCCCTGAGGGCGCCTATATATTATGTATGCAAATAACTAATATGTTGAGGTTAAGAAGTCGGTAGAAGTTCGGACAAGCCCTGCGGGGGATGTAATGGCGGCCTAAGGGTAAGACTGTGTGGGGGAGGGGAGGGGTGATGGAGTGCCGACATTCCCCCCTCCCCCCACCCACGCTGGCCCTAAAGTTGCAACCCTTCATTTCGTACAATTACGCTATTACCTGGAACCGTGTTAACACCTGGTAGATGCAGACGTAGATGATGTATAGAAGCCGTGTAGATGTGGTCCACTTAAGTTATCAACGTAAGGCCGGCATTGTTGTGTACCTAGCCTGGCTCTGACACACTCATTGTCTCGCCCCGCTCTCTGCAGCGTCTGTATCTGTGGAAGACGAGGCTGGATATAACTCAGTTGTATTCATTGACAACCGCCTTGCCATATGGAAATAACGTTTACCTACTTGGAATATTATGTAACGCAATTGAAATTTTGTGATATACAGGGGTATTACAAATTTCTGGTTTCGATTATAAATATTACAGGGTTAATTTGTTACACTATCTTAGTTGAAACTATTGAAAAAACTCAAAAAGATTATTTACATTGGTTTGGGTGCCGATCGGCTGTTTGTTAAATCAATTTTTTTTATGTTGTGCAATGGATAAATTTGAAGACAGAAAAGCTGATTGTGTGTTGGATCATCACATCAACCAATCTGTGATTAGTGTGTAATGATACTTTAGAACTAGAGTTAATGGAGATTATTCTTTTAATCTTATCCTATACTCTAAAATAAGCAATGTTTGTACGAAAAAATTTTTCTCTCTAAGGATTTATTATTTTTTTGTTGAATACGAGGGTTTTGGCCACCGGGAATCGATTGGAGCTGGTCCCATGTCTGGGAAAATCCGGTTTTCGTCCTAGAGCCCTTCAAAGTTCCCATGTTTTCCTTATGGAGATGTTTAAATTGAACAAAAATATATACACTGTATATATATACTGCAGATAGAAGCCAATGTGTTATATCTTTAACCTGTGGTTTAGGAAAATTATACCAAAGAGCAGCAACTTTCACTCTGGCGAGTGAGCGAAGCGAACGAGCTCGTCATAAAAAGGAAAAGGGCGAGTGAGCGGAGCGAACCAGCTTTGTGTGAGAAACGAAAGTAATAATTTTACCGAACATAAGTTCGGTCCCCCTGGTACTTTATGTTCTAAAACATGTAATGTTTGCAAGGTTATTTTTTTTCAGAGATTTTTGAAGTTTTTGTTGAAATTGGGGGTTTTGACCACGAGGAGTCATTTTGAGCTGGTCCCCTGGCAGGAAAAAAAACCTGTTTACGTCCTAGAGCCCTTCAAAGTTCCCATGTTATCTTTATGGAGATTTTTGTAACTACAAAGTGAACAGAAAAATCAGCTGATATTGGTAGATATGGTAGATTAATATGTGCTACATATATAACCGTGGTTCAACAAATTTATACCAGAGTGCACCTATTGGCTTTGCGAATCAGCGAAGCGAACGAGCTGGTAAGGAAACAAGGCGAGTGAGCGGAGCGAATGAGCTTTATCTAAGAAAGGAGAGTGACGCATAATCATTTCACAGAGCATAAGCTTGGTCCCCTTGGTACTAATCAAATTATTATTAGTAATCAAATTATGCTAGGCCTGAACTTACTAATCCTCAGGAGTACGTCATCGTTCGACCAGCGTGCCTGAGAGGTGGTACAGCATTCAATTTAGGTGGACTAGTTAGGTTCATGAATTGCTTACACCGTGGGTTCGAGCAACGCTTTTGATTTATTCTGTTTAAGAAAATAAACTTCTCGGAATAGATTAATGCCAGTATCCACTATTAATCTGGCATTTAAGTATAAAAAATTCGCTCTCTCCATACATGTGGTGATTTAGAAATATGAAAACACAAATATTTATACTTGCTTGAAGCAGTATAAGTCACCAATACAGTTTGTAGACTTGATGATGGCACAACATGATTGAGATAAATGTACTCAATACTAATTCTAGATGGAGAATTCACTAGAGGTGGTCCAAAAAGCCTGATGTTATGATGCGGAATACAGGTCATGTATGTTTTGCCTCTAATAAAGGTTGTTAACTTAATTACGGCAGTTGGTTGTAAGGCTAGACTGGTCTAATACTAGATGCTTGATGCATCATTCAATTTAGGTGGACTGGTTAAGTTCATAATGCAGATTGTCGACTTGATGATGGCAGTGTAAGTGCCTCCCACATGATGCAAGGTGTAGCCCTCACTTGGTGACGTCACTAATGCAGTATAATCTATTGCCGACTTGATGACGCATTATAAAGCCAATGTACGACACACACGCACAGTATTGTCTCCACGTCATGTTATCACACTTACTCGTGATACTTCAGCATAAACTAGCGTAAAGATGCTGTTATATTGATGGCAAATATATTTTAGTATGTCTCCTGTTAAAACCGTTTCAATATTACTTCGTGAGTACATTGATCTCAGTCATGTAGTGCCATCAAAAAGTCTACAGGCTGCATTGGCGACCTATACTGCTTCAAGCGAGTTTAAATGTTGTGTTTTCATACTTCTGAATCATCACATGTATGGAGAGAGCGTATTTTATACTTGTATACCAGATTAATTGTGCTACTAGCATTTATCTATACGCTTTTACACGCTTATTTTTCTGACATTTTTAGCGTATGATAGAGGTACATTATTTAATAAATTAAAAATCATTACATTCTACGGTATATGCAGAAAAACTTTGTTTGCCGTTCATATTAAATGGCAAATACAATCAATATTTCGTTTTAGTTTGAGTAACTTTTAATACAATGATTTCTAAAATTTTAAGCATAAAAATTGTATCTTTTATAAGTATCCCAAAGTTTAAACTGACAGGTAACATCTCACAAGGCCGAGCCTCGTGGAGAGCATGGCCGGCCACATGCCCCCTCAAAGGCGCTCCCACCCTCCACAACGCACGCCTCATTTATCATCGTATTGCTCATCAACTATTAGTCTTAGTCGGGGTGGACTCCCCCTTTCTTAATCCTAGGCTTCATTTCCTTATCTCCTCCCTCCATTCAAGTCTTGGCCATTCCAGATTAAATTTTCACATTCTTAAGCTGACACATAGAATATTAGTGTTTTCGGAATTACATAAACAATTTAGCTCTCTCTATTCGGTATTTAGGACGTATTGAATGGCTTTTGTAAATTCTTTGAATTTACAATTAGTCAAGAACCTCCTATTCTACAATAGGGGGAGGGTGAATCGAAAAGAAAGAATGAAGCTGAAATTAGTGTTTTGAAAAAAAAAATCATTGCTACCTCATATTAGGTCGATTTTCGTTCACATAATTTCTCCAAAACACAATCCAAAACGGTTTGTGGTGTTTATGTAAAGAGATAGGGAAAATGCCCGTTTTCCGAGGTCTATTATAAGTAGTATTTATTTTGTTCTAATATGTGCTGTTTCGATAAACTACAATAAATTACATATTTGGCTTTTGTTTATCTTATATATATATATATATATATATATATATATATGCATCGAACAAACAAGAGGTTACAACAATGAATACACTGTTCATATTTATACAAGGATGGGTTTATAATAGCTAACAAGATATACCTAGGTAATATATAGCAGACTAATTTACCTGATCGTCTTCAAGCCTGTAGTTACTCATAAACGATTACTATAGTTTTGAGGTTACTACCTCATTATCATGTCGTTAATTATAAAATATTGTTTCAGTGCTTAACGGCTTCTTATTTTATAATGTTTTTCTTATCCTTTACTTTAATACGAGTGAGGCATATTTATATGTATATGGGACCTATGTCAGCATACAGATCCCCCCAAATACCGAAATGATATTTTTTTTTATTGGCGATTTGATAATGAGGTAGTAACTTCAAAACCATAGTAATCGTTTATGAATTACTACAAGATTGAAGACGATCAGGTAAATTAGCCTACTATTGATTAGTCTAATCAATCCAGAAGACATTAACATGAACAAACAATGTAGGCAGCTCTCTATTATGGGACAGGAAGCATCACAATATTTTTGTGTATTAAATTGAAGTTTATAAAAATAATATCTTTTAATTGCAACTAACTTAGGCTATAAACTAAAACAAAAACTACGTTTTTGTTTGATACATAACAACTAATGCACAGTATAAGTCTTAAAAACATAGATGTATTAGGATTTTATATATGAGGTAGACAAATTTTATACCTTATAGTTACAGATTTATATTTTTATAAGAATAACAAGGAACAGTCTTCAACACACTTTTAAATACTGTAATGTTATTATAAATTTGTTATTCAGAAATCAAATATAATGTTATGCAAGTGTTAAACTTAAATAACTGTGTTGTATTTCACAGGTTTGATCGATATAAACCATATCA
This sequence comes from Neoaliturus tenellus, assembly GCA_030545055.2. Lineage (NCBI taxonomy): Eukaryota > Metazoa > Arthropoda > Insecta > Hemiptera > Cicadellidae > Neoaliturus > Neoaliturus tenellus. Next base: position 106,888,874 of record CM061531.1, on the reverse strand, counting down.
AACTGGGAGGTGAATAGTTGGTTCTGTTGGAGGAAGTCGTGTCAGTTTGACCCACAACTTACAATTATTCAGTCGAACACCCGAAGGACTGCACTATCCGACATCGTGGACCTTATTTCCGGAGTCCTTCTATCACGTCCAGTTACTGAGCGAGTCCTGCTACATAAATTGGCTGTCAGATCCACTCCACCCGCCATTTATCATGAGTCCAACTCTCGACAACTTGGACCCGACCACTCCGTGTTCATCGCTGTTCCCGACCGCTTTGTTGCTAACTCCACTACTTCTTCACTTTGCAGCCGAACTGCCATTCACGACACCACTTCAGCCGGCACTTCAACTCTCCACTTCACTACAACTTCACCCCTCTCGACGTTTACCTTAAATCTTCTAACCTCTTAATGCTGGTATTTTTAAGGTAAATTTAGGTTTTAATTGTACCGTAGCTCAATGGAGTAATTTATATTTATGATTCTCACTTTGTGCGCAGAGTTAGTTCACACAATTCAGGAACTACTTAAGTTTACAACACGTGAAGCCCATAATCAGGAAAGCAAACAACGTTATAGAATTCGTACTGTCAAAGCCAGTGACGATAGTCCCAAAATCCCACTTCGTCCTTTAATCCATCAAACTTTTGAATATGACTTACCTTTTTAGCCACCTTATAAGAAGACGCATTGCGGTCAAGCTTGAATAATATACCCAATAATTGATGTCCTTTTGGTTAATGATATACTTCTTTAATCTATGATTTTGCTTACATAGATGTTCTTATAGGAGAAATCGTTACTCCAATTGAAAATTGCCTGCCTTTCATCTCAGAGGAGAAAGAAAGATTTCTGGTCCCATCAAGCAACATAATTTATGAACATCTATTGCTATTTAGGGTATTGTGTTGTTAAAAATGTCTCAACCATTGTATTTGTCATCATGAAGAATATTTCCAAGTATTACTGACAAATATGCTGCTTCAAATGAGATGAAGGGACAAAGTAAGTACCTAGAAGCTATGGGGTTTTCCTAGATAACTTGTAATTGGAGGCAAATATGCATTTAACGTTAGAAATCACATTAAATAAATACCATAATCAAAACAAACAGTTTCAATGGTATTATTCAGCATCTGAAATCTAGTTCATTAGACCCTGGTCCCAGAGGCCTTGTCTGACCCTACACACACTCACTCACCGCCCCCCCCCCCCCCACACCACACACACACACACACACACACACACACACACACACACACACACACACACACACACGGAAACGCTGTTGCTACTTGAGTCCGCCCCTAATCAACTCCTTTCCTTAATTCATATGCAGACTCTCATATGCAAATGGCGTAGTGTAAGAAGACCCGAGACGCCTCCTCGACCGCAACGGCCCTGGGTTCTAACTCACCCCCCCCCCCCCCCCCCCACCGACACCAACCTCCTCTGCCCAACACCTCTAAAACTAAGAAATGTATAGAATTTTAATCTTTCCGTTTTCATGGGCAATAATTGGGAATTCTGTAGATGAATTTTAAATGTCGTGATAATTACCATGAAAATATTTATCATAACGTTCGGGGACTGCAAACAGCCTCATTATGCTATATACGATTTATTGCAGTCTTTTCTGAATTCCACCAAGTATTAGGCCTACTCTGGACGTGACAGAATTTCAAACGACCAAGTTTAGCATTTAATAACTTTCTTACCGGCTCTTGGTAGGGTTACAATACATTAAATATCCCGAGAGCGTTCATTCACAAGATCATACTGTACAAATAAAAATGTATTTGTCTCATTATAAGTTTATCAACGATTCGTCTGTACAAGCGAAACACGTTTTTAAATCGGAGCACATCAGATATAAAATGAAAAAAAAAAACGAATGCAAATTTGAGATGTAAGCTCTTTTTTTTATTTTATTTAATACATTTTATTTACTGCAAACATAGACTGCGTTTGTAAACTTCTCCAGGAGCTTGGTAAACCGATTTCATTGCATATTTTGTAACTTTAAACGTTTTTCCATCTTTACTAAAAAAATCACTTATTTTGTTATAAAAAGTAATTTTGCTCTGTTATAAAAAGTAATTTTGCTCTCTTTTTTTTAGCCAAAATATAATTTTGTTATAAAAAAGTAATGATTAAAAATCATTAGGATTAATGTTAACATTCTCTTAGATTAATAATGACATCAGCTTAAGTTATTTTTAAATCAAGGCCTTGTCAAATTTAGCGTTATTTGGTGAAGATCATTTAAATTACACAGTGTATACTTCATCTTTGCTCACTTTTTATTTTAAAAGGTTGCCTCAAGTCGAATGATTATCATTTTCATTTTCTTCCAAGCGGAGAGTACGTATAGCTTACCCTATTTAGTACGGAATCAGACACGGCCTCGCAAGACACCCGAGCGTCCCGTTGGCGTGTGCGTGTGTGTGTGTGTGTGTGTGTGCCGGGGAGTGCGTGATGGAAGGTGTTTGCTCGCCACCACGGCCGCTAAGATAGGATTAATCCGGACCACTATTTGCTTACTGCCACACCTATTTTAATTACTTAGAGGTTTCTCGGCGTCCGATCCATCCGCGCTACAAATCTAATACACTTTTACCCCCTCCACCCCCTCTGACCGGCGCTCCCCCCCACCACGGTCTAGGGTACATTTCTCGACTCCGGAAATAATAAAACACCGGGCCGGTTTTCCTTATCTCGTTATCCTTTGAAACTTGTCGCTTTGGTGACTTAATTTCAAAACTAATAAAGGTAAATTCCTCATAGATGCTTGACCTTTACATGCATTTCACTGGGGTTGACAATATTTATTACAAGTTGAATATCGAGAGGTATAATTGAGTATGAAATGTTTAATGTAGAAAACATTAAAAATAAACGGTATCAGATAACTGACACATACTTTCTCCCGAGAATATGAAAAGGTGTTAAAAGTCTCAAAACATTAATGTCTTGATGGCTCGGTCAGATAGCCACCAGGTGAGCAGCACGAGTTTTTGCATCAAAAAATTGAGTTTTTTAACACATTTTGCTCTATAACTTTTGAACGCGCATTTTCCCGGAGATGCGGGTGGTGTCATTTTATTCAGCATTTTAATCTTAATAAACCACAAAATTTTAATCAAAATCGTTAGAGCCGTTTTTGAGAAATTTGGATTTTTCACGCTTTTTGGGGGTTTTTGAGGGTAAACTACCCTTAAAAATCAAAAACTCAAAAAATGAAAAAAAAACGCCTGGAATTATCGTGGGTTTGAACCTACATACCAAGTTTCACGAAAATCGGACCGTTGGGGAATTCTCTAGCTCTGTTTACATCCAGACACACAGACACACAGACACACACACACACAAACAGACATCACTCTGAAAACCACTTTTTTGGACCCAGGGGGCACCAAAATGGATACATTTACAAACAATTCAAATTCTAAAATTTTGGCGAAACTAATACTTTCTCCCTATACACATTTATAGGGGGAAAGGGGGCTCCAAAATGAATACATACATCATCAAAGGAATTGGAAAATTTTTACGAATACAATACTTTCTCCATATACTATGGTATAGGGGGAGAAAGTAATAGTGTTAGCAGATATTTTGTTGATGTTATGTCTGTTAATTAAATATTAGTACAATATGTGCAAAAGTATGATTAATTATAATGCTATCTCAGTTAGACTACCTTCCCTAATAAATCTCATATTAGCTCTCCTCAATAACTTTCATTTCCTATACGATGGATTAATTTTCAGCAATAAAGACGTATGTGATTTTCTTACTTATTTTATCTGAGAAAATCTTAGACGAATTAATTTGATTTATTTACATTTTCTTCTCATAATTAATTACGTCAATGAAAATGAATGAGAATTCAAATCAGTTTTAACATTGTTATGTTTTAAAACATTTGTAAAATTTTTGTTTTCTACTGAATAAGATTCTGACCGAAAATTTGTGTTACAACCACTAGGAAGGTTAACACTTACGTCTACACATTTTGACGAGGAGAAAATGGGTGTACAGAAATAACAAAATATAGGACAGAGGGGACCACCCCGCGACACCGTAATGAAGAGTGGCCTCAGTTGTCTGAGCGAATTAATTCCTTAATGGCGTCGTTGTCCTGCAAGACTGTGGAGTTTATAGGGCAGTCGTCTCCTGGCAGCGCCATCACCGACGCACGATTACACACACACATACACACACACACACACACACACACACACACACTCGCGCGGCGGACGGCGTTGTTTAGGCTGGTCATTTCACGGGCCCGTACATGTGATTGGACTTTTGGGGCGGAAGAGGGGAAACGTAAATGCAGGATGGACTTTTGTAGAGAATCCTTGATTGAGGGAATGCCACGAGTTGTTAATTAGTGCTGAGCGTTAAGTTGGTTTTACGATTTATTTTACTAAACATACTTTTGTGAAAATGATTATGCTGGGTTATTTTTGAGTTAAATAACTGTATGATAAATGTATATTCCTAGACGTTTGGAAGAAAATTTGTTATTTCAATAACAGAATACCACACGAATTTTGATATTGTTGTCCGTTAGTAGGCCTAATAATATTTTAATTTAGTTTAAGGGATGTTTATAGTATAGGACCTTTCTTAACACCCGTATTCTAACACATCCCTTAAAATCATAACATCGCTATATTAAACTATCGCTTCATTAACACATTTACGAAAGAGAAACTAATTATTATTTATAAGGGAAGCTTGAAGGGGGTTTTAATGGTTTACTTTAACACCATGTTCGGATAGGGCATTTTAGAGCCCTTTATTATTAGAGCCACCGAAACTTGCAGTGTATGGTCTTTGAGAGAACCTTACGGCTTTTATCGCTGTTAGATAAGAAACTGCTCAGAACGTTCGGCCCAAGATTTGAACCCGAAATCTCTTATTGCGAGGTTTCAAAATACCCACTGTAGTATATCGCTTGTATTTTTAACTCATTTAAAAAAACCCTTATTATTTTTAACAATTTTATTGAAACTGTGATAAAAACTTCATATAAAAAAATTTGCAATTAAGTACCGATAGAGAGAGTCGAATAAAAAAGTTTTACCACAATTATACAAGAACTCGGGTATACGAAGAATATTCAGAAACCGTGTAGGTCTGGTTTTCTCCCCCCAGTCGCAGCCAGGGAGGTGGAGAGTGTATAAGACGCAGACAGCGCCAGCCAGACCTTCCTACAGAATAGTGCAATTAACTCTAATCAAACACGATTGCATTAGCTTTTCATTACCCGTTACTGTCCGGCGTCATATCGCCGCTCCAGGTCTTATTGCCGGCTCTACCTTTATCACCGTGTCTTCCCCTCCCCCTCTTCCACCAAACCAACCATCTCACCCCCCCCCCCCCAGCCCACCGCGGCCAAACTGCTTTGTTATTAGGTAATTTAGTCATATTTGATACATCGATGGTCGACGGTGTTTAATCACCAGCTTAAATTTCATGATGGGACTCGGCGGATAATATTCTTCTAGTTTAGTGTTGTTGATTTATTAGTGACTTTAAGTTAAGGCGGAAAAATAAAACTATTTTGTGACTTGCTGTTTAATTATTAAGTAGCGCGGGTGTTTTTTGTCTTCTGCAATAATCGGTTGTACCTTTAGAAACAAAGACAATTAATTGTTTGGTTTCTACTTCATGCATCTTTGCATTTAGTGGAAAACCTAAACACCATGGCATTTAATTTAGGCTATCGCTTTAAATTCCGTACCGTAAGTTGTTTTCCTGGTTTAAAAACCAGTGTACATTTGAGGGAAACTTTTAAATAAAGTCAATATCGTAGTAATGCATTTTGAGCTTTTAACAGGAAAAAATCGTATACCCAGAATGCTGTGACGGTTTGCTGAACATAGAAAATTATAAGTCTGAGTTCCCGATGTAAAAGATTCAATTAAAAGAGTTGACATTCCATTCCTGAGTTATTAGTTGCGTTTTATTTCATTGTGCTGAAAAAAAACTTCCATTAAAAAATAATACCCTTTGCTGACCCTGATTATTTTTCTATTTACTATGTGCTAAGATCCTGATTTCATGTTTAAAATTTGTTGATTTATCTGTTAGTAAATTATTTTCAAATTTAAATTTATATTAAAAAACAAAGCCTAAATATTATTTTGGAAACGCGAGTTTTCTATTCTTTAGTAGTATTATTATGTCCCTCACTAGCACTAGATCATTGTTTTCTTACTGCATAAAGAACGCGCCAAATAAGCATTTAAGTTTACTCGCGTGAGTCCAAATCCGTGGGTATGCGAGTGCGGTAAGCCCGGGCGGGGCGGACGACTCGGCTGTCAGCGAGCAATGCCCAGAGGAAGGTCCAGTCCTGAGGACGTCAATTACTCTCTCATCACAGGATCGGATTGGTATTATTAGGTTGCAATCAAGGACACAATTCCCAGAGTAATCACTCACCGCGCCTTCAGCCTTCAGATATGCAATATCTCAGCTCAGCCGTGGATTAAATCTCGGCTACGTCGATATTGTTGTGGCAATTGGATCAAGGTATCTTGGATACTTACTAGATGTTCTTCTGAGAGGAAAAATGAAAAAAAAACAATGAATCTTAAAAGTGAATTGTTGCTCGGTATTTTTTTTTCGAAACGTGTGGACTATTGTAACCATGAGTTGTTAGTATATGTTTAATCTCCACTCGAAGGAAACCAGGAAAAGAAAATTGGTGTAGTCCAATCCAGGGAACTAATAATTTTATAATACAAAAATTAATAGTCAGTTATGATATATTACTACTACCTATAATCACTATCCTAAAACTACAATGGCGACTTTATGATGATACTATAATCGTTAAATTGCTATTATCGTCGTACCAAAGTGTCCTCCTTTTGGACTACGACTTAAAGCTCAGTTTACTTAATAGAATAGGAAAACAAAAACTAAAATAACTTAAGAGAATTACAAGTGTTAATGTTGTTCAGATTTGATCGAACGATTAGATCAAAATTAAATTTTGTAATAATAATAAAAGTATTCTATTATTTATTTAGACGCAAAGTTTACTAATAATTATAAGTTAAACTATGTTTAAACATCATGATGCATAACATTTATTGTTATAATAACGTTCCCCCAATAATAATGGTTTGCTTTTGCCATTGAAATGTAGGCGTAAATTCGACAAAACTTGATCCATGTTTTTCATTTTAACATGTACTATTTACTGTAATAGGAACATATAGACTGTCGTTTTACTCTTGTCAGTTGATAATTTAAATTGCGTTGTAATACACATCAGCTAATTATAATCTTTGTCACGTTCAGAAATTTCCTTGTTTTGATAGTCGGTTAATCGTTTAATTCTTCCAGTAGGCGAAACTAATTTATAACATCTTGATGCCCAAAGAATCACGTTCGGTGAACGTTTGCCGTTTTCCCATCACCAAACCAGTCCCATCTTCTCCTGGACCACCGCGCCGCGAGACAGCGGTGTGACCAGTCGGTACGGTACAGACAGACTTGTTGCAGTGCGGTGTCCGAGGAGCGACCCCCAGCTTCCCATGACCCCGGGACCTGATCACTACAGGGATGCTGCCCGCTGGACCAGTTCCCGCCTCAACCCGCTCCTCCGTGACACAACATCTCCGAGTGGCATCGGCTCAGGTTGTATCCTTCCGACTACTTTGGTCTTGCAGTTCTAAATAGTTTTTGCTATAGTATAAACGGTTTACTTCTTACTTGCTTTGTGGTGTATTTACTAAATTAATATGTTTAAAGTTTAAAGTTTCCATTGATGTCTTGAGCCCCTTATTTAGACAACCTTATAATTAATTAAGATCAGTGATATGTGTGATCACAATAAAAATTACAATACAGTCATATAAAACTATAGTTTTTTACTTAAGTATTGTATGAATAAAATTACATAGTAAATTAAAGCATGTTGGAGAGTATTTAAAAAAGTTCAAATCCACACAAATATTGATTTGAAATCTATTCTATATTTTATTGATATAAAATTGTTTTCTGAAGTAATCTATATTTGAAAAAAGCAAAAGATTATATATTAGCTACATTTTTACTTACATAAATCTTAAAATACATAATTTTAACATAAATTTCCTTGTGTTTTACCTCAGATTTGTTTTGGCTTTTAAGAAACGAACAGGAAAAGTATCAGAAACTTTATGTCTTGATGAACCACATGACCCACGCAGTGGTAGTAATATCAAGTTTTATCTTAACTGCTTATTAACTGCAATTACTAATATTCTCTTGCTGTCGACAAAAACTAAACAGGTCCTGGTTATTTATAGTTTTCATTCTAAGTAATTATTTTATCCTTTTCTTTAAAACTTTTTATTTAAGTTTTTGTTTTTATGGGCTTATAAATCATGACACCTTTGCTTGTGTGCTTACATGTTTATGCTTATTAATATTTTGCAAGTAATATAAATTTGTTTTAGCAAAGTAAACAGTGATTATGGTTTTAAGTTATGAGAATTAGCAATTTTCTTCGCACCTTAGTAGCTTTGTTAGTAAACAGTAAAACGTGAGATTTGAATTATTAAAGGATGTTAAACAATTAGTCAATTAAACTCAAATATGTCTGGACCTCTACTAATTATGTTTTACAGAAAGCATTATTTAAAATCATGTATTAACTGTCACTTTTATAAAAATTATTACAAAGCTAAAATATTTTTTTAAAGAAATGAGTTGTATATAGCATGAGTCAAAATGCGTCCTCAAACATGGTTTTACTATGGCGCATAAGACGATGGAGCCATTTCCAAGCCAAGAAGTGTATAAAAGAGTGAAGTATAAAGCGATAGTGTCAGTGATACCAGAAATTAATATATTTTTAAAATGATAAATGAAACATAGATGACATCTAGGAGCATCGTAATGCACTGAAAGCTAATAGCCTCTACAAGAACTAAAATCACGTTAAAATTTGTTTAAAAAATTCTTACTTATACATCAGAGGATAAAAATTGTTAACTGTTTAGTTTAATAACGCGTCAAATAAAATAGACATGCGAAAACTATTCTTTACATTTTAACTCATCTTCTAATCTATGAAGTCTTAAGTTAATTTCCAATTTAAGATTATTCATTCGAGTTCACTCCCATCCCCCGGGTGACACACTGGGCGCCGGTCTCTACAGCCCGGGATGCGCGCGTTCTTGCCGCCGTGATATATCCGCCGGTCAGATTACGTCCGAAATTAATCAGGACCGGTTCTTGCGGGCGGTTTTGCAGCAAGATAGCGGCGTTAATTATGAGCGGCCGGGCGCGGTCGATACGCCGTCTTAGTTGTAAGAACTTGCGAGTTTTCTTGTCTGCGACCACGGTTGCCGGGCAACGACGCACGCGCCCTGCCGGCCAAGGAAGAAACGTCGCACCCGGGCCGGGGTCTTGAGGTGCGGGGATCCGGTCAGGGCGAGGCTTGGAAAATCTTATCACTATACTGTCGGGCCGGAAAAGGTGTTAAACCAACACACTCTAAAGCAACAAAACACAAATATAATAGTAGCATATTATATAAATATAAAAATAAGTTAAATTATTTCAACTTCTAACTATTTAACCGGTCATTGTGAAATTTTTGGGGATTAAAGACATATAAAAAAGCTTGCATCTATTTTCGTTTTTAAAGTCCGTCAGCGCTCCGTCCTACTGGAAATGTTACATTTGTATTTTTTACATGTGAAAATACGGGGCTTAACCCTCCAAGTGCTACTTAACAATATCAGATATTTTATTTTGTCAATAAGATAGATCGAACAGTATAAAAACAGAATGTGGCACTCATAAAAAGTGTATAGTAACGTAGTCATAAGCATAGAGTGAAGTGGACGAGCTTGTCCTAAAACCGAAAATATGCTTGGCGGTATACTGTCAGTTCTTTTTCGCTTTCCAACACATGTTCGTCAGGATTTATCTTAACATGAAGAAAGTTCAGGACGAAAATGTTCTAAAAATATTTATTATTTGCATTGTTCACCCAAACATGGACGCAACAGAAGATGTGACATTTATAACACTCCAAACATTTCAATGTACAATCACAATTGAACTAACAAGGATAAAATTATGATCGACGAGCCTGTCTGACGTCGTGAATGCAGCTTCAAATTCTTTGGAAACTAAACAATTTTTCTTGACTTACTGTTTTTTGGTATCGATATTAAAACTTAATATTTTTATCATTCATTTTGGATATAAGCAACAAAAAGTAAAAAACAAAAAATAAATTATAAGTTATCGATTAAAAACACAAGAATCGATTTTTTAGTTACACCTAGTATATTATTACAGTGAGTTGACATTTACTTTTTTAGAAAGTATATTGTATGTTAGAGTTGTACACACAACATATATTCAATTACTTGAATGATATTTCGGATAATAATAAGTGCAACAAATACATGCGTTTAGTGCGTTGTAGTTACAAATTGATTGCACTTGATTCATGGAGTTATAGGTAGTTTTAAACAAACCCATGAATAAATAAAGTTCACAAGTTTGTTTCTGGATTGTTCACGTTTAACCCTTCTTCCAAATGACCTCTGATTCCAAAAAATAGTAAACTATAATTTTATTTTGGCAAAAAATGAAGAATTATATTTATTAAATACAAATTATCAATTAATTTTAAATGCAATTTTATCATTTTTATAGGGCAATCCGATTTTCTATATTTTCCACTTTCCTTGTTACTACTTTTTTATCAAGACATGCACTTAGACCATGAAAGTCTAGACTTTTTCTCTTAATATTTAATTCTAATTGGCCTAGTACTGATTCGTTTAGATGTCAAGAAATAGAAAAAGAGGTTAATTTAAATTATTGCATTGTTAATAGACACTCAAGAATAAGGGAAGTACTTTAAAATCGTAAGATAAGCAAAAGATAGTGTTGAATAGAATGCAAAATTGAAACACTAAATGCCATAACAGTCCTGAATTATGCAATTATTCTTGAATTATGCAACGAATACTTCCGTTGAACCAATTATAATAATGTTTCAGTACGTTTTCTTCTTTCCACGATTGTAAATTCTGTTTTAATATGTTAAACTCAATAATATAATAAAATTATAAAAAATGATAAACAAAAACTATCCAAAATATCATGGATCAAAGTATTTATTACTTATTTTTTTAACGTTTTGGTGATTTAAACTGAGTGCTACAGCTACTTTTGTTACTTAGGCTACTTTGACATATATACTACTTTTTAAACACTAATCTTTCCCCCATACAACCTGTTATGATTTTTAAGAAAAAGTACATAACTCATCTGAGTTTGACTGAGGACCTTGTGATTTTTACTTTACATTTGAGAGAGTAGTCCAAATACTACATTAAGGAAATTGTAATACTCAATGCATTCTACACACAAGTAAGTGTCACCATCAGGTCTTATTTCATACTAAAAGACATTCATTAGTTATTAGTTAGTAGTTAGGCGAATTTATGATTGGCACGTATAACCAACTAATTGGTTTTCGGTTATAAGATAATTAAAGTATAAATATGTTGCTATAATCCACAAAACAATGTGATCTGTACTGAATGAATTTCTAAAAGACATAGAGTAGTAATAGTTAAACAATGCCACAGTGAATCAAGTGTTTATTCAAATTTGTTTAACAGATTGGTGTGAACTGGTCGTATCACAGATGAATCATCAAAATATGCTAATTTAAAAAACTGGGATCGGAGGGGTCTGTGAAAATTAAAATATATGTTTATTTGTAGAATAACATACGTCTAATCGTCGTTAAAGTTTTAGTCTTCTTACTTTAACCTCCCGAATGTTGACTCTCGCAGCCGATATAATCTCGCAGGCCTACACCATCACCAGCGTGCAACAGGGGCCCTCGTGTAAGATTGGTTCCTACATTAATTAATTTAAGCTGACAGAGATAAAGGCGAACAAGACGGGACGGAGAGGATGACAGGGAAGGGGTAAGACAAGGATGGGGGAAGTTATTCAAGAAGAGGATCGATACAAGGCGAGCTCGGCGATGTGGCGAGCCTTTGTACACGGTAAGACGAGAACCTTTGTCTGCGACCTGCGGAATATGTCAATATTGGCTGTCAGCCACACTACGCGCTACACGTCAACAGGTTAATTAATTTCATTACAGAATGTCTCTCTGGGAAAACATTTCTTTAACGCGTTCTTTGTGTTTTTGTTTTTAAGAACTGCTTGATACATTTTATCAAAGTTACATCGTTGAAAAATCCGAGGAAAAGGCTGTTAAAAAATATTCCAATATTTGGGATCTATAAAAAATAATCCGATATGGAGTTACCTGTTCTTTGAGTAATTTTAAACTATTACATAAATCGATGCATTTTTTATCCCTTTTAAAATTTAAATTGTATAAATAGCTTGAATGCCGTCCTATCATACTGTCCAGATTTCAAACGCAAATAAAAAGAGGGCACTTATTGTCATGTATGTTTTCATAATCACACTTATGATTGATTTTGTTGTTGTGGATCAAAACGTTGCAAAAATTTTTGTTGTGAATTTTAAAACTAAGTAAATGTCACGATAATATCCTTTGAATCTTCAATAGACTAAGCTCAGGTTTTGTGTTTTAAACATAACATTGATTGAAAATTTACATCTCTTCATGTTTTTTAACCCTCATAATAAAGTTTCATTGCCATCTTTTACTACCAGTTTTATTATTTCTAACATTATTACTAATGACTGAATCCAACTGAAACATTTTTGCCGAAAATAATATATTTTATTGTTCCAGGTGACGACATGACGAGGTGGTGAGACACATAGACACATACATATGGAGGTTAGGATGGAAACTGGCGCGAAAAAGTGGCGGGAAAGAATGTGCGATGTTGTGGCAGGTCGGGGACGGTCCTGCGCCGGGCGGTGGAAAAACAAAGAGAAAACACAGGGAGGTGATAGAGTCATACACTCACACACGGACACACGCGGCGGCGGCGGCGAGCCTTTGTTGAGGCCGTGTCCTCACACGGACCAGCTCAGGGGGACTCTCATCACTCCTACCACGTCCGTCTTGTGTGAGTGGAGGGGAGTTGTAGTTTTATGGGAAGAAATGTGTAACAAAGAAATGCTTAATTGATGAGGGATTTGTTTATTTGTTGTAGGATAGAGTTTTAAGATGTCAAAGAAGATAAATGTGTTATGATGGCAATGGAGGAAAGAGTAATAAGTAAATATATAAGCTAAATTTTTTCGTTATAAATTAAAGCGAGTTATAAAATTTGTGGAAAATATATTTGACCATATTGAAACATTGGGATTTTAAATAGATATTAAATATGTCAGAGGATTTGACTAAACTAAAACATTTTGCTATAAAAGTAAATACGATTTTGTATTTAAGAAGATACTTTTAGAAGATAGCTTTAAAAAAATTTACGGATTTTATTGCCCATCAAAATTAAATCTTTTATCTCCTAAGGTAGTCATTATCGTTTCATTCTGTAAAGGTATCACATAATTATGTTATGAAAAATGTGACAGTGAGACAGGTTACTATAAAATATAACCGATTTACCAGCGTTGTGCTACCCTTAACCAAATATATTCAATGAATAAAAAAGAACTAAAAATAAGAATAGAATAAATAAAAAAAATGACATACTTAATTCAAATGAAAACGGATAGGTAACTATATTTTGTACAAGTGATAATTTTATCTATAGCAGGAACACAACTATTTATAATTATTAGAAGTTAGTTTTAATCTTTTCTGAAAAATACGCAAAATTGTATATGAATTGGAAGTACAGTATTTTAATAAAAATTTTATATAATTTGGATGAAAACTTGAACATATTTCAATATTTTTAATTGATTGAGAAATCTTTAAATGATCGTCTTTTCAGTATTTTAGGAACTGATACGATAGTTATGCTAATTATTTTTAAATTTAACAAATGCCATAAAACATTACACATTAAAAAGAAATATATCAAAATTCAATAAACTACTCATTCACAATTCATATGGAGACTAGTTTTGAATTATTTTATTCCAATACCATCTTCACATAAAAATTGATTAACAATTAATTTAGTCCGACATCACTTAGGTGCACTGACGAAAGGAGCAAAAAAAAAAACAACATTGATTATCGCTTGTTATAACCAATCAAAATCTGTATTTATATAAATAATTCATCAAAGGAATCCTTTTTCTAATAGTTTTAAAAACCAAGTGCTAATTTTATTTTACTAATAAGGACTCTTACAAGGGAAAATATGAACAACTCACTAACACAACTATTTTTAATTTAAAACGATTAAGGTTGTAAAGAAAGTTATGGCTATGTGTTATTGCTAATTCGTCTTTATTTTAAGATTTCTAAAACATATTATTTTTAACATTCGACTTGCATTATTTTAATGCATTTTTACGTAATAAGGACTTTGTATTTGTTAATGTGTACTTTATTAAGAGTTCTGCAAAGTCTCTATAACCTTATAATGATTAGGTGGTAAATAAATAAATGAACAAGATGACTTTAACTAGCTTGGAGTTGGTTTTGGAAATACTATGCGAGGTAAAACCGTGGTTCCTTATAATTTTAGTTCCATCCCATTTGTTAGTCTTGCAAGCAACAAACATGACTTTACAAACATTTTGCATTTAGCTAAATTTACAGGTTCATTGTTGAATAAATGGTCACATCCAAAAATCATTTAATATAGTTCCAGTAATGTGGTATCTACAAAGCATTAAGGAATGAATCAAAAGGAGAATAATTATTACTGTAAAAATTAAAATTCTGATAACATGATTTTCATCAAATTACAATAAAAAGGTATTATAATGTGGAAATATTATTACCGGTATATGATAACGAAAATACTGTAGCCGTCTTCTCAAAAGTATATTCAATAAATTGTAATTAGGTAGACGGCTGGAAAGGTGTGTCTCGGCTTTAACAGCTCTCATATTACAGGTTTTCTTTTGCGAAAACTGAAATTTATTATCAAATGTTATTTTAAGTTACAACAAATTTGTCAATTTGACATTTACAGTGGTGACTGTAGCCGCCGGCATGTTCGGTCCATCTGTTGACTATCAGCACAACAGTTCTCAACTCGCAGTTGGCAGTCATTATTTGACCTATGTACTCGTGTAGGACTCACATTTACATAGACAACACATAGCTTACTCCTCGCAGGCGCATACATATTCATACCCATACCCAGTGCCACCTCCCGCAATGCCAAGGAAATGGATGTTGACGGCACTTGGAACAACCTCCGCTGCCCACCCCTCCCACTCCAGGAGTGGGTAACGTGGGTGTAGGAGACAAGTTTTATGAAAATGTATATCAATATTTAACGGTTTAAGACATTTTTAGGTTTACAGTAAAAAATTTTTGTGGTAGGATTGTAAATATAGATATTAAGGTGTTTAGAAACAGTATTTGTTTTGGAACATGCACAACTGGCGATTAATTAAAATTTCATTCAAAAATATGATATAAATTATTTACTTTAACTGATGATATAACACTTTGGACAACATGAAATAGACTGTATTTACTGGGTCATGAGATAGAGTTGAATGAGTATTGATGTCTGCAAAATACAATTGTGAAAACAACGTTTTAAACAACTTAAACATAAAAAAAGTTAAACAAACAGGTTATGTAATAAAAGAAAACTTGTAATAAACATTAAATTACAGAGATAGTGTAAAGCTTATTTCACGAATGCAAAATAATAATTACATTTATTACAAGAGACATACATAATTAAAGTATTTCGTTGGATATATAGTATTTTCAGTAGTTATACTTCTATCACTAGGTAGTTTTTCAATTCTCATATGAATTGCGTTATCTTACATACATCTAAAAAGATTGTGTATTAATTAATGATTTTATAAGAATTGATCATCCTTCTGTGACAACATATGAAAAATGAAAGTATACACTAAAGTAAGTGATTAACTGATAAATTTATTTCAGCAAGTTTATAAGTGGACGTGCAGTACTTTCAAGAGAGTGCAAACAGTATTGCAACCCAGGTCCTGTTGGGAGAGAAAACCAAACGCTGCTCGATCTCTGAACGCAGAAAAGCGAATGCCAAAGTAGTTCCAGTTTTGGCCACCGGAGCGCCACCGGCCAGAGGGTTGCGGCGCAAAAAACAACATCCACAATGGCTGCCGAGGGGGAGGAAAGTCGTAATGAAATGCAGCTAATCACTTTAGAAGGAGGGGTGAAAATTCTATAGTCGGCGAGGGGCGGGAGCAAACGACGGGGGAGGGGCGAGTTCATCGATTTAAGTATTGCCGCCAAGAGGGAGAACGAACCAATGAGAGGGAGTGGGGGAAAAACGGTAGTCATGACAACCATTGTCGTCTGCCGACTCTTTACTCTCGACGCGCAATTGTAATCTTAGCCCGTTGAATTACACAACATATTCCGTATGATAGTGCGTGACGGCTCAATCAGTCACAAAGTAATTCTACGTGGAAATATTATCCAGGAATCAGTTCAGATTTGTATTGTGACTGTGGTGAAATACTTCATTATGTACATAAATTCAGGGAACCGAGTGGAACAAATGCGGGGCTTTTGTGCAACTCTGCAAGTTTAGTACTTCTAAATATGTAATGATTCCAAAATGATTAATTGGTTTCTAATGTTTTTCAAATGTGTCATATTTATTTCCCTTCCCCTATGTCCTTCTAGTTGACCGAATTTTATAATTCAATCAAACTTTCTCTGATGTTGTGAGCTAGAAGACTAAAAAAGAAAATGTTTTCTATTCTTAAGAAGCTTATATTTATTTATTTATTATTCCCACGGCAAACGCCATTTTACATAAAGATGCTTAAACTATGCAAAAAAGCACAAATATATTATGATGCTTAACTGAATTTTGAACTAAAAACTAACCAATTTACACATAGAGGATTTATAGAAAATCTAAAAGAAGAATAGAAAACTGTTAAACTGAAAATTTGTATGGTATAACGAAATTCTTTCTGATACTTTTGTTAATGTGAACTGAAAAGTCATAATCAGACGTAACTAAAAAATGTAGCTTATCTCATTGATTTTTAAGACAGTTGTACTAATTTTTTAAATAATATTCAAATTCTAAAGGAAAAAATAAAACAAAACAGTACACCTTTATTTAAAATAAATAAATTAGAGTTATATTACTCCTTAATTTTATAACAGAACACCTGCAGCCATTTTAATTTTTATATAAACTAAGATCTAGGTTATCTCTGATACTCCTTAAAAATACAAAAGCTAATAAAAAAGGAAACATTAAGGGGATCCGCCACTATCTCCGGCTGATTTTTTTTCATTTTTTTGGCATTTTCCAAATTTGAGGTTTTTAGAATCAGCATTTAATAGTGAACATGTGGATGCAATTTTATGCCAATCTGAATATTTTTTCATGATATAATTTATATAAATGTAAAAGAATGCGCGAATCGCAATTTCGCGAATTTTCAACGATATGCATTTTTATTTATTTGTCACATTATTTTTATATTTTTTATTTATGTATATATCATAATTTTATAATGAGAAGGGTGTATTGTTGGTAAAAATATATAGATTTTGAATCATAAAGTCATATAGCTAGGCCTAATAAAAATAACTTATAAACTATTTTGGTAAATTTTTCAATCTAAGGTTGCATTACTGTTGTACTATTTGTCAGCTGTCAGATGACTACTATTGTTGTTTTTAATTGCTTTTTGGCTATGTTTGTTTGTTTATATAGGCCTACATAGTTACTTACAACAACTAGGCCTAGCCTATTGAACTTGTAACTGATGTTTCCTTCAGTTTACTTCTGTTGATTTGCAAAAGTAACAAATAGGCCTAATTGATACATTTTTTTGTTCATGAAAAGTGAAAAGTGATCAATAGTTCAGTGTGAAATATTGAAAATATTGAAGAGTGCACAGCTTAGAGAGAAAGAACTGAAAAAAGATAAAGAAGGCGTTTCATATAACCTAGGCGAGTTCTAGAGTGGGAGAAAAGACTTATAAAACTTTGAGAGCCGTTTTCCCGGAATTGCGTTATTTCATGTTTTGTTCAACAAAAGTTTGAATAACTATGAAAGTACTAGGCCTATTGTTATAAAATTTTTACCACATCATCTTAATACTATTTGAAAGATTCTGGTGTATAATAATCCCAATACAAGCATATTTAATATAAAATTTTATGATATTTATCTAAAAAAACCTGTTTTTTCCGTTGCAAAAATTTGATATTACAAATATGCTCACCACATTATTGTTTTTTGAGTTACCATGGTTTCCATACACCAGATTTTTCCTTTTTATATAAGGAAAACAATGGTAGTTTGGTTTTTGCAATTAGTTGAGTAATAAAAAAGATATTCAAAGAAATAAAATATAGGAAAAATTGGTAAAAAATATTATAACGGACCAAAACCATGAAATTTTATTTAAATATATCCTATATTTCACATCAAATCTTCTAATTAGCCAAGTACCCATTTAAAAAAAATACTCAAGTAATAAAAAAGTCAAAAATAAAAAAAAGTTGGAGATAGTGGCGGATCCCCTTAAAGAAAAAATAGCTTGATTTATGACTTAAACTTAACTTAGAAAATCTTACTAAAAGAAGCTAAACACTTGACTTATTAGGCCCATACCAAAAACAAGAAAAATTTTACTCCCCACAATAATATTTTAAAGCCCAGCTAAATATGCCAAAAGAACCACATTTTATTAAAGTATATGTTAATACTTTTTACTAATTTTAAAATTACAATATTGTTAAAAAAAATAAACTACGTAAAATTAGTAGACAAATTTAAATAAACTTATAAATGTTTATACTAATCTAACTTATTTATTGATGCAATAGCAAACTTTATATTATATTTACGTTTTCATTAAGATTTTTGTACGATTAACATAGCAAAAATATTAAAATAATTAAAAAGTAAAAAGTGAACCACAACAATAATTTTAATCATGTATAACACTTAAAACCAAGTCAAATTCAACTTACAATGTTTTTTCTTTGAAATCCAAGAACAAAATTTGTATTGCCCATCCCGAGATTCGAACCTGCGACCTCAGACTGAGCGCCCCGCCGGGGTTGTTGACTGCATCCCTTGCACGATTAGAGGTAAGTGTTTTGCTCAACATCAAATAACATACTGTCAACAAAGGCCTATATCGTTGGCTAGTTTTTACTATACAACACAACGATACTTGTACATGTATAGATAATAAATGTATCAAACATTTTTTATGCATAAAATATATATTGTATAAAATGTTACTATTTAGGTACGTAATTTTAGTTTTATGGAACCCAAAACACTGGATTGTATTATACCGGGTGTCTTAAAAGTGCCTTCCCCTGATATTTTTCAAAAGACTTTATGTAGCAAGATTATGTTCTGAGTAATACTGTCCCTAAAATTTTGTTTTTGAGGGAAACTCCGTTTTAAATGATGCAAGGACAATAAAAGAGTGGGGAAAGTTGAATGTCTCAATATCAATCATAATCAGAATAGCAATAAAAATAGATAGAAGTAAAAAAAAGTAATGAATTAAAATTGTTCCCTCTGTTAGGAAAATGGGACATAGTAAGCGGTAAAATTACTCAGAGAAAGAGCTAATGAGAGGCACATTTGTTTGAGTGTGATTGAAAAAGAATTCTACTCAGTTGAAAATGGCCCCCGATTACAACCTTATTTATTTGTTCATATTTAATTTATGTCTAAAAAATTAAAAGAAATTTAATTAGTTTCATGTATAAAGTATAAAAAATATATATGCAGAATTCAAGCTGTCACAATAATTTACTATGGGGATATGTAAAGAATAATGTTTATGAAAAATCCCATAAAATATTGAAAAACTTAAAAACGAATATAACCAATGTAACAAGTCGAATAACAAGAGCCACTTTTAAAAAGGCGTCCGATTATTTACTACATAGAACATGCCATTGCATAAATATTAACGGTCATTTAATTGAACAACAAAAGTTAATTAAATTAATTAAAATCTTGTAAATAGTTTTCATAAATGTGATAAAGAATTAAATGGATCCTAAATGTATGTGTTATGTTTGCATATTTTCATTTCAAATCGTGGGTTGCGTTTTTAAAGAAACACCCTGTATATGGCAATAAATTATGTATAATATTTATCCTGAAAAAATATTTTACTTATAACTTATACCTATAACCCTTATAAAATTGTCTAAAACACTCTACATATTTGTAAAAAATCGCAATTTAAAACGGTAAATTTTATATTTTCAAAACGTTTATTTTGTGTTTTCCCTTGTGTCTTAAAATACTAAAATCCTATACTATCTTATGCGTGAAGTGTCTATGGCGATGTACTTCCCTGATATCGAAAACTAGCGGGTAAATGTTGCTATAAATTTAGCATTTAAGAGTGTTTTTGCCCAAAAGTATTAATTGGTCTTATGTGTTGCCATTTTGGTAACGAAATAACAACGAAAGGTAAACACAAATAAATGAACACTACTTTTAAGCATTCTTTATGAATCATCTGTTGTTGGTGTAAACTTAATAGCCTGATTACCATGACACTAAAACACAATTGAATTCAAACTAACGAGCAAGGCTCGGTCAACCCGGTGCTATACAAATTATGAAGCAAATGTTTACAAAATATTTTAGTTTACATGTTTGAGATTAGGAGTCATATGTAGTACATATAAAATCACTGAAGGTGGCATCTTGTTAGTACATTATGTGCTAGAATGACTTTTCACTCGAGTTTATTCAGTTTAGTATTATTAGTATGTACATATTTTGTAAATGGAAACTATAATTCATTCAATATAACAATTAATTAAATTGATATTTTTCATTGTTGTTGTTGCCTATCTTTATTTAAAGAGTTAAGTGAACTGTTAATTGCATCTCGTGATTCTATGTGACATATTATTTCATTATTCCAATGAACCTCCTATGTGCCTTCTTCTCTGCACGTAGGTATGTGAGAGTGTACGAGAAAACTTATTGACTAAATAGCAAAGCAAAACACCTTCCACGCATAAAAGTTGACCTTTATATTGAAAGGTCATACCAAAATAGTTTTTAGACGTTTCCTCGAAAAATTTGTTTATTAGTAAATAAATTGAAATTATTAAATTCAAATTCAAATTCAAATTAATTTATTTCTGAAAAGCACAACATACAAAATGTACAAAATTAAAACGAAATAAAACTTCCCGCATAGGCCGAGGCCTGTGGGCGGAAAGTGAGCCAATTATCAGTACCACTAACAAAACTTTCTTATCAGTATAGATAATACATTGAAAACTTAATTCTATAGTGGATATAGTTAATTGAATTTGAGAAATAATATACCAAATTTTACGGTAGTTTAAAAGACTACAATAAACATCGGAATAAATATAAAATTAAAATGTTCTACAGGAAAATATTAATCTATAAATTATTGATGTTAATTGTGAGGCAATGGAATACTAATTCTGTCTATAATTTAGTAGCTTGGATATTAACAGAAAATTTATATGTACTAGACAATTAAAGATTACCACCCGAGACTTGACTCACGCATACACACAATCACACAGATGCACACATCTCACTTCCGCACACGCACACAGACACACCCCGCACACACACACACACACACACACACACACACACACACACACACACACACACACACACACACACACACACACACACACACACACACACACACACACACACACATACACACCGCACACACCCCACACAACGTACACGCATACTGACACTCATTCAGTTCTGCCGTTAATTGACACTCTCTCTGTGTAGAACCCTCACTGCCGGTAAATCGACGTTACGTATTCAGAAACTCCTCCCCTGCCTATTCTTAAAATAAATTCATTAACTAATTTTTTATACTTGGAAATACTACAAGGACTGGGACATTTGAGATTTTCCGGCAATTTAGAATAAAGAACACTTGCAGAGTAAAAAGGGCATGTCGTACTGATTGATTTATTTATTCTAGGGAAAAGTATACCTGAATTGGCCTTAAATCTTGTCGAATAAGAGTGAACGGATTGATTGAAAATGGTCTGCTTGTTTTTAAAAATGTACATTACTAAAGATCTCAAATATAGCTGTGGAATGTTATAGACTCTGAAATCATCAAATAGTTCATCAGTTGGAAATCTAGGGTTTAGACCCAGCGCAGATTTAATAATGGCTTTCTGGGTTATTATCAATGGCAGAATTGAGCTTTTTTGAGCACCACCCCAAACCAATATACCGTACTGCAGTATGGACTGAACGTAAGCAAAATAAACAGTTTTTAGTATTTGACGGTTAAGAATTCGGCCGAGAGTGCGAAAAACAAAGATGAATTTTCTAAGCCTTACTCTAATCGATTGGATATGATCTGTCCACTTAAGTCGGTTGTCAAAGACGATTCCCAGATACTTGAAATTAGACACTCGCTCTACACATTCACACGAATTGCAATCATTCTGGCCGCCACAAGTGTGCAATCTCAGCTGGTAGTCAACAGGATCGTTATCGGCTCGCAATGAAATGGCTAAGTATTTTGTTTTACGGGGATTTAATGTGAGCCGATTTTGATCGAAAAAATGTTTGACAGCGACCAGCCCCCGACCCGCCACCGCGTACACCTCCTCCCAGCTGTCGCCCTCAAAGAGAATCGCCGTGTCGTCTGCATACAAAAAAAGGCTGCCCTTCTCTAAATTTAGTCTACCAATGTTGTTTACGTAAATTAGATACAATAGAGGTGCAAGAGTCGAGCCCTGAATAATTCCATAATCAATTTTCATTTTTGTACTACATTTATCTAGTATTGAAACTACTTGGTATCTATCGCTTAGATAATCTTTAAACCAATTTAGGGCCGATCCTTTAATTCCGATGTAAGAAAGTTTTTTTAAAAGAATCTGGCGATCAACTGTGTCAAATGCTTTAGCTAAATCAATGAAAACAAGCAAGCTTTTCTTATTTCGACTGACGGCATTGTGGAGTTCTTTTGTTAATTGAAAAAGGTCATCATTAATATTTTTATCGCGCCTGAAGCCAAATTGATTATGAAATAAAATGTCATTGTCAAAGACGTATTTTTCTAATTGGATTTTAACACATTTGTCAATCAATTTTGCCAGAACGCTGGCCAGAGTAATAGGTCTATAACTTACACATTTGTCTTTATCCCCCCCTTTATATATAGGAATGACTTTTCCGATTTTAAAGATATCGGGATAAATGCCTTGTTGCAAGCTGAGATTAATTACATGAGTCAGTGGGACTTTTATTACCTCGAAATTATTTTTTATTACACTTGCAGGAATGTTATCCAGCCCTGGAGCAGACCCCCCTTTCAAATCTTTAACAATCCGAGCGAGTTCATCTTCACCGACAGGACGCAGCTGGAAGGTGGTGCCGGGCTGATAGGCCGCGTCGTCCACGACGCACCGGGGGACAGGCGGAATAGCGCTGGCCAAGTTGGCACCGACATTTACGTAGTAGTCATTTAACTTATCTGCTGTCTTGATAATGTCTGACTCATCCACGTTATCTTTGCCCGTAATGAAATGTTCGATAGGGAAACTTTCTTTATTTTTACTCGTGTTCGTGATTTCGGCTATAGTTTTCCAAAGCATTTTGCAGTTCCCTTGGGCCTGATTGATTTTATTTTTATAGTATGTTTCCTTGGCAGACTTAATTAGTTTGTTGAGGAGATTTCTATAATTTTTGTATCGAGCCAACAAATTGAGATTGAAAGGTTGTTTTTTCACATTTTTACTAAGTTTGTCCCTGGTTCTAATGGACCTGGCCAGCCCCGATGAGATCCACGGTTTAATTTGTAAATTATTAGACGAAAGGTTTTTAACTTTGGTCGCTCGAGCAATACATTCTTGCAGTTTATCTACGAATGAGCTAGAACTTTGGTTAATGTCGTATGTATTTAATACAGGTGACCAGTTGCATTCGGATAACAGTGAAGGAATGACATTTTGATCAATGTATGAGATTGAACACTTATCCTTTAGTTTAGTTTTGCACTCTCTTTCGATTTCAGCAGATACAATATAATGATCAGTCATTTCAGACTTAATTACAGCAGATCTTAAAAATTTTGCATGCGCGGCATCAATAAAAAAGTGGTCAATGCAGCTGTTAGTATTTCCAGTTACCCTTGTCGCAACATTAATACAACTTATAAAACCAGCCCCGTACAAAACATCTAAATATCGTTGCGATAAAGGTTCCAACGTTTCCGGCAAGATACAAATATTTATGTCGCCAACAATACAGCGCATAGACCAGTCCCCGCCCCGGGCGTCATAGTACGACTGAAGGTCATCAATGAACAGTTCAAGGTCATTGTCTGAGCTTGGGCTCCTGTACACGGCCAGGACCGAGAGCCGATCACTGCCAAACGATATATTTACTTCGACACTTGTGGCGCCATACAAACTTACTTCTTCACAACACACAGCAAACTTTTTACTTACAAACACAATGACACCATCATTCTGATTTCTACTAGTCTTATTCATGATCACATCATACCCATCCATTCTAACATTCGCACAACTCTCATTCAGCCAAGTCTCAGTGAGGACAATAACATCAAATTGAATTTTGAAATTGCTCAAAATCACAATCAACTCATCGGAATGTTTATTGTAGCTTCTCACATTAGCACTAAAAATAGTTATTCCATTATTTACCCCAATATCAACTTTTAGCTCTTTAAAAAAATTAAATAGACTAATATCTTCGTATACGCTTTCGCTTAAACATTTAAAATCAATTTCCTCGGTGGAAGTGTTATTCATGAAGTGAATCCACATTGCACCGCCTACCCAAAATTACGATACATGCAGATAAACAAAATATATAGTACATTACCTATGCCCAATAGCTAGAAATATGATTTCATACTTTCTTGGAGAAAAAATTACTATAAAAAAGATAAGATTTAATAATTGAACATAAGGGATAAACAAGGTGATGATATCTTTCATATGTAGTTGAATTAATTATTTTACGGTTTTCCAAATTGTCCAGTAATGCGTTTAAATTGTAGATGACATAATGTTTAACTGTATAGTAGCTTTTAATTGAGCTTTACTATTATGTTATGTTGAAAAATCCAAAGAAAAGCATCTAGGGCTTAATACGAAAGTTTAAAACGTGCAATTTTTTTTATCTTACAGCTTGCCAAATAAAAAAGTAAAAAAATATTTGATAGATAATAAAATGTACAACATAGTGCCTGACAAACTGGTATTAGTTATCCATGCAAATAATAAAACCATACTCATGATCATTATCAGCTTGATACAGAAAATCATGCATTTTATGCTTAATAAATAATAGTTACGATTTCAATAATTATTTCAGACAATTATAACTTATACGCTTGTTCACTGAAACAAAATAGTTTAAAAAATATATGATAGATAATAAAATGTACAAAATAGTGCATGACAAACTGATATTATTATCCATGCAAATAATGAAACCATACCATGATCATTATCAGCTTGACACAAAAACCATGCATTTTATGCTTAATAAATAATAGTTACGATTTCAAGAATTATTTCAGGCAAATTATAACTTAGACGCTTGTTTTCTGAAAATTAAGAGAATAAGGTTTATGATAACTGAAAATCTGTACATAACTATGTCAAATAGTAATTTTTTATAAATAATAATAAGAAATTATATTCAAGCTTATAAATAAATTATAAATTATAAATAAAAAGGAAACTAATACTGTAAGATTGGCAATCTGCTGCAGGATATAATTAAATAGCCAAGGTTTCAACTATGCCATTTTTGTCAACTCTCAAATAGTTATATTAGCCAGCCGAATCTGATAGCCAGTCATGTAGATTCAGAAATATTTGAAAAGATTTCGACTACAACTCTAGGAGATTTTTCCAATATCTAAGCAAACCAACTACAACACAATAACTTAATTGAGCTGTCCAAATAATAACCTATCTTTTTTAAATTATTTCTTATAAATCAAATAGCCTCATTGAATTTTTTTATGCACTAGCATTTAGTTGCATAACATTTTATAAGGAATCAAACTATGTTTAATTTGTATCGAAGTACAGAAATGTACCAGATTTGTAAGCACTTGTACCTTAGATATTTCGACTTTGAGTAATGGTAAAACATGAACATCTAATCGTTTACTATTAAGTCCCAAATAGTTTTGTTTGAGTGTATTTTTTGTTTTACCACAAGACGTTTATGAACTGAGTTTCGCATTTGTAAAAATATAATTTCATCACTAATACCCAGTCTGCAAATGAATAGAACAGTAAAACAATCGTTGCATGAACAGTCAAAAGTGTCTTCATGTACCTGATCCTCTATCATAAACAATATTGCAAATTTGTAAAAGACTTTGATTCATAATTGTTCCTAATTAAAAAACTTGTTGAAACATCACAGCAGAATCTGTATAGAGAGATGAAATAAAATAAAATTTACCACTATAATACAAAGAGCCGCAACGATTTGTTATGTCAATATCATATTATATGCCAATGTCAATATTACATGTTCAAAATCCAATAAAAAATTATTATACTAGCTAATTTTTCTTTGAGTTCATTATCTTCTTCCTACAAGGCGGTACTCTGGGCCAGATCTCATGCCGTCTCAGGTAAGTTTTTTTCCAGAGAGTGTTTGACTCGTCAGCAGCAGCTACCAAAAATTGAACCTTCTTCCGCCAGTCAACAACGTCACCAACATTAACATGGTGCACGAGCAAAGCATTCTAAAGAAAATCATAAATAAGTGTCATCACAAAATGTGTAATAAAAGTGCCTACGTAGCAACTAGGATTTATTTATTATTTTTTAGAAATAAACTATAGAACGAGAATTTCAAACTCCCTTAAGAAAAATGGAAAAAAACATAATAACACTAGTCACTGAACAGAAGATAATTCATACACATAAAATAAAATACCGCACAACAGCAATGATATAATTTAAATTAAAAAGCAAGTAAAATACTTCACCTACAACAAATTAACAAAAAACTGTGCTGGTACTTTAGAATCATGTGGTTGGATAATTAATTTATATTCCTAGATCGTAGATAGTTTATGCGCGTAACGCTAATAAAAAATAGTAAAATATTAATAATTTGAAAAGAAGGCCCCATGTATGTAACATGTATGTATGGCATGATGTCTGCCTGTATTTCAGTGCAAGTGTGAGAGAAAAGTAAATTACTTTATGGTAAAGTGTTTTATACTTGGCTAACCCTCATTTGGTGGGTCGAATTTATGTAAAATGATCTCATAAAACAATTGCAGAGTCTTGTTCTCATGTTCTTATGTTCTTACCTGTTAGATGTAGACCTCATATGAGAAAATGCTTTACTTTAAAAAATATTTCAATTGCATTTTATTTATAATTAGTTCAGTAATTGGTGTGCATTGTGTGATCCTGAAAAAGCCACATTCATAAAACATCATTAAACCTGTAGGTTACTGACAATTATTTCTATTTATTATCTGACCACTGTCCACGACGTTTACTCATTCGTATTTTATGAAAATATAACAGAAATGGTGAATGTTGTATGCAATGTTGTAACGGATCCACAGCGAGACTGCCGATCAGGTAATCTAAGATATTTTTACGATTTCCTCCCTTTATAAGATATATAAGATATCCTCCCTCCTAAGATTACCGATTAAGTAATCTAAGAAGGGGGGTAGAATACTATTCTAACACAGTATAAATACAAACTAACTGGGACGGTGGCGACGTCCTGTAATTCAGCTACTTGGAGGTCACGAATAGTGGATAGTTATAAGCGATGGCTTGTGGATGCGATATTCCCTGGCGGGGATTAACGTCCGCACTAGTGAATACTAGTTCATCCATAAAGACCATCCTCATAATTATACCAATTCGTATATACGAGGACAAAATTGTAGTTCGGATCCAACGTTAAAACTGTAGGTCCCTAGATACCATTGGCTGTTGGGCTATGAATTAACAGTCCTGTCTAAGGAGAATGTCGGCCTTAGTCAGTAACATTAGATTATTATTATCTAAGTTGGTAGCTGGCTATTATAGCCATACAATATATATATATATATATATATATATATATATATATATATATATATATATATATATATATATATATATATATATATATATATATATATATATATATATATATATAGTAACAAGACTATAAGATCGCGCCACAATCATCCTACACTCATCTCTGATTCATACTTGGCTTTAAACTACCTACTGAGTTAGGTCGCCATTTAAGTATAGGTGTTAAAGCCTAGTTTGAAGTAGGTTTTGAGTCAGAAGTATTGTATTACAAGGATTTAGATTTTTTACAGATGATAGAAAATGAAAAGGTTTGTGTCTTCCAAACAGGATTCCCTCCTTCGGCTTATACAGGGTGTTCAGAAAAAACGTTTCAGGAATTCAGGAGGTTATTGCCCACATCAAAATAAGCAAAAAAGTTCCTATAAACATATGTCCTAAAATGCTTCGTTAACCCGCTAGCCGCCATTTTGTTTTTTACACTAAATAATTTGTATTTCCGTAATGAATCATTGTATTAAATTAATATTTGGCATGCACCTTCATCATAGCAATACCCATTTTCAAGAAAAAAAATATTTTTTTCCAAAGTGTATTTTCAAAATGGCGGCCATTTTAAAATTTTAAACTAAAATATCTGAAAACCGGTAAATTTTATGAAAATTTTATTAGACACAAAAAAGTTGACAAATTTAATTATCTAACCAATGGTACCAAGTTTGTAAGGATCTGACAACAAATAACGGAGTAATTGAGATTTTTCTGCATAAAAACATTGATTTTGCATTGTAATTAATGCAAATTAAGGTAATTTTAATTGAAAAATCTCAATAACTCCGTTATTTGTTATCAGATCCTTACAAACTTGGTACCATTGGTTAGATAATTAAATTTGTCAACTTTTTTGTGTCCAGTAAAATTTTTATAAAATTTACCCGTTTTGAGATATTTTGGTTTAAAATTTTAAAATGGCCGCCATTTTGAAAATACGCATTGGAAAAAAATAACTTTTTTCTTAAAAATGGACATTTCTATGATGAAGGTTCATGCCAAATATAAACTTGATACAATGATCCATCGCGGAAATAAAAATTATTTAGTGTAAAAAACAAAATGGCGGCTAGCGGGTTAACGAAGCATTTTAGGACATATGTTTACAGGGACTTTTTTGCTTATTTTTATGTGGGCAATAACCTCCTGAATTCCTGAAACGTTTTTTCCGAACACCCTGTATATTTAAGACAGTAAGGTAAAAAACACTTTTGGACAGTTCAACTGAGACTTCTACTGGGTCGATTAACATGCTGGTTGTACCTTAACAAAGCTTTTAGGTCCTATATTAGCAGGTTTTGTTTGTATTTAAAAATATTAACGTTAAATTGGACGAAAATGTAAAATAAATTTTCTTATGGAGATTTGATATCGGGAAAATGTTAACTTTTACAATACTTTGGGCAGTTCGTCTAAGACTTCCACTGGACCGATTTACATGCAGTTCGTACCAAATATAAG
Source organism: Neoaliturus tenellus (assembly GCA_030545055.2). NCBI lineage: Eukaryota > Metazoa > Arthropoda > Insecta > Hemiptera > Cicadellidae > Neoaliturus > Neoaliturus tenellus. Next base: position 106,859,216 of record CM061531.1, on the reverse strand, counting down.
CTAACAACTTTTCTATATTAGCAGGTTTTATTTACTCTAACGTTAATTACTTTTTTAAATTACAATATTCGATATATCGAAACCTTTCCAATAAATTTATTTTACAGGCTTTTAAGCAGCTAAAAACAGTAAATGAGCAAACGCTCAAGTAGAATTTGGTTCATTATAGGCAAGTACCTAAAATCGTACATAATTATAATTAATTTATTATTTGAATGAAAAGAGAAGACAAAAGTTTTATACTCTTTAAACTATACAACTTTGTTGTTTGGGGGATAAAAAAAATGAATTAGTTTTGATTTTTTAATTGTTTATTACTATACTTTGAGTTACTTATACACGTAAATCAGATAATCAATCAAAAGGAAGTAGCAATTTAAAAGTACATTTTATACAGGGTGCGGCAAAAAACCGATCTATTTTCTTTCGGGCACCGCTCAGCGACAGGACGTCTGAAAAAGGTGGGGGTTGGCTTGTTAGAACACACATCTTATGCCATTTTTGTAGTCATGGAGTAGTGGCCGCTTGAACAACGCTCGTTCGTTATCATGACACTTATTTAATACGCTAAGGGTTTTTTGTCTTGAGAACTCCTCCTACATTTTTCAACCGATTTTCAAGTTTTTGGTGTCGTTGGATAGGGCTTGGTCTGTAGTTGTTTCCGCCAAAACTGATGAGAATCGGACTGAAAATAAAGGCGCTATTCACCATTGAAATCTCAAAATTTCACATTTAAATAACATTGGGATTAAATAAAGCATTTTAAACATCTGTTAATAATCAGCTGTAAATACATGTAGTTTTGGTGATAAAAGATATTCACAATATTGGATTGGTCGGATGTCATTGATTTAGAGCTAAAAGTATCATTTATATTGTATTAAAACAAATTGCTCGATTTCCAGCAACACTTATTCTAGTTTCAATAGTTGTGATTCAATCATTGCTACTCAGCGGCAGTTTCGTGCATTAGGTCAAAATTTTGAAGTTCTTTTGCGTAGCACAACTATGGCACAACGCATTTTTTTAGATAAACTTATTTTGAGTTAAAAATAAAGCCAACAGGCCGTCCAAAGTCAGCGCGGATACCACTAAACATGGATAGAGTCCATGCTGCTGTGTGGAAAACAGTCCTCGTCGGCCCACCAGAAAACAAGCTACTGCTTTGCTTGTGTCTACGCCAGAGGCATTTTTTTTTGGAAAATTGTACCATGTACACTAAACGCTTTTAAGGGAGAGTATTTCAAACCCATCATATTGTTGTGGACACCCCGGCAATTGAACCCGAGACCTCTTGAACCAGAGTCCGAAGATAGCGTAGGCTAGCGAGATTCCTTGAACTTGGCTGACACCTCAGTTTGACAAATTTTGTGGTTCGGTCCTAATTTCCATCCATTCCATTTACCAATTAATTGGCTATTGTTCAGTTATTATATCCCACTGACCATGAAAAGCGACAAATATTGGACAATGGACAAACAAATGATTGTGTAAATGCTGATAAAGAAATTTTAATGTTTACTGACAAGACGCACGAAATACGCCCTGATAACGAACGCGCGTTACTAAACATGCCTAATGTAAACATGTAGGTTAGGCGACCACCACTCCATGATTACTGAAATGGCATGAAATTTGCTTTCCAATAAGCCCACCCCCATTATCCTTAGACGTACTGTCGCTGAATGGTGCCCGAAAGAAAATATATCGGTTTTATTGCTGCACCCTGTACATATTACAGTATGCACAATCTGTTAGAGCTACACTCGATCACCACGGATGAAGCTGTTTCCGTTGAGCATTGACGGGCAACTACTCGACTTTGGCATAATTATGCCAGAATGTTAGAAAATCGGTTGCATTAAAAAATCAAAAGCTAAAAATTAAAATTTTATTAAATTTATATTGTTAGCAATTATGGTTAAAATTCCTCGAAATAAAAAAAACACTGATTTAAAACTGTATAATTTTTCCCTAAAACTAAATATTTCCCTATGTTAAAAAGTTTAGAACACCTTGTACGTGATTAAATTGGAAAAAAAATCATTGGCATTATGTTTTTTAATGTTGTGTTTAACACTTAGTATACAACGTGTAATATTACGATATACTTGATGATAACATTAAATGGAGCCGCGTTATTGGATTTAAAAAAGAAAGAATCAAACATTGAATTAATTAACTGTTACCTGGATTTCATAGACATCTAATATGATAACAAATAGAATACAGCATAACGCTTACCTAAAATATATGGGTAGCTGTAATATATATATTAAGTTATGGGTTTTGATATGTTAAAATATTCTGGTATGGGTAACTATATGATTTGTTTATTAAAACTAAATTAATAATTTTTTTCGTTCAAAATTTTACTAACACTCATTTAATTATTAATTTTATATTTTTACGTTTTATAAAATGTACGAAAGTTTTCTTGGGCAGTTTGTTAGTTAAAACTAGAACACTACGTAAAAGATTAAATTTTTTTCTCTCCAGAAACTTCTTGTCAACAATTTTCTAATCATTATTTTAAAACATTTAAACAACGTTTTATGTTTTATTACCAACAAGTTTTGACCAACTACTAACTATGAGATGTATGACCATTGGTCTACAATTAGCCAGCGCCTGCTGATCCCGCTTGGCAATCTGAGTGCAGCGAGCGGTGTGCCATAGTAGAGCTGAAGGCGCATTTTAATTTTTCTTCTGAGCTAAAAATCCATGACTCATAAGTCTCTAGATGTTGATATTTATGTACATAAGGGGTATTGTTTTTTACTTTCTCCCCCTATACCATAGTATATGGAGAAAGTATTGTTTTCGTAAAACACTTCGCATTAGTTTGATGATGTATATATCCATTTTGGAGCACCCTTTCCCACTATAAATGTATATATTGAGAAAGTATTGGTTTCGTCAAAATTTTAAAATTTGAGTTGTTGGTAAATTTATCCGTTTTGGTGCCCTCTGAGCCCAAAAAAGTTGTTTTCGAGTGATGTCTGTGTGTGTGTGTGTGTGTGTGTGTGTGTGTGTGTGTGTGTGTGTGTGTGTGTGTGTGTGTGTGTGTGTGTGTGTGTGTGTGTGTGTGTGTGTGTGTGTGTCAGGATGTAAACAGAGCTAGAGGATGCCCTAATGGTCCGATTTTGGTGAAATTTGGTATGTAGGTCCAAACGCACGATAATTCCAGGCGTTTTTTCCATTTTTTTGAATTTTTGATTTTTAAGGGTATTTTACCCCCAAAAACCCTCAAAAATCGTGAAAAATCCAAATTTCTCAAAAACGGCTCTAACGATTTTGATTAAAATTTTGTGGGTTATTAAGCTTAAAATGGTGAATAAAATGACACCACCCACATCTCCGAGAAAATGCTCGTTCAAAAGTTGTGGCGTAGTAAGTGTTTCAAAAATCAATTTTTTGGATTTTCAAAATAGCTGTTATTTTGAAATAAATTTTACTTATCACCATTAAATCAAGCTCAAAAAACTAAATAATCCAGTATTTAAAATTTTTGCTCTATGTCAAGTGGTTGCAGAGAAAATTCAATTTTTCGTTTAGCGGTAAACGCAGTATGTTGTTAAAAGTCACAGACGCGCGTAGGGTCAAACTCGCGCTGCTCAGCTGGTAGCTATTCGACTAAGTCATCAAGACATTTATGTTTGAAGCTTTTATAACATCTTTTTTTATATTGTTGGGAGAAAGTATGTGTCAGTTAACTGATACCGTTTATTAATCCTACATCCACATTTATGAAAATGTCCTATAAACTAAAACAAAGCCTACTTTATGTATTATAGAAAAGCTAATTTGGTACTTTATTATTTAGGTTTGGTTTGAATCGGTAGAAATCAATATTTTTGTAAAATAATCCGTTTGAAATACTTGAGAGATATTTTATTAATATTACTATAAAGTCATAATAATTGTCTGTTAACAAACATACTAAACACCCAGACCTGTAAGCATATGGTTATAATATTATAACACCATTCTTCCCTTCTTAGATAGTTTAGATAGATGTCTTCGGGGAGGGTTTATGTGACGGTGAGTTCTTTCTTTTCCAGAAGGAACTCTGGTAATAATCGGGATAAAAGGTAAGGTACCGTACAATATCCAGATATTAGTCTGCATTTAGTTTTACCCATGTACCCGGAGTTTTACTCGTATACCGGATTATATGTTTGTCTAAAATCATAGATTTTAGGCTTAAAGGAATAACGATACAGTTCGTTATGATTAGCAAACCATTATTCCACGACAGAGAGTCTCTAAATTTTAAGATGGGTCAGTTTAGGGTCGAACCTTCCAAAAATAACCCATCCACTTTCAATGACATGTTTTATTAAATTTATTGTGGAATCACTTTTATAGCGTTCTTGTTTTTCTTCCTCTGTATAGTTACCTCTTGTGGTGGGTCCCTCTGAAGAAGCTTAGTTTACACATAAAATACTGTGATTTACATTCATATACGAAATTAAGTTAGCATATCAGTAAAAAATATCAAGTCTTTCCGGTACTTAATGTTATGCCTTTCATACCATACTGTATATAAAAAAACCGTTTCTATAGATTCTAAGTAACCGATTTACTGAAAGGTTCCAGACAGTTTCGAGTACCCTGTATATTGTTTCGCAGATTTAATGTTATCTATTATCATTAGGATGTATATCATTGCCCTCTTTAAATGTTTATGCTGTTTATGCCATTTAATTCTACCTACATTTTAATAATACTGACTAGAGTAAAACATTTTATAACTGAAACATCTGTTCTTCCGGTTTTTATAGCAGTTGTTTTTAAAACAGCTATCTAATGATCCAATCAATTCTCCTTCCTCCATAAGATTAACATCCTCCATAAGATTAACAATCAATTCTCCTTCCTCCATAAGATTAACATTAGAACTTTAAAAGCCTGTGGGGCGTAGCCCTGTAGTCAGATGTGAATTATGATAGGATTTTGCTCATCTTCAGGACTATACCTTTCTAAAGGTATGCTCGGATTTCTCCTACAATGCACACGAGGTGAGAAAAAAAGGAGGAAACGAAACATGCTTGCCTATTAATATATAGATTATATTTAATCCTGCTTAGGTATTTTCAAGGATTTCCTATAAATTCGCTAAATTCATCATTGAATCACAATTAAAACACTTAAGTGTTTTAGTTAAAGCACTTGTGAGGAAGTAGGGGAGCGAGCATTTGCTCAGCAAACTTATGTAATTATTTGGCAGTAATGATCTCACTTACATAAGATGGTACACGGAGTCCGAAAAGGCATGTTTTTTCCGCCACGTCCAAAAAAGGCCGATCGCCACGTCTTTCCGCCTTTTAGAATGTTTCATACGAGGGTATACTTGTATATGTCTAAGGATGGTGCACTCTGGTATTAACTTTATTAACCACATAATTGAAATGTATGGGTTTACATTCTTCATTTCAAATGCTTTTACTATTGTTAAACATTCTTTTTTTTACTATAAATTGCATACGTAACAAAATAACATGTATGTTTTATTATTTTAATTTCTTTATCTTAACAATCCTAGCCGTCGGTATGAGGTACGGTTAAAAATTATACAGGGTGTCCCTGAACTCTCTACCAACTTTTTCAGGTATTATTCCTGGGCCATAGACAAGTCAAAATATCATATTCAAAATTTCGAAAACTCAAAAGTTACTCGTATAGCCGCCATTTTGTTTTTTACACAAAATAATTTTTATTTCCGTAATGGATCATTGTATTAAGTTAATATTTGGCATGAACCTTCATCATAGCAATACCCATTTTCAAGAAAAAATTTATTTTTTTCTAATGTGTATTTTCAAAATAGCGGCCATTTAAAAATTTTAAACTAAAATATCTCAAAACCGGTAAATTTTATAAAAATTTTACTGGACACAAAAAAGTTGACAAATTTAATTATCTAACCAATGGTACCAAGTTTGTAAGGATCTGACAACAAATAACTGAGTTATTGAGATTTTTCAATTAAAATTACCTTAATTTGCATTAATTACAATGCAAAATCAATGTTTTTATGCATAAAAATCTCAAAAACTCCGTTATTTGTTGTCAGATCTTTACAAACTTGGTACCATTGGTTAGATAATTAAATTTGTCAACTTTTTTGTATCTAATAAAACTTTTATAAAACTTACCGGTTTTGAGATATTTTAGTTAAAAGTTTTTAAATGGCCGCCATTTTGAAAATACAAATTGGAAAATAATAACTTTCATCTTGAAAATGGGTATTGCTATGATGAAGGTTCATGCCAAATATTAACTTAATATAATGATCCATTACGGAAATAAAAATTATTTTGTATAAAAAACAAAATGGCGGCTATACGAGTAACTTTTGAGTTTTCGAAATTTTGAATATGATATTTTGACTTGTCCATGGCCCAGGAATAATACCTGAAAAAGTTGGTAGAGAGTTCAGGGACACCCTGTATATTATTTTATTATAGTATCATTCTGCAATTCAGTAACTAGCCCCCCAAAAGAATGACTTCACAAAACAAAAACACTAACTTATCAGTATTTTAAAAACCTCATACTGTTAGTGAAATCAAACAAATCATATTTCAGATACAAGAGTTTGTTGATTATTAGCATGTACTAATACTAAATTTAATTGTATTCTTACATTTTCTTTTAATTTGTGTTATTTATCTATGCACTAAATAATTGAGTTTTACCACTTTTTAGAAAAAATTCAAAGGATTTTTTGAAGTTGGTTGTTTAAATTAGTTAAGTACTAATAATATATAAGTTATAGGTATGAAAAGTATTTAAGATTGGAAATAAAAAAAAAATTATGTAATTAACAAAATGAGTTACAAAATGTTAATTAGCCTGGAATTAATGACAAATACCTATGGCTTTTCTTAAATCTATAATTAGTTAACTTTCCCTTTTCTATTTGGAATCTTTCTTTGGATTCCTATGTTTTTTATCCGCTACAGAATTTTGAGGGTTCTCTTCTCTACTTTTAGTAGATACTCCTTGACAATTAAAAATTTATTCATAGTAAGATTTATAAACCTTAGAATGTAGTTTGCTTTAGTGAGATTAAAAATATCAGACTTCTTTTACTAACAGGAATATTTCTGTCGTATGCTGTAGGACCATTAATCTTGTGCGTGTCAATTTAAGTTTTCCTCTTTTCTCACGCTTTAACTTCACATCGTCGTTTGTATCTTGAAGAATTTTTCATTTGTGTTTTCACAAAAAACTTCACTGGATAACATTTTTCTACCTTGTACTCGATTTTAATTGTTATACGTTTTCGTCATCTTCCTTATATACTTTTTTTATTTGACCTCTGGGTCTTGTTAAGATGATCTTAAGTTTGTTTTTTTAACTTCTCATTTTCCTCTTCATCTTCTACAAATGCATGTTCTTTGGTTCAATGCACACGAGGTGAGAAAAAAGGAGGAAACAAATCATACAAAACAAACAAATCTAAATTATAAGTAATTATTAGTAAAGTGATTATTCAAAGATGTAGATTTTTAATATATATATATATATATATATATATATATATATATATATATATATATATATATATATATATATATATATATATATATCAATTTGACAAGATCACAGTCCGCTTCATTCTCACTATAGTCGTCTTTGTGTTTGTGACTTCATCACCCTCTTTATCGTCTTTTGTGAAAGTATTTCCAATTGTGGACAGTAGTGACACAACTGTTATGGAAATGAGATTTTGCCTTTCAAAAATACATCTGACAAAGGAGAATAATGGCGTAACTACAAATTAAATGGGTATAATTATAATTTTATATTATTTTCAGTCACGAAGAAAGACACAACTAGAAAAGTAAAGACATTCCACCAAGAAAACCCAAGGTTCTTGCTTCATAAACTAAAAAGTGTCACTCTTCTACTCGAGGAGCACATAACCCCTCAATACTAACTCTAAAGTTACACTGTTCTAGCTTACCTGGATTCTATTTGGCTGCATGCTACTGTATTACTACACTTAAGCCCCCTGGTGGTCCTTTGCTGAAGTACACAAGTTTCACAGTTCCAGTTTTTTAGAGGAAAGAATTGCCTTTTTTGTCATATTATTAACTAAAATATTGAAATTTGTTTGTCGTGATGTTATACTTGCCAGGGTGCAAACTGGCTGAAATTCAAAACCACATTATTACACTGCAGATCGTAATACGTAATTTTACTGTGAAGTGAGCTGTTTTTAGAATGTCTTTTGTTTTCATTTTCAACTACATAAGACTAGGAGTACGCTTATTATTCGTACGGGGATAAACGAACTACAGCTAGGCAACCCGAAATTTAAGTTGATTCCAGAAAATAAAATAGAACACATGACAATAATGTATTGACACAGAAATAAATCCATACACCTACTAAAATTTCCATTATTCTCTTAGATTATGTCCTGGGAAGTTTTATAATCAAATTATTAGCTTTTAACTACTATCACTGCCCACTATACAAAGGGATATAATATGTAATAGAACATTTTTATATTTATCTTTACTATGTGTCAGAGCTGTTTGTTTACTATGTAAAATTAAAATCCGAATTAATAGTTACTACTACTTATAACTTCAACAACGAACTTTAATCCATACATCACGAATAAAACCCACCTCGAAAGTTTGAAGTCAATCTGAAACATCCTTAGAAAGTTATCGTCGGGCATTGAATTCAGGGTTCATCAATAGAATGAGGCACCAATAGTCTTGCATGAGGATTTCATTCCTCTTCTATCCTTCATCCAACTAGGTTTTTAACTTAAAATGTTTAACTTTAACGTAACTACGTGTTAAAATGTTTTAACTTCAATATTCAAAATTGCATCAAAATATGATTTTTCTTAACTTTGAGACTTGTATACTATTATATTTATACGTGTTTATATGTTTAAAATCTTTAAAAAATCATATATATATATGTATAAATACAGGGTGAAAAAATCTGAAAATGTAAGTCTGCAAATTAAAACTCTGAAAATCGGTTAAGGGTTTTAAATTCTGTTTCCGAAAATGATTATTGACATAAAACCTTCAAGGGAGGGGGGGACGGTCCACAAGGAGTCAGAAGAAAATCTTAAGTAAGGATTGGTCGAATGTACATAAAATTAAATTATGTAAATTATTATAATAAATAATAATAATTAAATAATAAATAATGATTATTTTTTTTATTTTATTCATAGATGCATATATTAAGCATCTATGAATAGAGAACAGTGCCGCAAACCCGACCTTAAAAGGACGACAAAATAAAACACTGCAGGCCATCAAACTTATTTTTAAAATTATACTGCCGAATATAATAAAAAATGCAATAATTCCTTATACACTCGACCTTTTGTGGTCATATTTGGCAATGAGTCAACCCCCCTTTGAAATCCCCTTTGAACTCTGTACCACATGACGTACGCTTGTCTCATATGACGTGAGATCAGTGTGCATTCATATATATATATATATATATATATATATATATATATATATATATATATATATATATATATATATATATATATATATTTATATGTATATATATATATATATATATATATATATATATATATAACTTAGTCCCATTAATAAAGGATAGTGCGAACCGGATCGATGGACCGATTTCGCTTCGAACATATTTTGTCCTATAAATATTGAATCCATGCTGTTGATCTTTTAAAAAAGAATGTTTTTAATTTTACACTTTCGCGGTTGCAGCTTGTTTTTACCACACAATACGGAGCGCCGGCGCCGTCCAGTGTCGGGTAGGCAATGTAGAAGCTGATATCATTTTGCCTAGCGCGTGTCTCGAGGCGCACGGTCCCGCGCTCTCTCTGCCTCAGTAGGCTACTGTATACAAAACAGCAATAACACTGAAGTGATAAGTTTTGGCCTAAGGATTGTAACATTGAATAATAAAAAATAAAAAAACTTTAAAATTATATAATACATTTAAATTTGTATAGGATGTATATAGCACATTTACAATATTCAACTTCTAGTGTGTAAGCATGTTCAGCCAACTATGACTTTCAATAAAAAGGCACTGATCGGCATTGAAGTAAAATATATACACTAATTTCGTTCTTTAATATATCCTATTCAAATGTTATCTTAGGTTGAAACCAGTCAAAATTAAGATTAAGAACATAAATATTATTTTAAACCTTTTCATATTAGGCTTGACACGATGGCAGTAAATAATAATCTTCAACCTTAAAAAGTGATGTCATGACTATCGTCATTGTAAGCGGTATTTTTATTTAGAATTTTCTTGAGTTGGCTAGCAAAGAACCTCTCTGAGCTTGTATCTCATGGATCATGACAGTTGGAATAGTAAATTGTAAGATTTCATTGTAACCAAACTCTTGTTATACATAATTTTATTGCATTGAATGTCTTTCCTTGATGTAACTCAAATTATTCCAAGTGATTAAGAATGAAATTAAATTTATTAAACAGTTAAAGATCTTAAAATAACATAGTACACTTTTATCATTTTATATTTGTTTGTTTTTACTAATACATATATATTTGCAATATTAAACTGTTAATAATAAAACTTACATAAATATTAGATAGAAAATATTTGTAAAACAATTCATAAGTATTTATAAAATTTTTTGGTTTTAAGATTGCGCCAAAAAAGAATACAAAAGATGCATGTAGGATGTATTTTTATATTAAATTGAATGAAATGTAAGTCAAGGTAAGGTTGTGTGGCTTCATGATTTTAATTTAGTCTCTGCAGACTAGTAATACGTTTAGGCAATGCAAAAGTCTTATTGCAGCTTAAAATAAAATAAAATCTATACAAAATTAGCTTTGTAAAACTCGTGATGACAAATGTTTAATGTGTATGAAGTAGGTAAACATCGAAACTATTTTCTTTAATAATAATCCAATAAGCAATGACCTAGCTAGCAGAATACGTTTGTTTCCTGGAAACATTTTCAATAAAATTTAGTGGCTTATTTGAGGATTGGTTTATTTGAGGATAAGCCACTAAATCTGCTTATTGAAGAACAGACCCTCTATATTTGAAAAATTTATATTTTCATGCGCATATGGGTCATTTCATAATCGAGCAATCGTTACTTGTATTAATAATTAAGTACCAGGGGGACCGAGCTTAAGCTCGGTAAAATTATTACTTTCGTTTCTCACACAAAGCTCGTTCGCTCCGCTCACTCGCCAGGCGGAAGGTTTGCTGCACATTGGTATGATTTTCCTAAAACCACAGGTTAAAGATGTAACACATTGGTTTATTTTATCTACAGTTATCAGCTGATTTTTGTTCAGTTAAAAAATTTCCATAAGGATAACATGGGATCTTTGAAGGGCTCTAGCGCGAAAACCGGATTTTTCCCAGCTATGGGACCAGCTCCAATCGATTTCTGGTGGCCAAAACCCCCATATTCCAAAATTTGAAGGAAATCGTCGGAGCCGTTTTTGAGATAATTGTGCAAGCAAGCAAGCAAGCAAACAAGCAAACTTTGCTCGTATAAGAGTATAGGATACTATACGAAGAGTTAAAAAAAACTATCAAAATTTAGGGATCTGTTAAATTAAAATGTATTAAATTAAAATGTATTAAATTAAATACATTTTTAATGGGTAAAATCCTAAAATTTTGAATGAACACTTATTGAACGGCAAAATGTTATGTTGCGGTTTACCAGATCTTCTTGGTTCTAGCCAGCATAGTGAGCGCATTAGAAGCTATTGATGCAAAATCCTTTACTACAGGGCTTCAAGGTGTGAATACTCTACAACGTTGTTTTATATCAAGAAAAAAACTGATGGAGTAATGTTCGGCAGGGGTCCCGTATGGCTCTGTTATTCCATATAATCCTGATATTCTGGCAAGTGCTTGCGAATAATTTAAATTTCACATAAACATTGGCAATGCAATGAACAGTGTTCTCGTTAAACTCTAGTTGATGTAAACAAATCTAGTAGACTTTCTTTTACATCATATAGGAATCTCACTGAGGGCAATCAAAGTATTTAACTGCCCTCAGTGAGATTTAAATCATAATGTAGTTCCTTAATAAAAGTCGTGTTTTTTCCAATGTAGGTTCTTTTGGTTTTTGTGTACTGTATGTGTTGGAGAAGAATGGCAAATTCGATCCTCTAAAAAGGAAAATGAGTCTTCTAGGTAGGTAATATTGGAAAAGAGTGAATAACGTACATTATTAAAGTTGTTCAATATTTTGAATAAAATAGTTCATCATATTAATTTATTACAAAAAATAAAATTATAGCAAAATAAGCTTTTTAAATCAAACAAAAAAAAATTGTAATTTTTTTTGTAATTTTGTATGACATAAGGACATAATTTTCCACCTTTCCATCTTCAACTAAAGGTGCTTATAGGATGTTTAATATTATAAGTCGGCACTTAATAAGTACAGTACCACGTTTTCACACGGTTCTTACAATAATTTGATGACTAACAAGCATTCTTCATACACAAGTGTTAGTGAATCAGTGTTGGTGTATTGATGAAACCCGTTATCAATGGCAAATGACTACTCTCGAAGGAAGGGTTATCGACTTCAAACTTTCACAGTAGATTTTTTTATATATTTGAAGATGTCTTTTTGTAAGTAAAGTTATTCTGACAATTAATCTATATCTTCTATATATTAATAGGCAAGCATGTTTCTTTTCCTCTTTTTCTCACAGATTTTGTGCATCATAGAAGAAATCCGCGCATAACCTTAGAAAGGCATTGCGCTGTAGATGAGCAGAATCACACTATAATTCACGTCGGTCCCCGGGGCTACGCCCTACAGGCTTTTAGAGTTTCAATGTTAATCTTACGAAAGAAAGGTAATTGACTGAGTCATTAGACAGTTCTTAGTGCTGTAATAACAAAATGGTATCAAAACAGGAAATAAAAGAAGTTTCTCAGTTATTTTTTTTAATCAATTTATTGTATTATTGTCTTTATTTGTTTAACTGTGCTCCACTGCAAATATTTCAAATCCGCTGCAACAATGTCCATACGCCTTAATCTAAGTTTATATTGGTTTTTATTTTTGTGACAGCCTAAGACATATCACAAGACTGAATCTGCCATCAGTAGTATATATTGGGTGTTTTAACTGTGTCACCATTGGGATCTTTTAAAATGTACATCTTACAGTAAACTTTAAATGGGAACATTCCCTTGTTTTTAAAGAGGCTTAAAAATAAGTAAGTCAATTTTTGTAAATGGTTTCCATTTTCAAATATGGCGGTCAACTTCATTTTTCTAATGGCATACCCTGCATGTAACTTATGAAATTTTAAGACTATTTTTATTCTTGACTAACTTTTCATATACTCAACCGTTTACGAGCTAGAGAGAGATAAAGGTTTTACATAATTCAGACAGGCCTAGGTGTATTAGTTTCAAGTGAGCTATTGGCTTATTCTTATTTATTTATTTTATTCGAACATACGGCAATCGCCATTTTACAAAATATGTTTAATTAAGCATACAGAATGTTACAATACATTATTTTTATTACAGAGCCGCTTACATACAATTAATAACTACTTGATTCAATAAATTATTCATAATCGTTAATTCTTATTTTACTTGCTGCTTATAATAAGAAAGTAATTAAAGTTATCTACATGACACAAGGAAAAGATTTATTTTGATTGTAACAACTTCATTTTATCGAATTTCCATATAGGGAAAACGCTATTACGGGAGTCCCTAGAAGCCCAAAACAACTTTCGTTCAATTTCATATATATCGATATATCTCTCTCTCTATCTCTCTATATATATCTACACATAAACCGCAGATTTGATGAAATTTGGTACAGAGGTGTAGGGCAGCTTTCATCAGGTGGGTCGAATCAGCTGGTTTGAAAACCAGCTTGATTGGACCATGGGAACGAGGTTTTATGGGGTTCTAAAAGGATCAAAAATTGGTTTTTGGCATTTGTTGCCCTTAATTTTTAATATTTGAGAATTTTAACTTAAACCATTTAAAAGAACTATAAAAAAAAACCAATTGAGTCTTTTTTTATCATTAAAATAGCTCAACTAGTTAGGGAGAAAATTCAAATCAAGTTTCCCATGTTATTCTTATGGGTTAATCTTTAATAAGTTAAATATCGCTTATTTATCAACTTAATAAAAATTGTTATGAACCTTCACTAGGTAGTGAGTAACTAAGATTCGATCAAAAACCCGCATGTCAGCAAACCTACATGCTAAATCCCACGGTATTCTCATGAAAAATAAGTGTTTCAGCATTTGTCAAATTTGGAATGTTTATGTTTGCGGATTTGTCAACAAATAATTACTTTTGCATGGAAGCTTTGGATATGCACTTTTACTACCGTTAAAAATAATTCATTGCAATATAAATATTAATATATAAATTATGAAATAAAAATAATTACTCAGAAATACAATGCCATTCAATATATTATATTTCCTTGTAAAGATTATTAATTATATAAGATAGCCGCAAAGTTTTTTGATGTCGAAACAATAGTTCTTTGGAAGTTCGCTGAGTACGCAGGACTGCTGCGACGGGGGTATTATACAATAATCATATTTACAGCAGGTGTTCAAAGTGGCCACCATCTGTATAAATACAAGCAGTCACCCATTTCAAAACATCATTCACAGCCTTTTGAGTGTGTTGTGGTGAACTCCATGAAGGATTTATCTGACTCTGGTTGTCATGTCTGCAACATTTGTAACATTTGCAACATGTCTCGAAATTTGTAAAACTCGTATTTTAAGAAACCCCAAAGAAAAAATCCATTGGTGTTAAGTCTGGGGACCTCGCTGGCCAGTGTAATGGACCATTTGTACCAAGCTACTTTCCAGGAAGGTTAGTGTTCAAGAACTCCACTACCACTCTACTGTTATGCACTGAAGCACCATATTGTTGGTAGCCAACATAGCTAGTTTCTTACATTTAAAGGTACATCTTCAATTGAGTCCAATTAAAGGTTCTCTATTAATTGTAATAACATGTCTTGTCAAATTCCCCTCTTAAAAGTATAGTGCTGTTACTGCATTATTCAACACAGCACATAAACAATTTATCGAGAATCGAACTTGGTCATGTCCTCTCACTACAAACGGATTTACTTTAGCCCAGTAATGGTTGTTCTTCCGATTCCACATTCCCCTATTTGAAAAGTTAGTTTTATCAGTCCATACGTTGTTCGATAAAACCATAGTGTATTTACAGCCTCTTGAGCTAACCATCCATAAAACTGTAGCCTTCTATTATCATCTCCCGGCAGCAAAGCTTAAACGTTGGCATACTTATAAGAGTGGTACTTATTTTATTTTATTTTTTTAGTGCTTTAAAAATTGAGGAGTTTGAAGTTTTCAAAATGGATGTAACTTCTCTAATAAAAGCATTAGGAAAATAGTCAAATCATGCCAAAACATCAATTTCAAATTCATCAGTAACAACCGTGCTTACTCTCTGACGTGACTTCGCAAAGAAACATTGGCTGCCAAGGTTTCAATAAGTTTTTGGAAATACCTACAATTCGGTACTCGCCTATCAGGATGCTTCTCTTGATGTGCGATGTTTGCTGCACTACAGTTTCTTTTACACAGTAAATACATTTTGGCCATGTCAAGTTTTTCATTGTTTGTAAATTCCATACTTAGAAAACTTTCTCAACAAGCGTAGTTTTAAAAAAAAGCTGTTAATTAAAAACCACAATAAAATTATAAATGAATGGCACGGTTTACGAAACTATTCTCAGACTGCAAATTTACAGGTTATTGGTTATTGTTTATTATTTTCACATTACTATTATACAGCCGAAAATAGAAATAGTCGATGGAATAATAACAGCTGTTATGAGAGCCTTGAACCTGCCTAAATTAAATCCTTTATCTCTATATAGCTCATTAACGGTTGAGGACATGAAAGTTACTCAAGAGTAAAAAAATCTTAATTTTCATGTACTATATGATATTATTATTAAATACTGGGTATTCCATAAGAAAAAATTAAGTTGACCGCCATATTAGAAATTGGTGGCCATTTACAAAAATTTTATTTATTTAACCTCTTTAAAAACAAGGGAATGTTCCTCATTTAAAGTTTACTGTAAGATGTATAGTTGAAAATACTATACATCTTAAAATACTAACCCAAACACACCATTTCACAGATGACAGATGTTTCAAAACCAATGCTTAAAAGTTGCATTCTTATATATATATATATATATATATATATATATATATATATATATATATATATATATATATATATATATATATATATATATACAGGGTGTTTCAGAACTCCCTACCAATATTTTTGGGCATTGTTCCTGGGTTAAAATCATATCTAAATATCATATTTAAATTGTCCGGAAGTCTTAAGTTACTCACACAGCCGCCATTTTGTTTTTTACACATAATAATTTTTATTTCCGTAACGGATGGTTGTATTCAAATCATATTTGGTATAAATCTTTATTATACCAATGTACGTTTCCAAGAAAAAAATTAATTTTTTCCATTGTATATTTTCAAAATGGCGGCCATTTTAAAATTTCAAACTCAAATATCTCAAAATCGGTAAATTTTAAAAAAATTTTACAAGACACAAAAAAGTTGAGAAATTTAATTACCTAACGAATGTTGCTAATTTCGTAAGGATCTGACAATAAATAACGGAGTTATTGCGATTTTTCTTCATAAAAACGTGGATTTTGCATTGAATTTAATGCAAATAAGGCCATTTTAACAGCAAAATCAATGTTTTTATGAAGAAAAATCACAATAACTCCATTATTTATTGTCCGATCCTTACAAACTTGGCACCATTGGTTAGATAATTTAATTTGGCAACTTTTTTGTGTCTAGTAAAATTTTTATAAAATTTACCGATTTTGAGATAAAATGGCCGCCATTTTGAAAATATACAATGGAAAAAATTAATTTTTTTCTTGGGAATGTACATTGGTATGATAAAGATGTATACCAAAGATGATCTGAATACAACCATCCGTTACGGAAATAAAAATTATTAAGTGTAAAAAACAAAATGGCGGCTGTGTGAGTAACTTAAGACTTCCGGACAATTTAAATATGATATTTAGATATGTTTTTAACCCAGGAACAATACCCTAAAATATTGGTAGGGAGTTCTGAAACACCCTGTATATTACCTTTCGTTGCCTTGATTGCACTGTTGGAAAAATGCAATAACCAAAAACAATTTTCCCTAGGGTTGAGGCTTTTTCTCAACTTTTTTTTACTAAATACTCTTAAATACCAAGTTTAAGCAAAACTAGTCCTCTAGATTTCGAGATCGATGACAAACACATCGCCAAAGGCACGACCCCGTATTATAGTATAGGATTGATATTTTACATAAGAATTAAAAACAAATTATTTTTAACATGTTAAACAGTTTTTTATGCAATTCTCACTCTTATGTAACCCTAAGATTACATAGAGTCTAGTCTTGGAAGTCACTGAAGCTTTTAGATAGCTGCTCTAATGGTAAACGTCCTGGAAGTAACTGGAAATTTAGGAAAGAATCCGCTGTGACGTTTAAGGCCCTTGAAGCCACTTAAGATTTGTTTGATTTTGAGTTATTCGGGGTGCAGATGTCCTGATATTTGTTACTTAAAATTAATTTCCAAATGCACCTTGTTAAAAAAAAAAAACCGTAAAAAACTTCGTAATTTTGTTACCGATACTGTATTTTGATTTTTACGTTTTACTAACTTGACAATTTGTATGAATACTACAAACTTGACAATTTTAAAAAGAACTAACAATTTGTATTCACTGATATTTTTCAGGAATTGAAAGGTTTAAATCGTTACTAGGGTTACAAATAATAACAACGCTTCAGCTAGAAAACAATTAAAATATTCAGAATTTTTCTTTGCACAATTTATAATTTCTAAATGAATAGATTGTTTGAAACTATCAAAATGAAATCAACATTTATTATTTGTGGGAAAAAGTTAGAATGCATGTGCCTTTCGCATACCTTAAAACTATTTATGCAGGAAAAGGATGTTATTACAGCCCTACTTGAAAGATTTATGACTCTGAAAAATAGACTTTAAAGCATTTATTATGGGAAATTCAATTAGGGATTATTAGTTTACTAGAAACAGCTCACTGGTCAAAATTCGGTAAAAAATTTCAGTTGACCCGATTTGTTTAAAATATAATATGACTGAAGCATGTCATCATTCTGTTTTTCTATCATCTGTAATAACAAATGTTGTTGTTACAAATTCATAGTTGGGAAAATTATTCATGAGTAAACATCCCAAGATGAAAAAGCCTTCCAGTTTTCCTTTTTTAATGAAGCAAAATTTTCCGTTGTCGGTTAACTGTTTGGTAAGTTCCATGGCTATAAATATCTTTGAGTCCTGAACTCCCGTGACGATTTGGGCGGTTCAAACCTTTGTATGAGCCTATCATTCTGTGGAAAGGAACAGTTGGCAGTTGGAAAAGGTATGACAGTCTGAAAACAAGCATCCTCGCTTACAATTAATTGTGGTTTTAGGTCAAATATTTTGCATTTTACTAGACATACATTACTGGAAATCAATAGTTAAGATTCTTTTGAAATAAGATCTTAGAAAATTAACTCCCTCAACCATTAGTTTTATGTTGTCAAACTTTGGTTATGTGTAAAGTTTTTCCTGATTCCCCTTTTGTCTTGGCACAAGGAATCTAAAATTAGATTCCTTGTCTTGGAAGAAAACTGTTAATATTGGAAGTTCTTCAGTTATGCAATCTGAAAACAAGAACTTTTGCATCAATGAGTCAATTTGTAGACTAAAAATGTTCATTTTAGTTTCATCGGCCTTTAAATGGAAATTAATAGCAGGTATAATAATCTTAATTACAGAAACCTATGTCATCAATTACATGTTATAGGCCCAACATTTTGAGTGAATTTTCCTGTAGGGAATCCGCTATTTTAGTAGTACTAACGGTAACACCTAAGTCCGGGTTCATGTTACCTTTTCTTTTTGAGGTCCATAGGAGCAAAAAACGCAGTTCATTCAAATTAATTAATATCTCTATGTCGTGTGTCCGTTTACACGATAAACTTTTGTACCGATTGGAATTAAATCTGGTATGAAGGTGAAGCGTAGCAACCTTCAGGTTAAGTTCGAAAACCAGGTTGATCGGACTATAGGAAAGGTGTTTAATGGTTTCAAAATTGTAAAAATTTGTTTTTTAGCATTTTCAACCCTTAATTTATAATATTCACGATTTTTAAAGAGACCATTCAAAGAAGCTTCCAATAAGCAACAATTTGGAATAATTAATTTAGCTACACTGGTTACTAGTTTAACATGTTGTTCTTATCAACGAAAATCAATCAAACCTCCAACCTGTTTTTCTTTTTCCCATAAAGTTTGGTTTATACCTTCATTAGGTAATGAGTAACTAGTATTTCAACAAAAACACCTATGCCACCAAACATATGTAGGCCTCCTGAATCCCATGTAGTTTTAATTGAAAATAAATAATGAGAGGAAGAGAGCTATATAGAGGAGTTTAAACATAATCAGCAGGTTAGCTGAATTCCTACAGTTAACTGCTATTAATTGTACTGGTATTTAAGACCTTTCTAGTTATGTAAATACCAAAATATGTTTACATTGTTTTCCTTCCATTCTTCATAGGAATTAAGGCCATAACGTCTCCTGAAATCAGTGTAAAGTACTGGTTTCAATGATAAGATTTAAAATTGTAAACATTAAAGTTAAAAGATTAAATTAAGATTAAATTGTAAACAATTGTAAAGTTAAACATTCTCTAGCTCATTTTTATATAAGTTGATAAAGGGTTGATGTAAATTATTTAGTTTTCTTTTTATAAATGACTATATTGTAGGTCATCTACTGTGTATGGCGTTCCTCATAGATATCCTCATAGTTCCTCATAGTTTTGTAGGGCATGTGCAACCTTTAAAGTTCGTTTTGCTACATAGGATTAGCTTGTGACGAAATTTTTATTGAATTGCACACTAAAACAATTAATTGTTTATAGTAAAACATAGTAACTACGAAGAACACAGTCATGTTAAATCATAATAAAAGAAAAAATCTGAAATGTAAACCCAATTTAAAAAAAAGCATTCGCTGCACTGGTAGTATTATTTCAAGGTTTTTTTTTTACTGTATAATTTACATTTGGTTACAAAGTTAAAAATAGGTTAAACATTTCATACTTAATAAAATGACGAGTAATACAATATATTAGAAAACTTCCGTCATAAAACCACAGGCATGATTGTGCAGGCTATAAACAGTAATGTATTCAAAACTACTAATATAGGTCACGAACCGACAACTTCTGCGCAGTTCCACACTCCGATTGCCAACTCAGTGTTGACCTAGTTTTAAAAACCAAAATAACTCTTATAGCAACTGATTTGACCTTACCTGAGTGTGATATCCTATCTTGCGGGACTCACTGGGTACACTAGCACGGGCCAGGGGTGTATACAGCGACAATTAGTATATTCGGTCCCCGTCCGACAGGGCTCATTGGTGACAGCCACATTGATTGTGTATTGTCACGTGTGCTGCCCTCTATTGACGGGGGGAGGAACCAGCCCCCTCCCCCTCGAGCAAAACATGACAAAAATTGATATTAATAATTGAACAGCAATGCGTTGACCTTGCCGTCTGACCCAGTTGTCGTCACGTGACTGTGTAAACAAAAAGGAAAACTGCTACAAAAGTATTGGGAATTGTCAAAGTTGTTTAAAACCAGTATGATGGAAATTTAACTTTTCTTTTGATTGTATTTTGGTAACAACTAAGTATTGAAATGTATTTTTTAAATCGCCCTGATCAATCAAGTTGTGTTTTATAGTTCAATTAAATGAAAAAAGTACGAAGTAATTGAGGTTCAAAACAGTATAATTTTATATAGTGTGAAAAAGTTCGTTTCTCTAGTCAAAGCCCTTTTGGCATGGGCGAAATCTCAAAATAGAACTAAAACAGCATACCAGTACCTGAGTAAAATTTGTTTGAATGAACATAATTTATGTAAAGAATGATTTAATTTTATTGATTCACACAATAATACTCTAAAACAAGCTCGTGGAGGATGTTCAGCCAATAAGAACTTCAGCCAATAAGAATAAGTACAGTAATCATTAAAATACGAGTATTTAAAATTTGGTTTTTACAGTAGCTGTTCTCTCAAGTTCTAGTGTCTAATCATAATAGGATTACTGCAATTTCGACGTTATTGTGTCACCATCAGATCCACAGCATCGTAAAATGTAGCTCAGAATATCTACGTCAATAATTAAAATATCAAAAGTTTACAAAACACAGAACTAAAAAAGAACAGGTACTGTGAAAACCACATTTTAAGTTCATATTACAGTTCAGTGGCTAAATATAAAAATATTCTTACGAGTGTTCTTATATCTGTGAATACCAGAAAAAATATGGGCAAACACAATACTAATCTCTGAAACCCAATTTATAAGGTTTTACTGTTGAACAATAATTTAAAAAATTACAGATTAAATAACAACGAAATAGGGAACTAAACCTCTTTTGTTTCACAGAATAAAATAAAGGAGATAAATGTATTGGTCGGCAAAGGTCTGCGGTACGTTTGTAAAGGGTCTCAAATGACCTTTCAGGTCTCAACAGTCGTTAGGCGATCAAGCCTTTGTTTGGAACTGCTACTACGAGTGTTATCCAACAATTGCGCAGGAAAATGTTAGGCTGACTCTTTAAGTGCTAATGAGGTGTGTAGCTGTTTACATATTGAAAATGAAAACCAACTAAAAGGTTTGGGTACTGAATTTCAATAAATAAATACAAATTATATATATTTTGAAATCAAATTGATTTTTTTACCACTTTATTGGGAGGCTGGTTCGAGTTTGGTACTTGTGTAAGATGCGATTCATATTATAACAATTACTTAATGAACTATCTAAAGGAAATATTTTAACAGTTTTTTTGTTTATATTAGTTTCTAAACGATGCAGTATATAATTTTTTCTAGTTTAAAATTGTTTATAAGCCACCAGAAATCCTCTTGATGGAAGAAAAAGTTTTTTTTTAAATTTTAAAATATCTCTTAAAATAGGGATTACCAGCAATATTACTGATTTCCATTTTTAATTGATCTTTAATGATATATAAGTTCAATACCATCTTCCTGTAAGTATAACACCCTTCTGACCTTATTACGAATAAAAAATAATATAAAAAGAACAATTTAAAAATTAGTTGAGTATTTCTTAAGTAAGATATATTCTTTCATAAATATATTTTTCAAGGTTTTACTGTCCCTATCATAAGTCAAATCATAAAATATTAATAATGTGATTGTTAAAATATAGAATATTGATTCTAGTTTCTTTTTAGCGAATTTCCCATAGGGAATAAGCTATTATCGTAGGTCTCATGGTAAGACCTAAGCCCGGGACCATGTTACTTTTTCGTTTTGAGGTGCCCAGAGACCAAAAATAATAGTCATTAAAATTTATACATACATATATATATATATATATATATATGTGTGTGTGTGTGTGTCCCTAGACACGATAACCCTCGTAAAAATAGTCCAATTGACACCAAATTTGGTAGAGATGTGTAATCCTACGTTTATTCGGATGAGTTCGAAAACCAGACATATCGACCTACCGGAAGGGGTAGTTTTGGGGGGTTTTGTACCCCAAAAATGTGTTTTTTGCATTTTTCATATGTAAATTTTAAAATTATTAAATTTTTATGTTGACCATTGGATTTAGCTAAAAAAAAAAACACAATTTAGTATTTTGAAGCTTTGCTCTATCTCCATTGGTTAACGAGATATTACAAAGTCTAAAGACAGTACATTCTCTTTTGGGGCTCCAATGTTAATCTTAAGGAGAATAAGGATGTGTTAATATTTCACTTATTAACCAGTATTTTTGGATGAAACTTGGTATGTAGCTGCATTTGGTTGAGATTCATCCATTTAAGGTAAAAAATCTTGGTTTTTGTACTTATCATGGCAGCAAACCTGCATACTCTTTTCCCATGTTAATCATATGGAGAATAGGCAAACTCTTTTATTTATGGACAGATATTGATGAATCTTACTATATGGCTTTATATGGTCGAAATAAATTTTTTCTATGCTAAAAACCTACTTTTAGTGTCCCTCATGGCAGCATACCTGCAGTGCATACTCTTTCCCTATATTTATCTTAAGGAGAATAGACATTTATTTCCCTATTTATGAGCACGTGATGAAATTTTATTTACAAGTTTAGCTGGTCAAAATTAATATTACTAATTTGGAAATTCGCTGAGTACGCAGGTCTGCTGTGATGGGGGGTATTTATATTGCATGGTTAGTAAGTTATGCAAGCTATGTAATGCTCCCATTACAAAAATACATGGAACTAAGACTGGAAATATTACTCATTCTTAAAACACATACGCAAACTAAATTTTGGATAACAGTGCATTTATTTAAAAGTTTTTTATGTTAATAAATAAATTCGGTTTTATTAAAACGTAACACAATATTCAAGGCAAAACTTAAGTGATTTAAGACCAAAGGCAAATGTGAAGGATTTCTTCAGGCAAGCTATTCTGAAGTTGCTTCCTCGTTGTCTCTCTGAAAATAAAACAATAAAATTTATCATTGAGTAATATAATATATAAACAGAACTTTGATCCACCTTAAAAACAGATAGATAGCACAGCAATTTATATCCTACTGTACTGAGTTTGTTCGTAACGCCATCACAAAAAAAAAAAAAAAAAACTATTATAAATATTAAGCTACACATTTTCAATAAATAAAAATTTCAGAGATTGCTATAGGCTTATTTTATTATGAAAATCAATCAGGGCTCAGTTTATTTAGTTTTCTAAGTTCCCATGTTGTTCTTATGAACTCAGGTTTCATAAGACAGATGATGGAGGATTATATTAAGCTAAATATTCACAAAACATAGGTCCTAAACAGATGCTATATTTTAAATGTGTATACACTGAGATGAGTTTAACAATATACTGCAACGAGCTGATTCCGGAGATGAGTGATCTGAGACAATGAGCTTTTCCTAGAATAAGGGAGTGGACACGAGCTCGCTATTGACAGGTCATAAAGGACACAATGAGAGAAGCCGCAAATAAAAGCTACTAGGTAAGACAAAGGAAATTCATAGGCTTCATTGGTAATTTCATTACACCTATAGCAATAGAGTATTTGAAAGATAGGAAATTTAACTAGCTTACAGAAAGTTTCTGAAGATTTATTAATCAATTTAAATTTAAACTTAGAGATAAAAACTTCTATAATATAAAAAGAATAGAACCATTTAAAATTGTTTAAAAAGTCGTCTCTGCAATTGATTTCGATATATTAAATTATAATTTTTTCCTTTTGGATTTCAAATTAAGTCAAATGATGCATTAATGTCATGCATTTTTTTAGATATTTCTGTTCAAACAGTAGACTAAAGTCATTTATACAAACTTTTTTGACAATTTAATTTTTTATCTTGATTTTTGTACTAACCGACATATTAATAAAGACTACAGAACTAAGTGTTTTATGATTGTTCTTAACTAATTAATTTGACAAATTAATTAGATCTGTTATAATAAACATTTTAGTAGAAATATAAATTTTTGCTTGTTTTGATTAAGTAATGTTTAAACATACAGCCAATGAACTTTATAAGTTAGCATTGCATTGATAAGATTACACTATTTTGCAATCTAGTCATTAATATCCTGAAAAAAGAATGTAGTATTATGAAAATTATTAAGTTATCTAGAAACCTTCATAATTCGGGTTTTTATTAATTAAGCAAATCCAACTCGTATGAGTTCAAGTCAAATTCTTATAAGTAGTTTTTTGTTTATCCCTAATAATATGACTTTTATTTATTAAAAGTTCAGGTAATTAGCATAATATACTACCTTAAAGAATTTGTAAGAATAATATAATTTTTCACACAAACCTTCTCATTTGTTATAGTATCCCATTACGGAAAGTCTTTCGAAAAGCTTAAACCTTTCTCAAGTAAAGAATGTGACATAAACCGCTTTTGGAAACAGGAAATTCAGTGGTAACTTTTAAATTAGTTCCGTAATGAGAAAAAGGCGCAGGCTGCCAGCGCTGATGAGGGTACGGCTCGGTTTTGTCGGACCTTTGCTCGGCTCGGTTTTGTCGGACCTTTGCTCGCGCCGAGGTCAAAAACGCCTTCTCACAGGAATTTCTACCCTATCATCCAACAGACGTCGATAAATTACTGTTCAGGGGGGAAAGCGGCAATTCCTTCTCGTCCCACGTCGTTCCGTAAATCTTTCTAACATGGCAATCGTTTGAAAATACTTCCTTAGTACAGGAATTTTCTTGCGTTTCTATCATCATTCCCCTTAGTGTGAATAAACCCAATACTTGAGGATCATCTAGATATTTTACAAAATTAATTTTCTCTTATGCTAAGTTATGAAACCAACAACTTTAAGTACCGAAAAAATTAAAACAATACGTCCAACATATTGTATTTTTATTTTGAAGCTTCGGGTAGTTAATTTTGAAAAGCTTTTAATAATCAAGATTGTACAAATTTGCTTAAAATTACTTACTATAGGTAGTTTTTAGCGAATTTCCCCTATAGGGAATACGCTATTGCGTTAGTAGTCATGGTAAGATCTAAGCCCGGGACCATGTTACTTTTTCATTTTGAGGTTAGAAGAAGCCAAAAACACCATTCGTTCATTTAATATATATGCATATATATATATATATATATATGTGTGTGTGTGTGTGTGTGTGTGTGTGTGTGTGTGTGTGTGTGTGTGTGTGTGTGTGTGTGTGTGTGTGTGTGTGTGTGTGTGTGTGTGTGTGTGTGTGGACAGGTTCCGCAATATTTGTGGGGCCAAGTGTGTGAATTTCACCTGAGTGCGGGGCCTTCTGAAATTGTGGGGCCATACACACGGCCCCCACAAAGATTTATTTTTTTTATTTTGAGTAAAAATTCTACTTTATATGGTCGAAAAAGTCAATAATCGTTAGGTTAGGTTAGGTTAGGTTAGGTTAGGTTAGGTTAAGTTAGGTTAGGTTAGGTTAGGTTAGGTTAGGTTAGTTTAGATTAAGTTAGGTTAAATTTTGTTGTATGGCCCCACAATACAAATACGGCCCCACAATACCTGTCAAATGCACATACATGGCCCCACAAATAGATGTGTAATCCCAAGGCCCCACAAATATAGGCGAACAAGTTTGTGTGTGTGTGTGTGTGTGTGTCTGTGTGTGTGTGTGTGTGTGTGTGTGTGTGTGTGTGTGTGTGTGTGTGTGTGTGTGTGTGTGTGTGTGTGTGTGTGTGTGTGTGTGTGTGTGTGTGTGTGTGTGTGTGTGTGTGTGTGTGTGTGTGTGTGTGTGTGTGTGTGTGTGTGTGTGTGTGTGTGTGTGTTCGTGGTACTGATAACTTTTGAAGGGGGCCTCCGATTTTGATGGAATTTGTTATAAAGGTGTTAGACCAGGTCTATTTTCATGAGTTCGCGAAACAGCATTATCGGGTAACTTAAGTTTTTAAAATTCAAAAATTTTAACTAAAAACATTTAAAAGAGCATAAAAAAACAATTTTGTATTTTGAATTGTTAACTTGGCTTAACAGGTTACGGAGAAAATAATAGGAAAAAGATAGGGAAAAAAGAAAAAAAAGAAAGAAAGAAAAAGAAAAAAATAGGATTACCATGTTATTCTTATGGGGAATTAACAAAACCCTCTATCTCAAATATTTATTGACATATCTTGGTAAAATTTGGTATATACATTCACTATTTATTGCTTAACTGATATTTTCTTACAACACCCATATGGCGGCAAACCTACATACTCACCCCCATAAGGTTTATGGGGAACATTAAAAAGTGCCGAATATTGATACAATTTTATATTTACCTTACCTAACCATTATATTTCCTAACAACTAACATTTTTTAACAACATCCCATGGCAACAAACCTACATACTCATTTCTATGGTGTTTATGGAGAAAATACAAAATATCAAATTCCTTAGGAAATTCGCTGAGTACGCAGGTCTGCTGCGACGGTTTTTTTTTACATTATAATCCTCGAGAATATTGGGGTAGATAATATATAACACACGTAGTATATAATTTATAACGTTACAAAACTTCCATATAGTTCTAGTAGCAGATTTCCTAAATTAAAGTTTTTCATAACTTATAGATTTTATAATGTCTATCAGTGACTAGTAATCTGTTGTATTTTTAATCCAAACCTATGTCTTTTTAAAAAGTAACAGTTCTAAAGGAACTGTTACAACTGATGACTCTGTTGTGATGTAAAATTACCAGCTGGTATGCAACAAGGAATTAAAACAAAACAAAAACCATCAAAATAAAGACTTCAGCCAATGGAATATTAAGAAGGATAGATAAACCCTTCCCACCAATATTTCTGCGCTCACATACAAGTAGTGGGGTTTGGGCACTCCTGGCTCAGGTCAAGGTCACGCAGTTGTAACGGTTGTAGGGGCTGGGGTTTTTTGACAGTGATGGGTGGGTTTTGGAAGTGGGTCAAGGTCATCTGGAGGGGTTTTTAAAAAAGGTGAGCCCCGAGGGGTTAGATTGAAGGTGGGTATAAATTTATTTAATCAAAGAAAAGTAGTGGTTTTATTTGAGGAGGTGTTGAAATGTTGTTTACTGGTGATGGAGTGGTAGACGCCAAAGGTGATAGCGATGAGAAGATAAAAACATACTATCCACAGTACGCATTTGAATAGTTGTAAAAGCTGAATCATTTCTTCTTGATTCTTTGTTTCCAATTGTAGTCTGTTGATTTCGAGTTTGAGTTTATCCTCTTCCAATCGTGATGTAAATGAAAAATCATCCATCATCTTCGTGTATTAAATGTGTGCAGGTAAAATGGGAGTGGTGTTGACGGTCAGAAAGTTGGCGATGAAATGAGAAACAGAGATAGGGACAGGTTATATATTACTGTAAAAATGGTGGGGGGTAAAGAAAATAATTGTAGTCGACTAAACATCATTATTAGCTGTGTCGGGTGTTGCAGCTTTGGAAGATGGAAGACTATTGTTTGGCAGCTGTAAAACTTCGACGTCTTCGCTTTCCATGTTTTCGTAATCAGAAGAATTGTAGGAAACTTCCACAGTGATAGTAATGGTGTTATTTGGAGTGTTTATTAGATCACTTAAAATTTGAAAAATATTTTGTAAGTCTTCCTGTGATTGAATAAGAAAAGTACATTTACTTGTTGTTAAAGGAGAAGAGCTCATTGTTCGGAAGTTGGCAAACAAATGGTGAGCGATGGTCAGAGGGTCGCTTATATGTGGGCAAAGGTGGTGGAGGGGGAAGTAGAGGGGTGGGGGTGGTAGAGTGGTGGGGGAAGGATGATATAATCATATGCGAACCGGCGGCCAGAGCATTTTGCTGCAAAATCCCATTTGGATAGGTTATGGGTGGTGTGTAGAAATAAGTATTAGCTGTAATATAAATTAGAAACACTAATAATTTTTATAAATTAAATATTAAATTTATATTTAACCAGAGCTTGCATTTCTTGTTCCTCGTCGTTTAATTCAACAATTTTAACACCATTAGTTGTCTGTTCCTCTTCCTCTGCACTTTGCGACGATGAAGACATGGAGGTGGCAGAAGAAGATGATGAGGATGAAAATATTTTGGTAGGATTGACGTATTGCACTGTGATGTTGATCCATCTTAAAGGATAGTTATCAATGAGTGTGAGTAAGTTTTGGAATAGGGCTTCCATCTCTTCTCTGTCAGTAACTAAATGTTGAAAGGAAATGAATTTATCATCCATGTTGTTGTCAGTGCGAGTAATGAAATAAGAATGAGAAGCGTATCGAATGATCCGTAGAATATATGTTGTAAAAAATAAGTGGTGGGGGTAATCTCAAGGTCAATCAAATGGAGTTTTAAAAAAGGGCTGCAGTCAGTGACTACAGCTATACATCTGAAGCTTCAACAGGATCAGTAGACCAATCAGATCTGTACTTGCACGCATTTATGATGCATGTACAAAAGTCGTCTTTATAACATGCATTACACTCTCGGCAATTAACAATTTTTTCTGGATGAAATTTGATACATCTCTGGGGACAGCAAGTGTGGAAGTATCTTGATTTATAAATCTTGAAGGTTCGCAATTCTGGTGGTGGTAGTTGTTTTGTCTTGCATTTGCAGTAACAAGATCCGAAGAATTCACATTTTCTACAAGCTAATCCGTCTACCATCCATCTTCCTATATCGGTACATTTTTGTTCACAACAATAGCGTGGTTTGTACTCGTCTTTCTTGTTTTCCATGTTGACGCTTCTAAGTTTAGCCAAGAAATGAAGGTGTATAGTGTAGGATAGTGTGTTTTATAGACTAGAAAAAGTGGTGGGGGTAATCTCAAGGTCATCCAAATGGAGTTTTAAAAAAGAACATCTTACAAGTGTAAGATGTATTTATTTAAGATAGTGAGTTTTCATTCTCTTTTTCTTTCTTTATATCCTGTTTGTATTTTTCTTTTTCTTCTTTAGCCATAGCAATGAGATCTTCAGTGGATAGTGGATGTACTTCAGGAAATTTTAGAATTAATTTTGGTTGGAATCCTTCTTTAGTCAATACTTGAAGATCGGACGTCATTTGTTCTACACTTTGATAGTCTTTTCCGTAGATTTTTCCATTGAATTCAATCATCATTCTGTACAACATGGTAGTGGTAGTTGTTTTCGCTGCGTCAGTTGGGAAGCAAATGATGATTCTGTTTAGGTTACGCGTTCCTTTTATAGATGCCACAGCGACCACTCAATATTATTCAACATCAGTAATATTTCTGGAACTTAACATTACTTTGAGTAGATGGTGTTGTAGTTGAAGGTTGTGTGGAAACAAATACTTCTTCATTGCAGAATTTTTGTTTAGGAAACATTCTCATGTTGTTAGCGTAAACATCAATATTTAAACGATAACCACCGGCAAGTAACACTCGTAATTCATTAGTAAAATCGTCGAGTTCTTCAAAAGTTGTGATGGTGGTGGTATCATATGATGCACACTTAACCTTAAGAGACATGTTGTTATTCGTAATAACTGGAGAGCCAACAGAGATGTGTACAGCACAAAAGGTAGTCGTAGACTGATGAGATCCTCAAGAAAATTACGGCCTTTATATACCCTCAAAACTAGGTCAAGGTCACCCAAACGTGTTTTTAAAAAAGCAACATATCGATAGTGCAGAAACACTATCGATATGTTGCCTTTTTTATTTTATTTTTATTTTTATTTTTTATTTATTTATAATCAGTTACATACATGTACAACAGTATATATAAACTACAGATTAGTTGCTAGTAGGCATAACATGAAGTGTAAGTTCAGTAGAGTTGCTTCCGCTAGGACCGTGAGCTGCTAAGTAGAGTGCGCCGGGGTGAATCAGTCGTAAATCTTCATTCTGCAGCAGTTGAACGAAGCGTTTGGGAAGAAATACTTGAAATTTTGGTTCATCACCAGGTGTGTAGGGTGCTTCACTTAGTGTACAATTGATAGCGTCTCCCATTGATGTTTCCATCTTCTTAATAGTGTGAATAATATAATGTTTTTCTTCCTTTAATTCTGAACATTTTTTTGTCGGTAGTATAGTAGATTTAGAATGTTTGTTAAATTGATCAACAAGCGATTGTAGAAAATTTTGTGATGCCATCATCGTCTTCTTGCTATTGTTCGTCTTCTTCTTCTTGTGTTTGCGCGTCAGAGGTGTTGACTCCTCGGAGGTTAGAGTAATACTCATGCATGGTCATAGTGTCTCTCTCACTTTTATACCCATCGCTTCCCCCACCACTTTGCTGGAGATAGGCATTCAAACGATATGCGTTCTTTAAAGCACATTGAGACTGTTGATGTTTAAAGTTTTTAGATGAAATACAGATGTTAGCAAAGTAGCAATAAAAATCCTTCTCTATTTGCACATTTATTACTTCATGGTTTGTATATGCTTGTATCCAATTTGCTTTTTCCAATCCTTTTGTGAAAATAATTTTGAACTCTTTGCAGAAATGATTCATAATGTGTGGCATCATATTGTAAGTTATAAAACCTTCATCCCATCTTAGATTATGAAAATGTTTCATCAACCATTTGTTTGTTACTTTAGCTTTGGTTGTTAATTTGTTGAACGGCAAAGGAGGCATAAATAAAAAATGATAAACAACAGATGTTATCATATCTAGTACTACTAACTCTTTGATTATAAAATTTCCATCATTACCACGGAATGCCTGAAACTCTATGATACCTTGCTTTACTTCCATTATTTCCGTCTTCTTAGAGAATGAAACTCGTTTATCCATGATGACGTTCAGTAGACAACTGGTATGTCAATGCAGATTGGCAGCCTTTTATACTCCAACATTCTTCTTCTTCTTACTTACAATATTCTTTGTCTGTTTAATTTGTTGTCGATTGTTGATTGTTGAAATGTGATTCGTTTTCCTTGTTTTCTTGCTTTTCTTCTTCATCTAAATTAAAGTTGGTTTGATTATGGTGTAACTGTCTCCACATCTCTACTTCATGCGGTATCCTATTGAAAATTGAAGTATCTACTGGACCGTATAGGATTGGAACATATGGTTGTCTATCCAATGCATCAATTAAATAGTCTTTGATAATTGTACTTGAGAATATTAGCTGTTTTAAATATCTTGTTATAGGACCAGTAGCACAAGTTAAAGCGTAAAATTCTTCTTTTGTCAAATGTATTTTTATATTATATTTAGTTAAATCTCTAAATCTAACTAGTTGTTGACCACGTTGTTTAACAATATCGATTTCAATATTTGATTCGAACAAACCTAGTTTTGTTTTTCTTCCAAACGTATTGTTACTCAAATAGCACTCCAAAAGATGTATATGTTTCATAAAAGATTCCCAAGAAGATTCAGTAAAGGTTACCATTTTAGATCCGTGATTCAAAATAACAGTTGGAGAGTAATCCAATGATTTCATTACTCCAGCAGACACAGTCTTTGTCATACAAGAAGAAATAGGATAGAATATTCGAAGAAATACTTCCATTAAGATGTTGGCGGGAATGTTATCGTCAATTTTCCTCTTTTTTGTTTCTTTTTCAACTTCCTCTTCTTTTTCTTCTGTCTTCTTATGTTTAAACTTGAGGAACTCATCCATTTCCTGTTCAACTTGTCTTTCTATATCCAAACTATTGTCAGCCATAAGAGGTGTAGTTTCTTCATTAGCACTTGATGTAGTAGAACTCATCTTGTGGACGATGTTACCCATACGACAATCAAAGATGAAATGAATTGTTAGCTCTTCTTTCTTGCTTTTATACTCGCAGATGACCTAGATATTGTTGATCTTTTGTAAAAACCTTACAAGTCATGCAAATGTTGTATTAATCCTTCTTAAAGTACATTCTTCACAATTCCTGTCAGCGGTGTGTAAGTAACTATTTTATCATGTAGAATTAAACAGTATGCTGAAGTTCCATCTGGTATTTTATCTTCAAATTCCATTTCAACTTTTATATCTACACTTGAAGATTTTACGGATTCATTTTGTTTTGAACAATCGATTACAACAATTGGAGCTTTTGAATAAAATTGTTCTGGTGATAGTAGTGGTGTATTTGTCTTACCATAATATGACGATTGAAATCTTGCATACATGTCATATAGAATGGAATAACGTTTCTTGTCAAATGAAACATTTAAACTGTCATATGGAAAGAACTGAGAGTTTAGAAAAACTTTGCAATTCTTTATCTTGCAATGGTCAAATTGACCAGCGTGCGCAGTTATAACATCTTTTCGTTTAGTTTGAAAACCGACTATTATGTACCTTGCTCGTTCTAAATAAGTAGAGGTTTTAACAGTCCATGTTTGTCTTTCTGTTTGAGGCAATATGGGGTATTCATGAAATTCCCAACTTCTAAATGGTATTACAATATCACGGTCAGATTTTAATTTCCTCAATAATAATACTCGGTGTTCATCCGCCAATCTGACATGAGGTACTCTCCACACAACTTTATCCAACTCTAATCGCCATTCCAATTTATCTTCTGTAGTTCCATCTGGTGCTTGTATTACATCTTTATTCGTTGAAGATCTAAGTAGTACCAGTTCTTGCTTAACGTTTATTATTATTCTCTTGTAATCTTCTGCAAATCCCAAAAGTAATCGTAAAGGTACATTAAAATCAAAGTAACCATTTGAATTAGGAGTAATAGTGTCTTTATCAGGAGTTACCCATCCAGCCGAAATTAAAGAATTTTTTTCATGTCTTGTTATTGAAGTTAATCCTTTTAAAGTTGTTGATATACCAACTTTTTTTGTTGAATCAACTGTTACTCCAGATATTTCATATCTAATTTCATCAAACAGATATGCCATAGGGTTATTTATAAAAGGAACAGTTGAACCAGTTTTTCCATCCAATTTTGTTACTCTTCCTTCGATATATAAATAACTTTCACATGGTAAAGTATAAATATCTTGTTGTTGAATAGGAATCCTTATTTCATCATTATTATTTAATTTTGATGAAGTGTAAGGGTTGTGAGTGTGATATTCCTTCTCCCATAGGGTTTCGTCGAATGTCGGTCCTTGTGCTATATCCAGTATATCCATGGTTGGCAAGTTTTAGTCCGATCTTCTGTAGGAAGCGTATGTTGTCCGGTGTTAACTCGTCGAATGTTGAGGAGCTACTGAGCTCCCGGCTCTTCCGTTGTGGTTTAAATGATAATCCCATGTTGACTTTATGTTGCCGCTCTGATATGTAATCGTATAGTTATGGTTTCTCCTCTAAAGTCAACACTAATGCCGTCTTGATCCAATATGTTCAGTACGATGTCTGAAATGAAACTGGTGTTTAATGGTAGGTATATCAGGTTTTGTGGCTTCTCAACTATTTTAAAACCAGGAGCTACTGTCGGGTAAAATGTGTGTAATATATGTTGATTTACTCCATCTCTATATGATCCGTGTATAATATTACACGTTACATCAATACTGTTCACCTTTAATATTGTTACTGTTGTATCGCCAGTATAATCATTTCCAGGAGCTAAAATTCCTTTCTTCTTTGAAAATCCGAGCAAATTGCCGATTGAGTGGTCTAAGCTAAAATCTATATAATACTTTGAAGTTATTTCTGCTTTTAATGTATTATTATTACCTTTTATAGAAATATTTTCTTCTCCAAGTTTCTTTTGTAATACTTGGTTTATATCGTCTATTTCATATGCTCCTGTAGATAATGGAATTATTTTTAATTGTGAATAATTTCCTTTTTCATCTTTACTTTCATAATAATGTAGTAAATTATTTTTTCCTTCTGTAACATTGGGAATTGAATTGTATGTAGTCAAATCCAATAACGCTGCTTCCCATAGTTTGCCCGTAGATAAACGTAACGCTGGGAAAAGTGTACTTTTCAATGTTGATGAATTTCCACTCAACGACACTGTATACGATGACATCTTAAAGCTGACTGACGCTCTTCGCTAAGAACTCCAAACATAAATGTCCGCATATTTCCGTATTGCTAGGTTGCTCTCTTTTGTAGTTGTAGAATATATTATTGCAGTTCCGAAAATAATGTTGAAGTTCTTTTGGTGGCGGTAAATTTCCAAAACTATCAAAGTAGTAAACATTTTCTCCAAGTTTTTTATAACATACCCAATGAGTACCTGGTCCATAATTAGAGTCTAAGTTTACTATTCCAGTTTCATTTTTCCACACTCTATTTGGTAATGTATCTTTCATAAAAACTCCTCTGAAGAATGGTATTCTTAAACATTTCACATATTTTGACAATTGATAGTTTGTTAATGCTTCATT
This sequence comes from Neoaliturus tenellus, assembly GCA_030545055.2. Taxonomy (NCBI): domain Eukaryota; kingdom Metazoa; phylum Arthropoda; class Insecta; order Hemiptera; family Cicadellidae; genus Neoaliturus; species Neoaliturus tenellus. The sequence goes on along the minus strand of CM061531.1, from coordinate 106,824,293 downwards.
TGGAATTATCAATTTATTCTTCTCATTTAATACACACGGTACGGTCTTAAGTAAAGACCCGATCCGTTTTTTACCATTGACCATATGGATGTTTTCTTGACTTTCCTTTTAGGGTTAGTGCGACGTCTTCTTTTGATGTTCCCACCTCTTTTTGCAGCTTCTTTTTTACTAGGTTTTCTCCCGCGTTGTCTTCCACCACCAAACTTAGCTTTCGTCTTCATGGCTGTTGTCACTGCCCAAGCTGCTGCTTTTTCCGCAATACTGGCGTCACTTGATTTAACCCTTTGCCAAGCTTTTTCCGCTAGCGCTCTATCCGCTATTGATCTATTTGTTGAATCTGCAAACTTGGAATACGCTATATCGTGTTCTTTGCAAGCTTGATCTAATTTATTAATTCCAGGATCTCCTCTTGCTAAACGTTTTGCCAACTTAGTTCCGGGTCCACAATATTGATAGCCTCCGGGCAGATGAAATTCGTATGGTAAAGCGTCTATTGCTCGATTTAGAACAGCACCAACAGGAATCCGTCTTAGCAGGGATAACGCAGCTGATGTTATACCACGTCCTTTCTTGCCGCTGTCTTGACGACGACTGAGCGTTGCGGTCTTCATTATGTCGTCTTATATAACCAGCGTGTTTACTCCACGAGCTGCTTTACATAAATGAATAACACATGCACAATTTTTATATTTAAATACTTAATTATTCAAATTAATTATATACTGATTTATAATTCTATTTTTAATCCAAGCTTCTCGTTCATCGGGTTGAATCATCACATGACTCGTTGTACTAGCTATATGATTGTGGGTATCGATAAGTAAATTGCCCACTATTCTTATTAAACAGTCTAAAGTTACAGCATCTTTTGGATGTTGGGGATCGTGTAACTGCATAATACGTTTATCATTACACGTGTAAGCAGTCGAATCACTTTTCGATGTTGTTATGACTTGTCCAATAGTAGCAGCATCATTTAAATCTTCTCCTGGTAAAATATTAATTATTTTCTTCATCTTTGCATCATATTTGGTCCCAAAGTGTTTATCTCAAGTTATTGTTTGTCTCAATGTAACACAATCATCATCTTCATAACCAGGATAAATATCTTTTATTCTTCTATTACGACCATTGTATGTACCTAATGTACCACCACTCGCAATTAATGTTTGCACCATTAGAGGTACATCTGTATCTTTTATACCAAATCTTCCATTTGTTATTGTTTTATGTCCTGCATCCCATTCATCATTATTTCCTTGCATTAAATCAAACTTTTTATTTCCATGTATAAATGTATCTCCTCGCTTTAGCACGGCATCTTCATGTTTTACAAAATTCGATGTTCCCCTTTTTAATTCTTTAGATAATTGTTCCATAGTAACAGCGTCTTTTGGTTGAGAACCGAATTTTACATTTGACAATGCTTTTCCATGACAATCTATTTCATCAGCATCTTGTAAAATACAGTTGTCCTTGATGTATTTCAGGTTTACAGCATCACCGTCTTCCTTTGGGTATCCAATGTCATTTATAATAAACTTATAAAAAGAAAATCCTCGTTGAGTCTTTTCCGGTATTATAGAATGTAAATATTCTTTATTAACTGAATCTTTATCATTTTTTGGATTTGCCACATTGGTTATCCTATGATTTCCAGCATCATATGTTTGTCCATCTTTTAAATTGTTACCCCACTGCAATTTTAAAGTGTTGGAAAGTTCAGATGATAAATACTCTTTAGTAATTGCATCAGAACTGTCAGTTGGTTTACCAACATTAATTATTCTATGTGATTTAACATCGTAAGTATTCTTGTTTAATTTTAATGATGTTGAAGTTGCTTCTTTTACTGTTTTTAAATTTGCTCCATCAGTATCTTCTTCTGGGTCTTTAACAAATTTTAAACGTTTGTTACTCATATCATAGTCACCTTCAGGTGTTTGTGGCAATCCACTTCTTTTTCTGTTTTCTCCTCCTTGTACTCCTAGCCCGGAGTACCGTCCGAACTTGTCGACACTCATGATTGAACTGATCCACTGTATACTCACAGCTCTCTTATATATCCATAATGATTTATACAACTATTCCATGATTTCGAAGTTCGTCAACTAAAGCCACCCATTCATTATTTAAACCTGTATGACCAGCTTCCATGGCTTCATGTAATAGTCTCATTCTATCGACCAATTTGTTTATATCATTATAGTAAATCACATTTGTATTATATAGGTTTTTCATTAAACCTTTACCAGACGTTGAAGATTCTCCTTTTTTCTTTTTACCATATTCATCCATAAGTGATAAGTCCATAAGTGATAAAGATTTCCTCTTTAGCGGTTTCTTCAAAGCAGGCGCAGTTCGTAATGTTGGTAGTTTTCTCAGGGGAAACAATCTTTTTATTACAACTGAATATTTAGTTGCGCGTGTTCTATTTATCATTGAATCTTTGGAGTAATTCTTCTTATGAGCATTAGTATTTTGCAAAATTTCTTTAAAAGTATTTAAATCTTGTAGTGTATATTTTATAGGTATATTTTTAAAAATCAGTTCAAATAATCCTTTTGTTCCTTTATATTTATGCTCACCAATAACAATGTCATCATCTTCAGTCAAATGTACTTTTGAATCTCCTATTTTTAATTCATTTCCATCAATTCTCGCTCCATATACATGTGACTTGTGTAGTTTTGGGTTAGCTTTTATTTCATGTAACATCTTCATGATATACTTTCTTCCAAGAGGTCCTTGTTGCAATATATCACTACTTAATTTTGTTAGATTTGGAATTGATTGTTCTGCTTCAGGTATATGTTGTTCTTGTTCTTCTTCTTTTTGAACATTTATTTCTGGTTCTTCTTGTTTTGTTTCTTCTTCTTTTTGAGAAACTTCACTATCACTTGTGTAAGAATCATCATCTTCTTCCTTTTTCAAAGTCTTTACTTCAAATTTAGAAATAGGTAGTAAAACATCTCCTTCATAATGAGGTTTACCAATTGTTTCTGTTATCTGTTTTAAAGGTTCTGTAATAGGCTTAAATGTAGTCTCCAGGAATTCTTCTCTTTCATTCAAACCCATTCTTAATGCTCGATTTTTAAGTCTAATCGAGTCACTCAGTGATTTTATTTCTTTTAATAGTTTTTCTTGGTTCACCATGTTTACACTGCGAAGACCAGTCTATTACTAAACATATCATCAATTGTTCAATGGATTAATACAAATTTATCTAACCCTATACGATATCTTCCATTTTTTATAGCTTCTTCTTTCATAATAACAAGAAATCCATATTTTTCAGCCCATGCTTTGCCACACATTTCTTTAAATTTATCAAATGACATGTCTGCATTCACATGATCATTATATATGTGCTTTAAATTTGTTTCATCTTGCTTGAAGATAATAAGTAGATTTGCATTATCTCTTATTAGTTGTTTTGGAATTTTACTGTAAGTTTGACCAATATAAATGCTATCAATATTGTAATGTCTTCCCATGGCAAAATAACTTCTAATAGTGTCATGATTTTCACAAGATACATCATCAAATATAAATATAGAAAATGGTTTAGCCTCGTTTGGCTCCATTATAGTTTCACTAGCATTAAACTTGTAGAAATTAACTTCAGGCACACTTGCGAGTACCTTATCCAATAATTGGTATTTGGGTTGTTGCAAAGATTTGGAAAAGATATAAATGTTGTTGAAACGTAATCCCTTAGGATTTGTTATTAAATTAAAAACCACATTTGTCTTTCCACAATTTGATGGTCCAGTTATTAAACATCTTATTGTGTTTGGCAGTAATTCACCATGTTTTCCATGATTTAACTTGTCGTTGTCAACTGTTAATTCATCAATATTATTAATAAAAAATCGATCCTTTTGTTGCACAATCTCCATCTTGTGTAAAGGTTAAACATGTAATGACTTCATAAATTGCTACACTAAGTCTTTTGTAGGGATCCAAGAGTCTTCACTTTTATCAAATCCCAACCAACGTACTTTCACCTTATCCTTTTTTCTTTGTAAAATTTTTTCAACAAGATATACATCGCCAACTGATGATTTTAGCAATTCATGTCCGTAGAATCCACCTTCAAGTAATTCACCCTTGTTGTCCTTTAAAATGTAGGTTTCAGGTATTGTTGGTTGCACTTTATAGATTGTAAATACTTCATTAGTCCAGTTTGGCAGATACCTTTTGCTAAATACTCCTTTGTACTTACTTATACGAACTTTATCATCAACTTTAAATGTTTTGGGCTGCATTTTTTCACGTTTAGGAGTAGTATTATTTTTAATACGTTTTAATACCATTTTAGCATTGGCACTATTTACTTCGTTAGGCTTCATACCAATGGTTCGATGATACTTATTGTTATATTCTTTTATAAGTTGTGGTAATATATCATACCAAATATATGATCCTCGTTTGGAAAATGTTTTATACATTGCTCCTTTTAACGTTCTGTTAAATCTTTCTATTATTGAAGCTTTAACTTCAGAATTTGTAGAATAATGATTTATTTTATACTTCTTCATTAAAGCTGCAAAGTCTTTGTTAAAATATTCTTTTCCATCATCAGTTTGTAGATGTTTGATGTTGAAATTATTTCTTTGTATAGCTATTTCCATAGCTTTTGTAACACTTTTACCAGTCTTGTCCTTTAGCGGTAAAGCATCAGCCACTTTAGTAAAACAGTCTATAATCGCTAAAATGTATTTGAATCCTTTATTTAATTTACTATGTGGTATCATTTCAATAAGATCGGCTTGGAAAAGATCATTCATTCCTTTTATAATTGTATTTCTTCTAGGAAATTTTCTTCTTGCCGGCTTATGAAGTTCATTTACAATCTTGTTCCTTAAATCTTCCATCTTCAGTTGTGTCTTCCACCCCGCTTGTAAAAGTACTGATCTTTAAAATGGTTTATCCTCTTTTATATGGTTAGATTATAGGTCAAGGCCATATTACATTGGTGCAAAAAAGAGGGAACATGACATTGAGCTTGTCATGTCCCCTCTTCTTTATGGAAAGGAAAAAGGAAGAAGGTAAAGGACGAAGAATAGGTTTACTGGTCGATAGGGTATAAGGAGTAATGTCCAAATGGTAGAGTTTTTATATTATCTTCCAGGATGTACCTCTTATCATCCTTACAACTCAAAGCCCATTTGGTTTGCTTTACACTGAAGAGACGATGGTTGAAGCTTCTTATGGTGTTAAATGTTGCTGTTGTCTCAACATTTTCAAATAAGCATCTCTTGTATTCTTCAAACTGTACATTCTTCTTCAGGTATGAGGTTTTTATACCTTTGGCCTTCTTCACGATTTCATGTTCTCTTTTTTTATTTTTGTACAATTTAAATGAATACAATTTAGACATTAAAGCAACAACCTCTTCCATTGTTACGCTATTTGTTTCGTCTTTGAACTTTCCCAATACCTTTTTATTTCTACCATTGTCGTAGTTGGGATGGTCTTGTGGATAATCAGAAAAGTCAAAGTCGTTATTGTAGATAAAACAGCGTAGGTCTTCATACATATCTTCAGTTCTTATCCAATAAATAAAAGCGTCCGTATCCATGTATACAATGCCGATATTTTCTCTTCCATAAAATTTAACCATCTTGTTGTAATGGAAGTCATACATGTGGGTCTTTGAAATATCTAGAATAGACATCCCCACATATAAAGGACGATCCATTGTAATTGAAATTTTGTTCATGGAAACAGCTACAAGATTTTCGTTGATTATTATGGATGATCCAAAGTTAGGTTTTTGTACCAGCTTTTGTAGTTTCACCGGATCACTAACTAATTTCACATTCTTATGCTTTCTTTTGTTTTCCAGTGTCTTGCCAAATATCGCATTATTCATCAATTTAAAAAAGTCGTTTTGAAAATTAGATGTAGCTGCAGTTCTTCTTTTTGTGTTATTGTCAATATATGACTTTAACCAACAGGATTGAGAAAATTGTAAAGCTCTATTAATTTTTGTTATTCTCAATCCTAATTCTAGGGCTTGTTGTATTACCCAATAATGAGCAACATATCTTGATTTGTTGGTTAAAGTCATCATTAATTTAGGCCATCTGCCGGTTGGTGATATTTCCGTCTTGGCCAGTAGAGGTAAATCATAATGGTGGTCATGCAAATGTTCAGGGTACTCAATGTCTACATCCAAAATATAACCTGTGTCTCCATGTTTTGCTATATTCATGATGTTTCCAATAGAATCAGGGTCTACCCATTTGAAGTTGTCATATGGGAGAGGATTCGACATGGCCCATCCATAAAGGTTATTTGCATCAAAATAACCTAAATATGTACTTGGTTTTGATGCATCAAAATTGGGCAAATATTTGTTATTTGCTTTTACATGTCGTGTTACGCTTTGAGTTAGTCCCCCTCGAACACCTGATTCCAACATCAGCACCATGTCTATATCTGTAAGAAGTTGGAGTTTACATTTTGTTTCCTTTAACATTGCTTGCCAAGCTAGTCCAGGTGATGTACAAGAATGCAGAGGGTCTAATCCATATGCCTTAAAACATGTATTTCTAAACTCTTCCATTATATCACAAAGTAAAGTTACATCTAGTTTTACATAAAAGTCCGAATATTCTCCAAGTGTTTTAAATCCTAATTCATTCCATACTCTACACGCATGTTCATAATCTTCATGGGATATATCTGTGTCGTATAGTTTACTTTTGAATTCTTCTTTTGGTGGAAGGGATGTTTCATTAAATTTTTGTAAGCTATCTATATAATCATATGGGAAAACACCTTTGCGAAGAACCAAATTAACCTTATCATTACTTACAATCTTCTTGGTTTCTATTAAATCTTCTGTTCTTAGGTTTTCAGAAAGCTTCATTAAACTAGATGGCATAAAACGGTAAGAGTCTAAAAACCGAAGTTTTATATTTCTAACTTTTTTAGTAAAACTTATAAACTTTTCCGTGGTTTCTGCTATGACATTAATTTCTCCATTATCTCTTCCTAATTCTGGAATGATAAAATGCGCATCATAACCACTAAGGTTATGTAATATTACAGGTATATTTGTAGGGATCTTGTAGTTGATATTACAGCTGTTACATGCAGCACCTCTATAATACCCTGTCAGATGGTCATGATCATGAACCTTGTGATTTTCTACAGTAAATTCATTTGTACATAAATAACAATGAGTTGCATTTTCATGTTGAATCTCTTCTTCTTCATCCAAAGGTATCATCGGTATAATATCACTGTACAATCTTTCAACACTTTCCGCTATTATATACAACTGATCAAGGAATATTTTAGAAGCATTAACACCACGATAGACAATAGGTTTTAAAGTTAAATTAAATCTATTTAAATGTTCTTCAGAAAGAGTAGATTTAACCATTAAACAAAAACTGTTTGGATCGTGTATCTGATACTTAACACTTTTCCTTGCTACATCGCCATCATTATCTTCAATAGGCACTAGTGTAGATTCAAAATCAGCATAGACAACAATAGGAATTCGGTACTGATGGGAGATTTTTTCAAATTTTAACTCCGCCTTATTTACACATGGTAAGATAATTTTTGCTTCGTAGTTTTTATCACATAATTGTTTATGCTCTTCTAACCATTGTCTTCCTAGTCTTGTTTCTCGTTCAAAATTAAAACATCTCTTGCAAATTACTTTTTTACTTCTATGCTTAGATAGTTGGTTGCTTACAAGAGTTTCAAATTTTTTAATCCATACATAGTGAGAAACATCACCATTTGTAAGTAGTAATAAGTCTGTATGATCTAGAAGTTCATTCTTTACCACACGCAATGGATATACTTTATTTGAACTGTCCAACCCAAACACATTAACAGATGTGCCAGGATTTTGTTTTTCAAACTTTGGGATGTCCTTTGAAGCCACTGGGTAAGTCAATCCTTGGAAATTATATCTAAATCTGTGTGTTTCATATTCTTCACTGGGTCTTACTGCATTTTCAGGTTGTACAAATTTTGCCGTCATTGCATATCTAAAACATTCCATATCTTGATTTTGAATATTTATACATGATTTAGTGTCTGAAATTTTCTTCGGAAGTGGAATATAACTGCTACCCCTTAATCCGTAGCCATGTTTATGAGTTCTGATATCCATACCCTCAATGCTAACCAAACTCCAACCAGATCCTCTTCCTTCATGTTCTTGAATTTTTGTTAAAATTTCTTCCAAACAATCTTCAACTATCGAAGTAATATCTGAACTTGCCATGATGGTTTGGTTTTTTGTTATAAATCCTCTTGGTGACATTTCTCCTTCTACATTAGTAAACATAGCATTTAATAATATGCCAAATTTAATAAAGTTTAGTCTTCTTAATTCTTCTGTGAGTGTTTCACTTACAATTGTTCTTACTTCTTTAAAAAATTGCTCCAATTCTAATTTTTTATTTTCAATTTTGTGGTGCATTACTACTCTACCTTCTAAGGCAAATATTTTTAAACTCGGTATAGCATTAGATGGTCCTGCTAAAGGTTCTTCTTGTTGTTCTTCCTGTTGTTCTTCTTGTTGTTCTTCTTGTTGTTCTTCTTCATACAGTTTTAAATCTTCATATTCGGTTTCTGTTACGTTTTCATCATTATTATGGAATAACTCTTTGTGTATTTCTAGTAAAATATTATCATGAAAAGTTTCTAAGCAAATTTCACATTGATGCATCTTGTGTTCTTCTTGTTGTTCTTTTTGTTGTTCTTCTTCTTCATACAGTTTTAAATTTTCATATTCGGTTTCTGTTACGTTCTCATTATTATTATTATGGAATAACTCTTTGTGTATTTCTAGTAGAATATTATCATGAAAAATTTCCAAGCAAATTTCACATTGATGCATCTTGTTGATGTTTACTCTTTGAAATTTAGCAGCAAAATGAAATGCTTCTCTCTCCTGCTCCCTTTATATAATGCTTCCCCCACCATATTTGTAAGGTTTTTTAGTTAGATTTTAAAATTAGTAGTTTAAGACTAAAGCTGAAAAGTAATGATACAAGCCTATATTTTCTTCTAATTGCAAATACTCCGCCCATAGCCATAACAGATTGCTGTTTCTCCAACATACACCAAAGGTGTGTCTACCATTAACTAAAATTGGAGATCCTATGTTTACTAATCTTCCATTTTCTATCCATGTCATAACTTCAATTAAAAACCTTCCTATAATATCCATTGGAGAGTTTGGATCCACTAATATTCTTGTTACAACATTTTCACTTAACAAAGGTGCTTCAATTTCTTCGTCCTCCAAGACTTTTTCAACTTTTGCACATTTGTTGTAAAATATTGAAGCATCTCGCGGAGACATGTTCACTCTAGCTATTATAGGCGAAGAATGTTCCCAACACAAACTATAGCATTCTTATATCGCCATGTCAATAAGTGGGGGATGTTCTTTTTATGGTACAATTTTAGTAAAAGAAAATAATACAATTCTGTCTTTACCACAATATTACTCTTAATTAGAGCTTTTCATTGATGTATCACTTGCCCTATTCCGGCAAACCATTCTTAAGTTATTAGTCATTTTCTAATCCGGATTGCTGTTGGGGGGGGGGCTCGTCAAGTTCAAGTTCAAGGTCAAGGTCACCAAGGTCAAGTTTACTGTCGGGGGAGGGGGGGGGGAGGGAGAAGGGGGGGGGGGTTATTAACCTAATTGAGGTCAAGGTCACCAAAAAATGATAATGTACCAAAGTGATGGGGACGGCCGGAGCCATCCCCACCACTCTGTTTGCCTAACACTTCCCCAAATCCCAACCCACTATAGTTACGTCTTGCAAGGGATCCCAATTTTTGGCCCGCACGCACGTGGCGATCCAGTTTGGTGAGCTGTGATACGGGCGGTTCAGTCTCGGGCCCGAAGGCACTGGGCTTGACCATCCAATTATAATAGGGAGTCTGGAACAATTAATGCAAGACGCAACTCTAACCTCCCACCCTTAATCTAAACCCACCCAAATATAATTATTTCCTAACAAAAAATTAAAAATTTTAAAAAAATAAAAATATGCGCTGCCTATGGCACAACACGCATGTCCCACCCATATTTAATGAAGTTCAACAGAACTTCTATAATTTAAATTTAAATTTAATCTACCCTCCTAACAGCTAGCTGTGAAAGGTTATTAGTACACACACACACACATACAGAATAATTGCATCAACACTCAACATTAGCAATAATATAACACACCTTAATGCTAACATCGCAATGCGCAAATTAAAACTTAAAAAATAACGCAACTTAAAACTAAAAAATAAATAACATTTTTACACACACAGTTACACACAACAAAAATTAATATTAAAACCCTAACAGCAAGAGTAACTCAAATATATATCGGCCGCTTATACATTTGAGTTACCCTCTGAGTTCGGAACAACCATCGCGTCCGACGAATTGTTCCGAACTAACTCAGCGATAGTCGCCAGAAAGGTTCTCGGCTCACAAAGTGGTAGGGGGACGGTAGGGGTTTGAGGGGGGTACAACGTCTAACGTCCAACGTCAGTGGAAATTTCCAATGATCTATTCGTCACATGTATGTCGCCGCTAATGCAGGTGGGGCGTTGTACCTTGCAATTAACGTTAGGCAACACCTGGTTTAATCTGCTGTTAAGCTTAACTGAGGCTTTCCCCATCGCGTAACACCATAATTGTTGCCTGTTATCATCTGAGTAATGGCAGAAAATTATTTGTCCTCTTTTGCCGCTTAACTATAGTTATTAAACTATTGGCAACATCAAAGCTAAATTGGTGTTACATAAATGTAACCACTATCAACCTAATTTATATTGATGAGTGAAAGTGACGGAGGGGGGGGGGGGGGGTCAAGTTCAACATAATTAATATCCGTGCTTATATAAGCCACAACGCGGTCGCGCGTCTGCCATTCACTCCCCAGGTACCGCAGCTGAAACAACTAATCTGTAAGTCTCTACCACCTAGTAATGTTACATATGCTTTGTTTTAACTTACACCTGTTAAGCTTGCTATATTTTTAAGTAATTTATTTTTTCAACTATTTCTTAACATATAAAGATACACTTTTATTTTATATATAATATATCAAATAATCTCGCGTTACTATTTTTATTTTAGTTTATACTTATTATACAAGTTAACTCCTACAGAATAATTAACTAACTTCTGCTGCTAGACTAAACTACTTAGACTATAAACAGTTAACACCCATATATTAATATATAATTATTATACTGCAAGTTTTACCTGTACAAATGCTAGATGTAATTGCGATTAATCATCTACGACACAGTTCTTAAACCCTTATAAAATAATTAACTAACTTCTACCACTAGCGGTAATTTTTAAAAATTTTACAAAAATTTATTAACTATTTCTTTCCCCCTGCTAGAACCTTTCGCGACGCCGCCGCCCCGACAAAGAATTGAAATCTCCGAAGTTCTTCCCTTTTATCTTATTCTCTTAGGGGAGGGGGTTAGGGGGGGGGGGTTCACACAACCCTATATAAGCAGCATCGGTACCTCACGCGTGCGCCATTATAATGGCAATAGGGCAACAGTAAACATCTATCCGTAAGTCTCTAACACTATCAAACATTTTTTTAACTTACTCTAACACATGTTTGCGCTTATTATGTTAATTAGTCTCTATATATTCAGACACAATCGCGGGCACCGGTCATATACTCGCTGAATTTTGGAGAGTACACATCTCCCCTTTAAATATTATTATGGCTTCGCACACTTTACATTTAAAACTTTTACGCACGAAACACATTTTACAGAAACAATCTAACTCCACAATTTCAAAACCGCGTACTACATTGGGTAAGCTTAAGAAATACTTCAGTTTTCACCCATTGTACTTTGCAAGACCTAACCTTTGCAATACTTCTTCTACTGATCCCATTTTACACTCTGTCTTAACTGAAATGCTGAAATATCAAAATTTCAATCTTGTTACACCTATTGACGATCCTATCCAATTATTCTTATTCACTATATTACCAGGTTTATATGATTATTCTTCCTCAGACACATGTCTTGTTCTGTTCTATCAACTTGCACTGTAACCACCTAGGACCTCTCCTTTTTTCCAATTATGGACACACAGCGGGATTCACCCATACAGAGTAATAAAATAACTATTACTGCTACAAATAATCTCAAAGCAATTCTCCAATCACTGATGAGTTTTTATTAAATAAATATATTTTAAAAAGCCTCCTCTGGATGACCTTGACCCACTTCCAAAACCCACCCATCACTGTCAAAAAACCCCAACCGCTACTACCCCTACAACCGTTACAACTGCGTGACCTTGACCTGAGCCAGGAGTGCCCAAACCCCACTACTCATACAAAGGATCAAGTTTGGAGAAACGTGTTATAATTTGTAGACTTGAACAAGTTTATCGACTTGAGAGACAGGTTTATATTGTTTATGTGGAAAATTATGTTGTTATGTTGTTTATGTTGTATATGTGGAAAATTACCATTAAATGAATAATGTTAAAAAAACTCTTTTGTTTATGTACCAGGGCAAATGTTTTAAAACGGTATTTAAATATGTAACCCAGTGTTAAAATCGTATAATAAAGTACAAACAACACCACGTTTTAATACGTCGTTTAATTTAGTTCATATACGTGAAAAATTGTGTGGATCTTCATTAAAGAGCATAATGGACTTCAATAAATATAGAGTGATTAAAGATCAGATAAAGATCTTTAATCACTCTATAGATAACGATATTTGATAAAGATACAGTGACACACTTTGGATATATGAGCTCCGGTGATCTCTCAAGGTTGTCTGTGATCTATGATGATTGTCATCATACACAAACGATTCAATGGCACAATTTTTGTGGCAAGTACAAGACTGCACGAACAAACTGGAGCAGGCTAGTCTTTTGGAACGAATAGTTGGTAAATTTCCAAAGTTTGTGAGTATTTATCAATTTGTTCGTGTCCGAATCACTGTTTTAATGCAGCATTAATTAAAACTTTAAAACATTTATCTATAATTCACCGAGATAATGTTATATGAAATTAGAACTTTGGTTCGGAACCAGTGATGCGATCTTGTGGAGAAGTTGAAAACAAGTTTAAACTTTGGCGATTTAGTTTGAAAAATTCCCACCAAGGGTGCGAAAAGCGCTGCGTACTCCCTTGTGGATGTGTGTTTGTGTGGGTATAATCGTGAATGGTATATGCGAGATGGAGGAAAATCGAATTGACCGCTAGCGCTAGGCGGGAGCGACACGAACCAATCTATGGTGGTCACTTTTTCGCCCTTCCTTCGCCACCCCTCACATCATGCTCATCCATTTTGCCCCATGCACACACCCACACATCCGCTTGTCGCTTTTCCCCTTTTCTACCCTCGCTCTTTCCATCTTGGTTTCCATGCTTTTCGCCCCTTGCTTTTCCCTTGCGATCGTCTGTCTCTCTCTCCCGCGTTTTTTTGAATCCACTTATGAGCACTTAGTTTGGCCTTTTGTCCACAGATAGCAACACAAGTATAGTTATGGCAATCCTCTTTGACAACTGATATTTTTCTGTCTCGCTGATAGAGTCGCACTCAGCACTGTTGATTCAGCGACTTCCTGTAGTCTCGTTAGACGACGGCGCGGCGCCGCTGGCGCTGGTCTTGTTCACTTCAGCAGACAATGAAGCTGTTTATCCAGTCTGTTGTGCCTATAAACCGACGGGTTATGGGTTATAAACTTTGTCCCTTGATGAGCTTTGGACTCCAAATTACCTGATTTACAACGCTAATAAACCTCAGTCGGTTCACTTTGAAGATGGCCTTAAGCCAGATTAAAATATATATACGTAACAACTTCATATTTAAAAATGTATTATGTTCTTGTCGGGAAGCATTTAAAAACTACTTTATTAATATTCTTTTCGACAACAAAGTAAAAAGTGTGAAAAACAATGGGTAGTATTCAGTAGTTAAATACACCAAACTGAACACTAAGAACCTTTGAAAAATTAAGTGACACATGTAATATCCTTTAATGTACAACCGACATGAATTAATAATAAATATCTAATAATCAAATCACGCAACAACATTTTGTACGGTTTTTATGAATCTTGGTATCAAGGATTAGGTTTCATATCTAATTCAACTATTTTTTTCAACCATAGTCGTTTTCATAAGTTTTGCTCATGCTTTGAAATTCCTAAAATCTTTAACTCCCATAAAACCAAAACAAAAATTAGACTTTAGGTAGTAATTAGAGACTACGAGCTTGAGTAATTTACGTCTTTAGATTGTTCAGGGTGTTTTATCTGTAAAAATACACTTTTAATTTGATGAATTTCACAAAAAAGTAATGCCACTAGTGTAACCCTTGGTAAAATTAAAGGTAATTTAATAAGGCTTTATGTAACCAGCTGATCATTACTGTAACCGTTTATATAACCTCCAATTTATCAGTCGAAATGCTTGGATTGCTTAAAGTTAAAGCTAGGGCTACAATTGCTGCTAGAATTATGTTTTCTGTCATTTGTTGCTGTGCAAAGATAGATGAGGCAAGAAGTACCTTAAAAATTCGAGAATGGTAAAAAGTCGTCATCAAAAGTCGTTGGAAAGCTGCTGTTTCTTGAACAAAAATAAACCTATAGTGTGGCTTCACATATTGAAAATTGGTCGAGCCGTTTTTCTTAGAGAAACAAAGAATGTTGTAGTTTACCTGAATATGCTTCAGCAAGGAGTCTGGTTATTATTTATAGTGGGAAAATGCGGAACATTTTGCTGAAGGGGTTCAGCCCTAATTAATACCGTTGAGCGGTTAGAAATTGATTGATTTGACAGACATTTTTTTTTTAAACAAATGGAGTGGAAAAGATGTTTCTTATAAGATGCCAGGTCGAAGTCCTGATCCAACCTCATACGACTTCTTTTTTTAGTTTATTTCAAAGAATAAGCATACCTATCCATACCATGAATATAAATTCGAACGAGCTAGAAAACCTAATGAGCTGTGTGGTTACATCCCGCCTCACTTTTTAGCCATCACTAGCCTACGTACAATAACGGCTTTAGAAATCTGATGAAAATAATACCGTGCATGCTGAATGAAAGTTGCATCCTGCATATAATTAAAACTTCTACTGGATTGCTATGAATGTTTTTATTGCATTTTCTTATTTCAATACTTAAATGTTTTATACGATAAATTAATTGTGTATTTACAAACACCCTGTATTTTGATGTACCAACGTATGGGCTTGAGTACTAAACGATAATGGTATAAAATACCGTACTAATGTAAAATATACTGTAAAAACTGTTATTATTAGTGTTTTTAAACTATTTGTTATTTATTCTAATTCAACTAACCTACGATGTTACAAAATTACATGAAGAGTTTCACTAACAGTTTTATAAGGACCACGAGCTATGACATCAAAATGTATTGTTGCATACCTAACATTTTCTTGATTAGCGTAACATGTGTTGGTTCTATCATTCAGGAAGATATAACTTACGAGTTTCATTCAGTGTTGAAGAAATATTTGTTTTCGTCCTGAGGGATGCATTTTGAATGAATCGAGGTTAGCAAAATGATATTTAGGTTAACGAACGAAAATTAAATCCTAATTTGATTGATAGAGAATAAAGTTTATGTATTATTAAAAAAAAGTGTCCCTATGATGCAGATTACAAAACTACTGTAATCAGACCTAATAATTATTTTCCTTAAACCCCCTGGCTTGTTATTTTAGAACGGATATTCGGCAGTCCCAGCCCCACCTACCACACCGTTACCGAATAACAATCGGACTACTTAATTAGGCTAATCCAGTAATTAAATAAGCAGTTCCAGTTATGGCGTCCAAGGGAGCGGCCGGTCTCACTCTTGGTCCATTGGCTGTAAAAAGCCACTTTACGTTCGGCCCCAAGTGGAGATTTGGAACCGTTCCGACGCAATAATTCTAATCCTTATCGTAAAAAGGGTCGCCCTTTGCAAGTAATGGCCACTTTCCCACCGGCTTCTCAGGCTAATTTTGTTTTATCCGGGCCCCAGGCCCTCCCTCCTCCCACCACTGTCATATTGCATCGCCCAACTTTATTAATACTTTTAACACTCCGCAATTTATGTTCATCCGGATCACGTAAACTTTCCTATTTACGAGGATTTCTCGGTTTATGCAGAAGTGGAAATGAAAATTTCAAAGGAGACTCGTTCCTATCGGAACTCCCACACTTTTATGTAAAAGATGTATTTAGTCATCGGAATAAAAAATTTAAATCCGTTCCTCATAATCGTAACTAATGAAAAAATAGCTTTTTACTTCATAACGAACATGATGTTTGTGTCATTTATTTTATTAAGTTAATTTGAATTATATTCAAATAATTTATTCCTAGAGTATACATTCAAATTAACGTTTCCAAGATTCTTGTTATAATACGGTATTATAAAATAACCAGGACTATGGACCGACTTTTTATGGTTCTCTTTCATAAAATCAGTTCAGTAAATGATTATGGAATAGATATTCTTCG
The DNA here is from genome assembly GCA_030545055.2 of Neoaliturus tenellus. Lineage (NCBI taxonomy): Eukaryota > Metazoa > Arthropoda > Insecta > Hemiptera > Cicadellidae > Neoaliturus > Neoaliturus tenellus. The sequence goes on along the minus strand of CM061531.1, from coordinate 106,807,743 downwards.
GTGTAAAGAACATAATCCAGATCATTTTATGTTCATTTTGATTTAATTTATCTTTAAAAAGTAATTCGATCAGGATATAAACCAGATTTAATTCAGTGATCTATGAATAGTAGTAGGCCTAGAATGTTCAGAAACGTGATTTAGCAAAATACGATGAATTGTAAAGATTTGTTTAGCTTAGTTATAACATGGTGTTAAGCACCTTTAAAATTATTGAATGAAAATCGGGTAGTGTAAACTTCACAACTCTGTGGAGTACACTATACCGGTTGTACAAAAAATCCCTTCCCCACTCTATTTTTGTATAGACAACGAATAAACGATTTCTGGGCAAGAGAGAAAACTTTTTATATGTCGACATTGTCAACCTCGCTAAAAAAAGAGGAATTTAGAAATAAGTCTTTGTCTAAAGCCTGTAATGAAGAAGCTCATCGAGTAAAAAAACTATAGTATTAAAAAAAATCAGTGGAAAGGGAATTTTTGGTCAGTCGGTATTTATCTAAATAGAATCCATTGACCTCCTAGTTGTCACTAATTCCAGTTTCAAAATCAGTTTTAGAGAGTGCTTTAAGATAAATACCGGAGTTTCAAAACTTACAAGTCATTGAATTACTCTTTCTATTATAGATAATATGTCAGAGAAAGAGCAGTTTCTGCAGTTTAAATATCAACAGTGCGGATATCATTCATATCTAAGGTTTAAATAATAAATATTATTACCATTTGTTTTTTAAAGTCTACGACATCGTACAGTTTACTTATACTCCATCCTACCACACTGATAACAAAATAGCAAATCTATTAACGAATTAATAATCGAGACTAATTAATTCCCAGAAAACCTATCTGCAGAAACATTCAATCGACATGTCCACACTTTATAAAATCCGTGGAGCAGGAAGGAATATGAAGTAGTATGTCATAATCAGGAGGGGGTTGTCGGGTGACGCAGGGGGAGGGGACGGCGACGATTTATCTGGAAGTGATGTGAATAATTTGTCCGGCTGCAGCGCGATGCACCGCGGACGGAGACGAATCGTCTGTTCAACTGCGGTGTCGGCTTTAATGATTCCATTTTTCACAAAATCGAACCGCTTCACTCGACGTGTCGCTGTCCAAGACGCGTCAATGATAAGAGGCCAACCGACATGTCGCGCATGTAAATTATTCACCCCGGGGGAATCGATGTCGGAAAAGTCGGCGTTCTCTCCACACACTGGCCATCTTGAATCGCCGCTGATGAGGGGTGTTCCGCAATATCTAGCGTGCTTTGCATAACTCAATAGCGACGCTGATTAAGCTTTCAAAATGCGAAATGACTAGGTGTTGGTATTTTTAGCCGAGAAGGAGTCCAGAGGTAAATTTAAACTTTCAAGTTCCTAATGAATTGTTTTTATTGAGCTTGGTTATGTTTTTCAAACACTTAAGTATGATACAATGTCTACCAGCCTAACAATCATCCTTCTACCTTCAGTTTGAGCTATGGATTTACTAAAATTACGACAATACCTCAATTAAGTGACGCACTCATGTCAAATCATTCCATTCCTGAAATGTTTACTTTTGACGGCATTAGCCGTGATGATTTGTCTGTGATTATAAACCTAATAGCGATCCTATTTTTATTCATATATGATTTCTCCTTTAATTTTCGATTATGCTTAAAATAATCATGTAGTATTTCTGAAAGTATTTAAAGTTGAGAGGGATGAGAATTTAGATATAAATAGTCTCTTACAAAAACTTCCTACCTTTAAATATCTATATATATCCTATATATCTAATATATATCTAATATAATCTAATATATGTATTATTAACAGTTAATAACTTAAATAGGAGTTTTGTGGTAACAATAATGAGTGCTATTCGGTACTTTGTACAATCATGTTCCACAAGGAAGATTTTGAACCTCTTAGAATTGTAAATGAAAAAAAAAACATTTTATTTCTAGCCAGCAATATGAATGGATATATATAAAACAAAAAGTAGACAAAGCTGTATTGAAATATTAATTTTTCAAAATATATTTTGGTATTACGATGTTTTATGCTAACATGATTTAACCTACAAATTAACTGATGACAAAACATTTCTTGTGATTTTATTTTGCGATTTTGACGTTTACATGCCTCTCACAAGCTTTAAAAAAAAATTTTAGCCTATTTCCCTTATGTGCAATAGAGAAAATGTACCACCTTTATGGCTAGGCAAGACTGAGACAGGGAAAACATTATAGTTTCACCGTTTTTATACTACTTGAAGTAAATAAACATTCTTTCAAATATATGTTAAAAGTGCCTCAAAAATGAATTATACTTAGTATATATTACCGGTATATTAAGTTCGTGAACAAGAATGGTCTGCCCACAGAACTGTGTTCGTAAAAGATTCACGGTTTCAGAAATGGGAATTTTAAAATTATAATTTCATTTTTAAAACAGCAAGATTTTTTGTTTCCATAAATAACATAGCTTATTTAGTTCAGCAGTAACGTTGAAAAAAACTCGAGATTTTGTTACTTGAAAAGAAAATATTTGAAATACAATTCCATTCTTGACATTACATTTACAATTACAATTACATCCCATTATCCCGCTTATATGTTGACAACTGACAACTGTTTATAAAACTATGTATAACCTTTAACTGGGATCAACTTATTCCTTATAAAGGACTCCCGTGGTGTAAAATTGACGTGTTAAGGCTAATGGTATTTCCATGGATAAGTGGTCCCGTATTATTGATATTAGTTGTGAGATTGAAATAGGCCATTTGACATTTGTATAATCCTATATATTTTAGTCTACCTCATTAAGGAATAATATAAAAACTTATAATTTTAAAAACTGTAGCTCAAAACTAAAAATTTTATCAGTTTATTGATAAAAAAGTAACAGAATTGAAACTGTCCTTTGCACAAATTGTCTATAAAACTGTGGCAGTCCCGGTCCGCCGTTAAATCAGGTTTCTTCCTCCTCTTCCATTGCTTCAATCAGGCGACTCCGCCTTTAATACGATTCCAGCTTTAAAAGACACCTGCGCTCGCCTATGTTCTCTTCTGTTCTCCTCTGGCTCTAAATCGATTGGTTCACTCTCCCAGCGCGCGATTGTGTTTTATGTTAGTGAAATTAGTCGAGATTAGTTTTTAATTGAAAAGTTTTTTCTGTAGGTTTATGCTTAAGCATGAATTATGGAGTAAAATTTTTAAGTAAGAGACTCCATCCCAAATTTCAGAAGTTAGTTTAATTATTTGTTAATAATTTTGATGTCAAGTACAAGATAGGTATATCGATCAATATTTGGCAGATAAATTAATAATGTAAGAACTAATTAATGTAATTAATGTAAGAACTAGAACCGTTACGGATAAATATATCATTTTCATTGTCATTAGTTTCAGACTACTATAGTATTAGTATATTATACTTTCAAAGTCAGATTTGTCGTTATATAAACTATATATTTCTTTTATTTTGATCACTGAATTGACTTCAAAATAGCGTCACCGCATATGCAGGGGGACACAAGTGAGACGGACAATTTTTAATAAACTAATACTCGGCCAATTTTAAAAATAGTGCAGGGTTATTTATATAAAACCAAAACTATATGCCATTTTAGTTAACAAAGCTGATTACCTGCCATATCAGTTATTTGAAAATAATGTCGTCAGTGTTATATTCATCATTTCAAATGCAGGGCTCTAGTCTTTAATAACATGGACTAACATTTCTTCTAGGGTGATAACAATTTTAATTTGAATGTTTATTTATCATTTAATCAAAGGTAATTATTTGCCCTTTTAGTGATAAATGCTTATTAAATGCCTTTTTAGTTACACGTGAAAAATATTATGGTCAAGACGACGTCCATAATTTAGAATTCAGTCAAATGCAACACCTCCATCACAGGATTGACATCCCTGCAGGGCTAACAGGAATTTATTGAATGATTAGATTATTCAACTCATCAAAACTTCGTGGTTTATGATTATAGACACAGATGTAAAGGTACCTCCGCAGAAAAAAGTCATACACTAAAAAGTCGGAAGAATATGGAGGCCACATTTTTTTATTGTATTTTAGTGGTTAAGGTTATTCATAATGGCTTTACTTTTAAATTGTTTTCTTCCTGAGGAACGACACTAAAGCCGCCGATAATACTGTTGAAGAGACAACTTCATGCCTATTTACTAAAAAAGAACACACAGTGATTCAACTCTAGATGAAATGGTTCGTGATAAATATTTTTATTTCACTATTTAGGTCACTCATACAATCATTTTTACAGTTAATGAAACTTGTATTCAACATAATAAAAACCCCCATTATTACATCAAATTAACCGAGAAGTCCTTTTGATTCATTATCGTAATTTCTTCCATTTAACTCTCCAATACACGGGTTAACTTGACCACAGAGTCGGTCTGAACGGTTTAACGGGAAATAAAGAATGTAATTGATTGTGGGCCAAAAGGGCGCGAACGGCTTTATGCTTTGTAAACGCGTCAAAGACTCGGCGCATCACTTTGTATTGGTGATGGGCCGCCGCGCCGCCGCGCCGTTCACTTAAATTGGTCTTTGGCGCAACACCATTTCAGCGGTAGGCCACATCGCTGGCGGCCATTACTATAATTGAACAGAACCGTTTATTGCAACTGCTGTGGCGGCCGAAGGAAACCGATTATAATTACTCCTTGGGTAGAGGAATTGGAAAAAATCAATTAGAGCGATGGGTGACCGTGGATCATTGAAATACTGGTTTTAACATGAATTAAATTTATATTGACTATTTTGCACATAGTGGTAGTGTAGGTTTTTTATCAAACTTTCTTTTTTCTTCCAGAAGTAAAAGTATCGATTTTCATAATTGTTGATAATGCCTTCCTATTTTTTATTTTACGCTTTCTCCTTTTACACAACGCAATTCCTCAGTTCCTCTCAATAAACATGAATGATAACTTATATTTCTCAAATTAAAATTATCTACCAAAATTGTTTTTCAAAATTTTTACATCCGTAGTTTTTATAAGCAAGTTTTTTCGTTTATTAATCATTATTAAAAAATATGTATGAAAAATTAATTACACGCATAAGAGAAAATAGGGGAGATAAAATAACTTATTTAACATAATAAAGCAATCATGTAGATTATTGGTAAAGAAGTAAAGTTTTAAAGTAAAAGAATCCTAAAAAATTATAATAGTATATTTTCTAATATTGAAGTTGAAACTAGTTATGTCGCGTATTTTTTATGAATGCAGGATTATGCAATCGGCGCGGCATAACGCGAAACAACAAATGAAACAGCCTCAATTACGTACCCGGTTAAGAACCCAATCAAAAGCGGAACGGCCAATTATAAACGGCATTGTGAAATTAAACGGCGGGCTAACGGGCTTAAACCTTTGTAGTAAGACGCCGGCCGGGGCCGAATTACTTATTTATGTATCATTAAGGGAGAGCCCCTAAAAATTGCAGCTATGGCGTCCGTCGGGAAGGAAAACATTCTGAAGAATTTTTCTTCTCTCCCTCCGTTGCTAGAGAGAGACGCGGTGCGTGGGAGAGAGAGCGCCGATTGTGGGGGGGGGGGGGGTGGCTGCCCGGCGTGTTTTTCCATTGGTCCTCTCCCCCGCGAAAAAGAACATTAAGAGGGAGACCCCGCCCCGTGTTGCCAATTTTTTCGTTTTTTTCTCTCCCCGTATCGACCGCCTTTCCGCAGCCGTATTTGCATAAGTTCACTGGAAGCGTAAAGAAATCGCAAATTACATTATGTCGGCAATGAAAGAGGAGCTGCCCTCATTTCCATGTGTATGGATGAGGCATTGTTGACCGCTCAGTGTGGGTATGGAGCGACCGCGACGAGGAAGTCACTACGGCACGGAACTGGGAGCGAATAAATGTCAAAACACACGTGATCTGTGACGGACGCCGAGAAGTGTTAAGTTGTTGCCTCACATCATGATCTGGCATGCCAGGTCCATCCTACACACAATCGAAACATTATACACATGTTTTAGAATGAATCCAATTACCTATTTTAATTGTCCTCTTGATACATTCATTGTTACAGAATGGTCTTAATAATGGTCTTAGTCAGAAAGATGAATTAATCAGAAAGCAATGGGAAACCATAACTAAATGTGTTGTCGATAACCTTTTGAAAGTATTGTATATTTTAAACTACATTAGTAACCGTCGACTCGCACTGTATTGTTGTTTTCCAGTCACTGTAAGTTACTTGATGCATGGTAAGTTTATACTTACCACAAATATGCTTACCCTGCTAATGCTCATATCCAACTCTACTACTTAGTCACCCATGTGCATAGTAGAGAGTGACCTTGAGCTGCCCAAGGAACGTCTCCGCAATGCCAGACGTCACTGTGAAATGTTCCAAGGTGATTAGTACACTTGGCTCTCGTGTCCCAAGATACAGTGCATGCTTTCATCTACACTTGTTAAACAATCAAAGTAACTTTAGAACATGAAATAAGTGCCAATACGCGAGTTTAATATAAAAATACAATATTCATCAACACAAATCATTAAGGTTTTTACTATATAAGAAAAACTATACTAGAACGTGTTAAAACAAACAAGTACATTGCTGTGAATTAATTTAGGAATTAATTTTTTATAATGTTGTGAAACTTTTGTAAGTTTCAAATTGAATAAAACCATAATTTTAGACAATTTAAATTATAGTAACGGTTTAAATATTTATAACTTATTGATATAGATTGTAAGTTTGAAACATCAGACAATAATCCATATCACAGTTGTTCTATTTTGGTATACATTAAATAAAATAATTTAATATTCAGTAATACCATTAGAATAATAGATGTTAAATCGTCATTTCCTTTGCAGGTATTTAGGTAAGTTTATGTGTTAGGTTCCTATGTTAATAACAATCAACAGATTATTCGTTATGTCACCTGCAGAATCTAGTTTGACCTTAAAACTTTAACAGATAATGCCCTGGGCATAATATTTCTAGGAAACTTTAAGTTAATTGAGTAGATTTATTACCTAACTAATTAATAAATATTATTCACTTAAGGTAAAAAAATGTGAAATGAAGGTGCGGGTGGTAATGGCCCGAGGTGATGTGAGTGAGAGTGCGGCGGACTCAAGTGTTGACCGAACTATTGGATTTTTATTGGGTTTCCTCCCCCAATCCCACTTACCTCCGAATCTGGTCGAATGGCCGATTTATTCCACTGCCAATGATTGACGGCTCAGGGCTGGCTCGACCTGGCCCAAGTGGCTCTCGTTGATCCCCGTGGAGTCCTAACGGGCAACGCGGTCAGATAATAATGCACTGTTGGGCCAAAATAATATTGTTTATTAGATCTTTTCTAAATTCTGCAATGTTGAAAAAAGTACACTCAGTATATAAATTGTTTAAGCTCAAGTTAAAGATGAAGTTAAGGAGATCAAGTTGAAGATGAAATATTAAGATAAAGTGGCTTTGTTTATACTTACTTCTTTGCCACTGGATTTAAACCTTTTTTTGTTCATTACTTAAATTTGATCATTTGGTATGGATAGCATTAAATCGCATGGATTATTATAATTTGTAAATTGTTTCGTGGAATTTTCCAATCTGTAACTAATAACTGATTGATGTTTGGCTTATAAATTTGTCATTAAAAGCTTAAACTATTTACAACCTTAAGTAATGGAGGACAATTCTTTAGAGTTAATTTTTTTTAAAGTTAAAATACCTCACATTTGTCCCCCTTATCCGATGTGCTAGATGATGCTAGACTATCCCTTGAAAGATAAAATTTTGGTAAATCTACTTACTAGTATGAATTGAACTCCTTGTAGCCTCAAAGAAAAGAATTTATACCATATAAAATTAAAAAATTATCATCTTCTGTACACAAAATTAACAACAAATGCGTCCAGTGTTTGTGTAATTGTTCTATCGACTGAATGAATCAGTGACATCAATAACAGAACTAGCCAACTATTTTCGCATAACAGCAAAAACGTGTAATTGTTGGTAAAGTTGCATGTGTTTACATGAAGACCAAACAACTTTGTGAAACGTTAAAACGATAACGTTTGAAAAATTAAGCCAGAATGTTGATGTAAAGTTAAGTGTTAATGTTTTGATAGCACTTGAACTCCTAAGACTAATGAATATTGAAAAATTTATTTGTTTTATGACTTTTGGCATTGACGTGAATGTCAAGATTGTTTGCGGCTTTGTGTTTTTTCTAATAAACCTGTTTGTGTGTATTTTTAATATCCATTATTTTAGTAAATATCTCCCATTTGTCTAGGATAACCAATAAAATATTTAGCCTTAGGATCCAAATAATTCATATAATTCACAGCAGACTTATTATTTAATCAGGTGTGAAATTATTAAAGTGAAATTTGTTTAACCGTAGCACGCTAGCAATATAGCGCAGCACGGTCCACTGGTCTCTACTCGCTACCGCGCCGGCCTTATTAAGATATAATTTCTCGTCCAAAGTAATCCGCCGGCCAGTATTAGTTTCGTTAACGGCGTTTTAAATTTTAAACACGGGGTAATATAGCTGCAGGTAGGAAGTGTTATTTGCGCGCCAGTTTCCCCAGTAATGGGTTTTCGCGATGCCAGCGCCGCGGTGCGGGGAAGGCGTGAGTTCATTATAATATCAGCGCGAAAAACAGTCTCCAGAGCCTCGTTTGAAAAACTTTGGCTCGCGAAGCCCCGCGGACCCGACGCCGCAAAAAGCGGCTCTTGAGCTGCAACCGAGCTGCCCCTAATTGGCGGCCGGGGACCGTGAGTTATTGTGACTTGCACAAGTCGTACTGGGGCAGAGAAAAGTAAAAATAAAATTTATAACTACTATAAACTTTTACGTTGTATTAATAGATTCATCGTGTAGCTTACGATCACTAACATTTAGAACCTTAATTTAGAACGAGGGATAGCTAGAGTAAAAACAGGCATTTGATAATAGCTTATGCAACGACTTTATTATAAAGGCTGATTACTCTTTATCAACACAGCTTTGTCTATGACCAATTTAAATTTAGCAAATCGCCGTAAAAACCTGTCGAAATGTATAGGTTATAGGCCGTCACTCATAATAACGTACCCATACCCGATGTCGCTTGACTTAATCACGATTCTTGCTAACATTAGATCACACTTTGAGCTTAGGTACATAAAGTAACTCAAACCAGAATCGTAATGGAACAATCTCCATTACGAGGTCACAAGTCTGATTCCCGGGACACCCACGGACTTTGGGGGCTTTTGACCGCTTTCCATAAAAAGCGTTTAGTACACACTAGCTAAAATTCCACTGGCGTCTATGCAGCAAAATCGAAAACAATCGGCTAATGTGCCAATTGAATAATTTTCAACACTACTTTCGTCAAATGCCGAGGTTCCATTGGTCTTTAACCTGTATTTTAATGTAACTCCTGTATCTTTAAGACTGCATCTTTAACAGGTTTTAATTTTGTTTAATAATGTACCTCTTTGTGATGTTACTTGTATGATGTTACTTTGTGATGTTACGCGGATTAGTTATCCTGTATTAGTGCTTATTGCCATGGTCGTAGATAAGCGATTTCTGATATTTTAAGATCTGTTTTTCACAATTCTACGCTGTTAAATTATTTTAAGGTTGTCTCAAGCAATCGCAGATTGATATGAACAGTTGACCAATAAACAAATCATTGATTTTACAATCATTTGAAAATTTATCTTATACATTGTGTCAATCAAAGAAGACAAAATAGTAAGCACTGACCTTACCACTAAGCATAACCAGGTATGTAACGACATGGCGTACGTTTGAAAACGGGTTGGCAACACTGCTATACAACAGAAAACTTTCCGCCCTAGGGCTGTAAAACGTTATTTTTAGCTTCCAAATGACGTTTAAATAACAGCTGATTACACGCAGTGTGATGAAAATATTACTATTTCTATTTAGCTCAGTTTATGCTGTAAATAAGTTCAATTTGTCAAAAAGCATGTTTTAAACATTTTAGGCCCTTATAATAATTGTTTTATCATAGCATTTTTTATTGTGCGAGGCATGATAGAGGCAAATCCAAACAAAAATACTGTGAACATCCTTCCGACAATCAGAGCAGCTCAGTGAAATCACAATCTCAACAGTGGCAAAGTCAATTTTGCAAAATCAGCGGAACACAAGTCTGTGTAATCAAGCCCACACTGACATCGGAGAGCCGAGTCCCCCGTCGAGCCGACGTGGAAATTATCTTTTCCACGTGAATTACGGAACCGAGGCCCCCGGAAGTCAGGGGGGAGTGGAGAGGGGGGAGGTGAATGCAGCGAGTCAGCGAGGCCGCTGAATGCAGCGGTATGATTTGTCAGCGTGCAATTAGGCCCATTCAAAGACATTCATCAGGCTTTGATCAACAAGGATCCTCAAAGTCGTTTTGTTTTTGGAAGTAGCATGAAAACGAAAATAATCATCGTGTCACTGCATCATTACGTGTTTTGATATTAAAATCTGGCCTTCCAGATGGTTTTGTGATGAAAATATACATTTGCATGAAAATCCGATGTATTTTCATGAGGTAATAAGTTGGTCTATTAAACGAAACTTTAAATAAGCCAACTATTTTATTATACAATTTTTAAATCCAATACATGGCTTAATAATAAAACATCTTAGTTCCTCGTAAGTCCTGTTTATAATGAACAGTGAACGCAGTATGAGTAAATAAAAATATTACACAAGGTAACTTGGATTATTTTTAAGAATAAAATTTATTTCAATTAAGTTGAGGATCTGTTCAGATTTCATTGTTATTATATTATTGTTGTTATATCTATCTTAAACAGGTTCATAGTGTTGAAATTAATTATCAAGAATAATTGGAATAAAGAGGCTTATATTAGAAATCATAATTGATCTTTTTAGGTTACGTAATAGTATTGGTTGTAGCATATATAATGTGTGTACGCTAAGAATTTATAGCAAATGAGTGGTTGTTTATTTTTCACAATAGCGTAGTGCGACTTTCGATAGGCCTACCTTCTCGGTTTCGCTTTAAGAAATAACATTTGCAAATTTTCTCTACCCGGATCGTGATTAACAAAGCTCATCTTAAACTATGGACAGAAACCTAGACATTTCGACGGACACGAACCTGAGAACGCAACTGAGAAGACGATAAATTATGAAAGCTTATCAGGCACAAACGTGACAAAGCGGTCGCCACAGAAGATTTTCCAACGTTATTCGTGCTCGTTAGAGGAGAAAAACGGCGAGAAAAAGTGGCAGAATATAATGTATTAATTATAGCGAGGGCGAGGTGTGAGCGGAGCGATTGAAGGGGTGCGATGGAGCGGCGAATCGCGTGATCGCCGAGCGGAACGACGCGGCGCGGTGGCTGGAGGCGCTACACTGGCGGCCGCCGCGGAATTGGGTTAAATAAACGCCAAACGGGCGAAAAAAACTGCCTCCGGAACGGGGGTTAGTCTATTTTAATCTCGGTTCATTAGGTTAAGTTTTTGCAATTTAGTTTTACTGAAGTTACTGTTAGATTGCATTTTAAAAACATCTCTTTACGTAAAATGAAAATATGCAAATGTGTAATACAATTAAAGAGTGGAAAGAAGATATATAGTATTGGAAAATATGCAGGCCTGATTTGTATGGGAAACGGTTTGTAGTATGGTTATTATCAAAGAGCATTATGAGTTTGTTTTGTGTGTTCCAACCGTCAGAAAGAAGTAGTTCAGAAGGCTTAAATTGACAACTAATCACAGTAGTAATAGTTTTTTATGTACGTAGCTGAATGAAACTGAAGTTTTTTTTCATTATGCAATCGTAAGGTCCTCAGTAACGTATATCTCAGTATATCATCGTCAATTAATAAAATTTTTAACATTTACTAATATAAACACACCACGCTGAAACTCTGAAATAACTCAGACTTAGACTAGGTTGCTTATGTCTTACTGGCCAGGAGGTATCAGACTAACTTGTTATTATTTCCTTGTCTTTTCCAAAAACTATTTTACTATCCAATCATTTTTTAAATTATTACAATATTTAGTTTTTATCTTGTTCATTAAATTACCGCAAATATGGATTATATCTCAATAAGAAATATAAGCTTCCAAAACGTATAGAACTAACAATGGAGGCAAAAACTGTAGGTTCTCTTGGTTTTGTGGGTTAATAAATAATTTAAAAGTTAGTCGAGTGCCAAAACACACTTTGCATAACTAAATAACCAAATTTGCCGGTGGGTTGTCGGGGTCTCTTTTTTGGGCCCTTGATGAGCTGCGCGTGCTCGGCGCGCGTCCCGTTTTCGAAACCGGATTCTTAGGCGGGACCCTTGCTTGTTTAGCATAAACCCCCGGTAAATAAAGCTATATGGAAACTGCCCCGTAAAAGTAGCCATTGTAGGCTTATTACCCGGGCCAAGGGGCGAAATTAAGTGAAGTTTATGCTCGGTGGCCGTTCCGCGCCCGGCCCGGCCCGCATACATGAATATGTAATTTCATTTTAGTTTCTCTTTCAGTCATAGTAAAGAACTTCCTGTACGGGAGGACTGGAAGTAAGAAAAGCATTGTTACTTTTTATGCGGTCGCAAGTGTAACGTAACCAAAATGTGAATTCCAGATGAGTTTACCCTTTCAAAATAAGTGTTTTTACATTTTAAAAATGCATCTTATGATATTTTACAAAACTTAACTGAATTTGAAAATCAATAATAAATCTAGCAAGAATTGTGCATATGGTTGCTTCCTCATTAATGAAGTCAACTTTATGTTAAAATATTTAATTTTTCAGGCGATCGAACTTGTTAGGTAAAAGGCTAAGGGAATGCTAGCTAAGAGCGTTCCTCTATAACTTTCATGGATTTACACATGCTAAGAAAAGTTCAATAGTTCAAATAGCAACTGATATAAACTTTGCAGCATTACATTGATTTTCAGGCAAGAACCAAGAAAAAATTTAATTAATTATAACACCAAGGAAATCAGAACAAAAATCCCATATTCGCTATAAACATTTTATAAGTCAACATAAAGTATTGTGAATTTTTTTATGGTTGAGAACTCAATGAATTTAAAATATTAAATTGTACTCTTAATTATTTTTGAGCATTTTAAAAACTAGGTATTGACTAAAATCGTAGTTATTTGAAAAGAAAATTTTTATGTAGAATAAATATATACCTATAAGTAAATATATCAATACTGAAACAGGCAAAATTACCCTTTTCAAATTGGACAACTATATAAATGTATATGTTAAAAAAAATTTGTATGAACAAAACTAAACAGTTTTTTATATTTTGTTTTATACAAATTAAAATTTATGAAGAGCTCCTTAAAATGGGAGCCATCCAATGTCCACTCCTTATTTGCATCCGGGGCGGCCCGGGTAATGTGATTACCCGGGGGTCGCCCCGATATCCCGGATCGACGAAGTTTTTACAATTCTCAGGCGAAAGTTTAAAAGGTTTTGGGATTTTCCTAAATATTAAGTAACTTGCTTTAATATACAGAGGCACACCATCTGTACACAATGAATGGTGGCTAAAAAATGAGCCAGATAATTCTATACAACTTAAAACATCTTAACCCCAAATAATTTGTTAAATTTATTTTCAAAACGCTCAGACGCACCAAAATAATATTGAGGGGGAGACGTACAAACATTTTGGTGATAGTAGACTTTGGTTATCTCCATGCCTTTTAAAATGGCGGCATTTGTTTAGCCTGAAATGTAAATTTAGGAATACCCTGTAATTTGTTTATAATTTGTCATAATTACTTCTGATTCAAAATACAACTTGAAATTAGTTAAGTTTGACACTAATACGTAAAAAGAAATTAAATTTTATACATTTTTGATAATTACATTTTTTATATTACCTATGTAAATAAATCTAAATATCCTTTTACAAAATGTTCACAAAGACAAAACTTAAATTTTTAACACAAACATAAGCTATTTGGTACATAATTTGAAAGCTCTCATTAAACTGAGCAACATTGTTATTTTCACTTATACCATATCAATTTTGTTTTGGAGTGCTATCAAATAAAGTAGTTTTTCCCATATTACTAAAATATTACTATAATGGTTCATTGCATGATAAAACGGAATGCCCCTCTATCACTGTTGTGGTAACATAAAAATAACATGCAGATCATAAGGAAAACTGAAATTTTTTGTTAATAAACTAAAAGTGTTACGTCATAATTGTATATTACAAAGTCGCTCAGTTCTACGGGAGCTTTTTTAATTACAGGTGGTATTGTGACATATCGATGTAAAGTGTAACTCAAGATATTCAGTGTATTCAAATAAGTATTGTGAAAAAGAAGTCATTTTGACAAATGATAAACCAATTACAGAGTAAAACTTTTTGGGCTAAAAATTGGTCGCTATTTTGAAACAGATGAAGATAACCAAATTCTGTATTCACTCAAATGTGTGTATGAATAAACCTTTAAAATGATGAATCACTCGACATATAAAACACATTAAAAAATGCCCAAAAAATTATCCACTCCCCCTCACAAATGCCTCTTTGAGGCGTCTGAGAGGTTTGAAAATTAATTTAGCAAATCAAAATTAAATTCTTTGGGGGTTGATTAAGGAGGTTTAAGTTGTAATTAATTATGTAGCTTATTTTGTTTAGCCGGCGAATAAAATTATTTTGATCCATGGTGTGTATGGGTGGTCTGCTTCACCCAGTATAAAGGAAAAAATTTAAAGGAAAATGCGTACTGTAAAAGATATATATATATATATATGTTTTAGAGGATCAATCCTTTAATGGTATCATTTTATTTAATAACATGAAGCATTTAATTTAAATTTGTGAGCATGAATCCATATTTGTTTGACGAATTTATACATTTGATGTGTCTAAAAGATTTCTCAGGTTGTAGTTTTGCAATAAAGTTTTAGATTTTATGTATTTATATTCTTAAAGGCATAGACACATGGACATCCATTAAAGGTTTTTTCTCACAAGACTAACAATGCTAACATGCGAAAACTAAAACAGCTGTCGATCAAACATATTAAAAGCAGGTTAAAAACAGAATAGACGTATTCGAAGTACTAAAATGTCAACAAAATCTGCTCAGGTACCCATGTTACTGTAATACTAATATAATAAATTAAGTTAAGTAGGCTATAAATTCATAAGATGATAATAAAAGTCAGTAAATCACTTTTCCTTATCATCCTACTGAACATCCTATACAATGAATGAAGTTAAATGGGTTCTATACTTTTTATTAAGTTTAGTTTCGTCGCCAAATCGAGTATTACTTTTAGAGTACAACAACATAAAATATCGTAAACAGGGATTCGTCCTGAAGAAAAACTTTCGAGAAGAACAATTTTTTTGTATTTACAGTTTCTTTATACAGTCTTAGTTTGCGATGATGATTGCTGCACGAGTTAATATAATCAAATAATCATTCTTGGAGTATCCCGCCATTCTCAGTGTTCCTTATTAAAAAAAATTATTTGTATTCGGTTAAATATACAATAACATCCAACGAGATTTAATATTAAATTAATTGGTTACTCATCAGAGTTAATTTTCATAAAAGGAAATGCTGAAGATGGTTTACGATAATAGACTGAAACATACTTTTTTATAATTGTGATGAGTAACTAATTAATTTAATATTAAATCAAGATAGAAACCATCGCATAAAATGCATACCGGAGCGAATTAATATCCAAAAATTTGTTAATCATTATAAGAAAATGAATTGTCAAAGAATATAAAACCAATACTGTAGAATAAATTTCAACATGAAATCAACACTACAAGAAATAGTACACTATAAGATAATCCGTTATAACTAAACAAGAACCTACTCATAAAATAGTGGACGAGTCAAAATTAACGGGAAACATGTCAGAACAAAAGATCTCGAGATAATAAGGTGTGAGCTTTAATCATGAGGAACTAAACAAACGAGATACTTACAGAGAAGGATGCGTTGAGTAAGATCCTGGAAGGCGTAGTGGGCGCTTGGCGCTGTGAGCTAGGAGGCAGAGGCTAGGTGCAGGACCGGTATAGGGTGCGAGGGAGGCAGGGACCAGATAGTTATTAGCATCGCATCAAAGCACTTGTGCAATCTTCACTATAGCAGATAGTGCGAGAAACTAGTTCCACACCGGCCGGACAACCGTTACACCGGGGTGGCGGAGGAGGCGTGGGAACATCAACTGGCGACTTGTCCTGACAAACAAACCTGAGCGACTGACGCCGAAGTTACATTATGAAATCATTTTCCAGTACAGAATTATGATCTTTCAGAGTAATGTAAAGCTAAGTAATATATTTTTGTGTTTCGTCACAATATCTCAAAAAAAAAAAAAAAAAAAAAAAAAAAAAAAAAAAAAAAAAACTGATAAGACACAATTTCTAAACCATAAGGAATCTGAAGTCTAAAAATTAAAGAATTACATCTACCGGTACTTCACCACAAGTGTAATGAAGAATAATACTCACAGTAATAGGAAACATGAAAAGTCTTTGAGGACCGTTACCCATGATTAATCAAGTAACCTGTCGTTTATTTGTCTGTAACCTATTCAGGTATCGGGATCTAGAATCTTGATAGAAGAAATACAATGCACCAGGCCGAAATTAATTATAATTTAAGCTAAAAGAACCCACAATAGACTAATCAGAAAGATAGGGCAAAAACTAATAATAAGAAACCAACGTAATGTTTTATCTAGTGGTTTCACAATCGTTAGTGTTGTTACTCAATTTTTGTTGTGTTGTTAGTATGTTTTAAAAATTTCTTCTCTAAAGACACGATTGAACTCTAGATCATTAAAATAATAATTTGCCTTTCGTTGATATGAAAATTACATAAATTGTGATAACACGCCAGCAATAAAACAAATAGAGTAAATTATGAGATAATTTTGTTATAGAGTGGACACACTTTGTATTTATAGAATATTGAAATGAAACTATTTAATTTAAAATAGAATGAATTTTCGACACTTTATTTGAATAATCATGTTACAAACAAATAAGTTAAATAATAAGTTTGTTTTACATATTTAGCAAAACGTTTTGACACCTTATTCTCTGCTAATTTTCGGTTTTCGAAGTTTCATACACTAAGACAGTTATAGTTTATTTCTATAAAGATATAACTGTCTTCACATGGTTTATCTCGCCAACAAGGGATTTTCCTCCCAATCTTCCGCTACTTCGAGCGAGGTCGCTGTCGGTTAGGGCGAAGGTGCAGCTCTCTGCACTTCTCTGATCCGCCCTGTGCTGACCTACGCTGCTGCTTGGTACCGCCTCACCTGTCGAGGAGGAAGCTGCTTACGGTACAAAGCAGGTGCCTACGACGGGCCACCGGTTCCCCATGGTTTGTGTGGAACTCGGTCATCAGACAAGCTGCCAGAGTCAATACCATCAGGAGCTTCGCAGATCGTCTGACTTCAAACTTCGAAGACTCTGCAGCAAACTCCGAGTGGGGGCACATCCGAGACTTGGTCGACGAGGATCCTCCACAACTTCGACCCATCATCGCAGAGTGATCAAGCCTACTACTCATTGACAGGTTGCGCAAGCTACTAGAGCTTTAGAAACGCCCTGATCCTCAGCAAGGACTGCTAAGTCGATGCTGACTGAGTTGTGGCTAACAACCTCAGTCATACAACCACCACCATGGTTTTGCATGGCTACACACTACCCTGTATATGTTAACTATAAATGTATACAGAAAACTATTGTAGATACGAGTAGAACCTCTTTTGCAAAAAAAAAAAAAAAAAAAAAAAAAAAAAAAACTGTGACGCATTTG
This sequence comes from Neoaliturus tenellus, assembly GCA_030545055.2. Classification (NCBI taxonomy): domain Eukaryota; kingdom Metazoa; phylum Arthropoda; class Insecta; order Hemiptera; family Cicadellidae; genus Neoaliturus; species Neoaliturus tenellus. The sequence continues at coordinate 106,789,914 of CM061531.1, read as the reverse complement.
ATAGATATTGGTAATGTGGGATTTTTATTCTAACACTTATATGTAAAAAAAGTAAAGCTTGAAAATTTTCAAAGAATCATTTTAATTTTGAAGCAAATGTATCTCTTTCTTTGACATTATAATTTCGTTTTTAAAGGGATTACTATTTTTCAATCTGTTATTAGCGATTTCACAAATTACAGATTGCAGGCAAATCCAATATTTAATGACTGTTCAACATCAATCATGCATTAGTCACGAGAAATGTGATATTTTCTTAGTTATAACTGAGAGTTAACTATAACTTGAAATTGTACAGACTATGAAAATTTACTTCTAAAAGCTATAAAAGCTAGGGACATCGAGTTCAGACTAACCAATAGTAAGACATAACTTTTTAGTTTAATTTTTCATTTTATGAGTTTCGCAAAAAGTTTCAACGACATAATTAAATCTGTACCAAATGTCATTGTTCCAGGCTTTCATTACGGTTTTGCTTAAAATGATTAGTCATAGTTTTTTTTAAATCGTTTTAAGGAAAAAAATCATTAGATAATAAACATTATTTATTAGATAATAAACACGTTTTTGTTGTTTCATATTTAAGAACTAGGCTTTATTAGGCTAGAATTGGAATCAAAATCTTACCTATTATTACTGTGCAGAATCGAGTTTGTTGAACTTTTTTTTAATTTTTCGACCAACTTTTAAACAATGTTGAGCAATCGCTTTAACTGATAGGATGTTTAGCTTCTAACTTCTGGTAGAATTCTATTTGAGCAATCAGACAGACGAGAGTGGCTCGGTTGCTTTGTAGCTTTGTTGGAGCTTTGTAGACCACGCAGTGGCCGACTTGAGCGAACACCTCGAGTTTTAAGGGCCGACTTTGATTTGATTCCACCAGCACAAAGTGAAGCATCTCTTCTTTTAGAAACTCGCCAAACACCATTGACATACCGAGTTCTCAAATGGTTGCTTTAACCGGTGCGGGGTGTTTGATAACAGTTCGTTCAAGGAAAATTAATTTGCTTCTTGAAATTCAACCCATGCTTAAAAACTTATTTGTATTTTTGAAAAGCATAAAGTTCGAATCCCATAAGGATGGCGAATGAACTGTAGGCCTAATCATTGCACTCGTGAGACATATAGATTGACAATACTAAATCTTTGATATTTCCATGTAGAGAACTTTGGCTAAAATAAAATTTCGCTAAATTTATTGGTTAATCAACATATTTTTATTAATCTTAACTCAAGAACTTATAAATAAATTTGTTACAACAATCAGTAAAATATTATAAAATTCATGAATTTTTTTTATTATTCAAATGATTTAAAATAGTAGTTTTCATCACTAGGAGCAAAAGTGGGTCTTTTTGGTGCGCAATCGTGTTTTAAAAACGAGGCGTAGCCGAGTTTTTAAAAACGATTAAGCATCAAAAAGACACTTTTGCTCCGAGTGATGAACAACGTTTTTTATCATAATGCAAAATTAGACTTTTGATCGTTAAAAATATTAACTATTAAGTTATATTTTCGAGGTTATATTTACAAAGTAAGTAATATGCAGTGTTTACATTTCTTTTATTTACAAACAATACTCTTTATAAAGTTTGAATTCCAAAATTCAGCTCCTCAACATTAATAAATCAATGATAATATACTTAGCAAACAGCTGACTTTTCAGTACTAGGACCTAAAAAATTCTCCAGATGATTTTTCAGTCCTAGGACAAAAAAGAATTGGTTTTGGTACTATTGAGAGAACAAAAAACAGGCTGATTTCGTGCAGAATGATAAAAATATAATTTAAATATTACAATGTTATGAAAAATTATAACACAATTAACATTTGAGGAAACAAACTAAAACCATTCCAACACTCATGCTGAATACATCGTTAATAGTGAATTTGCAAAATAGTAGAAATCAACATCCTCTACCATTGTATAAATATTTAAAAATTACATCATTTCTAGAGGTTTAAGCACATTTTTCTAAAAAATCATATCCTAACTAAATTAATGTAAATTAACTTGTTTACATCAAAGTTTTATTTAGTAAAAACTTATTAGTATCATGCTTTGGGTTGATTTTTTTAAACATGTCTTTAAATCGTGTGATAAATTTCGTTTAATTGTGAAAATCACGATATCATTCATAGAGTAGCATTTTCCTTTACAAACCAATTCCGATGAGGTACTAAATCCTTTTACAGTTGAAATTTAATTTTAATCCTTTTAACTTAACACATTTTCGTCCCCCAAGGTTATACCAACTATACAAATCAAATCCACTTCCAAAATGGATCAGTGTCTTTTAATTTAACACGATAAATTAAGACATATTGTTCCACATACAACATAAAGATGATGCCTTATTGAAGAAAAGCTGAATATTGAGACATTCAGAAAAAAATATCTTATTGAAAATTAGTTTTACGATGATAAGAACTTTTTGTCCCTTGGGAATAGTGTTTTGTTGAAGTTTTCTATGACTGTTATTATTTTATGTTTATTCAATTATTCTTCATCGTTATCGTGACGCTTGTCAATGCTTAATTTTGTATATAGTCTAACGACAACAACGATTCTTGATTCTTTTTAGTATTATAAATTCACCATCGCTTAAGTTAAAAAACCATTACAGGGTGTAGCTGTGTAGCTTACTGTGTTTTAAAAGTATTGAAAATCATAAAACCGCATTTATAAAATATAGTACCTGGGGGCCGAGCATTTTCTCGGTAAACTTATACAATTCTTCGTAGGAATATCAGTAAAAGACAGGTTGCTAAGGCGCCGTGCAAAAAGGCTTGTTTCTGTTCAAGACTAGCTCGTCCGCACCGTTCAGTCGCCTTCAGTAAACGTTCGTTCACTTAGCTCACACACTTTTTAGACTGTTTTAACGGAGGTTTGTGCTGTACTGTATTATATATTTACTGCGCCACATGTTAAATATTAAAAACGTGGATTCTGATTAACAGCTTATCTCACCATTGTTACTAATTCTCTCATTTTGAAATTCAATCGCGATTCTACAAATTGCTAATTTGTTTAAACTTTACTTTTACAAAAACCTTACTGTTATTATCTAAACATCCATAATCACAGTACGATTAAAACAAAAATTGTTTATTAGTAGCATTCAGTATTTCATAAAACTGCCTACAATCACCTAGATATGGATATAATCAGATAACCTATATATTATATCCATATCTACTTATATCGGTAGGTTATTTGTGTTATAAAGTATAACCACATGGTTTTGCTCGTGCTACTGAAGCACATGGTCTATATATTAACAGTTGAATCAGTGGTTTTCGTTATTTCTTTGTTTTGATTATTCACCATATATGTCCAATGTTAAAATGTTAAGAATTTCAATGAAAGATTATAATGAAATACGACTTTTCTATCATATATATTAATGTTATCCTATTACTAAATTATTTGGAAAGTTTGTAAAATATCGTTAAATCAGTTATTTAAATCCATGTGCATACATACATAAAAAGATACTTTACTCGTATTAAAGTATGTATTGCATCAGAACGAAGTAAAAACAATCAATTGCATGTAATAAAAGTGTTAACACAGTTATTTTTTATGTGCCGAATTCAGTTCACTCTTCTTTTTAGTAATCCATAAAAAGTAATCGACCTATTAAAGAGATTCAGCAAATTTGTGTAAATATTCGTCCAGTATTTGCATTATTAGACCACCTGACGAATGATGTAACAGGTACCCAAACAAAATATACTAACGGTCATCTCGATCTAACGGTTTCAGATCGGCTTGTGTGGGATGCTATCCTAGAACCGGTCGCCTAGATAGGCTCAGCGACTCCTAAAGTGCAGGCAGGGCCCGGCCACCCCTAGCTAGAGACACAAAGACGGACTCCTACAAGACTGGTTCCTCCCTTGTCACCTAGGTCCCACCGCCTCCGCCGCGAGTCAGTCGCTGTCCACACCTCCACCCTCGCGGTAAGTCGCGCTAGACCTTATAATGAATTTACTGTTTACAACAATAGTTAAAGTACCTTTGTTAGGGATTTTATGGGTATAATAAATTTGCCTATTTTAAAAACTAGTTCAATTCGATGCTTTTTATAAGAGATTGTGTCCTATTAAAGTGTTTTGGAACTTTTAGCCTGTCTTTATTTTACAACAAAGATATAAGATTTATTAAATTTCGTAGCATAAACCTATGAATGAAAAGAAGGATTGTATGTAACAATGTAAGTGTTTTCAAATATTGTATTTGTCATAAAACATACTCTATTCCTACATGACATTATTAAGATTTAACTTCCGTTTCCCATTTTCAGAAACAAACTTTAGTAAATCTGCGTTTAAAATGTTTAATCCTTGAATTTTTGTGATGTAATAAAAACTTAATACTCTTAATAACTTAATAGAGGAATACATAATGTATTAGAATCGGCGAATGCTATTTGAGACGATATTCGTCTGCCATGTTTCCCACTCCACTGCCACGGTACACAGCAGCACAGCAAGTACTCATTAGCCGCATCCTAATCATTCACTACCGGATATAAAACACTCCCACCCGATCCTCGCCATCCTCTTTATCGCTGTAATCAGGCCGTGATGAGCAACCCGAGATCGCCGACCGGGGATACACCCGAGTCGGTATAAATTAGCGGCCACGATATATCCTTGTCTGGAACTTTACTTAATCCCCGTGGAGGGAAGATATATTTCGGCCGGCCGGGCCACGAGACTAACAAAAACAAAGCTAATTTCCCTCAAGCTGCCTAAAGTTCGGAATTAGGTTTAAAACAAATTTCGCCCGGGCCGGGGCTTAACGATAAGTTGGCGGGAGATTTACGGCGTTTCCCGTGCTACTGACAGGTCTCAAGTTAAGCATTTTATTAAAAAAGTAATTAGTTGCTGTCGCGGGTTAACAAAGTTTGCGTGGAGCAAATTAACTATTAATCAGAGTGAATTACTTCGGATGGCGTCGGTGGCTACGGTGGGGGTGTTGGTAGGCGGGGGGAGGGGGAGGGGGCGGTCTAGGCTGAGACTAATGCCTGCGATAGTGGAGTTTTCTGTAGTGTCGTGAATTAAGCATTTCGGGTGGAAGGGCCGGGAGCCGGGGCGCCGGGGAGCTGATGTATGTCCGGGGCCCAGACCACAGGAGGGGAGCGCGACCCCTGCCGAGCGTCTTCTGGCGTTCAATTAAAATATGCATTACAGGACCCTGATAAAGACATTTCATTCCGAGAGAAAAAGCCTCCTTAATTGGATTCCTGGAAAAGCGTTATGATTTCATCTTCAGAGAGCTCTCTTCAATTTCACTTAGGCTTTTGTAAACACAACCCTTTCGGATGAGAGGAGAATGAGTAAGAATAAAGATGAAAACTCCTTCGAAAATCTTAATCACGTATAATAACGTTATATTTTATATTTATCTTAAACATTACAGTGACGTTTTTATTATATTATTAATAAAATTTGTTACCCCATGTGTCCAGTTTGATCGTATGATATATTGTTAGACTTTTCTTGCTAAGCCTATTTTATGAATGTTCTTTCGGCGAACATTTTAGTTTCAACAAAATCATACTATCCGACATTAAAAATTATTTTACGCGTTATTATCCATGATCAGTAGAGTATGTTAACAATAAAAAGGTTGGTTAACTACATTAATGGTGCAATAACATTTTATTCAATTTTAGAGTACACTTTATAAATAGCTCTAAAATTTGTATGAGGTCCTAAACAGAAATTTAATTACTATTTAGCTACAATTAACTCAATGTTTAGTTGTGTTTAATGATTGCAAATCATTATTAAGATTTTTTGTGAATTACCTATTCTTTCGACTAAAACTCCTTTAGAAAATTGTCTTTTTTGTCAAGTGAATTTTTTAAAGTTAAAAAATAAATAAAAACAGTCGGAATAAAAATTTTTATGTTAAACAATAGTAGTTTTCATCACTATCAGCAAAAGTGAGTCTTTTTGGTGGGCAATCGAGTTTTTTAAACCAATTAAGCATCAAGAAGACACCTTTGCTCCGAGTGATGAACCAAGCTTTTTATCATAATGCGGAATTAGACTTTTAATCGTTAAAATATTAACTATAAAGTTGTATTTTCGAGGAAATATTTACAAAGTAGGTAATATACAGTGTTTTAATTTCTGTTATTTAATAACAATGCTCTTTATGACGTTTGAATTTCAAAATTCTGCATCTCAAAATTAATAAACGAATAATAATATACTTAGCAAACAGATGACTTTTCAGTCCTAGGACCTAAAAAAATATTCCAGCTCATTTTCAGTCCTAGGACAGAAAAGAAACGTTTTTGTACTATTGAGTGAACAAAAAACAGGCTTATTTCGTGCAGAATGATAGAAAAAAAAAAATGATTTTAAACGTAAATTATTTTAGACGTGTTGAACGTCTGTAAAATATTTTCTTTTCATTCGTACTAAGTACTCTCTGATCAACTATCTTTTCTTCTTTTTTTAATGCCCAATTATTTATCTTGATGAATAATTTCTAATAGAATCAGGTAATTGAAATATTGCTCCACGGATTAATGATGGTTTCAACTCCTACAGTTTTATACGAAAACATGTATATATAGTTATTTATTTGCACGTTTTACTGTTTTGCGTGGTTTAAAAATGTAGCAGAGAGGAAGAACAATCCTCTTGCTTTGAACAATAGTTTTGTTCTTATATTGTAGGTATATAATAATAAAGGCAGTACGGATTAAATATAGACAATTATAAATCACTTTTACTGTTAATATTGAATAACTGTGACTCTTAATATAATTTATGACTATACATAATAATTTGTTATACACTTGTCGATATCGCTGAACTACCCTCAATCAAACTATCTCTATTTAAATAACTCGATTTCCCTCCCAAAGTTTTTATTCCGACCACAAGAAGAGCACTGGGCGGTATCACAGTTGCCAGATAACCTTTCGGGGTCTATGAATACCATTACGAAGATGGATCACCCGCCAAGATCCAAAGTAAACGCATGTAAAATACGTGTCACTAATTTTACATGGAAATACATTCACCAAATTTGCATTTTTAGTATGCAAATCTTCCACCCTGCCTTGATTTAGGCTTCTGCACGAATATGTACGGGGATTAACAGGTAAGAAAAGACAATTGCCGGCTTGTCACGTGAGCGACACGCCACATTTGTTGACAATAGGGGAGGAATGTAAATAACACAACGATTCTCTTGTTCGGAATTCATCGATACGGCCGATTCTTTCCCACGCTCGTCGTGTTTGTGTCTGGCCGCGCGTTTTTATGACGCCAGCTGTAATGTGCCAGAGGTGATTGAAGTGGTGGTGTTTTTATCTGCCGCCAAAAGTGTGTCACTTTGTTTAACCTTTCACAACATTTCCGTCAACAGTTGTCGCGTGACGGTAACTGTGTCACGTGTTTTAACATCCAGCCGGAGTTGAGAGTTCAGACATTGTTTTCTTAGCTTCCATACTATTTTATAATTGTAGAAAAACATATTCAAAAATTTGATAAAAATATCACTAATAATTAGCTTTGACCAATCTTCATTATCTTTGCAGTAAAAAAAGTTTATTATTATGTTGACATGGTAAAGTATTTTATTAATATTTTATTCCAATATGTATTAGCAAGTTGTGCCATACAGTTCACTTTCTAATAAGTCAATGGCAAAGTTGTTCAATGTCATCTAAAATATAAAATAAAATTCACGAAAATGATTTATCTAATTTATTATAAGTATAAAACTCATTAATCAATCATTTATTTGATTTCATCAAACTATTTGAAGTTTTAAAAAATATATTATTGAAAATAATAATTTTAATTTGGAAATTTAAGAAAAACAGGAGCTAAAATCATGAATGTTCAGAAATAAATCAACTTTAAATACAAAATATTGAAAACTTTTCTTTTTACTTGACAATGTTAGGGCTACATGGTTATTTATGTGCTATTTCTCGAAATTCGATGTCAAATATATAACAATATCACGTGTCTATGAAATTCTATTTATTATTTGAGAGTTAAATTGTGTTGACCTATTTTTTTGAGTTTTTGAAACTACGATAGGTAAGGGAAATCCTCCCTTTTTAAGTGGTTACCTACTTACATTACAAAGAAAAGTTAAATATCTCAATGCTTTTTTATTTTCCTAAAATTTTATGTCTACGGTTAAGAAAGTGGGTTTATTTTGGTTTTCTTTGTACTGTAGTTAGAGGTCACTTGAAAACGGGAGGTTAACGTAGTAGGCCTATACTTTTAAATACTGAAAGCGATAGGTAAACGTCCTTTATGTTCAAAGATATAATATGGTGTTCTTTAAAAGACAATTTTAATTCAATTCTATTTTTGTGAAAAAAAAACTTTTTTATATGGTTTTCTACACTTTGCTGCTCTAAAACGAAAGACGCCGTTCGATTTCGGCAGCCAATGTTTTTGGAACAGTTAGTGAAGCGGCATTAGAGAATGGCGCCCCCCGCCCGCTCCACCCATCTCATTTCCCAAGTCTACCATCCTTTATGTTCCCTCTTCTGGTCTAAGTACAATCTGCACAGAAATTAAACCGGCGGCAAGGAACGGCGCTCGCCTTGCCGGGATTATATTACAAAGCACGCCGCCCCACGCGGGGGAGAAAATTTGTTCAGCGGCGCCCTCTTATGTTTACTAAGAAAGATAAAAACATGCCCACCCTAAAAACAAGATTAACAAAAGCCACGGAGATTAAATTGCACAGATGGGAGCTATTGATCAAGCTAAGTGTCTTGCAGCGAGCGTTAGAATGTTCAAATTACTTTTTTCGTAGTTTTTTCTAGATGTTGCGAAAACATTATTCTAACATTTAATACCATTGTTCATTGAACTAGCGATGTCACTTGTGATATTTTCTGTTGAATATAATCTTTATTCATTAATTATATATAAACGGAAGCGCCGTTTTCAAAAAAATAAATACTAACAATTAATATCTAAAGCAAAGTTTCGTAGAGCTTAAACTACAAGGCAATTAACCTGCAATATACAAAAATCTCTTGATACAGGAAGAGTGTAGTGGATCAGCAGACCAAGTGGACAGATAGCTAACTTACAGACAGCTTATGCTATACAACAATAATGCACATGGTTAAGAACAGACAATTTCTACCTTGAGGATTTCATTTGCCTTACGTTAAAATCAATTGCACGTGGATTTTCAGTGATAATATTATCTTCAATTACTAAACGCTATCACAACGAGCAAACATAAGTGTTTGAATCACGGTTCGGAATACATAAAAAAGAAGACATACATAAAGGTAGAACTACATAAAAAGGTAATGCAATTTGAATTTCTACCGTTTATTTTGCATAGTATTATTGAATGACCTAACATATTTGTTAGTAAAATAAAAATAAAACAGTAATCAAATATGAGTTATTATAAAAAAAAGTATAGAGCCTCAACAGCATCCCGAAATAAATAGTAAAAGTATATAAAATCAATAGAAATTTAGTAAAGGAAACTTTAAGTTCTCTCGTCGGTTTTAAACGAATAACCTATGTTGCAATGCGTTTCACGAGGTGACGTACTTGCCCATAACAAAAAGGTTATATACTGGAAAAATTACAAATTTACATTTCAAATTCGTTGGATTCATTCATAATATCTCATGATCTTTACACAAAATAAACTTTCCATCAAGCAAGACTATTTTTAGTTTTATGCATATATTCGTTATATTAATTTGTCTAGGTTCACAAGTTAGTTAGTTCGGTAGTGTCTGATTGATTCGAATGACGATCGATAGAATAAGGTAATAAACCAGAAGTTTGTTGTTTATAATATCCCATGCTGAGTCTGGGAGTTAAACTAACCGGATTCTCAATATTAATATTTAAAAAGATTTTTCATTTACATTAGAGGCATACTTTTGAATCCAATCTTTTACATTTTGGTGTTTTATGGGATGTGATCATAACTTACAAATAAACCAATCAATAATTAATAAATAAAAAAAATATCGATTTATAAAACTAATAAGTATTTTTGATATAAAATCTCCAGCCTTCTTTTGGACTGGTGCTGCGATCTGTGGAGCAAAGGTTGAACTGGGTGGGCGATCGAATGGCGGTTTCAACAGTTTTCAAATACTTTTTCTCAAACAAATTTAGAAGAACACTATGGCTAATAGTCTTATTGAATATCTGATAAATAATTACACAGAAATATTCATTTTAATTAAATTATTTCAATTAATTACCTGTCTACATGATTCATTTTATTAATAACAACTGAAATTTATTAAAACATACAAACGCCTTGGAAGAAAACTTTAACACTAATTTGAAGAATAATTTAGTAGATTTACTAAAAAGTAATGCATTTAATTTACAGGTATAAAAAATAATAAATTGTTTAAAAATATTCTGAATCAATTGACATCTATAACCTGAATTTTCACAATATATTGTTTATTAACACAAACCTTTACGTAAATACTGTGGTATGATCGAGTATAAATTTCATTGCAATTATCAACGTTCGCTTACAGATTCTAGGTTGAGTGAAATGCATTTACGAATGAGATGTCTGATACAATTTATTACTAAAAGTATTGACATTCATTATACATAGGCCTAATTCTCGAATTAAATTTTTTCTATTTTTTAAACTCTTAAAAGATTATATAACATTTAGTGTTATTAAGATATTTCAACTAAATAAAATTAGATATAATACTTATTCAATGCATGTGTCACGCCCATTCATATTGACGTTTTGATTGTTGTATATACATTTTTGAAGAAAAGTTACATATCATTCAAAATGTCAAACCATTCAGCACTCTTACTAATAAGTGTAGACAATATAATAAAAACTGAACTTACATTTCTGAAATATACAAAAAAAATTGTGCTCGAAGTTGAATTACAAGTATTCCAGCAGCTACAGTGAAAAAATGGTCAATTAGCTAATTACATGTGTAAGTTAGCTTTGAATTTTTCCAGTACAAACAAGTTTTCGTCATTCTCTCCTGTAAAATATTAAACAAATTTCTTTGTATATATTAACTTATGTGAAGTATTTTTATTGAAAGGATTAGTAATAAAATAACATAAGTACATTTGTTAGATAATTTGAAGTAAACTACCAAAACAACGTTAGACACTATGTCCCATACAACGCTTTTGGATAATATAACAGTTGTAAATGATTACACTTTTATCATGTCATAGTCCAACAGTTTATCAAATTGTTTCGTATTCTGCAACCAAGCTGTGTCTCAATAAATCTTCATAACATCATTTTTCTTTGTAAAATAAATACACTACAAGTGTTTCCTCAAGATACGATACGACACAGTACAGTCTGTATCCGTATAATATTCAGTACATCACGCAGTACGCCTTCAATATATATGTTCACACGAGCCGTGTATACCGAAGGCTGCGGTTTGTGCCGGACTGTACCGGAAGGTGTTCACAATTAACTCTTATCTAAAGTCCATGTTTCAGCAGGCGACAAATAGCACGATATCGCCGACCAATTGATTATTGAGCAAATCCTGAAGGCGCACATTAAGCCTAACAAATAGGAGCTCAGCTCTCTCGTCGAGTCATCCCCTGTGATAAAGTATTTGCGGTTATCCGGGGGCCGTAATTTCCCTCGAGATAGCGCCCCGCTCCAAATTCTTGATATTTTTTACTCCCGGCGCACTTTTTGTGTGCTTTTCCACACTCCCCCCTTCGCGCGTCCCTCGTTCTTGTCCTCCCCCCGCCACCAAGACGACCCGGCCGCCGGCTCTATGCAAAACCCTACCTCTGTTCATTTGAGAAATTTACATAAAACCGCACGAGCCATCTGAAGTATTCCCCGTTCATTAGGGGCTTAATTAATAAATACATACCGTCGCCACTTCTTTCTCCCGGAATTAAAAAGACAATTTTATTATCGTCGTCCGCTGCGAGCTGTCTTCGGCGAAATTAGATTCCGCCCCGACAGGAAATAAAATTACCGAAACGTTTTAAGACTTTTAATTGTTTTACGTTTAATTGTTTTTCAGGACATAACGACAAGAAGTCATTACTGGAGGGTCTCTAGTTTGTAATTTAAAATGGACGTCGTCGTTCGGGACAAAATCAAATAAGTAAAATTTATTCTTTTAGTTTCCGTTTGTGAAGCATTGTGATACGTAGTGTGAATCTTCATCAACAAATTATATACTGTAAAATTTTGTTTCATATATTACTTTATATCTATTTCCTTTTTTCAAAGGCGATCTGAAATAATTCAAAGCTGAATAAAATTGATATATTTTATATATATATAAGACGCTAGCAACCTGAACTAAACTTAATTGGTGACTCCAACCAATGATGTTATAAAAATATAAATAAACTACACAAAATAATATAGATTAAATCAAACAAATGAATTGTTTGTCGATCTTTCAACACCAACGTTTAATAATAACCGTTATGGACCTAACCGAACAAGGAAGCAAATGATTAAGTAACAAACGTCAGGCTTTGTCACCTTAACACGATATCTGACTAGATTACACCATTACACTCTCTCGTGGTATATATTTCATTCATCACCACCATATACTTCATGCTACATGTATCCCAGCGTTGATGCATTACCAGTAACACAGTATGCACTGCCGTTGCTCTCAGGATGTTTGACTAGATTACACCCTCTCACGGTATATTTCATTCATCACTACCACATACTTCCTGCTACATGTGTCCTTGCTCTCAGGATGTTTGTCTACATTACACCCTCTCACGGTATATTTCATTCATCGCTACCACATACTTCCAGCTACATGTGTCCTTGCTCTCAGGATATTTGTCTACATTACACCCTCTCACGGTATATTTCATTCATCACTACCACATACTTCCTGCTACATGTGTCCTTGCTCTCAGGATGTTTGTCTACATTACACCCTCTCACGGTATATTTCATTCATCACTACCACATACTTCCTGCTACATGTGTCCTTGCTCTCAGGATATTTGTCTACATTACACCCTCTCACGGTATATTTCATTCATCACTACCACATACTTCCTGTTACTGTGTCCTTGCGTTGCTGCGTTACCTGTAACACAGTCTGCACTGCCGATGCTCCCTGGATGATTGACTGGATTACACCCTCTCACGGTATATTTCATTCATCACTACCACATACTTCCAGCTACATCTGTCCTTGCTCTCAGGATATTTGTCTACATTACACCCTCTCACGGTATATTTCATTCATCACTACCACATACTTCCTGTTACTGTGTCCTTGCGTTGCTGCGTTACCTGTAACACAGTCTGCACTGCCGATGCTCCCTGGATGATTGACTGGATTACACCCTCTCACGGTATATTTCATTCATCACTACCACATACTTCCAGCTACATCTGTCCTTGCTCTCAGGATATTTGTCTACATTACACCCTCTCACGGTATATTTCATTCATCACTACCACATACTTCCTGCTACATGTGTCCTTGCTCTCAGGATATTTGTCTACATTACACCCTCTCACGGTATATTTCATTCATCACTACCACATACTTCCTGTTACTGTGTCCTTGCGTTGCTGCGTTACCTGTAACACAGTCTGCACTGCCGATGCTCCCTGGATGATTGACTGGATTACACCCTCTCACGGTATATTTCATTCATCACTACCACATACTTCCAGCTACATCTGTCCTTGCTCTCAGGATATTTGTCTACATTACACCCTCTCACGGTATATTTCATTCATCACTACCACATACTTCCTGTTACTGTGTCCTTGCGTTGCTGCGTTACCTGTAACACAGTCTGCACTGCCGATGCTCCCTGGATGATTGACTGGATTACACCCTCTCACGGTATATTTCATTCATCACTACCACATACTTCCAGCTACATCTGTCCTTGCTCTCAGGATATTTGTCTACATTACACCCTCTCACGGTATATTTCATTCATCACTACCACATACTTCCAGCTACATCTGTCCTTGCTCTCAGGATATTTGTCTACATTACACTCTCTCACGGTATATTTCATTCATCACTACCACATACTTCCTGTTACATGTGTCCTTGCGTTGCTGCGTTACCTGTAACACAGTCTGCACTGCCGATGCTCAATGGATGATTGACTGGATTACACCCTCTCACGGTATATTTCATTCATCACTACCACATACTTCCAGCTACATCTGTCCTTGCTCTCAGGATATTTGTCTACATTACACCCTCTCACGGTATATTTCATTCATCACTACCACATACTTCCTGTTAATGTGTCCTTGCGTTGCTGCGTTACCTGTAACACAGTCTGCACTGCCTATGCTCAATGGATGATTGACTGGATTACACCCTCTCACGGTATATTTCATTCATCACTACCACATACTTCCAGCTACATCTGTCCTTGCTCTCAGGATATTTGTCTACATTACACCCTCTCACGGTATATTTCATTCATCACTACCACATACTTCCTGTTAATGTGTCCTTGCGTTGCTGCGTTACCTGTAACACAGTCTGCACTGCCTATGCTCAATGGATGATTGACTGGATTACACCCTCTCACGGTATATTTCATTCATCACTACCACATACTTCCAGCTACATCTGTCCTTGCTCTCAGGATATTTGTCTACATTACACCCTCTCACGGTATATTTCATTCATCACTACCACATACTTCCAGCTACATCTGTCCTTGCTCTCAGGATATTTGTCTACATTACACCCTCTCACGGTATATTTCATTCATCACTACCACATACTTCCTGTTACATGTGTCCTTGCGTTGCTGCGTTACCTGTAACACAGTCTGCACTGCCGATGCTCAATGGATGATTGACTGGATTACACCCTCTCACGGTATATTTCATTCATCACTACCACATACTTCCAGCTACATCTGTCCTTGCTCTCAGGATATTTGTCTACATTACACCCTCTCACGGTATATTTCATTCATCACTACCACATACTTCCTGTTACATGTGTCCTTGCGTTGCTGCGTTACCTGTAACACAGTCTGCACTGCCGATGCTCCCTGGATGATTGACTGGATTACACTCTCTCACAGTATATTTCATTCATCACTATCACATCCTTTCTGCTACATGTGCCCTTAACAATGATGATCAGTAACAGAGTCACAATTGCCGATGCTCTTCATTCATCACTATTACATATTTGTTATGGACTCATTAGCAGGAACACGGACGGTTTAGTCTGGTTACATAAATCTTCTTTGGTTTTACTCTCCAGGTCATAAAAACACAATTTGTTATAATCAGCTCTGCTAGAATGTAGGCTTTAGGTTCTAATACTAGCATTTCACACTTTATTCAAGTATTATTATGCCCCATTTTGATTTTGTAGGAATCGTATATCAAATAAATATAATATTTTCATATTGTAATGTCAGATTGCTTCACCTAATTCTATTTGACTTAAAATTCAATTCCCGTCTGGGAATAAGATGAGTTAACCTTTTTAAATTACGGAACCCGCTTTTTTTCTTTTTTTATATTTTTCAAATATATCATCATATTTCACGTTGTCTTTATATTAAAAACGTTTTAGATGATTCGCTATTCATAAGTTGGTTAGAGGAAAGGTAAAACTGTAGTGGTTTCTTCCTTGTAAGTCTAAGGGATATTGTTAAATTTGTTAAAAACTAATAAATCCAAATTATAATTCGTGTGTTGTAGAAAATATAATTGTAATATTTAAAACCAATATAAGTTTTAGGGTATAAAGTTCTGGATGAAAGAGCCAACAAATATTATTTGTTCAGTTGTAACTTCTATAATCACATTAATTTTTTTTTTTAATAAAACTGTTTACTTTAGCATAAAGATTGAAATTATAGTTTGCAATTTTAAAAGAAATCCTCAACGTAATGACAACACTTTTATAACCGAATGATATCACTTCCTTGATAAACACTTATTAAATCCTCTGTAAAAAATTTCACAGCATTTTCGTCTGCTTTCCATAATCTGTAGCAGACAAAGCCAGTCATAAAACCGCAAGTTGTCGAAGTTGACGGATAGGAGGGCCGCCGTGCGGTGATGGCGATCGGTCAATCGTGATGTGGTGATTGTCGCTATCAGCTGCTGATAAGACGCGTGTATGACAGCCGCAAGACACACAGACGACTCGTCCACGGATCCACTGGCAGATCCATCAGCGAGATGGATGACTAGTCGCTGATTGTCTCAGCTCGGCTCATCAATCTTCTCTTTCTTTCCTCCACCGACGTTTCGCAATTTCCCCAGAATGTTTCTCTCGCAGAGTGTTACAAAACAAAAGATATATTACATTTTTACCAGGCTGTTGTTCACCGTTTGCACACGAGCTGTAGAAGAATGGCTCTATTCGCGAGGGAATTAATTTTAAGTAAATAATTACGGCTCTGTTTCTCTCGCCTAATTACGGTCCGGTGATTGCTGTTTTCGTTAGTTTTCTTTCCCCGTAATCTTTCCATTAGCTTTGAATGCAGGTAATATCGTGGAATTTCTTCACAAGAGGGACAAAGTCACTGCGACAAAGCGAAGTAATGGAGTAATTTTCATCTTTCCATCCCGAGCAACGTAATATGTTTGTGTACGAGGAAAATGGGCTCTTGCCTTAAACGAAGTTTAAGGTTCTTGGAATGAAATTTTATTTTTAAATACACTTGACGACATTTTGTGGAAAACGATAAAATTTAAAACATAACGATATTTTTATCGGATAAAGCTGTTCATTTCATTGTTAAAGTTGTAAACATTTTCCACTGTGAATATAATATTAATAAAACAAGTTCTACTATCAAGTCTTTATTTATATGTTATACCGAGTGAGCAAAAGAAAAAGCATGAAGCTTTTTAAAATGTAATTTTTTGAGAACAAACCATATTTTAATATTCTAAATTACACTAAAATATTAAAATGATTTGGCATTTTATTATTTATAGATAATATCTTTCAAATTAATTATGTCCATTAACTTATACCAAGACTGTTAATCCTTTTTGAAAAACTTGGAGTTACTTTTCGTAACATTGATTGAGTAATAGCAGCTACCTCATTTCTTATGTGCCCATTACTTAAATTAATTGATATCATTAGGCTTCAGCACAAAAACTTTACTTTTCATATAGCCTCATAGCTAAAAGTTACATGATGACAGGTCTGGGGGTTGTGTAGACCTTGGAAAATCAACAAACCGTAAAAATGTCCTGTTTTAAACATCTATGAAAAAAGGTATAATTAAAAAAACACTATGATGCACATGCCACTGATGATCCATGTTACCCACCCTCAAAATGGCACTATCTAAACCAAAATTGATTGCAACAATGAAGTCTGTAAACAATATAACAGCAGAGCAATCACTGCATAAAAACATGTTTCTTCTCACCCGTTATTATAAATATATTTAAATCAATATTCTCCATTATTTTTTAATTTCAACACACAAATTAATTGATACCTTAATTTAAATAGCGCGCAAGCTATGTTTCGTTAAATTTTGATTTTTGGAGTATTCTTTACTAATTGTACTTTTTCTCGTATGTATTGATAACAACTATTTGTAAATGTACAAAATAATAAAAAAATCCTACTTTCGATTTCGTTTATTTGTAGATCATGGGAACAAAAGTTTGTTTGTACTAGTGCGTTCTACAAGGAAAAAGCATAAATAATCTCGTAAACAGATTCCATGTATTCAATGTGACCGAATAAAGAAAGTGATATTTAAAAACATTTCAATTTATTTTGATGTTTAACGATTTAGTTAAAGGAAATAGGGACATATTCATGGTTAGTAAATACATTTTTAACATCGAATAATTAAGAAAAAGTAATTACTTAAAACTATGAACAAACAAGGTTTCAAGGAATTAATGTAATCGTAAATAAAAAGTGTCTCTTCGTTTTGTCATTTTATTAACTTCGAACTTATAAAACAAACTGACGAAATGGTATTTTTTCCAAATTTTACTTTTCATTATGTAAATAGATTATACTTAGATTTTTAAAATTAAGTGGCTGCCACATTTGAATAAAACAGGTAGACCACATGATGAGTTGTGATGTTGCAGCGTGGCGTGGCGTGGCGTGGCGGTGTGTGCCGGGCCTGGGACGGCGAGTTTGCCCGCGCTTCGATTCGTTTTCCTGCGGAAATGTCTTGCGATCTCCCGGCCGGTCGGCTTAAAACTCTGTTGGCTTAACTTTCAACACCAGTATGAGGTAATTACCCAGTTTTATAACAATACATGTGAATTAAACTGCAATATTCAAAACTACTTTAAGGAGTATTTCATACCAAAACCTATTGCACTTAAGTCAAGTAAATATAAATGTGTTTATTTTCATAGTTTTAATTTATTGCTACCAGTTTTAATATTTACAGTCTTATATCTTATACTTTAAAATGCACAAAATTACGATGTAAATTAAATTTTTAACTGTTTCCTTAAATTAAGATCAAAAGTGAAAAATACATTAGGTGATTATAATTTTTAACCTTAAGGCGCTGTTATATTCTTAGCTTATTTAATGGTTATGAAAAGATTGTTTTTATAACATTTTGCTACTATTATTCGTAGTTTTAAATGAGTCGATAAACTGTAATATGACCTTTTATGGCTTAACTTTTTTGGATGTGCAAACACTCATTCCCAGTCCCTACATTTTATTAAAACTATGTCATAAAAGTATATATAAAATTGATACATACAAAAACATAACTGTATGAAACAGTTTACATTTAAACGGGGAAGGTTGTGAATGTTTAATTTCAATTTTTAGGTATTTATTAGAAAGATGTACAGCGTTTTACTTATTTGTGCATTTCCGGCCATCATGGGGCCCACGGTGAATTCGATCGAAATCTTAAATAATAATAATAACATTCATTCCACTGACAATATTTTACATTGTCTGGGTGTTTACATTGTTTGGGGAGTTTAAATAAGTCTTTTATCCATTTAATACTGGCTACTCATCACTATTAGTAAATACTAAAAATTAGACAATTTTTAAAGTTACAGTAATTTTTAAAATTGTGTAATTTTTTGTATTTACTAATAGTGATGAGTAGCCAGTATCAAATTATAATTCAAGTATCATCACAAACAAAACATACAGTAAAGAATTAAATAAGCCTTTTTAATATGTTTCACATTTTAAAAGTTTACATTTCCGGATTTTGTTTCACTAAGATCATTGTTATTGTATTTGATATTCTAAAAACGTATCCAGTTAACAACAAATTTCCTTAGTTTTTCTTCTGTCTTTCTTTTTCTTACATCTTTCCTCATGATTACATTTTTATCTCACTTTATTTTTGAGCTTATCCTTTGGTTCGCTTAGTTTTTAATTTTACTCTTCCTTGCTTTGACTTTTCGATGACTTCTGTTGTGTAAGCGTAGGTGCTCGTATATGTGTACATAGGTGCACATCACATTGAAGGTCGACCTGGGCTAGGATTTCAAATTTAGAATATCCCCTCTGTATGCTATACCCCGCTGGAACTCATTGAAATATATCTGCATACGATTAACAATACTAAATGCCAGCACACTAAGTTTCATTAAATATTTAATATACCTAGGAGTTATTATATGTATTCCTGACTTTTTTGCATATTTATCATTTTTCATTCTTAACACAAATTGCGATATCGCATGTTTGTACGAATCATTAAAAAATCCATTAAAAATACTTTTAAATAAACTAAATTTTACATTAACAGACTTAGATGTCAGTATGTCAATAATCGTGAAAGTTTTTACATTTCACGAAATTCCTAAGCAAATGCTTGGATATTGAACCACATTTTATAAACTTTATAAATGAATACAAAATTTTAATTTACATTATACCTATTGGCTCTGTTATAAAAAAAAATCTGTAACGCTAGGAAATTATTTTACTCAGTTTGCTTGAATTATTGTTTAATAATGAGGCAAACAGTAAATTATCAACATCTTCATCCTTTCATTGCGAAAACTGAGATTTGGTGACACAGCTAAACTTAAATTACAACATTTTTTTATTTCTATAATAGTTTATTAAATTAAGACTCGCCTATTTAAAATATTTGTTATATTTTAACTCAATGCTGTTAAGACTACAACCCACTATATAGAATCTACAGTAATACGTTTGTTGATCCGATTAGATTTTATTTCGATCCTCCCAAAATAAACATTATGATCATAAATTAATTATAATTTTCATCTCAACTTTTACAATTCAACAGTCCAACACAGTAAGAACATTGCACCATCACCGGTCAACACCCGCTCCACTTGTTTGTTTACAACGTCGCTCGGCCTTGAACTCGGCATCGATTGTGGCGATTCATTACGATTGAATGTTGTTCCAAATTGGATGGAAAGGTCAATATAAAATTTGTGATGGATGCTGACAGTATAAAACATTTGTCGGTGGTATCGGCGTCCGTCTGTGTGTGACGTCAGCGCATGAATGACCCATTGATTGGTGGCTTCATCGCGTCATACTACATACACGCGCACTCTCCCTCTCGCTCGCTCTCGTGTGCCGACTACCTCCCTCTCTCTCTCTCGCACACCTGGTCACGTGGCATACCGTACTATCGTCACATGACCTGCACTACTGCAGCCCACACACGCTGGCTATTGCTGGCTAATGATTTGCTGTTACTGATTCATTAGTGGAGTCCCACTATTGGAAATAGAATAAATTGAATCAAAACTTAATTTTTGTTTAAATTTTGTGTATGTTTGATTAAACTAGACAATCAAAAACGACACAAAAAAGTACTATTTATTAAAGAAATGCTTTGTCACTTTTAATTGTGAACAATATTTTTAAGTGTATCACTATCCTATGCATTATTATGAAAACACACAGTCGAAATTTTTCATTTTTCGCAAAATACAGTATAGCGTTTTGAAACAGATTTGCACATCCTGCTCCTACTTACTCAAGGTTACAAACTATAAATACCAAATTCCACTATAATCAATGATTAGGTGTTAAAAATGTTTCAATGTGACTCATTAAACATAACCAATATTCTCAATTGTGACCTTTATATCAATCTGGACGAACTTACTTCTTACAGCTCATTTAAAAGTATTAAGAAAAACCATTTTCGTATCTTGTATGCAATAACAAGACAGTGTTATTAGTTTGGAAAATTTTTAATACTTAGTGACAAACCGCAAAAGTTTCAACATATGTTCCTGAAGTAAGAGTAAAATCAACATTCTTATTAAAACACTTGATTACTTGTATAAAAATGAAATAAATAATACAAATATTCAAAGAGTAATACTTATTGAGTAAATTACTTTTCATCTATTATATATACAACGATTTAACCATTTATACAGTCCTTTAGTATTGTGAGAAACAACAACGATGTTCACTTTTAACATTTATAGTCTTCACTAATTATAAGACATTATGGGGTGCTAATATACAAACCGGACATTTCATGTTAATGTTCTATAGTTCATGAGGTGACTATATAAGTAGTTCAACTGTAGTTCTATATAAGTATTACTACAGTATAACCTTTGTTTTCTTAGTTTAAGAGTTTAAAACGTAATAATATACTTGGTTCCATATTATTATTTGAAATTTATATCAAATCAACTTCTTTATTTAATTGGTATGTAACAAAATCGTTTTATTGAAAGATCATTGTAATATATTCTTAATAAAACCTCAGTATTTTAATATTGATTAAAATAATAAAAATATTAATTAAAATAATTAGACTTGCAAATAATTTGACTTCTATGTCTATATAATTATAGTAAATAATTTCATGAATAATTTAATGTTTACAGTTTAAGAATTATGAAACCAAATGTGATGATTTTCAGGAGCAGAATCAAGGCGGCCGGCCGTAGCCGCTCCCCCGCAATACAGCGACATTTCCGGCCATCGCAGAATTCCGCCTTCCCTTCACATCTTGGCCTCCGATATTTATACGCTAAAGTATATTTTAATTTTGGTATATTCAAAGATTTTTTCAAGGAAAGATTATTGTTTATTAGTCATGTTATTGCTTACGAAGATTGGTTTACCTAATTAATAATTACTGTTAATTACCGTACTTAAAAATTTTAAACAAAAGCTTAAAAATAAATGCATTTATCTTTAAGAGGAGAACGATAATTAGTAATAAATATGCTGCAAGTTATTCTATTAATTTAAATTTCAAGTAATGGAATGTTAATTGTAATTACTTTGTTATATCTATGTTATAATTTATGTATTATATTCAATTTTGGTTTCAGTCTTCCAAGAAATTTAATTGTCAAACAATGAAATGAATTATTTTAATCACTTTGTTATATCTGTATTGAAATGTATGTATTATATTTACCTTTGGTTATAGTTATCCATTGATTTACTTTTAATTTGTATAACACTTTAGATAGATTTACACCAAATAACACTGTCGAAAAACAAACAAAAACTAATATTCAGTGCCAAAAAGTTTAGAAATTAACTGTTACGTAGTAAATATTACAAAACTATACTCAATGAAATATGCACTTGACATACATAACTCTTAGGCAGCCTTTATGATATCTATTTTATCATTAGATATTCATTAATAAAATACCTTTGGTCCCAACTAATTCCTTTCAATTTGAATGCATCAAAATAGGAGTAATTACAAAGTTCACTTAAAGATATCCCAAAAACAGATTCAGTATTTTATTTATTGTATTTTACATTTCTAACACTGTTACTTTGTCTTTAGTAGGCAAATTTAAATAGCCATAAAACATAAAACAGCCAGTATTGCATGCTTAACATCTCATGTGGAAGTGAAATGAATTATATGAAATAGTATTTTAATTTTAAGTTAGTACATCATGTTAACCTTGTAAGCTCAACTTATTAGTGTATTACAGAATATTACCTGGAGGGGGGGGGAGGATTTGCTCGGTAAACTTAAACGATTATTTGCTGTAATATTATCGGTAGCAAAGTGAGAAAAGGTGTTTTTCTATTCAACACAAGCTGTTCGCTTCGCTCACTCACCTTTCAAATGTTTTGTTACAAAATTACGTTTGCTGCACTCTGGTATATATTTTTGTACCTTTAACACATGGGAAATACTTCTGTGATCAACAGCTGTTTTCATAATGTTCTTTTAATAAAAATCATCATTCAAACAAATTTCAATCGAAAATGAATCCAAAACACTTCAATTAATGCTCGAAGAAGTAGCGAATGAATTCAATACATTTTTCTTGAATGTAGGTGGCAATTCTCTTGATAAGACTCCTAATGCTATGAACTTTCCAGTCAATGCCCCACGCATTAATTCTACGGCCTTTTTAAACCAAAAAATTAAATGGAAGTAGTAGACACTATAAACTCTCTAAAAATCATTGACTCTGCTGGCAAAGATCGAATTTCTTCATGACTACTCAGGCAAGTCTCTGATCTTCTCTTACTCGCATTTCTAACTCCTCTTTTGAACAGGGCGTGTCTCCTGAATATAATCAAATTCAGCTGTAGTCAAACCTCCTTACAAGAAGGGTTGTTGAAAACAAATATTGCCCTATTTCTAAAACATCAACGTTTTTGTAAGATTTTAGTAAATCTCTTTATGAACAAACTCCACCCTTTCTTGATTCTCAATAATATTCTTTCTTAGAAACAGATCTTTCGAAAAAGATAAGAAATTCCACTGTTGATGCTATCTTCAATTTTATTTATAATGTTTCCAAAGCAACAAAAACAGGTGTTTGGATTATTTTTATAATCTGAGCAAGGCTTTAAAAATGGTAAACCATAGTCTTCTACTAAAAAAAAACTGGATCGTTTTGATATTAGTAGGGTAGCCTCGCATTGGATCTCTTCTTTTATCTTAGACAAAACACAAACAGTTCAAATCAATTATATGGATCAAGGCTGCATTATTTCTCAGCAATCTCATGAAATGATGGTTGTTTCTCGAGTTCCCCAAGGGTCGTGGACCGACCTTTGTCTTATTGTTTATCAATGACGTCGAAAGTTCTGTGCCTAGATGTGACCCATGTTTGTTTGGCGATGATACGTCGCTCAGCATCAATGATACTTCCCAATAGAATCTTGAAATAAGTACATTCACACAAATTAGTCTTCTTCAATGGTGGCTTACCTCAAACTGTCTATCAGTCAATATCGATAAAACAATGTTTATCGATTTCAAAATGTGGGATTTTGATGTCATTCCGAATGGCTCTAATAATATTGTACGGGAGATTGAACTTGGCTCGGTCGATCAAGTTAATTTCTTCTTCGATCTTATCATCGACTCTCGATTCAATTTTTCCATGCATATTGAAAAGGTTTGTAGTAGGTTGAACAGTGATATCCTCCGAAGACTATCTCAGTTTACTAGCATTGAGACCTATACAGATATTATTTGTATACCAAAACTAAGTTATATGTGTTTCAGGCAATGTATGAAATCCAGGCATTCTATAGAATACCTAGGCATTCTACTCAATGCCTGAGTATCTTTGACAAAATATGAAATGAACGAAATTATTAGATTTTATTCACATTGCGTAGGCATTGTGTATAATGACTAGTTATTTTATGGAATGCCTACGTTTCTCCAGGCAAAGTATGAAATACACAGATTTTGTGTTAAGAACAAGTTTAATTTACAAAATCAAAATGATGGAATGAACATTATGGAATCTATTATATTAAATCTTAACAGAAGAAAGTTAACTGATGTATTTAACTACCGTATTTAAGTAGATAACGTCTTTAACACTTGCATGTTATTTGGAGGAATTAACTGCCCTACTTGTACATCAGGAAGAGAACAGTGGCACTTTCAATTATGCTGAGTTTTTCTGTTTTTTTTTCTTCTTTTCACTCACATTTTTTTCTATTTAAACAGTTTGATATTAAGTTTCGCATGCACATTATATGAAGCCTTGACCACTTCTAAATGACTGGTCTGTGGCAGCAAAGGATTTCGTGGATCACATTAGCCTAAATAAAATAAATCAGCATCATGAACAAAGATGTTATAGCACTAACTCCTTGCCTCAATTAAGATGGATTAATTTTGGCTTGTTTTCTTTTAGAAGTACATCTTCTTCTAGAACTACGTCGTATATGTCAGCCGATAGTGACGAGAAGCCCTTTCAATCCTGCATTTTGGATTTCCTCCAATATTTTCTTATAACTTTTTAAGTCTTCAGCCACATACACACCGTTTTAGCACCCAAATCTCAAATTTAAAGTAGTAGAACGAAGGTTTACAACAGGTATACACATCGTACTTCCCTAGATCGTACTTCCAAAATCACGCTAACATCCTTCGACAACATTACATACTCTGCCTGAAGCGCCGTATGAAGGCATTCTATAGAGTGGCAATGAAAAGTATAAAATATACATTATTTCATACTTTGCCTGCTAACTTTGGGCATTGTATAGAATGACTAGGCATTCTATACATTGCCTGATTATACACATTGCCTGTAACATATTCAAAGTTTGAAGAAAATGGTTAGCGCCGTCTTCGGGATCCGTATGTATACATAAAAATATTGCTTATTCTCAATAGAGTGTAGGATATGTGATTTACATCGAATTTGAAATCAACACAGCTTTAAATTCCGTTAACAGTATAATTACCGTGAACTAAAATGCCCTTCATTCCTAAAGTATGGTTTTCTCAGTTATGACTTTTCCAGGTACTAAGAAAGGCCTTGTAGATAACTTTAGAATTCAAAATAACGATTGATTTTAGAAAATCAATGAAATTTAACTATTACTTTTTTGTTTCTACACTACATTTCAGGAGGGAAGTTAAGTCCTTCCCTATGTTGAAGTAGATCCCAGTGGAGGAAATTCACGCATCTACCTAACCTACTTTTTTCCTACATTTTCTATCTTACATTCTCATTATTTTATTAAAAAACATAAACTAAATTAACAATAAATACACATAAAAACAAACGTTTTATTAACGACACATTTTATCCCTTTAAATAATGGTAAAATTCACATTTAAAATGGTAAAACCATTGGTTAATTTAAATCGACTCACTAAAAACTCTTAAGTCATTCGTACAAGAGGGAACTCACACACTTAAGATAGATTAACCAGATATGTTTCAGATATTTTAAAAGATTGTAAATTTTAAAAATGTAAGAACAAAAAATGTACATTAGGTGTTTTCATGGTAATGTAAGTAGAGGCAAATTGAAAACGGACTTTCCTTAAGAAATCTAAAGTGAAACCTCCAGAAAAAGCGATAAGCAGTGAAGGTTTAGTTTCCAAAATAGTAAATAAATCATATTAATTCATTTTTTTCTCAAGACCTGAACATTACTTAAAAATGAAATCACATAACTTTTTTATATTAAATATTAATTTTATTTATTTCTCAACCATGGTTAAAAAGTCTATACTTAAGGTAAGGCAATTTACTGCTACCATGTAAGAAAATAGAAAAACTTAAAATTGGCGTGGTTAAAATTTATTGAAGTTATTTACACGTTGTTCTGAATTGTATCGAAGTGTTAATCTATACTTATTTAATACGCTAAGGGTTTTTTGTCTTGAGAACTCCTCCTACAGTTTTCAACCGATTTTCAAGTTTTTGGTGTCGTTGGATAGGGCTTGGTCTGTAGTTGTTTCCGCCAAAAACTGATGAGAATCGGACTAAAAATAAAGGCGCTATCCACTATTGAAATCTCAAAATTTCCCATTTAAATAACATTGGGATTGAATAAAGCATTTTAAACATCTGTTAATAATCAGCTGTAAATACGTGTTGTTTTGGTGATTAAAGATATTAACAATAGTGGATTGGCCGGATGTCGTTGATTTTGAGCTAAAAGTAACATTTGTATTGTATTAAAGTAAATTGCTCGATTTCGAGCAACACGTATACTAGTTTGAATTTAATTATTTCTTATTGTAAGTTTCTAATCACTGATACAATCTGTCGGTGTCTCAAACGTTCAATTTTATAAAGTTTTAAACTTATGTAGAAATCGCGATTGTTTTTTAAAGATAGCAATTCTAATCAACCAAATTTGGGAATGAGTATCTTTTTACTCTTTGTCAATTCATTTTTTTTATTTGTTCACTGAGTATTTGCATATTCACTTGGCATATCGAATTACTATCATTGTTTCAAAACTATTGCAAATACTGATTTACTTCGCCTCATGAACTTTAGTTGGTGACGATAAATAAAGATAAATGTAATTCTTTTTCTTTATGACGACAAAATTACAGTAATATCAAAAATTAAAACTAATATTTTTTACAATTTATTCATTTTAATCAGTAATAATTACATATTTCTTTCCATATACTACAGGAAACATGTACGAATAACTAAATAGAATAGTTTTCACAAAATTTTAATACTGGTGGTCCAATTATTTTGTAACATTTACAATGATTATTCTATGAAAGGAACAAAATTATTTTTCATCATTGAACCCATTAGTTTTGATAAACTTTTCAAATATACATTTTACAAATGATATGTTCTAAGATAAAACTGTTTCGGTTATTACTTCACGACTACTGATAATTAATACGTAATTATAAAATGAAGTAATAATAATTTTATCGATTACGTTCTATTCACCACCTAAGATTTTACACTGGGTTTCTTATTTACATTTGTTAATAATTTCACATTCAGCTTTATTTCAAACTACTTGTGACACTTTTACCTTTATGTACCAATAAACAAATATTAATTTGCTCATTTATTCTTTAAGATAATTTGTTGTTCTTGTTGTTCTGTTGTTATTTAAGATAATTGCAGATAACACTTGTTTTCTTGGATTTATTGTTCAGTTAAAACTGTGCAAAAATTTCCAGTTGTACATTTATTAACACCTGTTGTATACCTTATGTTTATGTTTAGATTAAAAATAAATCATAGCTGTAATATTTTTAGTATGATTAATAAAATTTTGGGGACCCAAAAAGTGTAAGTAATTAAATTAAGCCTTGTAATTTACTTGTTACAGTCAGCAGACAAGGGTGTCATTAAACAGTAATGAAAAGTTAAAGGTCTTGCCAAGTCTCGACTAGACTTTATGACGGCTAAGAGTAAATATCACAAATTGATAAGAGTAAATGGATGTATCTTTAATCGTCCCTGTAATTAAAGATAGAGTGGTCTAATCATTTAATCATTCCTGACCAAAGCTCCTGTATCATTAAAGTGTCTCATACATATTTTAAAAATACCAAGGCTTAATTATTGAGTAGATATACTAACATTACTCAATAATTAACATTGCCTGTGATTTAAAGGTAGTGAAACACTTTTGAACAAAGTACTGGATTATAACAAAATAAATCCTATCTGTGCTAAATATAAGCTCTGGATTTTTATGATTCCTGTATTTATCACCTACATAATACCACCATATACATATGTTCTTACCAAGTGTTACAAGTGTTCAAAGAGAATTTCAGTAATAAAATAGAAGCAAAAGTAAAACAAAACAAATGTAAAAGTAATATCTTAATAGTATACCACGAGCTTTGGTCATGTAAATATTTAAAAGCGAAATCCCTTACTGACTCACTCATTCATCACTAATTCTCCAACCTCCCAACTAGATAGAGTGCTGAAATTTGTTAGGCCCCTACACTCATTTTTTAGGCTTGAAATAGGAAAGTCTGACTATTTGCATATTAATATTCACAAAGGGCTGCCCCTTAGACATAAACAAAGTTACCATGTTATTCTTATGGAAACAACAATTCTGTATCCTAACATCATTACTTAAAGCCAAGTTATACAGAACCGAATACGTAGGGACATCCTCATGGGGAAGTGAGAATGCTGCCCCCGAAACACAGATAGCACCACCTATCTAATAATGTAATTTAAGGATAATGCTGATTGGTTGACTAGAAACACATGACTAGAATAATTTTACAGTAGTTTGTTATTGTTTGAATTTTTTTAAATAAATATGCTCATTTTGACATTTAAGAGGTAGAAAGAGCTCTTCCCGTGACAGTAAGGAGAAGTAATCCTAGCTTCAGCGCTTTATTTTCCTTTGGTTTTCGGGGGCAAAACTAAATTTTTTTTAACATGGAATGTCCCTACTTATTTACTTATTTACTGTATACATTCCTTAAAGCATCACTAATTTTATAAACAGCTGTTGTCATGTAAATTATTGATAGAAGATTGGTAATAAAAAACAAAAAAAAAACCTAGACGATATTACAGACTTGCGGCGAGTGAGCATAGCGAACGAGCTCATTTCATTTGAAGGACAGAAAATTGCTCAAGTTGGCATTGCGAAGCATGTCGGGTAATCTAGTTGTATATAAAGCGCAATAAAGTAGGATTTCACTACTGCTCAACAATAATATTGTATTTCAATTGTACCGAAGACTAGATGTCTATGCATTAGGAATTTGGTGTAGTATATCCACTTTGTATTAAAGTGTATATTAAACAATTGACAATTTGAGGGACAACAAATTACAGTGAGTATAATACTAATACTGAGTCAACTAATTTGCAATTTTTCTGATTCTGATGTTAATTGGGGTAATGTTAATTGGCGTTTCTTAATGATTGTTTGAAGTTTACGCTGTATAAGTTTCTGGTGACAAAATAAAAATGTGCTCAAACGCATATTTGAAGACAAACTCATTACTGTAGTTTGAAAACAGAACAAAACTTTACTATATTATAAATAGAATAATTTTATCAGCTATTTAAAAAGTTTTTCATACTCGTTGTAAGTTGCAAATTACAAATTAAAAACTGTGCCATACTTTCTCTCAATAAAACATTGGTATTATAAACAATGAAAAATTGTATTTTATCCTTAATATAATAAATAAAAAATAAAACTAAGAAATATAAATTAACATAATATTTTTTATTCTCCGATTGGTTTTCAATTACAGCCATTTCAATTTAGGTCTAAAACAGCCTTGTTCCCTATTTTTTATATATTTTATTTCAATATATGCGGTTAAATATTTTTACTAGTGTCCCAAAAGTCCCGAAATGGTTACACGTTTTCTTATTTGTCACATTATGACAATGTAAATTTGTAAGCAAGTTTTATCATCACAAATTTTGTTTAGAGGCTTATATTTGTCATTTCACATTTCGAGGGGACGTCCACTAAGGAAATCTTGAAAATCTTAAACTTAAACATAGGCTGATTTGCAAAAATCAAATTGAAGGTTTCACATAGAAGAGAACAATGCAGCATACCCGACCTCGAAAGGATGACTGAGTAAATGGGAGATGATCAAACTTTGCATTAAAGTCTTTTGCCGACATTTTTTAATTTAATTCCTTAAGATCGAATTTGAGGAATATTGTTATGAATTCAAATACCTTTCAATTTATGTAAAGCCTGAAGAAGGGTAATGAAATTTCTTCCTATATTGCGCTTGGGGACTTGTCTTAAAGGAAGTTATATTTAAAAGTAACTTGGGCTGTCAGACACATTCAAAGGCCTTATAATTTATAGCGATTTTCCACAAATCCAACCTCAAAACGTTGGCTGAATAGAGGTTACAGCAATATAAAGAATTGAGAATATGATTTTCACACTAAGTTTGCTCGCTTACCATTTTTGAACCAGTTAAACCGGAATTAAAGTCGAAATTGAGGCGTTTTTTCTATACTAATTGAAACCCTTAATTTGATGTAAGTTTCAATCCATGGTTAAATTAAAATTTTATTACGACTCGTAGTTGGCGGCCCCCAGGTCTCAAAAAGTGTGTTCAAATATTTATGTCCTACATACCGGGTGGGTAAAAAATAACTAGGTATTAAAAAACTCTTAAAAATTCTCTAATAACGATACTTATTTATTAAAAACTCATAAAAATGTTATTAATTACATAAGGAATCGTTGAATCTCAACAAAGGCTCTGGCGTTGTCAACTAACTTCCACAAATGGCCAACTATAATACACGCTTTCGAAGGAAGGCAATTGGAATATTGTTTATCATCAATATTCCAATTGTTCTCCTTGTACTCATCTTGACTCCGTGACTTCATCTCGTACTCTGTTTTAAAATTCCTCCAGTGGGCGAGGGTTGGTCTTGTGAACCTCCTCATTGGTATAGCCCCACAGGAAAAAATCACATGGAGTGAGTTCCGGAGTTCTAGTAAGCCATTCGTGTGGTCCACTATGTCCTAGCCAACGTCCAGGAAACGCTAGGTCCAACCTATCACGAAAATCTCTTGCAAAGTGGGGTGGTGCACAATCTTGCATTAAAATTATGTTTTCAATGTTTTACCATTGTAACATTGTAGGCCACACATAATCTTGAAGCATCTGAAGGTAGCGAACACCATTCATGCTTTTACGTAGTAAATGCGGACCAATGAGTCTTGTCGCTGTCAATCTGCACCCACGGTTACTTTAGGGCGAGTTTGCATTATTTCAACCGTCTTTTTGTGATCAATATTACGTGATGTCCAGTTATTACTGTTTGACGATTGACAAAACCACCTAAATGAAAAACTGCTTCATCACTCCATAAGATATTTTTTTTTAAATCTGTGACTAATCGTCTTGTCAACCCAGTATTACTTCCCCATATTTCATTCTTCGACCTAATCCTCGAGTTTTTAATTCTTGTACACAATGGGGTTTCCACGATCGAAAATGTAGTTCTTTACGCAGCATCTCAAACATAACAGTATTGTATGTTTTTTTTTTTAGTCCTTTTTCACGAGCTGCCTAACGTATTGATTTCCTTGGGCTGCAGGAGAACTGTTCCTTAACTGTTAACACATTTTCCTCCGACCGTGATGTGGACGGGCGACGCCTTCTTCTTTTGTCTTTGACAGAGCCGGTTGGCCGTTACTCATTAACGGCCAGCCGTTAATGAGCCGTTCTTCAGATACATCACAGTTCTTAATTGTATCTGGATGTAATTTAGCATTTACTCCATTCACTGAATGTCAACATCTTTGCACTAAAACAATCGATTTAGACACTTTATAACTATCAGCAATCTGAGCTCGCTCAGAAACAGATTTTAGGCTTTCGGCCATATCTGATTATTATGCGCCAACTGATTCCAGCTGATTTCTTATAACAATAAACTGAAGGCATCATTAAATGTTAATAGAGACTGGGACGCTTGCGTCCTCCTGTAATCCAGCTACTTGAATGTCACGAATTGTGGATAGTTATAAGCGTTGGCTTGTGGATGCGATATTCCCTAGTGGGGATTAACGTCCGCACTAGTGAATACTAGTTCATCTATAAAGACCATAGATATAGATGGGTTTTATAGATGAACTAGTATAGATGAACTCTTAATAAGACCAATTCTTATTAAGAGGTCGTAATTGTGGTTCGAATCCCGTGTTAAACTGTAGGTTCCTAGATACCATTGGCTGTTTGCCTATTAATTAACAGTCCTGTCTAAGGAGAATGTCGGCCTTAGTAAGTAACAGGACTACAAGATCGCGCCACAATCATCCCACACTTATCTCTTATTCATATTCAGGTTTAAATACCCACTATGTGAGGTCCCTGTCTCAAAATAGTGATAATGGTAATGAATTATCAGTACTTTTGCATGATTGCTAATATAAAATCAGTAAAATTGGAGAATTTATTGCAGGTTTTTATACCTAATTACTTTTCACCCACCCGGTATATATTTCAGGTTTCGTTGGTCCATTTTTGTTAGTACCAAATTATAAGACTTTTTGTATCACGTGGCACAATTAAAGCTTGCGCCGTATTTCTAAAAGAATTCCCTAGATTTTTATGCACAACACCAAAAATAATGAAATAGTGCATTTTATCTTATTGTACCCCATGTAAGTTTTTTCATCCGTGCTTAATGAAGTACATGCATTTCCCTTGGACCTCACCTGTGGCTAAAATTTATGTTTAAGGTTGTTAATTGTTTTTCTATGTTTTTTGAGTTAATGTGGATATATGTGTTGTTTTATGCTTTATTTAGTAAAGTACATTAGCAAGTAAATCGATAGTACCCAGCAGTCCTCGAATCGATCCCAGTTACGACTACCTGTGAGACTTAATACCATGACGTTACCTTGTTGTCTTTAGATCACCGAGAAGGCATTGGCTTATGGTGATGGTCATTGAAGGTTTTATAGAAAAATGTTTTGAACAAAATAGTAAAAAGGTTATTTACAACAAAAAAATAAAAATTAAACTTAAAATTAAAGCTTTGTTTGTTTGAACTACTTACAACATTATAATAGTACTACCATAACAGTTATGTAATCTAAATGTCATAAGTCTACCTAAACTTCGGTAATTATACGTAGTGAACTTACGGACGTAAATGTTCTCTTAAATGGGTGATATTAAATAATTATTTGGCAGAAAAAGGCAGGCAATCAACCTTAAGCACTAGAACCACAGATAAAAAACTTCAAGTGTGTAATATCTTCCAAAATAGGAAACCTTTTGAGGTCAGTTTTGTAAAATATTGCTTTGAATATTGGAAAAAGTACATTAAATTTGTATCCAAGAACTATTCCTTAGGGAATGTCCCATAGAGTAAGTATTGGGTACAGTAACATTTTAACCTAGCAACATTATGTATTATTTGCAGTGCTACATGCTATGAATATTAATACGTTTCGTTTGAAGACTTTTTGTTTCATAAAATTGCATGTTCTATTGATCACAGAGCAGTAATCCAAAAGACTTTTTTATATAAGTGTTTGCATTTGATGTTGTAATACATTATAAAACTGTTACGGCAATAAATTATTTGATTTAAGAGCCAGTAAAGAATTTGTTTCGCTCTATGTAATCTACATCCATAAAAAGGTTCACTAAGTTTATTACTTATTTCATATTTTCGAGTTTGATAAGGTTATGTTAATTTTATGTTATGTTAGTTAAAAAAAACCCTATACTAAGTATATAAAACATGTCAAAAAGGATCAATTAAGGGCCCATCAAACGATAATTCGCTTATACATAACCCTTGGTGATTTCATTTGTTTGAAATGCATTTTAACTAAAACTGCGTTTTTCAGTCAGATATAATTTAGTGTACTATATAGTATTAAGTAGTATGTTCGACTAACATCTTGCTCATACAATTATTTCAACCATAGTTTTTTTTCTATAACGAATATAAAAATATAACGACGAATATAAAAAACCATTTTTGTCTTTTTACTTAAATCAATTAAATTTTTAACTGCTTTGTAAAGATTTCCAAGTATTTGTCATTTGTCATAAAGTGGTTTCGCTTTTAAAAGACCTGTATTAGTGATATTTAATATGGTATCAAAATATCGGTAACAATATTATGATAAGTTTATTCTGCTCATTCTTTTACCATTATTATACACTTCCCTGTTTTGATATTTTGGTATATGTATTTATAATAACCATAATTACACTTTTGAGTCCTCATTGAAAAAGAAGTCGTTGCTTAAAAGAACTTTTTGGATATTCGTTTTAAAATAATGTTTCTTTAATTCCAAATAGTTGCAAAGGCTCTTTATTGGTATTACCTATGGTAGATGGTATTGAAGAGTAATCGTATTCCTGAATACTTTAACTTACACTGATATTGTAAATTTTAATTTGCTATGTTGCTAGCATGGCATTTATGTGATTCTTACGATTGTAATACTAGACGTTTTAGATAACCTCTTGTATCCTAATTTAGTTTTATTAAATAACCATGTAAAAATTATGATTTTAATATGTTATTACTTGCCTTTGAAATCGAAAGTTTTTGCTCAAATTTAATTCTATTGTATTGTATTTGATTGTTAACTAAATTCTGGCAACCAGCAGTCCACTAAAAGTGGTGGAAAGTGGTGTACTAGTAACTGATAAAAACACTGACAACGGCTGTTTTACTTTCGTGTATAATATGATTCAAGCCAACCTAGAAATTAACTAAATAAATTTTAACTATGTGATACTTATGACCTATGAAATGCTAATAAAAAAATGAAGGATAATACTAATGTCTAACTCACTTAAAATTAATTCCAGGAATGAGATGAGAAATATTCCCTTAAATTAATATATAACTCGCTCTAAATAATAAAATGTGACTTTGATGTCTGAGCTTTTATTGGTCTTTATATTATATATTTATTAATTACGTAAATTTTATAAGTTCATAAAATTATAGGTTTACAAAATTATTCATATAAATTATCTATAACCATCACCACTACTTGAAAGTGAGGGCATATCGCAAATACCATTTCGTGGTAACTTGGCCTCTACGTAGGTTTGAGATTTACAAATTTAAGGATTGTAAAAAACCAGAATATCTTCAATACTCATTATTTTGACACTATTACTTTACAAAGGTACTATAATAAATTTCATACTAAATTTTTATGTAGTATAGATATAATAACGTATTTACTTTTTGTGCCAGAGTTTAAAGTCTAGAATAAATAAACCTATATTCTCAAATCAATTAAATGAATTGGAAAAAATCATTATTATATTAGAATGATAAACTTACAACATTATTACAAAGGCGTAATTACAAATACAATCGTGTGGCTGAGTCAGCCTGAAATAAATCGGTTTTAATAATTTCATATTTCAATAAAAATAAGTCATAGATTTGTGAATAATAGCTTTTGCTTGAGAATGAAAATTTAAATAAGGTAAAGTTAATAGATAAAAATCAAATAAATAGTAGT
The DNA here is from genome assembly GCA_030545055.2 of Neoaliturus tenellus. Lineage (NCBI taxonomy): Eukaryota > Metazoa > Arthropoda > Insecta > Hemiptera > Cicadellidae > Neoaliturus > Neoaliturus tenellus. The sequence continues at coordinate 106,754,209 of CM061531.1, read as the reverse complement.
TTTTTTTACCCGAAATCTACTTAAAAACATACAGTGCATTACTATTGTTGAGGTAAAATACTACATACATAACTGTTATTTGTTATATCATATTAACTTGTTCCATATTTTTTTAATTTTACTAATAAAAAGTTATATCTAATAATAATATTTAAATCCTAAAATTATAGGTTGTATTACATTTTACCTTGTACTTGACTGATATTTCAAGTAGTATACTTCTATGTTGATGTTGAAATTCATCCATTATCAAATTTTGTGAAATTCTAGACTGTTGTGAGCAAGGATCTCCGACTGAAGTACTGCACCGGCCCTCAAGTAAGTGACCAGTGGAATAAAAAAAATCAGTCTAGTAATTAGGGATTATTTTATTTTACGCAGTTCAATGCTTTAAGGAGTTTGTTATGAGGAATTTGCAACCACTGCACAAATTGGTTGTACCACTGCCAAACTAAGACAAGTGAAACCCTTTTAGGTTCAACTAGTAATACAGTACTTGCATCTTTAAGTCTCAAAACTAACGTGGCTTTCAGATGATTCTCATGACACCCAATAAATTGGGGAACACACAGACCACTTATTAGTATTATGTAGTTTGTCCTGATAGTGCTAGTCCTAACCTCAAACGTGCTGGATTATTAGGTTTGAGGTTTGCATAATATAGGATTATAAAGTAAGCCTAGATTATTATAACGTTAAGTAACAATCAAGAGCCTATACACCCCAATATTTGTTATATTCCTTCTATCGAAGATTCTATCTATATCACAGATGGAATAAGTGGTTCTAAATGCTTATTAATAAGTTGTAAATATTGACTTTTTAATTCAATGTTTCACACTAAACACGATTGACTAGATTATTTTACTTGGATCTTGATTTATTAACCCCAAATCAACAATTATGCATAATGTCTACGCTAGCTGCATACAAAAGTTGCGTATCTTATACGGGTAAAGTTTTTTTCAAATCATAGGAAACAGCAGTAAATATCTCACTATTTACTAGACAAAGTAAGTGATTTATTTATTACATTAACGCACTCGGCAGTCAAATAGAATTTTCAAAGATATTTTAAACATGTTATAAATTTTTTATCAAATTCATTAATAAAATTCTTTGACAAACATTTGTAATTTCTTTGATAAGTAATAAAAAATTCGTTATTTTTTTAGATCACATCATATTTAACGTGGCTGATGTTTTAACAACAAAACATATCCACGAATAGCCTTGCGCCAAAACATATCCTCCTTGCTTAACCTTTCCATAGTAACAATATTCCCCCTTAGTAGTAGGGGAACAACACCTCGTTGGTTTCATTAAAACTGTTGAAGATGCAATAATGTTGAATGTTAAAAGTAATTAATCTATAGAAAATGTTTGTGTGAAAATCCTTTATGATTTACTTGTGTTAGTATCGTCTACATATTCACTCAATGAAGTAAAATTGATTTTGAGGCCTATAATTGTATTATTGTAATTTTTAGAGAGGCTCTTGCACAAATACATTATAATTCATTACATTAATTCATAGAGAAAAAAAAAATACTAAAAATGAAAAAAATACTCGATAAAAACTTTGTTATTTTTAAAATAAATTAAATGTATTAGGGCAAAATTGTGGAAGTAATATTTAAATCAAATTTTATAGACACACGTGCTTGTTGTTTTATAAACACAAACATATTAAGATAACATTGACTTGACCCTTACATAGTAACAATATTGTATGCTTACTTAGTAATACTGTTGGAATAATAGATAGTTTACAAAAATGTGATCCATCATAGATATCTTGAATTATTTTTAATATAAAATGGTCTAATCTAATAATAATTAAAATACAAAAAAAGTTGGTGATACGAATGCGTGAATAAATTAATAGTTAGAACTCTCAAAAATGGCATGACATTGTTGGGTAATTATAATAAACTATGCTATAAAAAAAGTTTTAATGCCTGGAAAACATATTTTTTATTGGTAATAAACTAATTTTTTTATACTTTCACACAGTTACTGAGCTATTGGTAAAAATAGTTTTCAATTTGAAACCTTCTATTGTATCTTGTCTCTTTCATCCATGTTTTCCACCATAATTTTAGTAAATGTTTGAAATTCATTTTGATGCTGAAACGAATTACTAAGGCCTTGAATTTAAAGAATCAACTTGTTATTGATCTTAATTATAATTTGGTATATTTTCTCGACATTTTAAAAACTTAATGGTGAAAATACCCATTTATAAGTACAATTCATCAAGTGCTAATTTGACAGATTTAAAATCTCCATCATTGAGTGCTACCCAGGTTCGCAAATGAGTAAAAACCCGCACAACACAACTACTTAAATACACCTCATTTAACTAATTCTTAGTGAAATCATCCAACCACCCCGGGATTTAGTCGTACAATGTGCAACCCCGAATACGTGACTTGGAACGGAATTCTGTCAGAAAGGGTTTGCATAAAGGTTACACAAAAACGTCAAAACATCAGTTGGTCTTTCCCTAGCAACCCTAGAAGTCATTACTGCCATCAACGGGGGCCGCACTCTTTCATTAGGGAAATGAAAAAGCCTTAACCAATTCGCTTCCCCGCCGACACCTGGGTCCGTCACGCCATCCCTCAAACCTCCCCGTGTCATTATTTCCCGCCACCGCACAATACCTCCAGACCTCCTCCGCCATTGAATAAAAAATAATCAGAAAATCTTTTTTCATCATCATAATTTAGTTATGATACTTATAAATGGAACTTTCGAATTGATTTGTACGATGATATTAAGCGTTTTATACTTTGAATTTGTATTTATACTTTAAGTACGCATATTTGTTGATCTTTCATTCATTCGTCTTTTATGACAATTATTAGAAAAAAGATTAACATTCTCTGCAATCTCATGTTTTTTTATGTAATAAGTAGACCTAGAAGATAAAGCAAATGATAGTAATACGGTATATTTAGTACTTTGTAGCTAATAGTTTTATATTTTTGGGTTTTTACTACTTAATATTCTTATTACATCTTGTATTTAGTCTACACAACCTAAATAACACCATTATATGAAACATACCTAAAATTTATTTAACTTTATAACTGATAATTAAGGCACAAGTTCAGTTTACCTGTAGCTTTATAAAATAATACTTTTGTAGCAATTAGTTCTAAATCAACCAGGCTTTTAGCGTTTATGTTAAATCCGTATTGGCGTTTTTTCAATGCTTGTTAAAAAGTATGTTTTTATGTCTACCCATATCATCTTCATCATGTGTTTTGTGTTATAATTTTCCATAAAATAAAATCGAATGAAAAATGAATTTTAAAAAAATTTAATCATAATTGAGTAGAAATGTATTGGTTTTTACTAAAGAAAACCACATTAGCGTCGAGAGCACAAAAAGAAATCTGAAAGTTTCTTTCTAAATTACATGTTACATGTATAAAACAACAAGCGTTCACTATTGCCATTTCGCAAAACCCGAATCTGAACCATAGTTTTTTAAATTATACTTATAACAAAGTATAAGGGACGGTAAACGGGGTAAAGTAAGCATCAAGATAGGGATAAAACATTGAGATATCTAATAACAATTTTTTCTTCATAAAAAAGATAGCATTTATTTTCTTATTATATTTTGTCAACAAAATATACAAGTGTAATACTGTACTAAATATTTCTCAGAATTGTGTGTGTGATGACTGTGGTTGGTTGCAACGACTTCTCGTTCAGCCTCGACTGTCTAGTCCTTAGAATAGCTTTTCAAAGCAACTGAACAACTGGTATTCGAGTGCCGTAGACGCACATTCTATCAGCGGTTTATTTCGATTCGAAGGAATCCCCAGCATCTTGTGTTGCAAAAATAATTCTAATGTTCAACCTGAGTTGGATATCTTGGGAATCTATTATTACCATAGCCTTTTCAAGTTATGATGCATAATACTTTATTGCTTATTTTCATTACATTATACTACAAACCATATCAAATAATTGGAATTAATTTACTTGTTTACTTCATTTTGACAGTTTTTTCCAACAAATATCTAACTAAACTTGTAATATAAAAGTTGTTAAAATTAATTATTTATTTATTATAACTATTTTTACTATTAATTACAAGGATTGCTTAAATAAATTGTAGTAACATATTAAATTAAAAAAGATGGTGACAATGACAATATTTTTAAGACATGCGATTGTATAGCGAGTTTAACAACGCAACAAGTAATAAATAGACAAAAGTAGTAACTTGTAGAAAATGACAACTAGATAAAACAAGTAACATTGAATAAATGGTCAACAATTGTGATTCAGTGTATTAACTTAAGGAAAAACAATAGTGGTTGCACTGTGTCTCATATGATGTCATGGATCACGATTAAAAATTTTTGTCCTTTTGTCAATGCAGGACAAAAATTAAGGTCTTAAAAATTAAAATTAAAATATAAAAAAATATGATGTTATAATATTACAGTTTAATATTATTTTTAAGAGTGGAAAAGGTGCAATAAAAGGCCACCAAGTTCTCTGTGTTTTATTCAACATCTCTTTTCTCGTCCCCGGTTGCTGGGCTCCAGGCCGGCTTGCAAGGGCCGGATCAATAAAGTCTTGTGTCTTGAAGGTGGCGAGGGCCGCTGCCGCGACGCCGCCATTTTCCCTCCGCACTGCAGGGTGAGCTCCGAGGCGCCCGCCGCCCCCGCGCCCCCGCCGCCGCCCGTGGAAAAAGTGATTTTTAAATCTGCGCAGTAGCGGCGCCCGCCACCCCGCCATGCTGGGGAGCCTCTCGGACAACAATGGCTCGGTCTGAGGACACACACCAGTGGGACATTGAGATGTGTCTTCTGTTACAAGGTTTAAGAATAGGTTAAGGTTCCCATAGCAGAAACTGCTACAATAAACATTTGGCACTTTAAGTGACAAATAAAATATATATTAAAACATTGTAAACAAAATATGTTCTCCTATTAAGAGCTTGTGTGGTGTAACACCATACTCTGTAACAATGTAAATTAAATGTTGAATTCAAAGTTCTTTATTTGAAATAATTTTTTAACAATCATGGGCAAATGTCACAAAAGTTTAACTAAAAATTTAAAAATAAAATCTAATTAGACACTAAGTAAAAGTCATCAACAACAGGCTAAAAGAAACAACCCAATCTTTTCATTCCTTTAATTTTTGTAAATAATCAAGAACAGGATTATACTTTCTGCTCAAGAATCTAAGACAAAAACCATAGCTGTTAATTTCCAGCTGATCCTTGGGAATTAAAACCTTTTATAAAGAACATCTGAACACTTTTATGATGTTCTAATTTTTGAGGATGTATGGAAGGGCATTGAATAGAGCTATACTTGTTTGATGCATTTGTTTTTTGTTCTTTTTTTTCTTAAAAGATGTGTGGTGAATTGGTGGTGGGATATTGGTTCTATTTCGGAGGTTGAAGGAATTGGCAAGGTAATGAGTGGAAGGTGAAAAGTTGGCTATTACGCTTGAAAAGGCGAGGCATTCCTGAATGTAGATGCTGGTAAAGGTTAGGATGTTGTTGGTCTTAAAGTGAGTTCTGCAGGAGTCCGAGTACCTAAGGCCAAGAATAAGTCTAAGAACTTTATTTTGCTTTAGAAAAATTGAAATTGTTATGAGGCTCTCTGAACCCCAAGCAGGGACACAATAAGACAGATAAAGGCAACCGTGGTATGCAGTTAACAAAACAATTTTTTTTAAAAAAAAAACGCCAGCCTGCAAAAAAAATACGAATGCCAGAGTTTATTTTTTCAATACTTTATTGATGTGGGATGAAAGATTTATATTTTCATCAAGGATTAAGCCCAGATAATTAACTTCTAAGTAGGAACTAATTTCGGCATCTCCAATGAAAATGATATTAGATGACAAGGAACCAGAAATGTTTCTCAGAGTAAAGTCTATAAGCTTTGTTTTCAAAGTGTTGACACAGATAAAATTATAGGTAAGCCATTGGAAACCCATTGTTAGGATAAAGTCACAAAGAGGTGTTATTGTCCTAATACAGGATGACGCACGGTAGAATGACAGTTATTAACGAAATAGTACTCAGCCAATTTTAAAATTAATTTAACTAAAAAAGCTCATTATATGCTATTTTGGTTATTTGTGAAAAATAATGTCATCAAGACTACGTATCCATCACTTTGAATGCAGGTCTCTTCCCAGCACCTCAGTCACATGGACTAACATCTCTGCTGGATTGCCAGCATTCTCTTGAATGATTGTACTCTCCAATTCGTCCTAATTTCCTGATTTGGAGCTTATTTGCCATTTGAGTAAACAAATCTCATTACCTGTCATTTTAGTTATTTGTGAAAATAATTGTCGTAGAAATTACGTCCAACATTTTAAATACGGTTCTCTTCTCAACACCTAAATCATAAGGACTAACACCTCTGCATGGATGTAAGTAATTTCTAGAATTGCTGTTAACCATAAAAATATTCTTACAGTGGTCCAAATGTCATGGTTTACAGACATACCATCCATATGGTTGCTCATTACTTCCCTATTTATTTAGGTTTTGGCAATGTCCCTGGCCTCCCAGAACTCAACACTTATCAATATGCTACTTTTTCTGTGGGTGTACCTTAAGTTAAAGCTTCATGGTTATATTGTGTCCATAACCGTAAAATTTGGACTATTGTAAGAATGCAATCATTCTATAAATTGTTACCATCCATGCAGAGATATAAGTCTTTGTGATGGGGGTGTTGAGAACAGAACTGCATTCAAAATGACAGCATGTCATTTTGACGAAATTATTTTTCAAAAATAACTAAAATGACGGGTAATGAGCTTCGTTAAAAAAATGGCAAATGATGACCTTTAATTTTGTGTAAATAAACTTGCATTAATTAGAAAAATTGCATACGTTTTCGGTAGGTACCTTAGGTCTAAAAATCTATAATTCTTAGAAAATACTTAATGACAAAAGGAGTTTATCAAAATTTTTTTGTCATTTGAAGACGAACTTGATGAAGAAAAACATTTTGACGAACACCTAAATATTAAAAATTTTCAAAAGTGTTTATTGGATATAATAAATTCCAAATTAGTTAAAAACAAAAAACCAGGGGAAATTCACTTTTTGGGGTTGGAATACTTCCTTGCGGACCCTAGTGTTAAATAGGACAATTTTAGTTTTTAAAGTAGATTGCCCTCTATTATCAGTTGCCATTGTCAGTTGGCCTTTTGCTTGTGTTGTATTAAATTACAACATTTATATCACAAGTGAGTTTTTATAAACTTTAAACCTATTATAAAACTATAAGTACAGTATATGATAAAAAGAGTTTTGAAATTTCATTGTTGTGCTTGTTTCAAATGCATTATTAAATTATTTTATCACTTCTGTAAATAAGACTTTTAATAACCTTATACTTAAACCTACTTATACCTTTTTTAATCTAGGTATAAGTTTCAAAAATTGATTTCCACTGAACGCTAACAAAAATTTAACATTTATGACCGTGATGAAAATCTTACATTAGATAAATCATATGGAACTATCTTCTAACATTGATTTTTCTTTTATCAGTTGGAGAATGCTGCCCTAACTTTACAATGAAGACTAATTAAACAAAATATTCTTGTTATATATTCAGTTTTTAATAGAAACAGTTGTCTCTATCATTTCAAACAATATTACCTTTTCTTATAGTGAAATATAAGTTTCACTATAATAAAAGGTATAAGTTTATAAGGGGCCACTAATTATGAGAATGACTTAAAAAGATTAATCGAACAATAACAGAAAAAGTTCCTAGAAAAATCTATTCATATTGTTTATTATTTCACAACATGCCCAGTAATTGTTCAGTTTCACAACAGACCCAAGTAATAGCACCAACATATGCAATGCAAAATCAAGAAGTTATGGAATTATTGTCTGCAAAAAGTTGAATGACGTTTTAAATAACCACTTTTGTATGAACTAAAATTTAAATGCCATATACATCTCCATCAAACCGAACTAGTTGTTGCTGGAAGTCGAGCAGTTTAAGTCGACTTTTTACTAAAAATGTTACTTGTACACAATTACTCCCGCCCAATCAAATATTGTGATTATCATTACACAAAACTACACTTATGTACAGCTATATATTAACAGATGTTTTAAAATGCTCAACTCAATCCCAATGTTATTTTAATGTGGAAGTTCAAATTTAAATTATGGATAGCATTTTTATTTTCAGTCATAATTTCACCAGTTTTTGGCGAAAACAACTACAGACCAAGCCCTATCCTACTAAACAAAAAACTTGAAAATCGGTTGAAAATTTTAACAGGAGTTCTCTAAAAAAAGCCATAGCGTATGAAATAATATATGAAATAATGAAATGTATGAAATAATGAAGTATAGATTTACTTCTAATTACTACAATATTATTAAACATATAAAATCAAAAGAAGAGTTCTTTGCTTTATTTAGACTGAATACTTCAAGCTTCTAACGTAATACCCCATTATTCAAAATTAATAAACCCATTCCCTTCGATGCTTGAACGGAATTTATTTTCCAGCTCGTTTCTTGAGCGCTCTTCCTTTAATCATGCATGTAAATATTGTCTTGTTTTTCATTTTTCATTATGAATTCCTCGCGGCAAAAATTAATATTCTCATTTGGTATCCCGGTAACACTCTGGGGTGGGGGGAGGGGGACCCTCGCTCTTGGGTTTATCTTGTAGGATGTGAACAAGCAGCCTCAGTGAGGGGATCTTCCCTACCCCTCACCTCTCCCCGAGCTTTTTATGATTTCTGGATTAGGAAAGGGGAAATGATGGAATTGGTGGTGTAATGTGGCATACAGAGGCCATATCTATGTGGCTACATATTTTATGAGCAGCAATTGAAGAGTTTCTCTAAACGGCTGAAAACAATAAATAATAATGTTCAAGATGAAAAATTCAGTTGAGAGAAAAATAAATTAAATTAAAATTGGCAAGAGATCCCGACTTTATTGTTGAATAGATTGTAATTTTTAAACTTTCAATAAATTTAATTGTTTTGATTTATTCATTTATTTAAAGTGGAGAAGTAGGAGAAAAATATTTATTTAACTATGGGAAATTGTCACTCAATAACTTCAAACTAAAAAAAGAGGTTGCTGATGCAGTTTTATGTAGAAACCATTAACCAAAACCTTAACTACTCTATACAATCTTCATAAATTTCAATTACAGTTTTCCTGTGGTGTATTAAAAAAGTATAATTAAAATATTTAAAACTTTTACAGATAACTAGTGTACATGTTGTTTGAAATCAAGTTATTCAGTTCAAATTGATATTGACTAAAGTATCCTTCAAAATACAAAGAAAATATTCAAAAAGTTTACAGATTACTAGTGTTAATGTTGCTTGAAATCAGTTTAGATATTGATAATAAGTTCAATCTTTCCACCTATACTTTTAACTGTTTACACTCTATTCATACAGTTCGTTTATCACCATATCCACCATGGTTTAACATAACCATGAATCTATTTACTTCAATTTACGGGTGATTAAAAAAAAATAGTAAATTTACGAGATATTATTTTTATTGTTAATATTTTTATTTAAATACTATCTACGAAGTCAAGCATGTTTAACTCAGTACTACGGGTGTTGGAGATATTAATTTGAATAGGTAGATGCTCTTGCTGGTGCCCTCTGTGTAATTTTTACAGCTGTTATACTCGTATCTTTAAAATCAATTAATTTTCTTATCAATTTTAATGAAATGGGGGGACGATGAACTTTAAGGAATTATAAGGCCATTTCGTCGACAATAATTTCATTAAATCCAATTGAATAATGTAGTAGAAGTTCATTGTAAAAAATATATCGCGTATTAAATAAACTTATCTACAAATGCATTGTCTCAATTATCCATTAAACTTATTCAAATTTATAAATTGTAGTCATTTTAAATAATTTGCACCATTGTTCTGCAGATCTGTTTTCATTTCCAAACATCTAGCATGCACATTATCAGGTAATGGATTCTTATACTGATACAAACATCAATTTCGGAATACCTTATAAAATAGTTTATGCTCTATCTTTCGGTTAAGAGTGTGCCATCAAAAGTTACAAAAGGTCATCAACAAGGCGAAAAATAGTTAAAATACTTTTACGAAAACAGTAAAATTTATTAACATTTCCATATAGGTTTATAAATGTGGCTTGAGTTTTTCTAATAAGGTATGTAAATTTATTAACATTTCTATAACGACCAGTTTGTTTCTGCCAATTTTATCCAAATACTATTGCTTAATTTTACGAACCTTCAATTAGTTTTACTTCAAATTACGCATTATAAAAAATAAGTTAATTGAAGAGTTATTATTTAAATTGTTACATTAAATATACACGAAGTCAAACATGCCCCCCCCCCTAGTTTATTACGATATTTAATTTCATTTGACTTGTAAAGTATCATCCTAAAGCACTTAAATTTTTCAACAATATGTGTTCACTATATATAGTGTATACAGCATTAAATATTTGAAGTGCGGCGTGTTTTACCATTTGAAGCATTGAAATCGTCTGCAAAATCTTAAGATCACTATACCGTATATGAAAAAAAAAATATGAAAAAATTTAGTTTAACTTATTAATTAACCAAATATTTAAGACATTTTGTTCATCCATTGCCACCTAAAACACTTGTATTTAACTCTACAATAAAAATACATATTAATTTGCGTAAGTAACTAATGTGCCTGACTATAATACAAAAAAATTAAAATTGAAGCTTCGAAGGAAACGAATTATAGTCCCTTTCGTTTATACACTTTATACAAAATATATAACTTTAAGAAAGACGTTTTTGAAAATATTTTAAAGAGGGAATATTATTTTAAATTCAAACTTCCCCTATCCCCAAAGAATAATTCTCCTATAATTGGTCATTGTCCAATCAACGAGGCGCTTCACCCTTGTTATTCTCGAGGATATCGTCAAGGCCAGATACGCGCGGAATACATAATTCAATTAATTACCAACAGACCCGATATATCTGCCCTTCCAGCCAGCCAAGACCCTAACTCGGTTTGTCATGTATTCTGTATGCTAATTCTTATAATTATTCAGTCAAAGGCGGGGCGAGCTTTTACATCGGGCAGAAATCCAATTCTGGCGGTATTACGAAAAATGAACACCTTTAGGAGGGCCCACTTGGAGATTGGCCGATTCATATACAAATGGGCTTCGTTAATATTTGCTTGAAGCACCCTCCTGAAAATGTTTGGGTTTATATGCGATATCACATTGCGTATCAACTCTGCGGCCCATGCAAATCAGCGAACTTGATATTGTCTCGATACGACTCTCCTTTGTAGAATGCAAACTACGTTAGAAATGGGTACGAATAAAGAGTATCTATAAATCTACTTTTGAAATTATGTTTTTTTCTTAATTTTTTCAATATAATTCTTCCCTATAAATAATTTAGAACTGTCAATAGAATAGTTTTCAATAAGTATTATTTCATTGATGAAGACGAGAAATACTTTCTTATACAAACTATAAAACGGATGGACAGATGAACTAGGAATGGATTAATTGCCCAATAACATCGAATAATCGTATTATTTTGAATTTTCTTTTACAGGATATGACGGCAAACACCAAGTGAACTGCTAATGGTCAGTCGTATAAACTGTAGCAATATTTACACGGTTTCTAATTATTTCATGAAGAGAGAATTCAACATTACAGACATAACGTGTTTACTTACTGGCAAGAATGTTTACTTTGGCCTTGAAGTAATTCCACGGACCGTTAAACAAAGTTTTCCGCTGGTTTACTCTGCACTTCTCAATTCCAGCACTTCCGTCCTGAACAAACATTTTTTTCGTTAAAACATCTTCCTTGGTGTATAAAACTAAAATACCTTTACAGATACTTAGACATGAAATATATTTCCTAAAATTCTTTCTAAAATCAGGTGAAAATTATATTTGATGATGCAATAAATATGTTTGTAACGTAAACTTTTGCACTCAATAAATCTCTGTTTTTCCTAAATTTTTACAAAATCAATGCTGGTTGAATCCTAGTCAGTGTAATATTAAATTTGTTGCATTTTCCAGTAATAATATTTTTCGGAATTAAAATGAAAACTTATTTGACAAGGGCTAGGATTCAAGTGAACACCATAATGGAAGCACTTTTTGCTGTCTCAATGCCAGTGGAACTATTGTTAGAGTACTTTAACGCTTTTAGGAAAAGCGGGCAAACGCCCTAAAAGTTACTTTAGGACAATCACCTAATAAGTCTTTGGCTTCTTATTAATTGCTCCATTTATATCCTCTAAGTATAAATGGGGCACTCGAAATTCCATTTTTATGTTTGAAAAGAGTTAAAAGGGTCTGTCGGACACAAATCAAAATACGAACACTTTACACAAAAAAATAATTCTTTGCAATAAATAAGTCCTTATGGAACTATCCCTGGATATTTTTTATCAGTTAATGGCGATTTAATGTTTAAACGAACATTTGAGTTTGAACATTTAATTTAAAAATGAGAACCAGTTGAAGATACATCAACACCAGTGGTCCGAGACTGACTGAAAACACCCGAGAGCAAAACCGATTCCAGGAGAGTGATAAAAATATGGGTTAGAAAAGGCTATTAGAACCAACTAAAACATTAGATTTCCCTAATAAATTCAGCACCTTCACTTACTTAGTATGAACTAAGTATCACTAACTTGTCCAAACCGTTTAAACTGGTATGCGATAACGTATAGAGCGTCCATTGCTGGGTGGTAAAATATATATGGTGGACCGCATAAGTTTTAAGAGCCTTGACTATTTAATACATCAAACCTGTTTTATTTAATCCAAAACATTAAATCCCTCAGTTTCGTTTCCCCCGATTAAAAATGTTCCCAAACTTTACCTTAGTATTCTATGTAATAAAAAAGTCAGAAATCGAGATACTTCCACAACCTTTTTGATCATGTTTAAATGTATCTGCTAAAACGAACCAAACATAAAGAGAAGTAAGACGAGCGATAAAACATTCAATATATTTTCGAATGAATAGAAAAATTAATTATTGTAAGCGGCCCTTTGTGAAGTCTCAGTGTTCCGAGGACGGAATAATAAAGTCCTTTTGTTCGACAGAAGGTCTTTGCGATCAAACATGTTCGTGTGCACTCTAATTGTGTTTTTAATTTACATTTCCTTTTGGTAATGGCGAAAGACAAGGTTCAAAGACTAGACTCCCAGGATACGAGAAATTCGCTCGCTTTGAGTCCGCTCCTAATGTACGCTCTTTGCTTTCATCTTCATGCTCCAAGCAATATCTCATTTCCTGGCATTAGCTCCTGTTACGAAGTTTTTTGCTTTTCTTTCAGGTTGAAAATTCCTTTTGTAAATTCTAAGTTAAACTTCTGTGTACATTACATAGTTTAAACTATGGTGATGTCTAATTTTTTACATGTAAGCACTAAACCCTGGTTAAATATTATAATTTTAAAGGAAATGGGTTTTGTATACTTGCATTTGACATAGTTAAATCATATATTAAAAGAAATTGTTTGCAAAGCATTTTGTTTAATGCGATGCAATTTATATTTATATAGTTATTTGTATTTTAGTTATCAGAATTCCAATAAATAGCAAAACATTGTTAACTGTTCCTGTTGAGTCTAATAGTGGATTTATTATTCGGAGATCTCCCACTGATTAGAATTTTATCAAAATTCAGTTTAACCCAATTCATTTGAAATATTTTACAACTGAATCACCTCTCCTTTGTATGTGTGTGTTTTTTTTTTATTTTTTTAATAACGGGTTTTATAATATAAAGACTAAAGAGGCAATAAATCATCGTTCTTCAATAAGAATAACAATAAAACTTTGAAAGCCGAAAGCCTATATAATAGGTTTCTGCTTATCTGTAGGACACTTTTATACAAGACACTCCCTTCCAACGGTAGGCGCTGATTTCTCTTTCTCAAGCCGAGAAAAAAATGAGGGAAAGTGAACATTATTTCCTCATAAAGATATTAAAACAAAAATTGTTATTAATGAAGAATTTTAATCTGAGTCTTTATAGCATCATTTATTAATTCTCACACATAACTTCTGTATAAACTAATGCAGGTATTAAAGTGTACTAAACTAGTTACAAATAAGATAAAGATATTGTTAATTATTTATCAATAATTAACATTCATACGTCATAATTATTTCATGACGTCATGATGTGAAAAAATTAACGTATGTTTAGTAATTTTATTTTATTAAAAAGCAAAGAAAAAACTTATAATCAATCAATATTTTGCTGCCTGAATTAAAAAAGAAATGTTTTTATCCGAGGCCTATTAATTCTAACCTACAATGGTTGAAGTACTTTCTTTTTTTTTAACATACGCTTTATAATTGTTAATAGCAATTGTTAATTGTTTATAGAAATTTCTACTTCTATTACAATTTTTAAGACAATAAATATTTTTAATTCACTAACATAATTATAAAATTATTTAAATAAAATAGGAATTTAAAAGAGATTTATAAAACATGAATATAAAGTGTAGTAATGGAGTGTGAATTTTCTGTCAAAGAAGATAAAAGCTTATTATATGTGATATTTCTGTAAATTAATGCTTAGTTTTAATATTTCGAGACGGAATGTATACTTAATCAAAAATATAATTACTTTCTTCAAACAACCCATGTTTACTTACTCAGGTTAAATTTTTATTCAACATTCTCCAGCAATATACGAGTTTGCTCCTTACGCTTTTGGAATTTAATTAATTCTCTAACATTTGCACCACAAAGTAGTTTGGTTTTAATTCATCATAGAATGTTGAGTTGTAAACTTTTAATAAATTTCTTATAAATCATCAACATTTTCGGATTTGTTATGTAAATTTCATATACCCAGTTGAACGATCATATTTTGAATCATGTAATTAATAATTTAGGTCACGTATACCGCTGCTCCTAGACCATTTTTACGTCACATTTAACCTATTAATCCAAGAGTCGACCTCATTCGCGTGATACATCGTTTCTGATATAGAAATTTCACATAATTATTAATTTTATCAAAACTTTCAAACATAAAGAATGATGGAGTAATTTATTTTTTCTCTAAGTATATGGCTTAAACAAAACAAAAATACAAAAAACACATAGAAAAATGCGAAATAAACCAATTAAAGCGTAATCGAATAGACCAATTACAAAGTAAGTTCCAGAGAGAGAGAGAGAGAGAGAGAGAGAGATGTTTGAACTGTAAAGGTCGTATTAAAATATAACATAAAACGAAGGTCGTTTATTTTTACGAGATCAAGTAGTGAATATATGGACAAAAGATTACAGCAGAGAAAACCTGTGAGGACTAAAAGCACTATAACGTATTAAAACATAAAAGATAACAAACTGATTTCAAATGTTAAGTCACAAGTAATATATGAAGAATATAATAAACATATAGAACTAAAGGTCAATAGGCTTAAATGATCTAGAAAACAGATACATTATTTGAATAATTATAGTTTTAACCAACCAAAGTACGTAGGATTTAGTACAAAATGCACCAAAATGAAGTAAGTCTATTTAAATTTTCCATTCGTGAACATGATAAATATATAAATCCATTGTATATAAATTCCATTTTATATATAAATTAATTATCCTTAACATTTCCAATTATACTGTTATGTATAATAATTTCTAAAAGATTCCTAATGAAACTACAGTATTTACTTACTTTTTATATCTTGAAAGTGATAAAGTATAATACTAAGATTATTCGTATTATACATTTTCCATTGATATTATAAGAATAACACAATACAATTTTACAACATTGGCATATTTTTTATTTCGGCGGCGAAACAGCGCAAATTATGGTGGGGGTTTGTCTAGAAGTGCGTCCTAAGCCTGGAAATAATTTATTATTTTGTACTTTGCTTGTCTATTTAATTTTTGTTGGTCACAAAGAACATTTGAATCTAAGGTCTAATTGTATGAAACAGTTTGGTTGGACGCAGTTGCGATGATTTTCAGCCATAGAATTCTTTTTAGTCGTCATAACTAGTTTGCATAAATAATTATGTCTATTTAACGATAAATTTTTAGCTCATGTAAAATATTCATCTATACACCCCGTGTGACACCATAAAATTCTTGGAAACCATAAAAAATGCTTTAGTTCTGACTTAGTTACATTGATTATTCTAGAAAAATCTATAGTGTTTTATAGTTATTGGTTGGTTTTGTTCCTGAATAAATGTCCCAATAAATTGTCCTGAGGATATTGTCCCATGATTTCCACATGCAATGATAAGATTTTCCCTATACACCAAAGTCATTAACAAAGTAATTGGTCCAAAAAGTAAAATAGCATTTAAACAGATCAAAAACCTCAGTGAGAGTGCGTGTTTGTGTGAGTCAGCTGTGTGTGCTATACGCTATTGTACGCGTGACAGCCGAAGACTGCGGTACCATGAGACCCGAGGGTTGACGTGCACTGTGTTGCTGTCTAGAAGCTCCCTCCCCCACCCGCACCCACGCCCCCTCACAACACTGACAGACGAGCGTCGCCTTACTTGACGGTACGACATTTATAGTCCTGTCTCCACATTCCAACATAACCTCCGTACCACCACCGAAAAAATAGCTACTTTAAGAACAAAAAGTGTTCAAGATAAAAAATACTATAAAAAAAGTTATCTACCGTAGTCTATTGATAAGGATGTTACAGACTATATCGTATATTTTGAATCTTTCTCATTATTGGATCGGTTTAATATATTATTATAGATTTTTCTCATACGTTAGAAGAGACTATAAACATGTAGTTATATTAATGCGTTGAAGTTTTATTGGGCAAAAATAATTTTCTGATGATGCAGAAAACGTCTTGACAATATTCCCCAGTTGCTTAAAATACAGATAAATATATATCTAACTCTGTTGCTCTTTGTTGATATTTGTTGCTCTGTTTTCTGCTAAAGATCCGAGTTGAAAATTCGCATGTCAAAATCTCCAATAAAAAATAATCTCAAAATGCACAAAAAAAGTTAATTTTTAGATTCTTTCTTTTTCTTTAACCTCTTGTAAAGCATACATGAGTATGGAATGGCGGTGGATCCATAACAAATCACCTCGTCATAAACTATTTAAACCAATGATGTCATATTTTTCAAGTAAATTAATTGACGTAATTCCCGTGACTGAAAATTAGCGTAAATGTTTTAGATGGCTATGTTTAATCGTAGCTTGAATGAGGAAAACTTTCAATAGTATTTCTGTGGATGAAAGTTGCATTTTGTTAAAATAAAAATATCCATTAATATCACAGTGTCTATTTTTGAGTTTAATATGTTAGGGCATATTGATGATCATACATTTAAAGTGATTATTCCCTCTATTTGTAAATAAAAATTGTCTAGAGTATATAATTTTGTGTGTCGAACAACAGTACTTTTAAAATACATTGTTGATAAGGTTTTTTGAAATTTCCATAAATACAATTAAAAATCAATACTTTACTCAGATTCATAAGAATAACTGTTCTTCCCATCAATTTTAGAAGTGCGCTGTTAACTTCATCATCGATTAGTCCAACTCACTGATAATTATTTCGCTTCACGAACAAAAATGAAGTAACAAACCCTGCCAAAATGATGTTGTAGTAATGATTTCAGGGGGGTTTCCAGCGGGCGGAGACCTGTGACGCGGGAGGTTTTGTAAGGTGATATGTAATCTGCATCACAGGCTTACGGTTCACTCCGCCCGCCCGTCTCCCAACGACCAAAGTAAAACGAATTACCGCTTCTTCCTTAATCCTTGAATCCCTTAATTTATTTACCGGACGGCTGCGCTACAGACATTTGCATTATAGTATTACCACCTGGGGCAGACCTTATTTTCCCAGATAGGGCGAGCGGCTTTCCCAAGAGAGTAATTCGTTTTACTTATGCATGAAAACATAGACCGGGATTCCCTGGCAGTGAAATTATAACTGATATATTTTGCAATTTTTAATTTCCTAAGCCAACAGTTTCAATTAAAAGATAAATGAGCTCTGTTTTCTTGAGCTGCACGAACCTTTCTCTCTAACACACAATTTATTATTTCGTTCCAAAATCATCCACTCTGTGAACATTTTTAATTAGAAAGCGTAGTTTACATATTAATATATATTCCATTTAAGAACAGTATTCATTTTAATTATAAACCATTGTTTTAAATTAAATTGATTGAGTTGCTTTATAACTAATCATTTTATTTTTATTCAATATTTTTCTTGAATGTGAAATATTAATGAGTTTTTTTAAACAATAATTTTCAAACAATAATTGTGATCGCTTGAAACTTGAATGTATAAAACTAAAACTTAAAGAGCTTTTTACTAGCACTTTAACTTTACACAAATTTTTTTAAATAATGCTGATTACAATAATGTAAAATAATTGGTACGCAGCTTTAAATAATGCCTAACATATTCATACTGTAACGACCTAATGCAACTTTTGGATCATTCTTTAATAGCTTAAACCACTTTTTATCTAAGGGTTATGTATAAACTTGAACAAATAAAAACTCAATTATAATATATTTTTCCTTTTCTTGCGATAGCTGTCTTTTGACAAACTAAGAATTAAATTCTTTTTGCAGTCATATTTATCAAGTATAGGTCTACACAGCAGTTTTGCAAGACGATTCCATGTAGCATTCACATTTCTATTTGCCAATCACTTATAATGATACATTACCGATAAAAATAGTTTAATAAAACATCAGTTTTATTGATATATTTTCATTTATGACTTTCCGGTCCAAAGGTTACTAACTTATTCCATAAAATATATATTTCTAATAATTGCATTTCAAGTAGAATTGACAGTTTTAAACATTCATGGCTCACGTTTGACGTGTTTCATCAATGTCGGTCTTTGTTTTGTAGTAAAACGCTTACTATAAAGACTTTTTTGATTGTGATAACCGACTCCACCTCGTGCCTCGCCTTTTTAATACACTAAACGTTCGCTCTAACAAAGAAATTGTGTTGGTAGTCGGCCAAGTTGCGGGGTAACTCTGTTGTAACGGAGGTCCCCTTTTTTGGAGTATAGCCAAATGATAATAGAGGCCTTTCGACTAAATTAGTTGTTTTCAGATTTGTCACATAAAAGTAAACTTTTTACTTCAACTATGGACGTTAAAAATATTTCAACAAATCTATCGATAAATTAAATTTGTTTGTCAAATATAATATCAATTCTGTTTCAAATAAGAAAATATGTATACAAGGGGAAACATGGACCGATTGTAGAACTTATTATTACAAATTTTTGCTTTAACTCTATGAAGGTATTGTAAAACTGTGTATCATTAAAACACATGAAAGGACTATATAGATGTCTAGAAGATACATAAAATAAAGAACTATAAGAACTATAATAAAGAACTATATAAAATTATATTCAATTTAAAAATCTTTAAATCAAGCAGTTATCGTACACCTGATTAAGTCAGGTAACATTATATTAATATTAAGATTAATATTTTACGGTGACAAGAAATCAATGTTTTGGCAAAAGTCTTTTATCTAGCATTGAGCTACGAAGAAAACAATTTGTTCATGAAGATAAGCCTAGAACTAGAAAAAACTTACAGAATGAAAATACATTACAAAAATAACAACAAAATAAATAATTAAATAAATATATAAAATATATATAATGTCTATTCTTATTTAAATCCAATTTTACGTATTTATGGCATTGGCATTTGGCACTTACAATTTCGGAATTTGCCACAAGGTATAAAGTATAAAGTAGACAGTCAAAATGTATTTAATTGTTAAAACGAAATGTGAAGACAATGGGTTTAACTGCGAGCTAAAATACTTCACGTCAGAGAAAATCTGCTTACGAAAAGCCAGGCGGGAGCTTTTAGGAATAAAATAAGATTATGGCATCGACAGCGCTTTTTGTAAGGAACGAAAAGTTAAATATTCAGAGAAACAACCAACCGTGAGCATTGTCCGCCGAAACTAATGCTAATAAGGTTTGGCCGCAATGGAAATAACAAAGAAACAAAGCAGCCTCTGCCGCATGTAATGATATTATGTGCTACAAAGTTTTATCTGGCGTAAGCATTCTCGTGCGCCGCACAAAAGCATTTTTAATGAAATGCACAACGACCACCAAGAACAATGGCCGACTCTCTACAAAGAGAATATTTATGGAGCTAAGAACTGTCCAGTAATTCTTGACTGCGGTGAAATATACCGCGCGGAGGAAGCTTTCCCATTGGCCAGGGGTGGAATGTGTTAAAGCCGGGAAACACGTCGCCGGTACCTCCATTGTCCAAGAATATAAAATACCCTTTTTACTTTGGTAATTTATTTGTAATACATTCCACTTGGAATTCGTCCAAGATAGAGGAATAAACGTTACATTAAGGCAAGAATAAATTCACCCAAAATAAAGGTATGTTTTACAAATAGTTAAAGTTCAAATACAAATTGGAATTCATACCTAATTATTTGATGTATTATGGCAGATATAAATAATATTATTTTGGTCTTATATGTAACCTTAGTTAATTATTGGACATAAACAATTAAACATATTCAATATATTTCAACAGATTATGCCTTTAAACATGTCATCGTTCACCTATGTATTATGTGAACAATACAAATTGTGTATGGTTTATTGATTAAAAGCTCGCTGGCAGTAATTGAGATTGATAACTTATGTATACAACAATTATAATTTAACATGTTACCTCCAGAAAATAATCTTTTTACTTTTAAAAAAGTTTTTTACAAAAAAAAATTATTAAAGAACGAGTTAAGAAATATTTATGTTTTATATTGACTTGAAAAAAATCTTGTATTATTTTTTAACTTTTGCAATTTTTAGAATTTACGAAAATGACAGTCAAATAGATTAATTAATTAGTGTGAGACCTAAACCGAAAAGTGAAACTTTGACCAAGCCACATTTGACAGTTTTATTGGAATTCTTGCGACCCCTACACTGGCTTGGTGCTCGCTTTTGGCCATAGGAGCCCACAAAGGAGCCAAGTCACGGCCCGGGGTGTAATTAAAAACGCTCCAGTCTTTGACAGTCGTTTGCGACTGACAGCAGCTTCAGTGGCGCGCGCTGCGCAAACAACTTCTTGTCAGCTCTCTTCTTACGATCGGACTCAAACCCACCAGATCCTGAGTAAACGATCCGGGTCCACGCTCAAACATACAACTGTCCACGGTCAAGCCTCGTCCACGGTGTGATCACAACATTTTATGAAATATTTTAACATTATCTGTTTTATTTAAATACATTTTTAAATACAGTAAATGAAATAGTTTTTACCTTACAATGTATTTTAGAAATTTTTGGCCTCCTTTTTGGAAATTTTAAAATATAAAACACCAAGAAATCTGAATTAATGAACGAATATTACGAACGATGAGATAAACATATTTATAGCTTTTTCTACTAAAATATTGTATTTTTTTTCAATTAAACAACATAACTAAACATAATAAATATTACAAAATATAAAACCAAAGAATCTGAAATTAGGTAAAAGTGAATCAGTTAAGATCACAAAAGTAATTGAAAAAATATATTTAATTTAAGTTGACGAAATACGCAAATTTCCTATAATTTACTTAAGAGAGTTTTGAATGGAAAGTTCATTATTTCTTCACATGAATTAATCTGTTACTAAGCAGATTTTTTTATTTATAATTTTACTAGATGTGTTGGAATTTGTTGCATTATACACTTTTTTTTCAAAATATTTCTTCGTAATTTGTACATGAAAATATACATCTCATTTACTTAGAACCATTGCGTATAAAGGTACAACGTTAACGTACCCTTACCTGAGTAGTGTAAGGCTCCTAATTTGTAGTGTAAGGTTAAAGGATTTGGAGACAAGAAAACTAAATCCATGGTATGCATAATTAATGCAAAGGAATATATTTACTAGCCGGATTTATTAGCCCGGTCAATTAGGTTATATACAGTCATTGTAAATCAAATTTGTAATAATACTAATTTAAACTATTAATTTGTAAAGTTGTCATGGATTTTAATTGATTACTCACTGTTATAATGTAAAGTGAACCATATGTGGTTGTAGGGAACACAGTCACTACTGAAGGCTGTGGATTACAATGGTGTGTTCTTCTTCTCCCTTCCTATTAGAGTTATAGTTTAGCTAGCACGAGATGTGTCGGGTGTTATGTCTACCATTTGTATAAAAGTATTTTTTCAAATCCAAATAAATCGAGTGTCTCGTAAAATGAGTATTATTTCTACACCACGCCACAACATAAATGGCGACGATGGAAGAAAGTAAGTTTACCTACGTTTGGATAGTTTGGAAAACTTGGCTAAATTAACTCGACCACATTGTCAATGGAGCACATTTGCTCGTGATGTCTCAAATTGGACACTCACCATTTTTTGATCACAATAAGGTGGAATTCGCCATTTTCAAGTCCAGATTGACTAATTATTTCATAGCCAATGAAATTAAGAATGAAGACAAGAAGAGAGCAATTCTCATCACTTCTTTGGCAGACGAAACGTTTAAACTGCTGCATGGACTTTGTGTACCTGATGATCCCGAAGATAAGAAGTTCGAGGATCTTATTTCTACCTTGGAAAAACATTTTACCCCAGTCAAGTCCTACTTTACTTCGAGGAGAAAATTTTACGGAGCTAGTCAAGGTGCTGAGGAAACCGTTCGAGAGTTTGCTGCTCGTCTACGAAGTCTCGCTGTCGATTGTAAATTTGGAACTGAACTATCCCTGGTACTACGAGATGTTTTCGTCATCGGAATTCGTGATGATAAAATCAAGGAGCGGCTGAATGAAGAAGATGCGTCCAGTTCAAGCTGCACATTTGATAAAATGATCAACCTCGCAGCGGCTCGGGAGTCTACCTTGGGAGAGCGGGAGCAGCATCAAGCGAAGATTTCAAAAGGTGTAAGCAACATAAACATCAAATCGGAACCTGGTGAATGTCATTATGTAAAACCAAAAAGGTATGTTTCAAAACCTAAACATGAATCGAGTAAGCCTAGTTCTTTAGGTAATTCTAGATGCAAACATTGTGGTAGGAATAATCACATAAGTTCAGATTGTACTTTCAAAAATCACACTTGTCATATATGTAATGTCAAGGGACACTTAGCCCCTGTATGCAAAAGTAGGCCTAAAGGGAATAAATCTAAATTTCCTAAGCCTAAATCTAAAAATAAGTTTTTGTGTGAAGTTGAAAAAAGGGATGAAATGCCATGTAATGATAAGCCTAATTTTGGTGAAAATGTCATAGTTAGACCTAACCTTGAAGCTGACTCTGGGGAGATGTGTGACACATTTTTTAAGATTGAAAATCTTATTAGGCCTATGAGTAATATTTGTCAAACTACTGCAAATAATTATGTGCAGCCTATCAAACTATCTTTAGATATAGGCCTAGTTGGTAAGCCATTTTCACTTGAAGTAGATTCTGGGTCCATGTACAATGTCATGTCAAAGAGCTTGTTTGATAAGTATTTTAATCATGAAAAATTGGAAGCGAATGACATAAGGTTAGCAGACTATGTTGGTCATATTATCAACCCAGTAGGGAAAGTTAGGCTTAACACTAAGTTTAACAATATTGAACAGCAACTTATTTTCTATGTTGTTCCAAATGGTGGTCCACCGTTGCTGGGTCGCGAAGGTATGAAGGCTCTTGGAATATTGGTTAACAATAGTATATATTTAGAAAACAGTGTTCAACAGCCTAGACCTAGTGACAATGAATGTAAACCTAGACCTAACATAAATAATGTTTTACCGCAACCTGAAACTCATGTACCGGTAGGGCTACCAAATAGTGTCAATGATATTGTTAACAAGTATCCAGAAGTGTTTGATGGCAATCTAGGGACTTTCAATAAATACAAGGTAACGTTAAGAGTCAAAGAAGGTTCTAACCCAAAATTTTTCAAACCTCGAAATTTACCTCTAGCGTTGAAAATACCTGTTGAGAATGAGCTAAATAGGCTACTTAAATTAGGTATTTTAAAAAAGGTTGACCATTGTGATTGGGGGACTCCAATCGTTCTCGTCCTTAAGCCTGATGGCACCGTGAGAATATGTGGGGACTACCGGTTGACTTTGAACCCAGTTTTGGTTGGTACCGAATATCCGCTACCACGCATTGACCACATTTATGCAAAATTTTGTGGTGCAAAATATTTCTCTAAGATAGATTTGAAAGATGCCTATCAACAGTTATTACTGTCTGATTCATGTCAACATCTCACAACCATAAACACTCATTTAGGGTTAATGTCGTACACAAGACTTTGTTTTGGCATAAAGAGTGCCCCAGCTGAATTCCAGCGGGTAATAGATAATTTACTTTGTGGTGTAGAAGGAGTAGGAGCACTGCTCGATGACATTTATGTCACGGGGAGATCTGAAGCAGAACATAACGAAAGATTAACTTATGTTTTGAACCTCCTCAAAAGTTGTGGATTAAAAGTAAAGCCTGGTAAATGTGTGTTTGCCAAACAATCTATTGAGTATTTAGGGCATATAATTGATGCCCAGGGTATACATGCAACTGATAAGCACATTCGTGCAATAGTAAATGCAGAGAAACCTACTAACGTAACAATGCTCAAATCTTTCTTGGGAATGGTGACATTTTATCTAAAATTTATCCCAAGAGCAGCTGAAGTTTTACAACCATTATATGCGTTGTTGAAAAAGAATATACCATGGCAGTGGACAGATGAGTGTGACCATGCTGTCGAGGAAGTTAAGAGGATTCTAACCTCAAAACCGGTACTGAGTCATTTTGACCCTGACTTGCCCGTACATTTAACAGTTGACGCCTCAGCAAAATCTGTAGGAGCAATTTTGTCGCACGTTTATCCGGACGGAACGGAACGTCCTGTAGCATTCGCATCTCGGAAATTGAGCGAAACTGAGGCTCGGTATCCGCAAATTGAACGGGAAGCATTGGCCATTATTTTTGGCATCAAAAAGTTTCATGATTTTTTGTTTTGTAAGCGTTTCACACTTATCTCAGACCACAAGCCATTGATATATATTTTTGGTGAAAAAAAGGGTATCCCTGTGTTTGCAGCCAATCGCTTACAGAGATGGGCTTTTATCCTTTCAAACTACAATTTTGAAATTAAATTTGTGAAATCAGGGGAAAATGTAGCCGATTACCTATCTAGGGTGAATATTAATGAAAATAGCGTTCTTAATAATGGGCCTATAGAATCTAATGATGTTGGTTATCTCAACTATGTACACGAATCCTGTCCGTTTATCGTTGATTGGAAGAAAATTAAGTTAGAAACTAGAGTTGACCCCGTTCTAAGCAAAGTTCATAGTATGATAATGAATGGCAACAAGTTGCCTTATAATGATCCTGTGTACAAACCATTTACGAATAGAGTAAGAGAGCTCACTGTAGATCATGGCTGTGTTATGTGGGGTTATAGAGTTATTATACCTAAGAAATATCATAAGGCTATTTTACAAGAATTACATGCAAATCATTTTGGAGTAAATAAAATGAAGGAGCTTGCTCGCTCGTACTTCTGGTGGCCGAATCTTGATATAGAAATCGAAGAAATTGCCAAGAACTGTAATGTATGTTCTAAATTTAAGAATGTTCCACCCAAATCAGTGTTGAAACCTTGGCCTTGGCCTAGGAGAGCTTGGACCCGTATACATGTTGATTTTCTTGGGCCCGTCAGTAACAACACTTACTGTTTTGTCATCATGGATTCAACATCCAAATGGATTGAAAACTTTATTGTACATAGCACTAGTACAGAAACTGTTATTAATAAGTTGTCTGAAACCTTTGCGCGATTTGGGTTACCTCGGTTCTTAACATCCGATGGTGCAGCATGTTTTACAAG
Source organism: Neoaliturus tenellus (assembly GCA_030545055.2). Taxonomy (NCBI): domain Eukaryota; kingdom Metazoa; phylum Arthropoda; class Insecta; order Hemiptera; family Cicadellidae; genus Neoaliturus; species Neoaliturus tenellus. The sequence continues at coordinate 106,728,254 of CM061531.1, read as the reverse complement.
TGAGTCTTTTCAAAATTTTTTGAAAAAGTTAGGCATTCAACATTTAATGGGTGCCCCATTCCACCCTCAGTCGAATGGAGAGGCAGAAAGTGCAGTTAAAATTATTAAAAACTGTATTCGCAGAGCACCATACAACCCAAATGGCGCAAATCTGGCTCGCCATATAAATGATTTTCTGTTTCAATACCGTAATACGGTACATGCCACGACTGGTGAATCACCTGCTAAGTTGTTGCTTAACCGATCTCTTAGTTGTATATTTGACTTGCTAAGGCCAAACACTGTTGATATTGTAGAGAGAAAGCAAGTAAAACAAATTAAGAATTACAAAGGTAAAAGAAATAGTAAATTTGAAGTAGGGCAAAATGTATCTGTCCAAGATTATAGGGCCCATCATGATAAGTGGCAAACGGGTGTAGTTTCTAAGGCTTTAGGATCACAAACTTATAGTGTTCAAACTTCTGATGGATTAGTGTGGAAACGTCATGTTGACCAAATTTTACCCGGTAAGGAAGTAAATGAGGTAGAATCTTGTTCAAATAGTAATGTTGAAAGTTCCAGAAAGACTAATGAAATAGATTCTCAAAATGTTTCAAATGATCAATCTGTAACAGTAACTAAGGAAACCCCTGTGGTGTCTCCTAAAGTTAGGCCAAAAAGGCAAATTAAACCACCTAATCGGTTCTCGCCTTAAGTATTTTTTTTCATGTCTACTTTTTTTTGCCTACAATGTTAATTGAGTTGTTAAAATTGTTTCATGTCTGAGAGTTTGAGCTTATGTATCTATATATATATTATCTGATTAAGACTTTCCGGATTTATTGTATTTTTATGGTAGACCTATGTTTATTGTATTTTCCCAAGGGGGAAGGAATGTTATAATGTAAAGTGAACCATATGTGGTTGTAGGGAACACAGTCACTACTGAAGGCTGTGGATTACAATGGTGTGTTCTTCTTCTCCCTTCCTATTAGAGTTATAGTTTAGCTAGCACGAGATGTGTCGGGTGTTATGTCTACCATTTGTATAAAAGTATTTTTTCAAATCCAAATAAATCGCCATCCAAAAAAAAAGGTCGATGAACACAATTATCAGCCTATACTGTCATTAATGAAGCAGGTAGTCTATTTCTTGGTTACTTTAAATTTAAAGATTTTTTTTTGCATGTCATAACGTTCTCGATTCTCATACTGCTAATGATTCCGGGAAATGAATGATGGTGGAATGAGGGAACCATCTGGCAACCCTTTATGCAAAAATCCAAACAAGTACAAATTATAATCTTTAGGGGAGACAATGAGTTGGGACCCTCGCCATCTTGGGACAAAGGGGAGGGCAATCCCGGGCAGATATTTGCTTGCTAATGAGCTCAAATTTTAAAACCTCCCGAGTTTAAAAAAATCCTCAAAACCTAATGACAAAGTCATTTTTCATTGGATTAGTAGTTTGACAACTACTTCCCTAGACACATGCTCGTAGTTGCTTTTAACCTCATATTTAATTAACTGAACTTGTCACAATTTTGATATTGTAATATTAGATTACGTAATTGAAATGTACGTCCTTCCTTAAGATTTATATATTAAGATATATATTTCAAGATATGTATTAAGAGATATAAGATAGATATTACTAAGATATATATATATATATATATATATATATATATATATATATATATATATATATATAGCTATTTATAACGCATGACTTTATGACTCAGTCAATAAATATACCTAATTTGTGAAAAAATCCAGTTTTAAGAACCATTGTATTTGTCTGTGTGTCATAATATCTACGCTTGAGACATTTTATAATTTTTTTGTTTAGGAACGGTCCAAGCCCCAGTCGTTTTACTATATCGTGTTGTTAAGATAGCATCATTAATTAATAGCCCAATGACAAATGGCATCTGGGCCCGGAATCGAACCTTTAAAAAGCTACTAGCTTATCTCAGGATCGAACCGTCAATTGTTTGATTCAAAGACGAGCACGATAACCACTCAGCTGCCCAGCCATTCTTTATTCTTTGTTCAATCATATTAGGTTCACATCGATAAGAACTAGTCAGCACTTCCTGATATCCCGCATTTTTTTATTACCCGTACTGCTTGTTGAACTTAAAGTGATATTTCATGATAACATTAAGTAATAACAAATTAGCAAAAATTTAATATGGTAAATAAAAATTTCAATTATATTCTAGAGAAACTACTGGAATGATCTCAATAATTTGAAAATTACTACTTGAAAATTATAAAGTAATAATTGAATTAGGAATGGCATAAAAGCATAAATTATTATTTATAATAATGTGATTGAATATGAAAGTTGTATTCTGGTTACATGGATTATCAAAGTGAATATAAAAGTAACCAAATGTTACTCAAGTTTTTTCATAATCCTTCAGATGAACATTTATTTATGTAATCATTCGATTTTTTATTATTATGTTGATAATAGTAAAACTATTATTTTTTTTACATTTTAGGTTCGATGCAAGCTACTATTGTAATAGTGTTCTTAAAGTATACTCAATTTTTTTCAACATTTGTATAAACAATGTACAAAATCTATTGGCTCGAAAGTACAAACTATTGAAAATCATTAACTGTTTTCCTTTAACATAATTTTAGAAGCATTATACAGGGTGTTTACCACACGATTTTAAAATCACATCAAATAATATATTATTTAAAATATTAAGTTCGCAAATTTACGTGTGTCAATTACAGTTTCATATGGCTACTCTTCGTTGAGCTGCAAATTTTCAAGTAGAAATATCATTATTTCACATTTTTCTTCCAGTCAAGGGAGTGTAATGGAAACAATTGCAATAATAAGCTTCTCAAGTAGAGTCTTAGGTCAAGGATAATTTTACTATGTTATTTTATGCTGCCGAGAATAGCATATCCGGCGTGTGATGCCTGAGGACTCCTCGATTGTCATTGTTATTATCGGTCGGTTTCTCTCATCCTGTCATGGGCACCTTATATAGGACCATATCATGATTACAATAACAGACCAAATCTTATGACCTTCGAGTGACACTACCAAATATATGGCTTGTTGGCATAAAGCAAAAAACACCTTGATCTTAATTGCCTACATGAGAGGTTTATTGTAGCAACTACTTCCTTTTAGTAGGAAAATTCAAAGTGCTCAATTGAACTAAAATTATTGTAAAAAATATTGAACGTACCCTATCAGAACATACAAATATTTAAATAATTATTTTTTCAGTATGATTAAAAAAAAACTTAACATTTGATAGTGCTTTAAACACTTTGTATTTTATTTGCTTTTTGTTAGGATCTCTGGGACCAAGTGGCAACAAAACTCTTGGAAAACTTTTATGAACTGGTTATTTTGACATACAAAATTAATATTCTGTTGGCTTTTAAACCAGAAAAAACTATGAATTTGACGTAGTACTTTAGTAAGTTTTATAAAATGTTGAAATAAAATATTAATAACAATTCAGCTCTATCTACGTACATTCTATACTCGTATTAAGAAAAACAACCCCTTTAGTAAAAGCGGACCAAAAACGAGCAGCCCTGGAGCTTAGAATCGGCGTGGCGGAAAAGAGTTTGACACCTCGTCGAAACCAGCTACCGAGTCATTAATTCGTGTAAAATGAAGTCAGTCAACGCGAACGTTTTACAGAGGTAGAAAAATGAGAACGGGAAGATTTAAAAAATGATCGGCAGAAACGTCGGTGTCGGGAAAATTAAACGATCGGTGTCCGAGCACAATTAGCGTCGTACCTGCGAGGTTGACGCCGTACCTTGCGTTAACGGACGGGAGACGGACGCTAACGTTAGTGTTAGCTCGGGGAGGGACGCTCGGCCATTTTGTCGATCGCTCGGGGAGGCGACGCATTATGCGATCGCGCTGCCGATATTTTACTTGCAAATCGCCGGATACTTGAGGGCGTGCGGGAAAATACAGTGTCAAATATAGACCAAATATTATTGTTGGCGGAGTAGGGGCTGTTGTTTTTAGCCAAGAGAACAGTGGCGCCGCTCTTTATAGTGGTTCATCTCGTACAGTGTGAAGAATGGCAGGAAATTATCGAAAATAGAGAACTAATATTTCCAAACTGGGAAACTAAAATTCAGATTATTTAGAAGTGTGTAACCTGTAGTTTTAATAAGAAACTTTTTTACTTTCCTTTACTTTTGTTAAGCTTATCATTAAAAAATATGTAGTGACCCTAAAATAATGATTTCTAATGCATAGGGAAATTTAATAATGATTATCCTTAATGAAACGAATTTATTAAGTTGATTTTAACTGTAAGAAATTATATTAAAAATACAAAATATACGGTCCGTAACGGAGACGTTACGGTGTTAAACATCATACCTTTCAGTGAGCAATATAATCTGAAAAGACATGTATTTGGTTCCGGAACAATAAACATTGCCGATAAGTGGTGGAAACGCAAACCAGAGGGAGAAAACACAAATTACGAGGAAATTATTGAAAATCCGTGACCCTCCAAGTGTTGAACTCGCCTTATTCGACGGAATCATTAAGGGGCGTTAAGCGCACACAAAGGCTTCAAGCAGGTGCTTATTAAAGCCGTCAAAAGCGGGTGCTTTTTATAAAATATCGACCAATGAAAGAACCCCGATATGAAAAGACGCGATGAAAGCATCCACCGTGAGTTTTGATTGGCCAGTCCACCTACCTGCAAGGATGATTATTTAGCTCGGATAATAAGGACTACCACTCACTTGGCGCGACTCTCTAATTAAAACTGGATGAATGCCCGCCAAAATAGGTCCCGGCCGAAATTGAAAATCGGCAATAATAGCACTTTATCAAGAGTAATCAAACGGCGGAATTGGCTGAGATAGATTTTTATTATAATTCTTGCGAGGGTGGCCGGGCTTCCTCAACCGTGGAGATTGGTTTGCCGGCTCAATGTGGTTTCCGAACTTCAAGGTGAGATGAAATATTAACCTAAAAAATCCTTTCTAGGTCTACATCAATTTTTCAATCAGACCCTTAAATATTCCTTAATTTGTCTGATTTTGTAAAATTCTAATAAACTTTAATAGTGCTACTCCAAAATAAGTATTTGTCAATACATTTTCAATAGTTAAAAAGTAAACTATAATATTATGAATTAGCCTCTGGATCACTATATATCACTTATATTTGCATATAAGGGATTAATTTACCTTAACCTGTCAGTGATCCTGTTATGGTAGCCTACTAGAGACCAGGGTTTTGAACATCGAAACTTCTTTTTTCGCCTTTAAGAACCTTAACGTACCATTTTCAAGTGCTTTTGTTTTTGTGTATTTATGCGTCTGTGACATTTTTACAAGTGTTTGAAGGGAACGGTGTAAATCCCCGTCTCGATACAATATAATTTTGACGCGTTTATAGCAACATTCATTAGCTAAATGAAAAATGAGGAAAAGGGTCAGGTATCGAACCTTTAAAATCCACTAACCTTTCTCAAGGTTGAACCAGCAACCCGATACACTGATAGAAGTTAGAAACCTTGGTCGCTAGATATCCATAATAGGACCCTCAACAGGCTCAGGAATCATAAACATTTTGATGCAACTATTAATTTACAACAATTATAACATCTTTTATAAATTTCGATAGTTTTATATATGTATTTAGGAAATAATATTGTAATTTTTAAAGTGGCAAGCGGTAATTACAACAATCATTTTATAGCCAAAACTATTTTAATAAGCATCTGTTAAATTTCGCCGAACCAAGAAGCCATGCAACGGTACTGCAAGGTGATAGCATTATCACAAAAAATATAATTAAGTGTTTCATAATTAATATTAAAGTAGGCTACTTAAGTATTTTAAAATATATATATATATATATATATATATATATATATATATATATATATATATATATATATATATATATATATATCATCCGTCGCAAGCTAGGACAATTTTAAAAGAAAGTTTTTGTTAGTCTGTAAAATTGTAATACACTATGGCCAAATGTTATACAGTGGTCTCTTTAATACAAATTTGGCTTAATTTGAATGATATTTTAGCTGTCTACTTACTTTGCAATAAAACAATGTTTATGGTGATCATAGTGATAAAGAAATGCTCATAAAGTTGTCGTGAGTAGCAGGTGTTGGTGGTTGTTGGTTGCTCTTAGAACCCATCAGCTACACAGTAGGCCTACACAGTGCACACAGCTCGGCACAGCAGCAGCAGCGTAGAGGCAGAGTAGCAGACGTGTACGTTCCTTGGCTGAAACTGTAAAATTGGTTACAGAATTTCATCTCATTACATTTTTATAGTTCTTATATATACTGCAGGTGAAATATTTTACTAAGATTGTGAGAAACATACATCAAAATAAAACTGACCATAACAATTTTTTAATAACCAAACTCTGTTAGATAACTGTGTAATGGTTTAACACTGTTAAACAATTTAAGAGGGTGGCTGCTTTTTAGACTACATACCTACGCGTAGTTTTTTATCATGGGAGAACCATCCTCTTAACGACTATGATTGCAAACCATAATTCCATCATTGATTAATCTACTATAGGAGTTCGAGTCATTTTTTAATGCTTGCGCTAAAGTTTAGGGACTGAATGACCACACTATTAAAATCTGATAATTTATATTAATACGGTGGAAAAATACTCTTTCAAGATGAATGATAAAAGATCATGCTATAAAACACGTTTTAATTTAAGCTAGTTTAATTTGAAGTTTATCTCTGGTGAATTTTTGACCCAGTCTCGTTAACTACCGGCAGTCCCATAGTAAAAAAAAAAACATTAGTCATAAATTATACATTTTATACAAATACTTGTATACAATCTTAGAAAACGGTAAAAAGTCCACATGATGACACGGAGTAATAATTATACTTACTATTAAAATTTCAATCAAAATTATGACATTAAAAAAACACTCATAAAAATATCCACACCAATTTAATATTTTTTAACAGACGATCCCTTTATGTATTTAATGAGGTTAGGGATAGTTAAGATTTTCTACCCTCAACAACAGGACTTATTTTTAAACTGCAAATTTCATTCGGCTGATTCCAATTGTTTTTTTTATCTAGTTTGATCCATACGATGTTTAAAGTATGGATAATCTGCCCCTTGTCCCCCATAATTATAAAAACACTTCTGCATTGTATACTCCATAAACTGTTACAAATCTCAAGTTATGAAACTGTTACTAAATAGAAACTAATATCTTAAATTATCAACAGTTAGAATAGTTTTTAGATATTTTTTTGAAGTTATTACATGTGGTTTTACTACAGAAAAATACAAATAGCTATATGTGAATAAACATGTATACAATTTCTTTTCTATCTTCAGAGAACCTCATCGTATTCGTTTTTTATGGTAAGTGTTATTATTCCAAGTTAGACTATCGAGTAAAACCGATTCCAATTGGTAATTCTTGGAATAGATTATAATTTGAAATTATAATCTCTGTGGTTGTTTATTTTCCTTTATAAACTTCAATATAATTTTTATATATTTTTTGAGAATGATGTTTAAATTTGGTTCAAATACAACAGTTTGGATGAATTTATTGAGATAGTGAATATTGCTTTGATAAACTTTCTACAGCATGCAACGTTTTGTTGTAATTATTATGTTTGAATCGTCAGCATAAGGTAGGCCCTACATGTTAAAATAGTTATTTGAGCACATTTTTTACACATACTTCGCATAAAAACAGGATGGGTTCGAAAATTGACTGCTCGTTTATAACTTCTCATGTTCTAACTGTTGTTTTTAAACGAATTCTTTCGCTTTAATTGTGTGCAATTAATACATTATCACATACTAATACATAGACTCTAGAATTTAAAAGTCATTAACATCACTTGTTGAATTTCCCAAAGCATTTCTTATGTTTAAATTTTTCTGTAAAGCTTACAATAATTTCAATATGTTTCTTAATTGTTTCTTGAATTATTGACAGAACAGTGATTTCTTAGTATGACTTATAAAAATAACAACTTCTTATTTGTAAACACTATTTTTCTTCTCGTTTTGGGACTTTGTTTTTCATTTTGTTAATAGTTTAACCAATCAATTTCGTTCTGTTTTTTTTTTTTTTTTTTTTTTTTTTTTTTTTTTTTTTTTTTTTTTTTTTTTTAACTGAGTTATGCTTTTAAAATGTTTTTTTTCTCAGTATATATTCTCACGAAGAGGTGTGTATGAAGCAGTCAATGTATTTTGCAATATGGAGCAAAATTGATTTATAGTTATGAAATGATAGTTGCTTGTAGTTTTTTTATAGATATTAAATTCAATTTTTTCTTGTTGAATCTTATGAAAATAAATACAATGTACAATTTTTGCTGGCATTTGAATGCCACATTATATAAATATCTTAAATTGGTATAAGTAAGTCATAAACACAAAATTTTAATGACGTAGTCGGTATTTTCAAAAAGATATTTAGTGAAGATTACACGAATACGAATAAAAAGTTCCAATGAGGATGTTTTTAAATATGTAAATTGCTAAAACCTAGTTCAAACGATGTATTCAACATTACCGAACTTTCGTTAGTGAAAAGTAGTTGAAGTAAATTTTAATGAAAAAGTTGGTAGTTAGGAACACAATTACTGGGCGCCGGTAATTTATTTAGGCGGCCATCACGTCCCGAACTTCGCTTTGCATTCTGGCCGGCGAGGCTGGAATAATTTTAGAGGGAAAATAAAACATTCGTGCAGAAGCAAATGAGACGAAGTTAATTATCCAGGCAAACAGGGCCTTGCAGAATAAAAAGATAAGCTGCAGAGGTCGACCCGGCAACGATAAGCTGAAACTCGCCGTACAGTAGTAGCGTACATTAGTGCTGTTTTCATAAAAATGCTTAAGTGGTGGCCTTTGTTTTATAATGCAAAAGATTTGAGCATAGGGTATTTAAAAATTGTATTCATAAAGTACACTAAAGCTATGTAGAGAAATAATATGCCTAATGAGAAAACTCACAAATTCGTTTCGGATACGAAGAATAAACGTGTTTGAAATTTGAATCTTCAGACTTCAAACAAGTAATCAAACTCGAAAATGTCTTGGTGTATTGTTTCGAAGGGATCTTTAAACCCCTTTGGATTTACAAATGCACCAATGAGCCTTAAACTTCAGTGATTACAAATAAAGTATCAGTATCTTCGTTAAATTTAGTTCAAATATGATTTTGCTTACTAATATTCGATTTGAAAATACTTATTGTGGAACACGGAAATCGTTCTCCTTTCTACAAGATCAGATATTACACAACAATTGACCAACAAACAGCTAGCTCATACCAATGTAATGTGGTCTAAACTTTATCAGTTTTTATTTCCAAGTTACCTTATGACATGTTTCAAAACATGTAAATTCAATGGTATGTTATATTTAATACTGTAATAACATGTAAAAAGTTCAAAGTTAAATAACAAAACACTTTAGTACTAAACAAAACCAGCTTGCTCTTTTATGTGGAAGTTTGTATTTACTTCCTTTCATAATCTTTTTCTTCGAAATAAAAAAGTCAAATCAAAACAAAATATCAAATGTTACACAAAATACACGATGTAATATTTAAGCCAAACACAAATTTCTCTTTTACTAAAATGTTTAATAATTAGAAATAATTAAAGCAACAATACTCAAAGAAAAACTTATTAATCTGCAGAACCATTTTTTTATAACTTATGTCACGATATAACCAAATTTACGACTCTGCCTTTTTCTAATTCTGTGTATTAATTAAAAATCAATTACTACTAATAATTAATATTAATGTGTAGTATGCAGTCTCCGATTTTATCATAAAATTCATTTAGGATATTATTTTTAAGGGTTTTGTAAGAAAACTTTTGCTTTTAGTATCAACTAACTACTTCCATTTCAATAATTAATTTACAACAACAAAATCATTTAGTAATATTTCGTTTTAAATGTAGGCAAGACCAACAACAAACTCATAAGGTAGTTGCATAAGGTAAATCATCAATGCTGGTAACGTGAATAAAATGGACTTGACTAAAATAAAGCCACAGGTTCAGCAGGGAAAGTTATATGTAGTTAAAGGAGGCCATACTTACATAGACCAAACTAATATAAATAGTATTATTTATTGCCAAAACGCATAGTAATGTGTTTACAAAGACATTTTTATAAAATATTTTCAATAAAATACTGTGATGTCTACAAACAGCAAAACCGATTTCAAGTGTGTTTCAGTCTAAAATTTGCACACCAATTTTACTTTATTTTATTTACCAATGAGTATTTATCATTATCCTGCAATTGTTAAAGTGAAAATAAGGGTTTTCCCAGTTGCATGCATATCAAGTATGTGTAATGGAAGCAGTTACTGCAATAGTCCTCTGTTGTAGGTGTACCATTAGATCAAGGTAAGTTTACTATGTTATTCTACGCCACCAAGAACAGATGTCTGGCTGGTGATGTAATGTCCGGCAGGGCTGCTCGATCGCTATAGGTTTCCGCCTGTCCTTCTAGACCTCATATGTCGATTTTAAAGAGGGTTTTATCAGGATCAGATCCAACACTATAGCCACCGAGCACCCCCGCCATCACCACATTGCACCACCAACTGTTCTTGATTAAAGATATAAAAGATTAGTTATTGATTAAGATACCTGTCCCTGTTCTAGGTTGCATAACATAATATACAGTAGTAAAAATATGCTTAACCTTTAACAGTTGTAAATATTGTTTAAGTTGCAAAATGTAATTTTTTTACACAGTATTGCTGGTCAACGATAAATCGATGAAGTTATGAAGTATGAAGGAAGTATAAGTATGAACACCTCATGAGCGTTCCGTTACGCTCGCTTGGCCGGCGTTGTCCCAATAGTTTGGCAATTAAATTGCAAGGAAATCTAAAAAAATTAGTTTAATGTAGTATGGCGGGATGTTCGGAGGGTCAGCCAGTGGAACAGTCTATTTGTGGCAACGAATGTGTGTCGGGAGATCCCGGGGCACCCGTCACCCAACGCGCCCCGGGAGCAGATAAGCCTGACTGACACAGCGCCATGCAGGTACCGCGCACTGCTGCCAACCTTACACATGTATTCTGCCCTCATTCCGCCCTCACGTTTATTTGACTTCATTGTTGCCGAGTCACAGTTAAAATGGTTATAAAGGTCTTGTGTAGAGAGCGGTTTATTGTAATACTAAGTTAGGGTAAAATTTAAATGTGATTGTGAAAAAGTATTGCTTGGGAGTTTAGGGCGTGTTTGGAATGTAAGTTGAAGACAAGTTCATTTGACAGTCATGAAATTCATGGAATTATTTTTCATAATAATTGATGTAATATATATACAATTAACTGATTAGTTCAGTAGTTTCTTTCTCACTTTATGACAATGAGTCTGTATCGATCCTCTAAAGAGTCGATTATTTGCTAGTTGCCATTTTTTATTGGACTATCATTTAATTCCGTACCGTATATAGTGCCTATAAAATATAACATTTTAAAGTAGATACCAGCCTGTTACACAAAAATTGGAGAACTTCTTTGGAAAATTGTGGTTTTTTATAACAACAATCTAAAGGAGACTACGTGTCCTTGAAAAGAAAGTCCAGAAACTGCCTGTTAGAATAAAAATTGCATAATCGTTTGTTGCATCAGTGTAAAAGAAAATTTTTTTATGCAATTGGTCTAAATCAGACTAATGCTTCATTTTTTGTAAGGAATTTTATGAACATATACATATCTTGAATTAAGGTTCGTCCCATATACATTTAATGGATAAAGAAATATTAAATATCGTAAATTGTCATAGATGGATGATATCGAACTCAGCTTTAATGCAGGGATGTTTTTACTTTCTTAATAAATAAACCCTCTAAGGATTTTCGTTAAACCAAAATGGAGAACGAACCCCGCCTTCATGATCGAGTCGACATTTAAGCGCGGGGGAATCGTATAATGTTACCAGCCAGGGGCAGGACGGGCTCGTAAAGTTGGAGGGTGAGGTGAAGGATGTCGAGCTGGGGCAGCGGCAGGGGCAGCGTCCCGTGAAGGCCCCATTGTCCCGGGGAAGAATACGGAGCACGATAAATACGAGCGCCGGTGTGAAATATTGGGGAGATATTTCAGACTCCGGACCCGCGGTAAGAGGACCGTCCCTTCTCATATGTCCCTAAATTGCTTTTTGATGAATATCTCTACATTTTTCCTATTATTCAGCTTCCTTTCTGACGTTTCACTAATGCGCTTTCCGAGGACGCAGTTTCCCCTCCTTTCCTGCCATTAATTTCTGAGCAAAACCCGCTCTCCCTGGCCGGCAAAAGATAACGCCCCGTCGCCTAATGTAATTACAAACTTTCTTCCTAATTAATGCAGCGCTTGCTAAATCCACTTTGGGATTATATATTTTGTGACTTTTAACTAACAAGCTCGAATTTAATGTTGCTTTTTATCAGCTTATATTATAATGAAAGCATGAAATTTAATCTTTTCTTGACAGCGGAAATTTGCTCATGAATGTTGTTTTAGATTAATTTCATACTTTTATTAAGATTTTAAGTACATAGATATAGTTTACTACAAATTTATTTTACTCTAATGATGCTAAGCATCACAGAGCCAACTACATACCAGCATTACAGTAACATATAGTTACATTTAATTGATTAAGAGTATCACTGCATCAGTCTATTCATGAAGCATAACAAGAGCTAAATTTCACTCAGTAAAAATAATGCATAAAATATTTCTTTAATTTGCACTAAGAGGGTTGTAAAAATTAGTCAGGATAATTATGTCTAGTTTAAAACATCCAAATTTAATTTTAAATAACTTCCATGTAAAAATCAATTATTGGAATTTTAAATGCATCAATAATTATATCTAAAATGCCATAATAACATTATTTTAAAATGCTATATTAACTTCATAGTAAATCTATTGTATATTATACAGGGTGTTTGGTAGTCAGTGTCAACAATTTTAAGGGGTTATTGTGCATGTAAAATTTAACAAGAACACGCAATTTAGGCAATTATATCTTGCTCCACCTTCCAGTAACAGTCATTTTTCAATTTTTTGAAATTGCTCGACATTTTCCGACAAAGTCTCGTTTTTCTAATAATTTACTAAACTTATTGGTACTTTTTATGACATTATTAGAATGCACAAAAAATTTTCTTTTAGAATAAGTGCAGTGTTCCCCAATTAAGTCCTCTCAAAGCCATGTAAAAATTACTTAAAAAGAAAATTTGTGAAAATTGAGAAAAAAGGCACTATAATTTGCTGAAGGAATTTTTTTTTATACTTCATGCTACAAACTGTCAATTATCAACAAAACTTCCCCACATTCTACGCTTTAAAATGATATACTATAAGAGACCTTTGCTAAGGGGAAGGAATTGGCATTAAACATAATTTTGACCTGTTCTTCATGAAATAATACAAATTTAACCTAGATATCTTAAAAAAACTTCATTCAGGGGTCGTAATGCAATGAATTCTTAAATAAAACTTTATTGGGGTTTCTCAAATCATACAAAACATTAAACGCCTTAAAATTTAAAGATGTCACAAACTATACCATAAAGGTCGCATATAACTGAAGATCTTGAATAGAGTTTTTGTTAGAAGATTTGAATTAAAAGTTTTAAGTGCCTCTCATTTCTGACTCGGTCGACCAATTGAAGAGCGGTTCGTGGCATTAAACTCTGTCAAACAAGGTCTTTAATTTGATGAATTTTACATATCAACCCATGCTTATATTTAAGATTTTGGACTGACTCCTAGTAGAGTGACCATTCCGAAGGTTGTGGCACAGATAAGTATGTTATTGTCATCAGTGATGATTTATGGAAAAGTTGGTATTTTTTATCTGTTGTGGTGTAAAAGTTATTAAATGAGTTCCGTATTTAATTGTCACCTTGTTTAATGTGTGATTATTTCCAACAATGATAATTATTTAATAAAAAATAGGTCAATTGTTATGTTTAACGCCGATTGTCGCCCCTAAGGCAAATAGGAACTGCCACTTATAGTACTTTGTTTTAAAGCTTAGTAGAATGTGGGGAAGTTTTGGTGAAATTTGATAGTTTGTAGCTTGAAGATAAAAAAAATTCTTCAGAAAGTTGTAGTAATCTTTTTATTAATTTTCCAAAATTGTGTATTCTGGTATATTTTACATGGCTTTAAGGGGGCTTCATTGGAAGAAAGTGCACTTATCCTAAGAGGAAATTTTGTGTACTTTTTAAAAGTGTCATAAGAAGTGAAAATAAGTTTGGTAATTGGTGATAAAAATGACAATGTCAAAATGACAATGTCGAGAAATTTCTAAAAGTTGAAAAATGACTGTTACTGGAAGGTGGAATGAGATATGATTGTCTAAATTGCGAATTTGTGTTGCATTTTACATGTAGGGGGGGGGGGGGGGGGGGTATGTGTGTACCCCTTACAATTTTTGAAACTGACTACTAAATACTCTATATAAGTAGATGAATAATCCTACTGCTTTTAAAACTAAGCATAGTTATTATGTTAATAACCAGATAGCATAATTGGAAACTAAAGACAACGATATGCAAGACATAAAGTAATTGATAAATTTATTATACAAATAAGTTTTCTTATTATGTACAGTGTAGCCTAGTAAAGAATTGGCAGATTCCCAATATTAATGTGAGAAATTTACACTCTTAGTGCCATAAAATAATCAAAAATAGAATTTTTTTGTTTGCTTAATTGTTTAAGTATATGTTTAAGAAAATGACGAATTTAAATTGTCAACACTACAAAACTTATCAACTTTGTCTATGTATGCATACGAGACTCGAAAGGTTTTCAGTTGTAATCAGAAAAGCCTCACTATGGCCACCGTTTAAGGCCGTCAGCAAGCGATAAATCATTCTTTTAAGGCACACATGTTTCTCATTTATGGACAACGAATCAACATTGCTCAAGATATTTCTTCGTTAAAGGCCTATGCCGTCATTTCTTCTTGACTTATTTTTCTTTCAATTTTAGATTAGTGGTCAAAAAGTTGTTTGCTCGTAATTTATCTTAGTAAACATTATGCAATTCATTCATCAGTATACTTCTCAGTCTTTCATAATATTTACTGAACACAAATCTTAAGTCTAAGTTACAAAATTCATACCTATACCCAATCAATTTTTTCTTGTCATACGACAAAAATATTGGATATGCAGAGAAGAATAGAAATTAGAACCACCTTCGAGAGTCTATAAGATTCAACTTCAAACGCTCCTGAGGAAATTTTAAAAATGATTAGCGGTATATTGATTTTTTAGACACCTGTAGTGCAGTAAACGATGTCATATAAAATAATAATAAAAATATAGTATGGCTTTTAGTGGAGGGTGATTAACTCAATTCTCCTTTCCAGAAAAACTGCTCTTTTTTGTTTTCGGTGCAGGAGGACCACTGTCTTAACGTGACTTAAGAACCATGGGCCGAACGATCTTTTTATCTTCTAGCTGGGAATTGAACCTGGTTTAAATAACCCAAAGGTCTATCACTGAGCTATGATCGCTGCCTATTAAGATCTATTACTTAAAACATTTTGAACTGTGCATACATAGTTTTTGCCATATAGTAAAAATAATACATATACAAATTAATGATAAAGTGTATCAGGTTTCTTTGGAAGTTCTTGAGGTTGCAAAACATAATTTTAATCAGTATTGAGATTTTTAGTTTATATTCATTTATAAATATTTATAATATTCAAATTATATATTACAAATTGTGTGTTCATACAAAGAAAATACAACTAGAGTTTCCATTTAATGCAAACGGTGCTCCTTAATTTGCTGAATGTACCTTTTAATCTGCCGAATTATGAGTTCGTTTCCCCCGCTAAGTCAATTTGTGATCGACCGCTTCGTCCAAGTCTCTCTTTTTGATGTTTGAACAATCGCTCCGTTTCTGTTCTTCTAACACGTTTGTGAGCTCCGCCTGTTTGAACGAGACCTCTTTGTGTGTGGTGAGGACCAATATAATCGCTTAATATGGCTGAAACCGTGTAATCTGTTGATATCAGTGGTCACTGGTCACTGGGCCCGCTGGCTAAAGGAGCGTCGATCATGTAACATACCGTTTTTGTAGCAACTTAATATACTGCTAAAAAATTGATGCAATAAAAAATATAAAATTTTTAGATTTATAATAAGGAAATGGGTCTATAATAAAGCATACGTGCAAGTATAGTAAGTGCAGTACAACAATAATATACCAGATTTTACATATCTATTTACCGACTTTGGTCCATAGAAAAAAAAACTAATCGTTAAAGTATTTCACGTGATAGTAGGGACTTTTTTATAATTAATGTACACCATATTGTTTAAGCTCATTGAGATTCCTCAAGTTTTTATGTAACCAGCCAAGAACATTAGTATCAAGATGTGAAATTAATTTTGATATGATATATTACAAACATCATGGTATGATATATGGTAGTTATTTGGTATGAAGAAAGAGCTTTGTGATTGTGGAAGCACCCAGATTCCAGGTCATCTAGTGATATGTAAAAATTATGGACGGATATTTTACTCAGTAAGAATTTTTAAAGTTGCTGAGTTCTGGGAGGGGAATGTATTAAGGAGTTTCTCTGGCCACGTAAAGTAAGAAATCCCAACCTTGATAAAACTAATAGTGTCTTAATTTACTAAAATAAAGATTTTAAAAGAGTGAAATTCCGAATTGCATATTCTTTTTTACTGATATCTCAAACAGGGATCGAATGGTTTATTGCAAAAAATATTACATTCCCTGCCTGAGTTTTAACAAAATTCATAGTTGTAACGACGACTTTATTTGGAATAAACAATGAGCTACTATTATACTTAAAATTTGAAAATGTTTAAGGATTATAAAATCAGTACTACTAGTTTACATGAACCGGCTTTGCTAGTTTTAAGAAAACCATTTGAGTCGTTTAACAAAACTTAGTAATTTAATTGCGAACAGTCGTATATGACATATGACAACAACAGTTCTATTTTTTCTGTTAATTCTGCTCAAGGCGCAAATTCTTTAGGGAATCATTAAAAATTTAACGACGTTTAAATCAATTATTTTTGTCAGTTGATGTTGAAAGGATATATTGAGTGATTAAATGCATATAGAATGACAGATAATAAACAATTATTTAGATACACAATTTTTTGCAAATCTTTGTACATATTATCGTTTAATGTTTAGAAAACTTTAAAACTTTATAAAAATCTCTTGTTGCTTTAATTTATTCTTAAAAGTGTGTTTTATTACACATTTATTGTATTTAATTAAATTTTTACTATACTAATTAACAAGTTTTAGTTTGATTTTCAATGAATAGGGATAGAGATTAGAGATAAAATAATATTATAGACTGTTACTCTTATTAATAATTCAAATTAACAAATTAAAATTCGTTTATTTTCACATCCGATCTGTTAACATAAATTGTTACAAATTTCGTGAATTGTCATTTTCATAATTACATTTAATCACATTTAAAATAAAGTAATACTGTATTAACAAAATGTTTGATTGTCAAAATAAGTCCCTTACGACAACATTTCATTCGAAGAAATTAGTTTATAAATGAACATGAACAATTATGTAAAATAACTCATTTATACAATAAAAAAAAATCATCAATTGTAAAAAAAGACAGTGATGAGCCATAGTCTCATAGCACGTTTAAAGGAAGGCAATGAGTTTATCGCTCTTATATCTGCTGGTAATTTGTTAAAGAACCGCACCCCACTCAAAAGCTGAAGTTCTATGGAGAGGAAAACTTAGCATTGATCCTTGCCTGGTATTAAGTCTGTAAAGGTCAACAGTTTTGTTAAAGGATGGAATATTTTTAAAAGTTAAAAGTAGAACATCCTGGATGTACAGTAAAAATACCGTAAGAACATTATTTTGTTGAAAAATTCTCTTACAAGGATGCCGTGGGCAAAGCGCGAAAATCGCCCTAAGAATCTTTTTCTGGACTTTAAGCAGCTTATCCAGTAGATGAGAGCTCCCCCATATTGCAATTCCATATCTTAGAAGGCTTTCACAATAACCCCGATGAACATCAATTTACCCGATAACAAATCTCTGTGCTGCAAGTTTTGGTTTCAGAATTCTAACGGCAAAAAGGGCACAGTTAATCCGGCAAAAGCAAGTTTACAACATGAAGTTGCCATGAAAAATATTGTTCATAACAATCTCCTAAAAACTTGAAAGAGGTAGTATTGTAAGGTGAGTATAGTAGGATCTGATGATTCCGGTTAAGTGTGAAATTGATGGAACTAGTTTTGCTGATGTTCAATAAAAGACCGTTAAATTCAAATCAATCCTTTAATGTTGATAATGCACCTGATGCGTTTTCTTCGAGGTTTACAATTCCTCCCCGAAACCAGAACTGATACGTCACCAGCCAATACGTTAAGATGTTTCTCTCTACATGAGGTCGTTAATGTATAAGATGAAAAGTAAAGTAAAGATTATGCAGCCTTGAGGTACACCTAGGTCAGTTGGTTTATAGGAAGATGCACTATAATCTAATGTAATCCAATGTAATCTAATAATGTAATCTAATATAATCTTATGTAATCTGGATTCTAATGTAATCCATAACACTATAACTATAAATTCAATCTTGTCATTATTATTAATAAACCTTTTTTAGTTATGATTGTTAAGAGGCACTATTAAAGTCATTATTTCTTAAAATCTTTCAAAATAATTTACATATTTGTTTGTGTTTGGGAAGATATATTACAACGATGTATTTTTAAGAGTAGATAGGAGTAATATTTTTTCCATGACGTTTTCTTTTTAGCTTTCGTTTTGTGCTTACAGCTATTCAACACGTTATTTTAAAACTAAAAATATCTTGTGCTAACCCAACTTTCAATTATACCTGAAAGGGATCAAAATGTTTTCTCTTTATCTAGAATTTACCGAAGGAAACGGACAAATGATAATTTTCCCCGATAGTTTTAACCCCTCCACCCCCCACCACCCACGCGTTGTTTTGTATATTTTTTTTTAGAATTCTGATAAAGCTTATAATGAAGATGGTATTCTTAAAATTGTCTCTAATCATGAAATACATCAAAAGGTACTTGACCAAGTTGTTAAGTTTTATCTACATTTAAACAGTCTCCCTCATTTAGGAACCCCTCTAAGGTTTTTCAAGCTTAAACGCAATGCTTTACTAGAAATTGAATCACAACAATTATATTGTTTATTTTATGACATTTCAATCTACAATTTGAATTAGTGTTCATAATAAGTTTGGATGCATATTTGTTTTGATCTTCTTGTATTAGTACGTTGTAGCTACAACTTAGTCCGGTTATCCTCCTTTCTTTTGTTTTGTATAGCTAACTAAAATTGTTATCTACTACGGTACGCAGCTTGTAACAACTAACAATTAAATCAGATTATTTTTAATGTATATTATTAATATACTTCCGTAAATGTACAGAAAAAAGTCGTTTTAGTGATTAATTTAAAATTTTGCTATATGTTTGCACAAATCTTTTGCCACTGACTAAATAATAGTTAATTAATAATAGTAATAGTTTTCGAACTTTTTAGCACTATTCTATTGGTACTATCAATACCCACTTTTTGCGAGGTTTACTTTTATTAAAATAATTGATTTTAAGTAAAATTAAGTACTCTTCTTACTTTCTCATTTTGAATGAAATTACTAATATACCTGGACTTTCTTCGATCAAATCTTGATCAATAACTTTTTTACCAATTACACCATTGGTTTAAATTTTTTAAATGTTTAAATTACACTAGAGTTGGGTGAAAATGTTTGTCTGCATGATTCTAACAAGTAATTTGTTTATAGTATTATAGATACAAATGGTTTATGTTGTAATGTATAGCCACTTTGATGATCACCCCGCTTTTCAAGAATGTTTTTCGTTTTTATAACTGTAACAAGTTTTTTTAAAAAAAAAAAAAGTATTGTCTGATGATATATATTATAAATGTATTAACTAAAGCCAACCGAAATTCTTTTATTCATTAATGTCTATCTAAATTGCGATTTTTATCTGAATTTTGATTCTTATGGCATAATTATGCATTGCATACAGCAGTCTCTTAATTGCTTGAATACACGATTAGTGGCCCACTTCACAGAATATTATTATGTCTGCTAGATGTATTAGTTTAATATTCTGATCAATGCATGTTATACATCAATATGTTTAATCAATATGTATAGTTCTAGTGATGGGGCATTGAATCAATGGAACATTTGTCAATGATATATTGTTTACTAAAAGTTCTCTAAAATTGAAATTTTAGTGTGATTTTATATTACAATCTGCAAAAATAGTCTAAGCATTCGTTCAATTAAAAAAAATAAAAACTGCCTGTTATAACAAAACCTTAGTACTATCTTTGACTACAGTACAAATTTATATTAATCTGTAATATTTGTTAAGCTCAAAAGTACAAGAGTTATATGACTAAGTAAAATATTTAACGAGTTATAAGCATAGATGAAATATAATTACTGAGATTTACGAATTTACTCAGTTATTTCTTACTCAATCTTGGTTTCATTGTCTTGATAGTTAAATTTACTGTATTTCGTAAAGTTTCATGAACATTTACCGTTCACAAATTTGTGCTTTTTAAGATTTAAAATATATATTTTTATAAATACCGGGTGTCCACAAAAGAAGTAAACAACTTTTTTTAAACAATACAATGAAGTTTTAATAATTTGTAAGAGTAATATACACGATTAGAAAGATAAAAACCTCAAGTTTTTTCCTGTATATTACAAGTGCTCAATATGTGAGGCACAGCTTGCTCTAGAGAGATCAATTCTAAAGTCTAATTCTGACCAAACTTGAGCATCAGACATCGCTGGTATTCTGGAGCTCTTCTCTTTCCTCAAGTAACCACTCATTTTGAATTTTCGATGCCAATCGTATATTGATTTTCTATTTGGATGGGTTTTATGATATTTTGTCCAAAAAATGACGTTGAACAGTTGTAGGAGATAAAGTCCTTTCAAATTCCAACACGCAGACTTTTCAGTGAGCGTATTAAGCATTTTAGTCCAAATCAATAAACAGCGACTTTTGCCACATTGTTGGTATTTTTGACCACAGTCAGCTTTGTGGAAAAAACTTAAAAGTATTTTTCGAACTATTGTTACCAACCACAGTGATTTTGGACACGCAGTTTCTGTTAAATTGACGTACAAAGTTGTTTACTTCTTTTGTGGACACCCGTTATATATTTTAAGGAGTCGTGTTTCAAAAATACAAGCAAAAACATTTTAACTAAATACAACAATGCATGATATAAACAAAGTAATATAAAATATAAAAAAATAAAATAAAATTACGTCTATTACCTGAACGAGGCCTGAATCAATAAAATTTTGCCAGACATTTTTAGTTTGTTTTAAAACGTAGAATCCCGGATCTGCCTTGTCAGTTACGACTTTTTGTATCGGACTTCATTTGCGATAGTTTGATAGCTATTTTTGTAATTTGAAGTATTTATGGGATTTGTTGTATCTACAGATTGTAAAAAGTTAGTATTATTATTTGAAATTTTCTACTGGGTCAGAAAATGTATTGAGTCGAGTATGTTAAGTCATATTTTTTATTATATATATATTTAAAATGTTAAAAGAGGTTTACTCAGAAGAGAACTTAGGGGAAAATTCAGATTTGTTTGTAATCTTATATTTATCTATACTTATTTAATACGCTAAGGGTTTTTTTGTCTTGAGAACTCCTCCTACAATTTTCAACCGATTTTCAAGTTTTTGGTGTCGTTGGATAGGGCTTGGTCTGTAGTTGTTTCCGCCACAAATTGATGAGAATCGGACTGAAAATAAAGGCGCTATCCAACATTGAAATCTCAAAATTTCCCATTTAAATAACATTGGAGACTGAATAAAGCATTTGAAACATCTGTTAATAATCAGCTGTAAATACGTGTAGTTATTGGCGATTAAAGATATTCACATTATTGGATTGGTCGGATGTCATTGATTTAGAGCTAAAGTAACATTTGTACCGAATTTAAATAAATTGCTCGATTTCGAGCAACACGTATACTAGTTTCCTTTATTACACGTATTTAAGAGATGTCACATGGGCACTAATATATGACTTATTTTAAATTTCTGTACTTAATCAGCTTTAAATAACAAAATTTCGTCCTTTGATCAACGATCAGTATAACCCTTATGCCTTTATCAGCATTATATAGGGCCTATATATATTTAAACGATCCACCGCATGCAATCAATCGTCTTGATGTCAACTATTTAAAGCTATTTAAAGCTATATTTTATTTTATATTTCATAGAACTTATTTTACCTTGATTTTTGCTAATTGTTAGTTTTTCATCCAGTCAAGTTTTTAAATTTTTTTTCGAATTCATTGCTGGAGGTTAATGGTTGAAGTTATTAAAGAAGTATTTACAATACTTATGTGTGCAAAAAAAGGAAAGGCAAAACCATGGAATAACATGCAGTTTGTAAACTGTAGAAAGCAACTGTAGATCATTACGATTTTCAAGAGATAACAAAGACATGGACAGAAATTTTGTTAAGTTCAAATGCGTAAATTATAAGTAAGCATGGTGAGGGCAATCGGTAAGCAGTAAAAAGGTTGGAGAAAATTTGCATGACTATACGAAATTTTCCCATAATTTGTAGATCTGTATATTTTTGTTGGCCTAATTATTTTAAGACACGTAATTTCTATTACTATGCGAAATATTATATGTTTTTATGAGAGAATATATTTATATTACGTAAACAAGCATGCTATTTATCCCCTTAAAAAAAGAAGATCATACTTATCTTCATTTGATAAACATTTTAAACATAGAATGATTACTTTGAGACCTTCGTAATTAGTTGGATTCTAAATTAATGTAATAATTACCTTTTACGTAAAATACAAAATTTGAACAATAGTCAATGAATTATAAATAAATAAATCTATGAGGACATAAAGCTCTATTAAATAAGGGATGAAATGAATGATTGTGCTTATGTATGACCTGAATAATGGCCAAACCCAGTATTATTGACACGTTCTAGTAACACATAAGGAATACGGTTATTACATTACAAACCGAGGTTATTAGTATCGATGTCAGTGACCTAGCAGAAAAAAAGATTTATGGCGGTTTAAATCTGCTGTCAAGAAAAAACTACACCAATATATCATGACTTTGCTTTCCTGATCTTCTTTCTGGTATCGCCGGACGTAAGATAATTAGAATTTTTTTATATATTTTATAAAAAACGTAATGTTGTGAGGGGAAGAAAAATTCGCTGTATAAGTCAGATGTGAGTAATTGCTGCGATGTGTGCTTTATAATTAGGCCTACATTGCAGCCCGCTCCCCTCGCCGGTCGAAAAATACTCCCATTCGTCCGGATTTTTCCCTTCCGTGGAACCAGACCACGCCCCCGACCCCCCGCGCCCACCGGTCGGTGCTTTCCACCTTCGATTTTTGAGCGTTTTAAAAAGCGCGGGGAAAAGAGAGGCTGTGATTGGTCGGTTGTCTTACACAGATGTGGCAGGGGGTGGGTGCGGGGGGCGCCCCCCTCACACCATGTGCTGGATTCTTTTAACCCTGGCTCTTGAATTCTTATGCAGCCTTGAAACCGCTTGACCACATTATCGGCTATCGTCGTGCAGGCCGGGCTGCATTCTATTTGAAATCATTAACAGGCTTCCGAAACCAAACCTCAAAATGTCACTATCTCGAATTCCACTTAATCTCATTATGTTGGTATTCGTATAATTATTGTATAATAATGTCTGAAGAATTTCGCCTCTCTGCTACCCTAGTTGAACTTCAGTTATGTGAACTATTTTTTAAATGAACGTATCTTTTTGTGCTCCAGCTTTGATATAACTACTTTACATATTAATTACAATTTTATTTACTTACCACTCAGATAATTAGTGAATTACCTCAAAGATGTAAATAATTAAGGGTAAATAAGATTATGTATTCACACAACAATATCAATTTATTTGCAAGCACAAACCGAAAAAAAACTATCTTAGAAAGGTATAAAAATATAAGATAGAAAAATATTTCATTTCTAGACAAACATGCACACTCTTGAGATTACAGACAATGCCCATAGATGTATAATAATAATAGATATTATTATATTTTCTTATTTACAGTACTCAACACATATAAATTCATTTACTCTCCATAGCCGTTAATTTGTACTTCACATACAGGAATTGCTCATAAAAAAAAAGAAAAACTGATATGTGTTTTATGTAAGTGGGTCTGAATAACATGTTAATTATGTAGTAAATGGTAAAAAATCTTATAGCATTATTTAAATTAACTGTCTTTGAATTAGTTAAGTAGGTAAGCTGTATGTATAAGATTTAACTTTAATTCACTGTAAATAGTAAGCAGATTAACCTATGTTTGTGAAGGATATGTAGTAAAATGAAGCTTTACTTAATTGTACGTAGAAACCTATCACAAAAAACAAGCTACAACCCGTTAAACGAACTTGTGGAAATATTTTTATATTGCAAAAATCATAAATGAAATAATAAAATACATTTTAGCATGTATATTTACAGTAAATTCGTCAAATTATTAGTTTTTAAATAATTTAAAGTAAGCGTTAATTTTTATTTTTATCCAATGAGTTATTTATGTGACTGGTCAGGAATAACAACTCTACTAATTGTGCATAGTTTTCGGTTTCAAATATGTTTAAGGAATGTTGTGTTTAACAGCTTAGATAAAAAAGTACGACTGTTGTAAACTTTTTAAAGATGATTTAAGTAAAAATGTAATTGAAGCCTTCACAAGCAGAGTAATACAATTACAATACAACCAAATCTTGTCTGGTAGAACATCTTACTATTTTATTTAGTAATGAAATTACCTCCAATGGCTAAATATTTAATAAGTTATAGCTCAATTATTTAAAATAATTACCAAGATCCTAATGGTCTCAGGCTTGTGGTTTATAACCCTTTTAAATATTGTATTAAAAATCAATGTAGAATTATACTTCCCAAGCATGTAAAGATATGAGCAAATTAATAAAAGTTTTAAACAAATTGCAAATAACCAGTTTAAATCCATGGTTATGCTATCATGCTATTCGTTAGAGAAATCTAATTGTTTAATCTGTTCAATTGCAATTATTAAGAAACAAATACAATAATAAATCCAAAGCACATTCTAAGCTCAACTTTCATAGTTAACTCTATTTTAAATGAGGTAGATCGTATAGTAACTATGTAAGGTATTAATTACCTTGATGTTGGTCTCTACATAATAAATGCAGTTTAGTTCCTAAAAAAATTTAATAGAACTTTTTTAACCTGCACATGGTAAATTTATGTACATCTACAAACAATACATACATAAAAATGAGCAAAAAATTGTGTTGCTGGTAAATTATTTTGTAAAATAATTAAAATAATACTAAAGCTTTTTATCTGTCTCCTTTATCTAGTGTGCCTCTGCTAAATAAAGAAGAGAGATAAAAATATTATATAAACAATGTTATCACATAATCAAGGATGTTTAATTAAAACACTATAATTAAAACCCACAACATTAAGTGACACAGACAGAAAAGCTCACACTTAGCACACTCCACACAATTAATTATAGCTAAAATATTTGCAAAAACATTAAAAGCAGGGTGAGGAATTCGGTAGGATCTTAAGCATACAAAGCAAATTTACTAAGCAGTCTAACTTAATTAAATCAACCACCAGGAGTAAAAAGCAAATAAAAATAATTAAAAGCTTAAGCTTAAAACTAAGCGGGTGCGAAGCAGGTAACACTAGCATGCTGGTCTCCCATAAAGCCAAGCGGAAAGCTGAAACCCAAAAACAAATTATTAAGCATACGTGATAAATATACAATAATAAAAAGGTCAGAGAAGTTTTTATCCCACATCTTAAAAAATACACAATTGTCTTAAGCCAAATTCCAAATTTATTTAGAGACTATGGGCTTTTACATGTAATCAGTGTAGCGACCATAATTTTTTATGGGAATCATAGAACCCATTATTTATGTTACCAGTAGAAATTTTTACCTATCATTCCAAACTTCATAAACCATCAAAGACTTTAAGATGTTAGTAATTTTACATAATTTTGTATTCATATAGAGATTTCTACGGCATATCCTTTTAAGGCAAGTTATCAAGAATCACATTAGGCTACATAAGTTATCGCCACTTGTCACTTCCCCCTGGGCCACCATTGCCCACAGTGAGCTAGCGACTCATGTGCGGAGAGAAGGACTTGTGAGCAAGTGAGGGTTATGCTCGGCATCCAGCATGGCCGCCGCTCATTATGCGACGGGGGTGGAGCTTAAAAACTCCGGCCGGGCTTTTTACTGTATTTTTCATGAGAGGGCGGGGAAGGGGCGCGCATGGCGCGATGGCGCCGCGCGGGACAAAAAACGAAATCACCCTCCGAAACAAAGGGTAGGAAATGAGGGGTAGAGCAGCCATACATTAGTGGCCGACTGCAATTAAACCACCCCTATTGTGCTTCAAGATAACATTAAACAAAACTCGAGGTGTAGGGAATTCAGCAGTAGATGCACGATGGGCGACTTATCTGGCGGGATAAAATAAAAACCGGGACCCGGAGACGGACTGGGTCCTCCGGGACCGGGACGCCGCTGTCACGTGGGGCAGGATGAATAAACACCGACGGCAGTGGCATAGCCAAACAGCGATAAATCGCTATCGAGGACCCCTGTCTTGTTGGGAGTGTTTATTGTGAAAAAGCATTTTAGCAATTTAAATTTAGAAAGATACAACTAAATGGATATTTATTTTAAAAATTTCTTACCTAGTTACTCTCCTGGTTGGCAATCCACGTCTTCATTTTCCTCCTGCAGTCTCCCTCTCCTCAAGCCAGGTCTCCGATATTTTACCTAGAATGACGCAAAATTAGTTTGACAATAGGCACAATAAGGATATTAATAAATCCTTTGTATAATTTTTTTTAACTTTGTGACAAAATCTTTTAAGTATTAAAACTTAAGTAGCCTAATAAAGGAATTGAAGTCAATCACCTTCAGAGAGAAAACAAGCCATGACAGCTATTTGGCTTGTTAAATATTATAATCCGTCGAACAGTTAAAATTTTTAATCCAGTCTTAGCTATATTTCTGACATAGAATCAGCCAATTTTTTAAGTTTCACAACTTAAATTTTTGTAACATAGAATGATTAAATGTCAATACACACGAAAACAGTAATATTATTGAAAGGTTAAAAAGTTAATTAAGCATTATGTGTTTGTAATTTTAAAGTCTTCAGTAACAAACCAAATCCCTGAACGTTCAGGATAATTATCCTCTATAGAAAGAAGAGTATTCTCTTTTATTAATGAACTACTTTTAAGGAGCATTCTTTTTTACTGCTTGTGTATCGGTCTAAGCACAACTGGTGGGAAGCTTGTGATTTGTGGAAGAGTCAGTCACTGGCCCAGAGAGCAGTTGATCGTTACCTATCACTTGATTTTGCCTTATGTTATCTGTTGTATGTCATGTCAAAATACAATAGTTTTCATCACTAGGAGCAAAAGTGGCTCGTTTTTACGCACAATTGTGTTTTAAAATCGATTCGCAGTCGAGGTTTTAAAAATGATTAAGCTCCAAAAAAGATACTTTTGCTCCAAGTAATGAACACGTTTTTTTTATTTTTTTTTTTTTTATCAAAATACGGTACCTATTATACTTTTAAACGTTGAAAATTGTAACAATAAAGTTGTATTTTTAGGTTTTATATACAAAGTAATTAACAGACAGTTTACATTTCTATTATTTACATGTTATAATCAAAAAGTAAAATTTTACTATTTCTTTTATCTTAAATCAATGCAACAATAACAAGACTTGGTATAGAAGTAACAGGACTGGGACTTAAAAAATATCGCAGCTGATTTTATAGGTCTAGGAAGAAGGTACATTCCTTGAAGTTTAAATCGGTTTTGAGCATATTTGCTTGTGACTAACAACCTGCCTCACGTTGGTAGCATTTCCAGCATGGTTAAATCAGTAAATCATAGTAAGCTATATAAAATAAATTTATAGGCTAAGAAAATCTGAAGGAGTATCTTACCAGGTTAGAATACATATATTTATTTACTAAAAAGTTTTCATATAAATGACGATTCACTTGATTTCTCTATTTGTCTTATATATTTTGTATCTTAAAATAGAACAAATAATATCGATATACTAATAATATAGCGTTAAAACTTTGTAAATGGTGATTTGCAGGTTTTAAATGATCAAGAACTGGCGGGAAAGCCGGTTGCCTAGCAACACCACAACGCAGCTTCCCTCGCGTGTTCGGCTGCAGCCAGACGTTACACACTACATCTCCGCACGCTCCGACCGATCTGATTTATATCTTATCATTATTTATTAGAATTATTTTTCCTAATAACCTATCTAATGCTGAAACTCCCAACACATCTACATAGGCTTAATAGAGTACTTGCATATCTCAAAAAATTTTACCTCATGTAATTTAAAAAGGTTTACAAAATATAATTACTAATTATATTTCCCTATGGAGAAAGTGAAAAATTGCTAATTGTTATATATAAAAAATCAATGTAGTGTAAACAATTATAAAGGTAAAACCATAGAAATGTTCAAACTATTAATCCAACAAAAATTTTAACATTTGTCGACGAAACGAACTTCATTAAACACAAGGTAACAGATTAAATGTAGTGTACAATTAAAAAGGTTTGCTATGACTACAGTAATATGATAGTTTAATTATTATTTCACAGGCTGATCCTGGATACCGGGATAACGTGATGGCTCCGCTAGAGGGACTGTCACATGATCTATCGCACGTGACGTCACACATGTGCCACTGTCACGGAAGATGATGTAATGGAAGATAAGGCCAGAGTTGTGAGTTTTCAAGCGAGATAGTCACTAATTAATAGTAGCTCTCCAACTGCGGCTGAAATGACTATCCTGTCCAGCAAACATGACTGAGTTGGGGACAAATCGTAGCTTGTAGGTACCAACAAAGTCTTTTCAAAAGTATATACTCATGAAAACTGAATGTTTTAAAATTCATAAAGCAAAAATTATTAAATATTTTGAACACAATTATGTTGCATCTTTACCTTGTTTTTATATGCATCAATGGTAGACTATTTTCTATGTAGAGATATATTGATGACAGATAATATTGCAATTTGTAACAACCTGTATCATATAGTATTAAATAGAAGTATACGTAAATTCATATCAAAATCCAGAAAAATGAATCGTTTATCGTAGGCAAATATTCATGGTTAAACCTCATATTTTTAATATTCAGGTTGACAATGCTAATTAATCCTTATTCTTTCAATTAAAGCAGGTTATATGCTTATTTTATTCCATACGCACATACCAGATGTCCACAATTGATTACTAATATTTCAATCATGTCAGTGATTTATCTACCAACGAAGTTTCTAGCCGTATTGGTACATGTAGTAAGTAACAACGTTTTTCATTTATATGCTTATTTTATTCCATACGCACATACCAGATGTCCACAATTGATTACTAATATTTCAATCATGTCAGTGATTTATCTACCAACGAAGTTTCTAGCCGTATTGGTACATGTAGTAAGTAACAACGTTTTTCATTACTAGTAATGTTTGCCAACCTTGATCATTATCTTCAATATTACAACCCAAAAAAATTATGTCTGATGGTAAGAAAAACCTGTCTTGTGTTTTGCAGAGACTTAAACTTTATCCAAAGTAAGCCGCAATTTTGAGGGTATACAACACACAACCTCTTCTTGCCAATCACTTACCATCTATCTAATTATAAATGGTAATTATACGAGAATTGCCATATCGGTGTAATTTATCAATATAATTCCCTACATCTCTGCCCTGAGACGTCCATAAACATTTAAATTGGTGTTTCGAAAATGTTTACAACTCAGACCAATACTATGGTCAGTTCATTTTCTCGATATAATCCCTTGAGATTTCTTTCTGTGGGCATACATGAAGAATATCAGATTAGAGTATGTTTAGTATATAAAATACGAAGAAAAATTTTATTGGTCTTTCTTAAGGTTTCCGACCTTGTCCCGGACATGCAGATGGCAAACAATGCAACGTCATGAAAAAAATGTTACATACTTATGGTTATTTAAGGACCAGGGTGGGGGTGCACCATTATACTGGAAATGATGCCTAAATATGAGATGGAGGTTATCTGTTGTAGTCTTCGTCAAAACTACTGCCTGGCCTGAGCCAAAAGTTTTGTGTTTGCAAAAAAACTGGCCATTCATTTTTTTACCAGGCAATGGCTTCAAATAAAAAAAGCCGTAACTATATTTTTTTAATTTTAAGCCATATATTGAAAAAAACTTGGAAAAATGAATGGCAAAACAAAACATTGTTATTTACTTAGTACAACCAAGTTGGCTAGAACATCAAACGTCAAGAAATTTATCATTGGTTTATAATTGAAAGTTTATTCATCATTTGTGAACACCTGGTCATTTTAAGAGATTGTTGACTGATAAATCTTTAGGTTATAAGTGTTTAGGTAAATTTAAACTTGCCATTAAAAAAAAAAATTAGTTATGTTAAGTGTTTCTATAGAAGTGT
Source organism: Neoaliturus tenellus (assembly GCA_030545055.2). NCBI lineage: Eukaryota > Metazoa > Arthropoda > Insecta > Hemiptera > Cicadellidae > Neoaliturus > Neoaliturus tenellus. The sequence goes on along the minus strand of CM061531.1, from coordinate 106,697,561 downwards.
AAAAACAAATTAGAAAAATAACATCCAGTTATGCTGAGTTATATATTTGTTATTATTGTAAGTCAGTCTTTGAATTAACAAACAAATGTTTACACATTGTTTATTAATTTTATTTAATATAAATAATGATTATAATCTATCACAAGTGTTATAAACGTTTCAAATTTTCAAACAATCCCATACTGTTTACAACAGTATAAACAGATCAATACTTATTATTGCGCCATCTCAATTACTTTTCTATATGACTTACTTTAAAATGGTACTGAGATAAATTAAGAATGAACACACAAGTTCACATGTTCAATACAGACTCCGGGGTTTGCTACTAGGGGCGTTGGTGTCGCCCCTGCTTTGCTCTCTGGCCGCTAGAATTCACTGTTGTCATGAATGTAAGTTAACAGCTCTGTGAAAAAGGTAAAATGATATCTTTGTATGCTTATTGAAATTTGGAAATTATAATAAAAATTTTATAATAACCTGGTATTTAAATTAAATAAACTGTCACAATAGTCACTTATTGGGATTAATTCATTTTTATAATATGACCACACACTTCAGTTAAGGAATGATACAATTTTTGCAACTGAATATAATTGGGTTGAGCGGAAGATAATTCAATTGCATATACTAATGTTGTGAGTAAATTTTTGCAGTTCAAGTTTACATTGTGAATATTTAGGTATTCCGTAAAATTTTAATACTTTATAAAATGGTAAATATTATACGACACTTCTTAAACTAATGCCGGTGGGGCATTACTTTTGCTCGGTAAACTTGTACAGTTCTTCATTTACCAGCTAATTTGTCTTTTTTGAAATATTTTTTTGTTTTCATAATAAATTGCATTTCTATAAATTTTATTTCCATTCTTTTATTTGATGTTTATTTATCTGAAAATCGTGAATCTCATTATAAAGTACGATTAAAAACTGATAGATTATTTTTATTATAATATCATTCGGTAATTCAGAAATGGTTATAATAAAAAACCACATGTTTCTATTAGAAAACTTTGTATGTACTTATACATGTATGTACTTTTTCATCCGATTAGGCCAAAGTAAAAATCTTTTGATCTCAACTAGAGATTATAACAAAATAAGATTTTACCTAGCATAGAGGCCTGAAGCCTGAATATATATTATTTTCATCCCAGACCTAAGTTATTTGTGAAATATGGAAACAATAGTTGGAGGAGTTTTCGAGATTAATGTGCATACATACATACAAATATACTTTATTACTTTTTTTAGAGTATAGACATTTTTAACTATGACTCCTTCCCTTTAAAGTACTTCTTTTACTTCTAAATTTGAAACAATCTACAGCATATTGATTCCTTCTTCTGATTTAATGCCTGCATACTAATAGTATCATGTATTATCACTAATTTTTACAATAATTTACTTGTACTTTTTTGCTGTAACATTAGTTCAATGTAGGCTATTACAAATCTTTTCCTTATTTTAATAAAGTTTACAAAAAACTTATATAGTACGCAATAAAAATACTATATTACGAATTCACTTAAATATTTAAGGTGATTTTGATCCATACAACTGCTAAAGGTTATTAGGTAAATTGCACGAAGTAACTTAGCCTTTTAGATGTATTAGCAATCAGAGCACATGTGATATATTAAAATGGCCAGCTCGGAGCTACGGCGGCGTTGTTAGCTTTGGCCCAGCTAATTTACTAACTTACCCGATACTGAAACTTGATTAATAACCTAGTTTTCCCGAAGCGACTCAGAATTGGCGACGATCAGTAAATGTATAACTGGAGGTCAGTGATTACGGTGCATTTAGAAATTGCCTTGGATTCGGCGATGGCCAATTGCTATAACATGGACTATCAATGTGATTGGGTCTATGTGATGGGAGTTGCTTCTAAACAAGCTAGCGGCTGTTTTAACGTTAATATTTTAATTATATGTATTGCTTATTTGACTGAATTGTAATTGCTAAAATTTAGCTAAAATTACATTCGGCCAATAGTAATTTATTTCCATGTCATTAATTCTAAATAATTATATATAAAATAACGTATTCAATAAATTAAACATTGCACGTTTAAAGTTTATTTTCTAAAATCTCTTCCTGATAGCATACATGTCTCTTAATGATTAACCTAATAAACTGGGAACCAATCGCCCATTATATTTAACAACTTTTGATAAGGTTTTCTAACACAATATTAAAATAACACAATTTATTTGTGAAGTATTTTTTCAAATTAATTTAACCAAATACTAGCAAATACACTTTCGTTACTTAAATGCATTATTTAATAATTATAAAAGCTTTCCACATCAAATCGAATGTGTTGCACACTTCTGCCCCAATAAACTTCAATCCCACCATCAATATTCCTTGAACGGTATCTAGAAGCTGAACAATGAAACCGCCAGATGCCAACCATCTAATGTTGGTAATGCTTGGCAGCGCAGTTCGGCTTGGCTGCATCAGTCGCTCTGATATTGTTATTTTAGATCCTAATACACCATCAGCTTCAAGGTGCTCCTCTCCCCCCCCTCGTCCTCCCGCTTTACTCACATTTACACGGTTTATTTTCTCCTCAGGACGGGCGAGCAAGGGTGAATTGCCAAATTACCCCTCACCCCCTCACACACCAGCCCCCCCCCCGCCCACGCAGCCTGGGGCTGTGGCGTCATTAACGCTTTCCTAATTTTCGAAATAAAAATCAGTGAAATGGGTTTTTAATACAATTTTGCGGAGCCCACCCTAGGGGCGGGATCGAGTCGCAACTAGGTTATGTGACCCTTGATCCGACCAGCTGTGGTGGACGAGCCACCGCCTAGCACGTTCCAGAAAAATAAAATTGTATAATAGTAGTTTACGCGACGATTGTAAAGGTGGAATACATCGTTAAATACTTTATTTTGTAAAACATTTTTACAGTAAAGTAATAAACTTGTCCTAAGCTTAGGCGGCCACCCACCTAAAAGTGGTATCACCCGATGCCACTGTCAATGGCATCGTCATTGTCACTGTCATTAGATCACATTCTTTTCAGATAAGACACAAGAAACGTGAATCGTAATAGAACAATCAGCTAATGTGTAAATTGCAGGATTTCCTTTATAACAATACTTCCATCAAATGCAGAGCTCTCTTTAGTCTAGAACCTTTGTTATAACATGACTACTGTATCATGATGAACTCATTATGTTTGTGTTTGGTTTAATAATGTAGCTCTTTATGACTTACTTGCAATGTCCTTGTCTGTGCTTCTGCAACGGTCTTAAATTTAAAAAAAATTGGAATTCATCATTAATCTCCAGGTGTAAGAATCAGTATAAAAGCTAAAGAACATAACTAAGCATTTTTTCTAAGATATTTTGTCCTACGGAAGGTTTAAAATTAATTGAACCGATTTATTCGTAATCATAACAAATATACTGGAAAATCTTATCATATTATAATATAATTTTGTAAGGATAATGGAACATAAGCAAACCGAGTCAATATTTAAAATTAAAATTAAACTAACGGTATTTATAATGCAAGGAGTGTAATGTTTGTTAATTGGTGTTGAAGCACATGTTGAATAACATACAACATTAAATAGTATTATATATTATCTTGTGATTTAATATGGTTAACCAAACAGACCCTCATTTTGCAAGGAGACAGTTGGGTTGCGGTTGACGTTAGATTTAGATTTGACTGTTTTAATTCAAAGATTCGATTGAGTAGAAAATTAAATACTTCTTACAGTATATGTTGCACAGAATATTTACCTAGTCTACTTTAGAAGTATCTAAAAAAGTAGCATATAATACTAAATTTAGATGTTAAAACATGAAATCATATTTTGTAGTTCATTTGTATAATATTAAAACATCCATTCGTTCAAATTACATTACATTAATACTATAAGTGGTAATTTAGACTTTGGAAAAAGTTCAGTTTCAAAATTGAAAAATATTAAATCAATTCATAAGCAAGGCATATTATTACAACCCCTTTACAAAATAAATGAGCATACAAAATCGGTTGTAATTGCTCAATTATAGACCAGTATTCTATTAGTAAGTATTGAACTTATTTATTGTCAAACTTAGTAGTGTTTCGTTTTCTAAAAATATCAATCAATCCGACTTTTCTTCATAATGCAAGTTAACGTAGTATTGCTTTGAAAGTAATTTTTTACACTGAATGGCCAAAACAAAATTTTACTAAATACTTATAAGTTCTGAAACATTTTAATTGATTTTAATATTTACTTTAAAATAAAGAAGTTGATGAAATTACATAACACTTAAACTAAAATTAACTTCACCATTGAACAAATACAGTAGCAAACTACATTGGACCTCACCACAAACATCTTCCAAAACTTATAAGTTATATGCTAGGCCAAGCTTATGCTAATTATGTGTATAAACACGATTAAAACATGTATTTTAAATATTGCTCTACATTGGGTGAACTACTAATAAGAGAATACCGTACCTACCTTTAATCCTCTGTGTTTATCTAGTGGATGTTTATACAAACTTTGAATTCTTAGATGTATAAATCTTTTTTAATTTATGTGTCCAAGTGTCCAAGCATATTAAATGTTAATCTAACACCATTTGAATTTCTCACAATTATACAATTAATTAGAATCGTGTCACTCTCACTCCTTAAAGGGACATGTTAAGTTGCATAGTGGAGTCCTTCAAATCCAAAGACTTGTTCGGTTTAGTGAATTTTAGAACTAGGCGAATATTGTGTGTAACAATATACAGATTGAATATATACGTAATTAAAATTACGTATGTTTGAGTATATTTAACGTAACAAATCTTTTGACTTTCATGTACTGGAATAAAAATCTTGAAATTTACAACCATCATTTACTTCAGGAACAAAGCAATTATGAAACCTGAAACTAAAAAGATCGATTTTCCCATAATTCAATTTTGTTGATTGCCTTAATATTATTCTTATGTGGAAAATATTTAGTGAGATTTTTAAAATCACTTTCTTATCTCTATATTACATATTATTTTACTTTTTTACGTCACCTTGATTGCTCATTCGAAGATGTTGAGAGATATTTATATTTAATTCATGTTTATATTGTATATATTTATTTTAAGTAAGACTTTATTTGTTACTTGTTGTCTACATACAGGGGGATGTATACGAGATCCTCCAATGTTATGGCTTATGTTCTAGGTTATTGACAAAGACCAGATGACTCATTAAGATCATCAATTGATAGCCCAAATAACAAATTAAGTTGCGTCCATAGTTCACAGCCCTTCGGATTCAGGAAGTGCCCGATTCCCTACCGCGACCCCTGGACAGGTTGTCGGGTCGAGGCCCCGTCCCGGGTGTAAAGGTCGAGATTTCCTAAACAGGCCTCTCACTTTGTACCCTCGCGCACGCGCCGGGGCCGCAGGTGTCCCGTCCTGGGATGAAAAACAGCGCCCTAACAGCCGGGGGCAGAGGTCGGGGCGCTGATGTATACAGAGTCATCCGTCCTGCCCGGATAAGAGGACCATCAAATCGGACACCTTGCAGGCCCTCGTATTTCACCGATCCGATGGTGCTTGTCGCGAATCAATCTCCGAAATTGTCCGAACCAGACAGATGTTCATCAGTAATCTTGCCTGCAGGTTCGGTGGTAAATCATACTTCTGAAATGATTCACCTGAGTTGAAAAGGTTCATCAAAATGGCCTTTCTGAAAATTGATGGTTTATTACGGTTTTCCATCAAAAATTGCTTTGTGAAAACTGCAAAATTCTCTTACAAATTATTACAAGATTTATTATGGCACAATTTATTGGCTTTGTTTTAATAAAAGGTTCATATGGCAATTTATTGAAATATGCTAAATTGTCAAGAATAGGCTATCTCTGAGTTCCTTATATTTGATTAGATCAGCTAGATTGATAATCTTCTTTGATTATATCCCTATAAGATCGAACCACACTAGAGTTACCCTATCATAATATGAGCACCTAAACTAAGGTTGAATTGTCACTTAATGTAAGATGAATCAGCATGAATTGCAGTGCAATACAGAATTCGTAACAGTGAATTATAGTATGTAATAAGAAGCGGCATTCATTGCATTAAAACCAATACTCTAATATAATCTTAGTATTTAATCATACGGTAATTATTAAAAGAAATGCAACAATTATTTATAATGGAATAAACTAAGTTTCCTTTAAAGCTTAGTTCGGTTGATTTCATCAATCTCAAATCTTTTTAACTGCAACTAAAAAATATCAGTTTTTTTTTCCAAAAAAGACGAGTGATAGATATAGTATTTTTACCTTCTAGTACCACAGTAACCCGGACTGTGATTGTGATCTTGTCCATCTCCTCGTCCTCTTCGTCCACCTCCTCAGCCGCCGACTCCTCCATGCCGCCTCCTACAACAAGACTGATGTTACCCGTGTCTGATCATCGCACCTGGCACCGCCACCTAGGACCTGTTTGTCTCAGGTGCCGACAGGGATGCTGCGCCCCAGATAGTTCTCACGCTCTGAACAGGTCTTCGCCCTCCTTGACCGCTACGCTGACCACCGCACTATTCTAACGGACCCGTTCTATCTGTTACTCCTGCCGATTCAGATGCTAATGAGATCTCTATAATTTCTCAGGATGCTAAAAAGGGTGAATCGTAGAATTGCGCAACTCCGTGGGAGAGTGGAGATGAGCAATGCATCACCTAGATCTCTTCTCTTGTTCAGTTAAATAATATACATATTGATTTTACTTGTAATAAACCAGACATTATTCGTTACATAATTATTATGAAATATTATAAACTGGGTTGGATGCTAAAGGGGATGCTAAAACTCAATGAAAAAAACATTTTTGTAATATGAGAGTGCCCTTAATTATGTGCTCTTAAATGTACTAAAACCAAATATTCAAAACTAAACATCTCTTTGGTTGGAAATTGTGTACCAATTGAGCAAACGAAACTTGGTGTCAAAGCGGAATTTACAGCGGAATTGTGTACGTGATAAAACCCCTTAAACCCACGTTAGATTTCCCCGTCCCGGAGCGCAAATATGAAACCTTACTAAAGGCAGAGAATTAATGCCAGGCAATATGACTTCATGCCACCAGACTGCTTTTATAACCTAACTATCATAAACAGTCAAGTATGTCGTATAGCCTGTGTGATTAATAATTTCGAAATGGCCAGCCTGGAACTTTGATGTTGTTTAATAATTGCTTCGTTTCAAGCAATGAAGTTTGACTGAACAACTTTCGTTAATTAGTTTTATTTTATCAAATCAACTGAATAACAAGTTGTTGTTTTTTTTTTCAAATATTAAGTCAAACTTTAAACAAAGTTGTAATATTCTATAAATACTGTTATATTATTTAAAGTTTCCTTTGATAAATTGTAACTACGGTAAAGTCTGTACCTTTAGTAAATAAAAAATTTATCTACATGCAAACATTTTTCACGTATTGTAAATTAGGTGTAAGCACGGGGAGGTATGTGATAAAACATATACAAATAAATCTAAATTAACTATTAAATTTTCTCACTAGATTTTTATTCTTATAACAACTATAACGTATGCCGAAATGATTATATTCCCAATTTAATAAATGTTCTGAGCATTTTCATTACGATAATAACGAGATCATTAAAAAGTTGCTCCCTTATTGTTAAATTCTCCCTGTTTTTTAGCTTTCATATACGTCGAAATTGTCTCAGTTAGTAAGAAGTTTTAAAAGAGGACAGTGGACTTATGTAACCCACTTAAGAATGGGAAGTAATTATATCTCTATTATGCCAAAACATTTGTTGTCCAATCTTAAACTTATCTTACCTACTTAGTTTTATAATCGAAAATTCTTAACTTTACTCAAAGTTTTTCTTGTGGTCAGGAGTAAAAATATGATTTATTTCTGGGTTAAACACTCGACGCTTATCACTTAACCGAGGCGATGAAACGAGCCGAAATGTTAATTAAATCATAAAGTACAAAGTAGTAAATCCTTCAGGAACAGTAAACAGCGGGCTTTATTGCCTGTATCGACCCGGCCGGGGGAGGCGGAATGGACGGCGATTTAATTTGGCAAGCAAGTAGAACCCTAATCCCAAGTGGCCCTAAGGAGAAAGAATAAGATAAGAGGGTGGGGAGGGATGAAGGGCGCGTGGCAACGAGGAAGGGCCTGCCCTGCCTAGGAAACACCCTTCGCCCTCCCCACTTGTCTTGGCCAGGCTTCCGTCCCGTCCCTGCTCATTTAAATGTCGGGCCCGGCGCTTCCTTCTAAGTTATGACTTGTCAGACGGGATACATGACTCGGCCTTCCTGCCTGCCAGAACTAAATTGGATCCGAAATGAATTGATTCGCTTCATAATGCACCTCAGACACTGTTTAATAGGCTTTTGGAAAGGTTGACTTGTTTTGTCAGTCCTACTCGTGAAAATGATTTAGGTTTATATCAAATGTATTCATTCCGTTCATTATAAGTTATAAAATATATTATTTAACATAATGTGAGTTTTACATGTCCCCCAATTCCTCCTTTCTGTGTGGTAATGGTTTGACAAATAAAATATAATAAAAGTTTTTAGGATCCTGAGTGCTAAATGGTGTTCTTTATATTAAGGAAGGAAGGTCCACCATGAGATGGATAAACATTTTAAATGCAAGCATTGATTGATATGTGTAGACTGTAAATACCTTAGTAAAGTATGAAACAGCAAGCCTGAAATGGATGACTGGATAAAAAACTTGAACAGTTGAGATGTTTTAGAATTTAAATTTCGGATATGGTTGTTATACAGGGTGTTTCAGAACTCCCTACCAATATTTTAGGGCATTGTTCCTGGGTTAAAAACATATCTAAATATCATATTTAAATTGTCCGGAAGTCTTAAGTTACTCACACAGCCGCCATTTTGTTTTTTACACATAATAATTTTTATTTCCGTAACGGATAGTTGTATTCAGATCATATTTGGTATAAATCTTTATCATACCAATGTACATTCCCAAGAAAAAATTAAATTTTTTCCATTGTATATTTTCAAAATGGCGGCCATTTTAAATTTTCAAACTCAAATATCTCAAAATCGGTAAATTTTATAAAAATTTTACAAGACACAAAAAAGTTGCCAAATTAAAATACCTAACCAATGGTACCAAGTTTGTAAGGATCTGACAACAATTAACGGAGTTATTACGATTTTTCTTCATAAAAACGTGGATTTCGCATTGAATTTAATGCAAATAAGGCCATTTTAACAGCAAAATCAATGTTTTTATGATGAAAAATCGCAATAACTCCGTTATTTGTTGTCAGATCCTTACAAACTTGGTACCATTGGTTAGGTATTTTAATTTGGCAACTTTTTTGTGTCTTGTAAAATTTTTATAAAATTTACCGATTTTGAGATATTTGAGTTTGAAAATTTAAAATGGCCGCCATTTTGAAAATATACAATGGAAAAAATTTAATTTTTTCTTGGGAATGTAGATTGGTATGATAAAGATTTATACCAAATATGATCTGAATACAACTATCCGTTACGAAATAAAAATTATTATGTGTAAAAAACAAAATGGCGGCTGTGTGAGTAACTTAAGACTTCCGGACAATTTAAATATGATATTTAGATATGTTTTTAACCCAGGAACAATGCCCTAAAATATTGGTAGGGAGTTCTGAAACACCCTGTATAAAATTAACTGTAGTGATACTAGAAATAGCACAAATGAGACACTTTTTAAAATCAATTTACTAAGTATTATGTTGCAGAAAATATTTATTTGTACATAAACGCTTTAGTACAAGAGTGCAGGAGGAAATTACGAGCAGAAATTCCGGCCGTGAGAAAACTATACATAAATGATTAAATCCTGATTGATTAAAAAACAGTTTTATCATTGATCAAATAAAATATTTTGCAAAAAAATCAAATATTTATGATTTTAATCACAAATAAAAAACACTTATAATAATAAATGTATTTTCTCAGCTATTATTAGACTCGTTAGAATCCACACTGACGTACCAATTGCAGAATTGAGTGTTCGCACATGGGCAGATGCTGGTGTTCATCCGATCATACAGTGTTATGCGGCAACAAAGAAGGTTCTTTTGCGCTCTAGTTGATTATAAACTTTCAGCCGCTGTGGCGTTGCGTTGTTTGAAAGGCTGTGTTATGTCGGGCTAGCGCAGGTGGTCTATGCCGTGATAGGGCGTTAGAGCCGGCCACTCTATTCCTCGCTAACATATTTATTGCGGCCCCAGCTACCCGGGTTTATTACCTTCATTACTGGACTCTCCATTAATTGCATTCTCTTTACGCCAGTTTTTGACTCCCGTAATTAGTCTACTTGACATGTTCTTCAAGCTCGTGTTTGGTTGTTTGTGTTTAATTCCAACGTAAATGATTGAATGCCATGTTTACCGTCAAACGAAGTTTTAATGTGTACAGACATTACCACTCTTAAAAACTATATTATATTGCTAAGTATTATATTACCCTGAATAGTTAATCTCAACTGAATCTTTAACACAAAAACAAATTCTACAACCTATTCATAGAAAAAAGCTATTAATTTCTTTTAAGGAATTATTTTTCACTACAATTAAAAAATTACACACTTTCATATAGTCTCCCATAAAAAATTTTTGGCCAGCCAATTTTTATCCCGTCCCTTGTAAATTATTTCTTTTATATCTCTTTAACTATGCGAACTATTAATTTGATAACACTTTTAAAACTACACCAACTGTTATTAAAATAATTAATTTAGGATAAAATGGTTCTCGAAGCACTATAGTTTTTCACACGTATACAGCAGGCTGATGAACACAAAACTCTGGAATGGTATAATATAATTAGTCTGAATCATGGTTGTGAAGGATTGAAAGTTTTGGAAAAAATACAATATTGATCTTGTCCTACAGAGAAAATATGCACCGACGACGTAATTAGTATGAATATAGTTGTACTATATAAGTAATACTACTTTCTTTCTTAAAATCAACTAAACAGGTTGTTTCTTATAAATGAAATAAGAATCAATGCAGATTTTTCATTTCAAGTTCAAAATAGTCTACTTATAAAATGAATGTGAAATATCAATTTTACTTAGTCGGAATTGAGCTGGACAAATTAAAAAAGAGGTTCAATTTCAACTATACATTGGTGTGGAAACAGTGACGATTTGTTCTATTCTTATTCTTCGCAAAGACTGTTTAGATAATTTTAATATTAGATAGATTTGTTGAAGTAGGAAACTACCTTCCATCTAAGAAACAATTATTCACATTGTCAATACATTATTTGCAGCAATTAAATTTTCTTAAAATCTTAAATATTAATCCAGTTACAGAGAAATATGGTTCATACATAACAGTTTATAAAAATATTTTCATAATCATAAATGCTATTTTATAATTTTAATTTATTTTCAAAAACAATTTCTACTCCTCAATAAAAACTGTATCCTATAGTCCTATATTTCAATTCTAATAGAACATAATTCACAGTTTTTCAATAACTTTTTTATATTAATACGAGACATTATATTAAACTGTGTAATATAGAACATCATGCTATATAAGTAGTTATCCGGGGCTCTCAGTTGCTGCTGTCACCATGACAAGTTTGAGTGTCCGCGCTACATGCAGTAGTTGCAACTGTACCGTGGTCTGATAGTACGGTCGCTGGAGGGATTACACAGCTTGGGTCGGTCCCTAACTTATCGGTATCGCAGTACCTTAGGCGGGCGTGCTGAGAGCCGTTGATAACCAGCTATTAGTTTATCTTGCTGCCGAACACCAACGCCGCCGCCGGCGAGTCAGCATCGCTGATTTAACGCTCTACCGACATGAAAATCTGTACACACCCACATTCGTGTAGTACTGGTATACCTTACAGGGCTTTAATCTGCTACAACTGAATTTTATGAAGTATTCTCTCACGCATTCGGAATAGTCTCAATTTGTGGTTTTATAGAATAGAAAAATGTAAGTAAAATTTATAGCGTTATTCAATAAACGGTTTATTTTTTAATAAATCTGCAATTGTCTAGACAAACTGATGGCTTTCTTTAAATTGGAAAAAACTTTAGGATAAGGTAAACTTTAAACAATGAGGTAAATTTTGATGTAGAAAAGATCCTTATTAATGGAGGATATTATTCATTATTATTTGAATCATAGTTGACTTGCCTGTTTCCTATTTAATCCAAGGTGTGATAATTAAATGATTTTATAATTGAAATTAGATGATTAGCCCTAAATATCATAAGTGTTTTACTATTAAATGCCCCTACCTATAAGTCTTCTTCGCCCCTATGTCGGAAGGTATTTATCAATTATTGAACGCAATTTTTTTTCCTGTAGATGATATTGGAACCGTAGCTTTCAAACCTGATTTACTGTGAAAATACTAACCGTTCTTGAAGGAAGGAAAATTTGAGTTACAGTATTTTTAGCGTCACTGAAATTTATATTCTTAGATTTTCAAACTTCATAGGATGAGAGCTGTAAAATGTTTTCCGAAACAGGGGAATAATATTTTACTTATAAACCGTACTCTTAACATAGCCCACTGCGCTACTAGCCCTATAAGGGGATGAGAAGACCCTCACGTTCTCAAGTTCTCTCAAGACCGATAGTACTATTTTTGTTTTAGAGTTTGGGAGTTTCTTAAGCGACACTAATGACAGCGATAAACTAATGTGCAACCTCAAGATACTCATGTGCTAGTAGTATAACAGTAGGCCAGAGCTTGCACAGTGTAGGTTACCCCCGGTATCCGGTTCGGTCTCATTGTGTGACCGCCCCCTCAGCGCCCAGGTGACCGTTATACCTCCGAACCGGTCACCACGATATGCAAATCCCGATCACAACTGCAACAATCACTATTTGCAAGTGTATAGCAGAGTAGATCAGTGGGGCAGCGAGCCACGGGGGCGGGGGCCGGCTGGAGGACCAGTCTGGCGTCCTGCCCAGGACCGGTCAGCCTACAGCCTACGCACCTTGACGGGGCGGGCTGGACCAGACTATTGCCCATTGTTGGATATTCATAGGAACCGCAATGCTAAACAGGAGTGCTAAAATATGTCTCTAGTAATGTTGTACGAGGAAGAGGCGTTTACACCTATTAATAGACTTCAGCTGCCAATGAATATTTGAAATTAGTTCAAACACTTTATACAGCAGTTACGAAAAAAATATAAGAGCCCACCTTTGTGTTAATAAGTTAATTGAATCAGGCAATTCGAATGTTGTTATTGGTTCTAGTTTGCCTAATTATTTCTTGATCTCTTGTGTTTATAGAATAGTCCTTTAACTTATTCATTTCTGACTTATTGTTTAAAATAGATAAGCAAGAGGTGTGTCCAAGGAATGAAGGTAAATCCTATTTGAGGTAAATTTTATTTTAGTTAAAGGCTCGATAGGTTTTACAATTTTAAACATTCTAAGTTCAAAAAATTGTAAAAAAGTTTAGATTGATTTATATAGTCTGGGCTGACAACATAATGGGGTTTGAATTAGGCAATAATAAATAATAACTGAAGCTTAATTGATATTCAAAACAGTTAAATAACAGCTTTAAAACAGTCTTAATGTTAATGTTATTCATATTGTGTAGTAACTATTATATTTTTATAATAGTAGTGCTATACAACAGTAATTGCCCTGTTGTGATTTCCTCAACCACTTTCACGGGTGGTGAATATTCACCAAACAGATGACAATTAATAATGATTAGTTTCAAGAGACAACATTCGTTTCTACTACAAAACCATACCTAAGAAACGAAAGAGGAACAACAAATATGGAACAAGGTCACACAAAACTCACACCAAGCAAAGGTTACACGAAAACGTACAAATATTGAAACAGTTTTTTCGAAATGTGTCTAGAGAAATGAATGGAACGATGAATAAAAAATGATTTGTGGTGGCGGGCGGCGCGGGCGGCGGGGAGGGCATAAAAACGTTGCGCGGGTCAGGCGCTGTTTACAAACATACCTTCCTTTCCCTTTTGCAATTTCATTTTTCCCACAGTCGCGTGCCGGTGTCACTTTTATCACTTTTCTGCCACACGTGTTTTCCACATCACTGATGTAGTTTTTCTGTCTGTTATACTTGTAGTAAATTAATTTATGTGCTTTTTTTGTTAATGTGAGCGTTGATGATTATTTTTTATTTAACTGTTTAGCATTTCAGCAAAAAGTTAGAGAAACATGATTTTTTTTATTTTTACGATGAAACTCAGAATAAGTTCTTATTTACTTTTAAAATACAAAGTTGCCAGACCCCCTTGGTACCCACTTGTGTATTGCTGCGTAATTTTATTTTAAATAAAACTAATTTATTTATTAATTTATTTGTGAGACCTTTAAATTTATGACAATGATGTATTTTACAAAACTTTACATTTCAGGCAATACATAAATCATCAAATTATTTTGTCAATATTCTTTCTTCCAGATCTAATTTGAAATATTGCTAAAATACTCTATTAAATATGTGCCATTATTTTTTCCCACCTTGTTATAAAGTTTTTTAACTGTCATGATCATCATATCGTACCTATCCATGTGTTATAGTAAAAGACTTCATTTGTGAATAAAAAGATTTTTATTAACTTGAAAAAGTTATACATTTAAATGTTTTGCTATAACACCTTCGTAAAACAAGACTTATCAAAAATAACTTAATAAAATCGAATAAGCATTAAAACTAAGCAATATTTCAATGGCATTCGTACTGTTAATAATTACATTTTACATAATTAATAAAAATAACTGAATTGGTACTTTTTGCACAGTATTATGCCTAATATGTGATTTAATATTTATGCCTGATAGTGTGTTTTAAAAATCCTATGTAGGTAAATTTAATAGATATACAGCAATCATGGTTTTATAAATTTATTCAGTTAACAATAGATGTAACAAAGACGTAATCAAGATATGTGCACTACTTCCCTATTTGTATAACTTTTGTCTCTCGCAATTCGAGATAGTTTATAGTATTTTACTTATTGATACGACTTAAGTGGTTCTTTTGGTGGTGGCATTTTGATTGTAATATGTATTTATTCGGCATGAAACATTGAACATTCTTCGTCCTTAATTTCTTAATAATTCGGTGTCAATAATTATAGTACAATATTTTAATTTACATTTCTGTTATAGTTTTAGTGACTTGGAGGTAGTTTTTTTATGTTGTTCAGGACGTGACCATGAACTTATGTAAAATTAAAAATACTAACTCAATCTTGGTGTTAATCAATCTTAGTGTTTTTTTATTATTGCCTAACTTATTCATTCTTACATTAACTTAGCTAATTCATACTTAATGATGCATTGTAATTGGGATTTGGGTGTTTTGTAACTAGTACCTGAGGGCCGAGTGTTTGCTAGGTAAACTAAAACTGTAATATTAGTCATAGAAATATCACTTACAGATAGTGTGTTAAAATGTCCAGTGAAAAAGGCTTATTATTTCTTTTTTCAAGACAAGCTCACTCGCCTTGCAGACTGTTTCAACATAAGCCTAAGGGTGCTACACTCTGGTGTATATTTGTTGAAACACATGTTGAATCTGTAAAACGTTTGATTCTAGTTACTTAGTTAACAGCTGTTTTCATAATTCCAACCAATGTTTTTGTTTTTAAATTCAAATGCAATTCTACAAATTGATTAGTTGTTTTATATTTTACATGGCTTTTATTTACCTAAATATTTATAAACAGTAATATGAAGTATGATTTTAAAAATGATAAATTACTTTTACTATACAATAATACCATTTAATAATTTAATAGTAACTATGGCTGTCATGCAAAACCACATGTTTATACTGGAACACGTGTTCTGCATTTCGACAGTTGAGTCAGCTATTTTCGTTATTTCTTTGCTTTGATAACTTATAAGACCAATTTTACAATTTTCAAATCTATACTTATTTAATACGCTAAGGGTTTTTTTGTCTTGAGAACTCCTCCTACAATTTTCAACCGATTTTCAAGTTTTTTGTGTCGTTGAATAGGGCTTGGTCTGTAGTTGTTTCCGCCAAAAATTGATGAGAATCGGACTGAAAATAAAGGCGCTATTCACCATTGAAATCTCAAAATTTCCCATTTAAATAACATTGGGACTGAATAAAGCATTTGAAACATCTGTTAATAATCAGCTGTAAATACGTGTAAGTTATTGGCGATTGAAGATATTCACATTATTGGATTGGTCGGATGTCATTGATTTAGAGCTAAAGTAACATTTGTACTGTATTGAAATAAATTGCTCGATTTCGAGCAACACGTAGGGCCTATACTAGTTTTAATTAAAGGTTATAAAGAAATAAGATTTTTCCTGACATAGAGACCTGTATTTATGTTATATTTATTCCAGAAATAAATTAATTGCAATGTTAGAAAAAAACCGTTCGAGACGTTTTCGAGATCCTTGTGCAAACATACATACATACAAATATACCTTACTCGTATTAGAGTATAGGATAAAAAACTGCAAATAAATTAAATAAAGGCCTGTTTTGGTTTTACTACAAGCAGTGTTTCATATTATTGTAATAGTTTCGAGGAAAGTGATAGTTTGTTTAAAAATTTAAATATATCAAAACACTTCAAATCTTACGATGTGCTGTGGCAGATAGTGGACACATTATTTTGAACCTTGAGTTTCCTTATTAATCGGGTAGTAATAATAATACTTTACAACTGTCTCTCACAGCCACTTACAAAAGTCAGCAGCTAAGGTGAGAACCAGGACTTCCACCTTGCTGGCTCCACATGGGGAGCTAATGGACATGTTCTGCGAACCATTGCTCTGTCCTTAGGTTACTCAACTGCTAAGTACTGTGCTCTGTGGGGCTGAACAGTGTGCATGTCAGAGAGATCGACGTTCAGCTAAACAGGGGTATATGAGCCATTAGTGATACACTCATGGCAACCCCTGTACCCTGGCTCCCGGTGCTGTGTATTATCCCTCCACCTGAATTAGAACGAAGGAATGCACTTATTAGGGAATATACTAAGATCTTATATTCTCCACAGATACTAATCCATCTACCCCATGTGATGGGCCGATATGATGTGATGACACTGTGGACATCATCCCAGGTGACAGACACAAACTTTTATTTCCATTCCGACTGGTCTTCCTCCTGAGTTTCTTCCTAAGGTCGGAATCACTCTTTGCTTACCCAACCATAGCAGTAGGTGGTTTAGATCTTCCTCAGAAGCAGTGGACTGTTCTCAATCGATTCCGCACCGGAGTATGAAGATATAATTATGGGGAATACAAATGGGAAATGACAGAAGACCAGTCATGCGGCTGCGGAGTGGAGTTAGACTATGACTCACATAGACACTGAATGCCCATTGAGTACTTTCCCTGAAGGGTTGATCGGTCTCCATTATACAAGTAAAATGGACTGCAATGGCTTGGCGCCCTGGATTTTGCGTTATAAAGAGAGATCATAAATGTTTATTTTAGTTTTAAATATGCACTGCAGAATATCTTTTATTACTTTTAGAAGATAGTGGCTGGCTTAAAAGCCATACGAAATATATATCGAACATACATATCGTACTGTATTGATTGTTTTTATCATATGCAAATTCAAAGAATTATTTGCTAATGAATGTTTATTTATTGGCAAAAATATTTTTGTTAAATACTATTTACTTTTCTGAAATTGATTATAAATTGTAAATTTCAATTAAAACTAAATAAAATAAGTGTTTGGCAAAAAAACTTTTACTTTTAGCAGGTTATCAACTTTAGTAACAATTTTGTGACTCACGTTTTAAAAGCGAGATTTTATTAATAATTAATCCGTTAATACCATTTAGTAAGTTATCACTGTAAGCAAACACGAATGAAAAGGAATTTCCTACAAAAATAAAAAGGCACAGCAAAATATAACAACAACCGATTAAAAGTAGAAAGAGTGGCCTCGTTTCCGTGAGAAAAATCTAGGTCAGAACTCTTTCTGGCCTCATTTTTGCTGCACAAAGCGAAGCGGTAAAAATGAAATGGGGAAATGGGGATCGTCTTGAGTCCGGGGAGAAGATTTTCGATCAATACTCTCGCCGGGGAGGACGCCGGGCCAGTAATGGCCTCCCCTCGCAATGTGGTTTTAGGCAAAAATGCGCCCCGCCACCCCCGGCCATTTGCAACGAGCGGTAATCTTCTAAGGTCGCCCACTCCCCCCCACACCACCCACAGACGCCGCCGCCCCGCGCCGCTTCTAGCTCAAAATGCAATTTAAACTTGGGACCGCACCACAGCCGAGCTGGTGTGGTGGAGCTGTTGCGGAAAAGCTGATCCGGTTTCAAACGTATCCCGTGTCACAGGCCGCATGCGAGGGACCGGTTCCGGGTCACCGTTGCGAATTAAACTTTGACATTGCCCTCCTGTCCTAGCCCATGGAACAATGAGCTGGTTCGGACTATAAGATAAAAAGAGACAGTTCGTGCTAAAGACGAAACACATGTTGCACAAGTCATCTAAATTGCAATATTTTAACTTTAAATTCATAGCATGATTGTATCAGTTAGGAGCACAGTTCCAATTAATAAAAAAGGAAGCGTATATTTTGCACACTAAAGAATGTTAAACGAACAAATTGTTTTAAAATATGCTGGAAGGACGAAAACTAGAAACCTCATTAAAATTAGGTGTTAGGAAAATTTTAAAATTATAATACAATGCATGTTTTTCAATGCAATTCAAAGAAATTACAAATGTAAGGTTTAGTATCGGATAAATTAAATAGCATGACTTAAATTCTTTTCTAAGCAACGTATTTAATCTGACCTTATACTCAGTCATTCCATAAACATACAAATCTATATCCGTTCGGTGCACTAAATCGGGTCTCACTATAAAAATATACTTTTTTACGATCCTTTTCGTCACACTCTACTGTTTTCATAAAATGTTTTATAAAATAAAAAAAAACAAAAAAAAAACAAACATTGTTTTCATATAAGAGGTTATGCAAACTTCTAGCACTAAACTGTTTATTTAATGTTGCAAACGTGTATTTTGAGTTATATTCGTTTTAATATTTTTAATTTTCTGTATGAAGTTAGATGGCAGATTCTATGCTATCAAGAAAAATATATAAATAGACCGATTAATCAGCAACAAATTTGCAAACAATTCGTTCTTTTTATAAATTACTGGTAGTTTCAACATAAACAGAGCTTTAATTTCAATTTAAAAAACTTTATTTATATAATTTATGGGCTAAACTGATCCTCGTTGTTGTTAATCTATTAGAACCATACTTCTGTATCAAATTCAACTATATATTCAACGAAACAATATATTGATGACTTGAATGGAGTATGTTTTTCACTGTTTGATCAAAGACAATATTATTTCATAGTGAAAAATTGAACGAGATGGCAATTCAAATTATACAGATAAATATTAGTTCCATGGGTATTATATTGTGTTCCACTCTACACATCATGCCGGTTGTCAATGTCTATTAGACGGCACCGATTGCTATACACAATGATGGTTGATTGATGTCAATGCATCTGTCTTCTCACCTGAGCCACTGCCAGTGTACCACACTAAACAGCGTGCCGGTTGTCAATGTCTATTAGACGGCACCGATTGCTATACACAATGATGGTTGATTGATGTCAATGCATCTGTCTTCTCACATGAGCCACTGAAAGTGTACCACACTAAACAGCGTGCCGGTTGTCAATGTCTATTAGACGGCACCGATTGCTATACACAATGATGGTTGATTGATGTCAATGCATCTGTCTTCTCACATGAGCCACTGAAAGTGTACCACACTAAACAGCGTGCCGGTTGTCAATGTCTATTAGACGGCACCGATTGCTATACACAATGATGGTTGATTGATGTCAATGCATCTGTCTTCTCACATGAGCCACTGAAAGTGTACCACACTAAACAGCGTGCCGGTTGTCAATGTCTATTAGACGGCACCGATTGCTATACACAATGATGGTTGATTGATGTCAATGCATCTGTCTTCTCACCTGAGCTACTGCCAGTGTACCACACTAAACAGCGTGCCGGCTGTCAATGTCTATTAGACGGCACCGATTGCTATACACAATGATGGTTGATTGATGTCAATGCATCTGTCTTCTCACCTGAGCTACTGCCAGTGTACCACACTAAACAGCGTGCCGGCTGTCAATGTCTATTAGACGGCAACGATTGCTATACACAATGATGGTTGATTGATGTCAATGCATCTGTCTTCTCACCTGAGCCACCGCCAGTGTACCACACTAAACAGCGTGCCGGCTGTCAATGTCTATTAGACGGCAACGATTGCTATACACAATGATGGTTGATTGATGTCAATGCATCTGTCTTCTCACCTGAGCCACCTCCAGTGTACCACACTAAACAGCGTGCCGGCTGTCAATGTCTATTAGACAGCACCGATTGCTATACACAATGATGGTTGATTGATGTCAATGCATCTGTCTTCTCACCTGAGCCACCGCCAGTGTACCACACTAAACAGCGTGCCGGCTGTCAATGTCTATTAGACAGCACCGATTGCTATACACAATGATGGTTGATTGATGTCAATGCATCTGTCTTCTCACCTGAGCCACTGCCAGTGTACCACACTAAACAGCGTGCCGGCTGTCAATGTCTATTAGACGGCAACGATTGCTATACACAATGATGGTTGATTGATGTCAATGCATCTGTCTTCTCACCTGAGCCACCGCCAGTGTACCACACTAAACAGCGTGCCGGCTGTCAATGTCTATTAGACAGCACCGATTGCTATATACAATTGATGGTTGATTGATGTCATTGCCTCTTTATCCTCACTTCTTCGGAATGGAAGTGGAAATCATGACAATAACAAAAATTGTGATAATATAATTGTATGATCAAGTGACAGATTATGGTGCCATGTTTCACTGAGGTTTCATTAAAAAAGATAATAGCATTAATTGCGAGCAAGTTAATCGCATCATAAACTTGATCGCTTATTTGGTAAAATAAACTCACACTTAGCCTATATATGCCAACCATTTACACTATGTTTTTATTTATTTTTTACAAATATATTGCTTCCAACCTTTCGCTATTTTGCCTGTTTAATTGAAAAAGAAAACCCGGCTGAGTGTAATCATATTTCCTTTTCTTACGCTTTTTAGTGATTGACTTCTGTTAACAACAAAACAATTGCTATCTCTGCGTAATTAAAGCTATTTCAGCATGCTTGGTAGACTTATTGCTAATGGCTACAAGCTTGTAATTATTTAATTGTGATGCTCCTATACTAACAAATTTAAGTTCAATAATTTCGTGAACTAGAAAAGTTGTCATGTAATACCATGTTTATTTCAGTTTAACGTAAATAAAGGAAAAAACTAATGCCAAAAAAATTAATATATATTTGTTAGTAAAAAAAAGTTTATCATCAATACTATCTACACTGGTAAATTCCCACCCAATTTTAACTACTTTAATGTACTTAAATAGTTTCATCTTAAACGATAAAGGTAAAGATAAAATACGACATTGTAGCCTACTATTGAAGTCATAGTGTAGTAGAGATGGTTGATATTTAAAGCGAACTGAAAACATTGAGGTTCAAATTATAATATTTAAATATATTTTCCCACTGTTATTGACTTAAAGAAATTTTTTGAAATATTTTGTTAAGTCGCAATATTTGATTAAATATTGAACACAGAGAAGTTTTTATTTACGATTTGTATGAACTATTAATTTGCCAATGGAATGTTTCTTCATCTTGGATTAAAAGAAATTGAACACAAATATTTTAAGGAATTGAGATGTGTGATTACAGAAATATTATATACACTGCTGTATTCATAAAATGTATAACATGAGGATATCTTACAAAACAAAAACAATCTTACTAAATTCGCTTTCCTAACATTATTATATGATATTTTAAAAAATTACAAAAAATAGCTAATTTTTTATTTTATGAAAAAAAAACAATGATTGTTCTTAAATAAAATACTACTATTGGATTTTAATTTAACTTTGTAAAAATTAAATAGGAATAATATGTTATCTAATTTTATACTCATGTTGTATTGTGATGTAAGCTCTAGCTTGAACGCTATTTCGAAAATCATTTAGAATGGTAAAGGCTGAGAAGGCAAGGGTGTAAGGGCGAGAAGGAGAGGGCGGTGTAGGGGGGGAGGGGGAACGGAGTAGAGATGGAGTTTATACCAAACGAGCACCAGAGAATAGCTTATGTTACGACTCTATGTTCTAACGTTAAAGGTAAATTATTCCGTTTAATAATATTCAACTTTATTACCGCTTAGTTGCGCTTCCTTTAAGAGGATGTATTTAGTTCTAAAGCAACGGTTTTGGTTGTTCAAATGGGAATAGTAATTTCTACCTCCATATCAATGTTATGAGAGAACGGAGTCAACTAAACGTTGTAAATTGTATCAATTTACGATTAGTTGCTCCTTTTTGAACAAATTCACCAGATATTTACAGTTTCTAAAAGCAGCAATTTCGAATTAGACTCCTCAGTTATTCTAAGTCCCACACAAAAAAAATTAAACAAAATTAATTTTTTTTATTACAAATAAAAGCATTACGTATATATTAAAAAGTATTCATTCTATCCACCTTTATATAATTATGTTTTTAATTTATTAATTGACATTTTACTAATTAGACATTAACTGTTTATAGACAATTTACATTTTAGAAAACAATTTTATTATGACTTTAGACATTGGGTAGGAAAGTTTTCTGTATAAGGGGAAGAGTAATATAGTAGTTGGTTCTTTAGCATATGTTTTATTGAAATATGTTATTTCAAGTAATAATAAAAAATTAAAAAAATTAAAAAATAAAAAAAACAATGAAATGAATACGTATAATTTTAAAACTCTAATAAAATACTTTAAAAAAGATCATTGTAAGAATGAATACAAATAAATCATGGTACTTTTGCAATCGACCATCTTTTGCCTTAATTTTGTTTCTCTACAGTTAACAAACTGTTTGAAATAGTTAACAACCGTTTATTAAATAACTGTTGTTTTAACGTAGTTAAATACTTAAAAACTCATGCATGTAACCGTTACTTTTGAAATGGATCACAAAGTTTTAAACTGTAAAATTTAACATATTACTCAGCTTGTAGAAGTTTAAAAACAACATGATACTATATGCACATCTATAGTGCGCGTCGCCCGAAGGAAGGTCGATTGTTGTGGAGTCTTGCGAGGAGGAGGGTCCGGCCCCAAAACCTGTCTCGGCGGCTACAAGGGTCGTAATTGACAAGTTTGGGGCTCCAGACTCGGCTTTAATCAGCGAAGGGCAAAATTCGCAATTTGCAGCACATTCATCACTCCATGGACAAGCCGGGACTGGTAAGCAGCGCAATGGGGGACCAATGCATATCATTACACGTTTTGACAGCTTTTATACAATGTATCAAAGAATAAGCGACCCTTTTCAATTCCGAGTTTAATCAAAGACGTTGCCGCTAAATGACAAAAAGATTACTCGAGCTGGTACGACGACGGGGGTCGGGCCAGAAAGGAACAGTTTACAACGAGGAAACATATTTATAATGTTTCTGAAACAGAACTTACTTATGGAATGATTTTAGTACAAAATCAATCCAATTCAACTTAGTTTTATATTAGAATTGTTGTCTAAAATAATATTTATTTTAAATTGTTCAGCTGACTCGATTTTTAGGAATACAACTGAATGTTTTAGATTGAATGTCTTTTCCTAGACTCAACACGTTTTCGATATCTCTCGCCAAGTGGAAACATAAATAAACTTGGTTGGTTCACAACATAAGACTGTTAAGAGGTTTAATTTATCATTTGCTTTCTCTTTAACTCGTTCATGGATAATGTGTTGTAAATTCCTTACAACAGTTTAAATATACAACTAACAACTAACTAAACAACTAAATAATAGTACAACCCTAAAGAAATGAAAAAATAAAAAGTTTTAGTTAGAATGTAGACCAATATAATGTTAAATTTGAATTATCTAAATTTCAGTTTATGTCCAAAATAAAATTTTTAATCCATGTTTTTTCCTTACTTGTAAAACAAATATTCACTTGGAAAAGATTACACAAAAAGCACAAACAATTATTTGTATCTTAATTTACAACTGTCCAACTTAAAACGACTTAACAGTTTCTGATTTTGTTTAAATAAATAAGTACTGAATGCATCGATAGAAACTGAAAATATCACCCAACTTTTGAAAAATATCTTTTTAGATAATAGTACACAATGAAGATGACTTGGTTTGAGTGGTAGGTTTTAAGCAAGGAATGTGATAAACTATGAATTTTCCTAGTCCATTATTTATAAACTACAAACTTAATTTTGTTTCTATTTATGACAGTGTTTCATTATATACCGGGTGTCCCAGACCACCCGTACACCCCTTTTAAAATTTATAGAATTAATTTAACAAAAACCAATAGTGAAATTACAGGTAAACCAATTGCCTCAGTCACCTCACCAAACCGAAAGTCACTCATTTTAAATACAAACATAACACTTTTCATGACATTTTTTATTTTACACCTATTTTTAAGAAAACTTTACATTTTAACTTGTACCCATTTTAATCCTAAAGTTTAAGGAGATAATGACGATTACAATTTGGATTTTTCCCATAAGAATAACATGGAGCAAAATGTCAACTCCATTATCTCTAAACGTTTTCGGTTAACTAAACATGAGCCACCACAAAAATGTCTTAGACTCTCCTTTTAAATATTTTCCCATTATAAATCATTAGTTTTTGTTATAATTTTTTTTTTATTTTCCCATAAAATTTACAATTTAGCCTACCGGAGATTATTAAAACTTTGTCGAAAAGTAAAACTAATTACGTGATAATCGATATTTTCCGATATAAAATTATTTAAAATGAGGTTCTAAGACATTATCGTACTTGGACGTACGTTCTATTTAACGTAAAATGTCCAGAGAGAATGGATGTGAAAAATTTTCCGTGCTATTCTTATGGGAAGAAACTCAAATTCAATCGCCATTATCACCTAAACCAGTTGGATTAGGGGTACAAAATAATTGTAAGTTTTCTTAAAATTAATTGTAGAATCCAAAAATGTCATAAAAAGTGGGGGTTTGCATTTAAAACTAAACACTTTTGGTCTGGATAGGTTACTTATGCTACACCCTGTACATTAAAATTAGTCTCAACCAATAGAGTGTAACCAGTTTACATATAACGTCATAATTTGTTTCATGAAAATTATTTGTTTAAATTTTAAAAGGGGTGGTCTGGGAAACCCGGTATATATGTATAAATGTACCTTTTGCTACACAAAAAATGCGTTTTATGCAAAATCAATATTTTAATACTAAATTACTTTGCAGATTAATGAGGCGATGAAGCAATAAATCATTGTCGGATATTTCTGGCGGTAATGGCAGGAAACGAAGGTCTTGGATGATTGAGGAGGAGCGCCACGTAAGCCGTATATTGGTATTCACCGGCACGGCGACACAATCAGTCCTCTGATTGGTCCTCTCATTACCAGCTCCAGCTGATTCTCCGATTGTTTCCCGCCAAAAGACATGCCCGTCTGCATTACTGGATCTCAGCTGATTCTCTGATTGTTACAGAAAGACGTGCCGACCACTATTAATTCTATAAGACCCCTTGTTTCACTCGCTGAATAAATTATGCATTTTTCCACCACGAATGTTTCTTGCGCCAAGCACTCCCAAGAGAGCCGGAACATTGTTCTCGCCACAACACCAGGTTTTGGTCGCTTGTTGGGCTTGTATTCCCGGGAGAAACGTTTCTTTCTAGCCGGGCTTCTGTTAAAATATTGTTGGACCTACTCACCTACTTAAATGCTGTTCTTTCATATTTTGAGTTTGTTTTAAAGTTTCTTTGAGTTGTTTTTTTGTTGTGGTAAATTAATAATAACCCCAAACCCACTGAAGAGTTTTTGGACTTAGCTTTAAATTTATTTTCATAATTTTTCAATATGAGAAATGTTTATGCTCTAAGATATCAGTTAAAGTCGTTGCCATTGGAGATAAGATTTCATAATTAATTTGTAGACCTGTAAAATTTCAACACCTGTATAGGAATACAAATAACACTGAGTAAAAATTATTAACATGGCAGAAACTTTGAAAAGTTGAGAATTAATATTCATACGAAAATCTAGATTGAACCACAAGGACGAGTTTTGAATATTTTTTTTTTATTATTACATTAAGATTACAAAAATTAAAAGCTTGAACAAATTAATCCACATTAATTTTTTACTGCAAGGAAGTTAAGTTGCAAGGAAAATAAACCAATAACTTACGTCGGATATTAAGAAAGTATATTTTAAAAATCAGTTTTACGATTTTTCATTCGAAAGATCGCCTACCAAAAATGCAGTGAAAAGTACAAAGCAAAATTACTCAAACATTAATACAAATACATTAGATGCAGTATTTAATATTTTTAATTTTTTTAATCCACGTACAACTTGGGTTGAAATATCCCTAATAAAGTTCGTAAGAAAAGATCAGTTATTAAAATGAGCAGGAGAATTATGTCAGAAGTATTTCATATCCTCAAATATTTGCATGCGATTTTCTCGCCGAGGGTGTGAGGAGTGGGGGGCGCAGGCGCCCTGCCGGCTCCTTCTGCGCAGGCCCAATTTTTTTCGGAGCGCTGGAGGGGGCAGAGGGAGAGTTTTTCGCGCCGCTCCGCCAGCACTGCCCCGGCTAATCTCATCAGAGCCAAGAAAGTCATTTACATACAAGCCGCATATTTTACTCTCAGAACCCCGGCCGACAATGGAGGGGGAGGGGGAAGAAATTAGGAAACTAATAGCGGCCGGAGGCTGACGCCTGGGATCAATATAGCGGCCGAAGAAGAGCCTCCCCACACCGTGGGTCCGTGTCTTACATCGCACCGCCGCCCCGCGCCATCGCACACTGGACATTGCACACGCGTCAAATATTTACAATATAAAATAATGATTAAAAAATATCTTCAAATTAAGTTACTAGGGCAGACCTCTTTAGTACGAACCCCATAAGTATGCAAAGAAAGTTTTAATATCCCTTATTACAATGTATACAGAACCGAATAAGTAGGGACATCCCATTTAAAAATTTTAGTTTTGCCCCCGAAAACCAGAGGAAAATAAAGCGTTGATGCTAGGATTACTTCTCCTTACTGTCACGGGAAGCACTCTTTCTACCTCTCAAATGTCAAAATGAGCATATTTGTTTACAAAAAAATCAAAACAATAACAAACCTCTGTAAAACTATTCTAGACATTTGTTTCCATTCAACCAATCAGCATAATTTTTACCATCTTGGTGGTGCTATCTGTTTTTCAGGGGCGGCGTTCTCACTTCCCCATAAGGATGTCCCTACTTATTCGGTTCTGTATACATTGCTTATTATCACGGTAATTTTATATAGACAAGTAGAAAAAAGTTGTAAAGAAACCAGAGTTAGAATTCAAAAGAGTCTAATCATGTTTGTAAATAAAATTTTAAATTAAAAAGAAATGTTTGGAAATGTTACAAAGTAAATTCTACGAAGCTGTATTAAAATTTTTTATGGCTACAAAGTAAATTCTGCGAAGCTGTATTAAAATTTTTACCATGGCTACAAATTTATTTTTGTTTTAATTGTTTTACATTCCTATAATTATTTCTGGGAACTAACACTTACACTGTAATTGTATACCTGACGGTAAATATACACATAATATGCTATTTAATTTTTCACACAAAACAAAGATTATTTCGTATTTTTGTTTCAATTTTCAATTTGTGCACTCTCTCTTGGATACCCTAATGAAACTTTTTTTTAATAACTCTGATAATAATGCTAGTTAAGAGAGAAAACTCTAGAATCGCTTAGAAAATCATCAATTTTCACGTTAACACAAAAATAATATTAATGGGTAAAACCATAACTAATTACAATACAAATGGCTTACATAAAATGTAAACATGTAAGTACTTATTTTTTCTGGCGTAGTTTGCGAAAAATATAAATTTGAAATAATTATGGAATCGGTTTATTCTAGGAAGTTTATTTAAAAATGAAAAGTGCAGTGTATATCGCAAATCATGATGATGTACTACGGCAAAAAGGTTTTTTATGAGAATAGCCAATAATGTTCATAGTTTTTAGTTTACACATTTTAATGCAGGTTTCCCATGTTGGCATTAATAGGGTACGAAGAGATCCCTTTGAATAACTAACGTAAATATTTCTTTAACGTTTAACTTAAGGCTTAGTAATTTTTTAACTTTCCTTGTTAGTGGTTTTAAGAATTAATATAAAATGAGGATATACTTTACTCCGCATGATAAAGGAGATAGTATAAAATTTTGTTATAAAATTGAAAAGAGGAAAATTTAATTTTAAGGATACAATCTACTTTTATGTTTAAAGAATGTATTATTTGAAAATATATGAGAATGAAAGAATATTTTTTGTATCGCAATATAATGTGTTATGAGCTGTTACCCCATATAAGCTCTAGTTTATTGGAGTTTATCTTGGCGTTTCAGGGTTCAGAGGAATTGATACACATTAAGTTTCGTGATAAAGACGTTCATGATTTTAAATAAATCTTACATGATAAATACTTGTGGTGTAATTCTAATATAATATCTATTTGTTCCAATAAAAATAAAGGAAACTTATTTTTGATCAGTACAATTTGCTCACAATCAGATTTATACTAATTCAAGGATGGTTACTAGGCACCACAAAATAAATTCGAATAGAATGGAAATTCGTTTTTGATATTCATTAAATATTCTTTGAACAATAGTTTACAAGAATATCAGATGTAAAACCCTTCAACGTCGCCCTGAAATATTCATTAAATTTGCAAGCAGCAAGGGGCGAAATGTCCGTTATGTTCTGGAGAATTTCTTTCATCAGGCAAAGTGGGAGAGAGAGACTCTAATTGCGAGGGAGAGGGAGAAAAGTGGAAGGGAGAGTGAGGGGCAAGTAAAGAAATAACGAGCTGAGAAAAAACCCCTCTCCGGAGAAATGAATATTTATCTTCAGCGATTACGGCAGACTTCCCTCACTAATCTTGCAGCATATTAATAAGTGAAGGAAAAACAGGTCTGAGGAAGGGGTGATTTTTCTTCATCGCGAACACCCCCTTAGCCTCGGAGGAGGGTTCAGGATCAATACAGCTGCGGACTGCCCGGCTGTCGCGCTCTCCTTCCCGCAGGATCTTGGCGACGCAAGGATCGATCCTGGACGCGGGACGTGGGACGCCCGGACACCCGGGACCCGTCCTGTCGCCGGCCCCGCGACAACATCACTGACACAATATTTTTTCGTGTCAAAAATACCGGAAGCGGGTGCCACGAGAGGGGAGGGTTTCGTTGCAACGCGGATTTTCCGTCCCTCTTTTCATTCACTTTTTCCCCTCTGCGTGCATTCTCTTTTCCATGCGAGTTTTTCAGTTATAGCCGTTTTTCAGTTTACGTTTAATTTATGTTTTCCGTCGGCGGGACGGCGCGGTCTGTACACGTGGACTGCACGTGGCATAGTACTCGCTGTAGTACTATAGCAGTAGGTACACAAACGCATTCATGCTCGCGCCTGCGCACCGCCCGGCGCCGTGTTTTTATACAATTAAAACCGTTAATGGACCACAGAGTTCATTATTATAGTGAATATTAAACTCGACGTTTGTGAGTATTCTAATTACAAACGAACTGGCACTGTGTCGATTAATATTACACAATGAAACGCTACCGTGGCATATTAACGGATAATATTACTGACCTAACCAATGGAAACAGCAGTTACATTTTGTGATGCACCCCATCTAGTGTTTATTATTATTTTTATTAGGGCCTAAAACTTAGGATTATTAACAAAATTTTTTTAAATTGGTAGTAAAATAAATAACGCAGTAAATCAAATGTAGTAAATCTTTATGTAAATTAGTATATATGTGAAAGGATTTGTGAAATTATGAGGTATTTAATTGAATACATTGAACATTGATACATTTTTATTGTTTCTGCTGAATTAAAAAACGGTGAACTTGTGATGAATGAAAATTTATTATCCTTATTTATTTTTAATCGCTAGCCTACTTTCAAATCTCTTGTATGGCATTTTAATATAAAGATTTTTTTATTATTTTTTTTATTTGTTTAACTTAAACCAAACAAATTTGTAATTGTTATTCGCACTTTAACTGCATAAAGTATTTTTATTACATTTAGTTATACATTGAATGTCAGTTAATATAATGCAAAGCACGATTTATTCCATATTAACTAAAAAGTAAGTAAAACAACAACTTAACATCTTCGTTTTATTTCACAAAAACATTCAAGATAATTAGTAAATTATACTTTGACTACAAAATGTTCAGCAAAACTGAAACCTTACACTCCCAACAAGGGGGGTCGCAATTAATATCGATATTACATTTAAAACTAGATTACGAGGAAACATAAAATCTTAGTTTTTAATTACTAATTAAAAAATAAAATATTATATAAACCATAACAACTTGACTTGCATTCGGTACCTAGCAATTTAATTCCACAATTATTTTTAATCTGGAAATTCCCAATTTATTTTATAGCGAGCCTGTTGATAATAGGCGGGTTTTCTCCAAGTCAGGGTGCGGGTGGCAGCTGCTAATTGATGGCGCTAAGGTGGACCACTCATTAATCTACTGTTATCACAAGCCGGCGATCCATTACCGTATAAGGAGCGCCGGTCATGCGTTACCGCCTAAGCCTCCACGGCCTTAACTTCCGGATCTATCTGCAAAGCCCCGGTCCCGTAATTAAGGGGATTTCACCAGAAATTGTTCAATTTCCCCTCCCTCCCATTCGAGCTGCGATTTCTTCACGTCCCACTCGTTTTAAGACCTCGCGACGCCAAAGGTTGCTCTCCACAGGTTTACTCGTCCCATTTGCTGCCAAAGATATGATTCAACTACGCAAAAGCTGATTATTCCGCCAAATCGCCACTGTTGAAACGGACTTAGTTTTCAGCGCGCTACACGGGTCTCGCTTTCAATAGACGGACCACTTGCTTGTGTTATTACCTTTCCAAGAGTTCAGCTCTCAAATGTTGCATTATGTGTTGTGCGAGCCTTTTATGAATAGATTCTGATTGAGTGATTGTGCACAATTACTTTGTGGATTACTAAATAAATTTGGTTTCAATTTATTTTTTTTGTCATCTGCTCAGTTCTGCACTGGGTGTTGCGATGTGTATTTTATGTGGTTAACTGATATTATTTTTGTTAAAATTTGTACTTTAAACTATTGTGTTCCACAAAAACAGTTCACTGCAAAAGAGAAAGAAAAAAATTCAACCCTTTAGATTTAATTTTCAATTAATTTCAATCAAGTTCTAATCATGCAAGTACGAGTATATCATAAATGTAAGTTAAAGGGAAGGTTTTCAGTATTTTAGTGTATAGGGTAGTTGTATTATTTTAATTAATTCTAACAACTTAACTTTTATTGAAATACCAATATATTTATTTATTTAAATTGTAAACTATTTACATTTAAATATTTGTAATCAATAGTATTAAACTTAACTAAATCCCTTCATCATAATTTATTAATTTCCCTTCGTTTCAACAATCATTAAACTCAAATAAATTTTACTGATAGGTAATATACTCTAATTCAGAAGTTCAGGAGTTTCCCTCATTTGTTGTGTTAAGTCTAAATAAATTAATGTTATCTTGGAATTATGATATAAAAACAAAATTACAAACAAGTGATGTGCACCATAACAATATAAGCCTTTTCCTTTATCCGCCTTTGCCTTTGATCCACCTTCGATTACAAAAGGAAACTACACGGTATTGTAATTTTAATGGTGTTTAAAGAATATATGTGAAATATAAGGATAACATGTTCAAAAACTTGCTTCAAGCAACCTTAAAAATATAAAAAAATATTCTTTTAAACCCTTACTTAGGATTAACAAATTAAAAACACATATAAAAAGCTTAAAAATGGTTTATAATAAACATTAGATACCAGTAACAAAGTTGTTTTATTTGAAACTAACATGATCTTTGCTAAAGCAGTTTAAACAATGCTGTTAAAAAATGTTTGTGTTTCTACCTATTTTTGAACATGTTACAAAAGTAGATTTTTATGAATAATAACTGACTCAAACTATTTTTCAGCAACATAGTTTAACCCGCTTTAGCAACCTGATCATGTTATTTTCAATAAAAACAACTTGGTTTTCTAATGTTTATAATAACTTTTTGTACATCTGTGCTTTAAAATTGTTAACCCGAATTATTATTTTTTTTTTCAAAGAATATATCTTACATTTTTTAAGTTTATCCAGATATTTTGGTTTAAGATTATTAAAGGATTACTATTATTTTTACTTTTTAATGTACCAACAATATCCCAACTATTTATTTAATCATAACTAAATAGTTTGATTTATTTTTTAATTATCTATTATTTCTCCGTCCACAAAGTAACTAAAAAAATGTCTCCATATTGAGTTAATTTTATTTTTTACTTAGTCAAATTGAATTTAATATGGAATTTTGCTGAACTAGTTTTTAAAACTTCAGAAAAATTACATCATAGAAACAAAGTTTTCAAATGATACTGTTTAGCTATGTAGATTTATTTTTGACATTTTAATTGATGATGAATTCATTAAAAATACACTTTGATGGTTCCTTTAAGACATTCCTTATTTTAAAGCAGAATTTATCTTTTATTTATTTATTTCACATTTAAAAGCAAACTAATTCAAGGGAAAAATATCAGCCATATAATTCTTCCTCAATGTAATTAAAATACCGGGTGTTCATAAAGTCTTGCCCTGATAAAGAAATCGAATAGCATGAAAACAAATGAAGGTAGAATAATGTTTTATTTACAGTTTTAACAAGTGACTTCTTAAGTTTTATTTACATATTTTCAAACTCAATAAAATTCTATGTATCGCTTGGGTTGCCTGTAAATATTCGAGGCGACTTTTTCTTTTTTCCCATATTTTGTTTAACATTTAATGAGTATCAGACTTCACTGCATTTCTTATTCTCTCTTTTAGTGACTCTAAATCAAGAACTGGAGTAGAACACACTACGTCTTTGACAAACCCATACATAAAAAAGTCCAGAGGGGTAAAGTCTGGTGACCGAGGAGGCAATTTAGTCGGGCGATCACGCCCAATCCACCGTGACTTCAGTGATGCGCGGGCGTCAAGTTCGTTTCTTGTCACACACTCTGCCCCTGTCACAAAAATATGGATAGGCTACCACCTCTCGATACTTTTTACATCAGGTGCAGTTGTTCTAAATGTTCGCAAAAAAGTCTTTGGACAGTACCGGTAATGGGGGACTGGGTTTCATAGAACCATAGAATACACTGTTACTTCTTCTCTAGGCTAACCATTTCTGATTTGCTTTTGTATAGAAGTTAAAGAAAATCGCATTGTTGTCAAACAGCTAAACAAAGGTGTTACCAACTCAATAATTAAAAAACTAGATTAAATTCTCTTCAAAAGAAGCAATGTAAGTTGCGCGTGGCTCTAATGGTTTTTGTACAGCAAAGCTATCAAATCAGGGCAAGACTTTATGAACACCCGGTATGTTGTTTATGATTATAAGTTCTTAAGGAGAATCTGTGGAAATGTAAATTGCAACATTTCCATAGAGTTTGCGATTGAATTAAATATTTTAGCATTATTCATAAATTTTTATTGATGTTAATGTTTTGTTACGTTTTAGAAATATGTGGCTGGATTTTATGCTATCAAATATATTTAAGTACGTATGTTATGCTATCAATAACATACATTTTAAAGTATACGTAAGTACCTACACATTTGTCTCTATCAAATTTAGTTAACAACTCAGGGCGCTGTTTTAAACTTTCAAGCAGAGGCGGCGGGGAAAAATGGCGCACTCGCGGTGGCCGCGACTTTTTGTTTTTATCGCCGAGCGCTCATTCTGTCGGCGATTTCGCCAACTACAAATGGAAAAGTTCCTTTTTTCTCCAACAATTTTCCTAAAACGCCGACCGAGTGCGTGGGCGTCGCTGACATTGTTACGGTTTAAAAAGCTACATTGTTGAATTTTTTGTTGTTATTCTTTCATTTTTCCTTTTATTGGGTTGAATTATTATTAACAAAAGTATAAGCCTTTATAGATTTAATCCTAGAGTACGGTATATCTAATCAACTAGTTAAAAAGGCTTAAAAATTTTAACAGTGTTTTAATTTGCATGAATTTAGTTTCTAAAGAAAAACAATGTTTTTCTGTTGATTAAACTCGGAGTTTTATAACATCTATATGCATATGGACCTTCGTATAGAAAAAGTAAAAAAATCACATTGCAAAGTCCAGTTATTAAAAACTGCAGTACTCAGCTCTGTAAAAGCTAATGCCAATGGCCAATATTTCAATCTAATTGTAATGATAACCTTATTTAATAAAGACTACATTTTTTTAAAGAATGTTTTCAATCTTTAAAATGTAGGCCTATCGGAGCTAAATTCTTTATCTACTGTACATATGAAAACTGGGTCGAGGATTTAAAGTATCATATATAAGTGGATATAATGTAAAATTTTAAACATTTTACAACCTCAATTTAACAACTTTAAATATACCATATTGGATAAATTATGCATTGTTATTAAAAAAATATAGTTAATAAACAAAAAGCGCATCGATCCAAAAGCTTACATGACGTTTTGTCAAACATGATAGCACATGATTCAGTTAATAATTATGAATATTTAAAACTAGAAAAATACTACCTAACTATACCATATTAATATATACAGTAATAATATTATTTTTAACTATCAATCATTAGTTTCTTACTTACGGTTTTGCTAAATTGCCCATATAAATAAACATTATTTTAGAACTTTGGGTTACTTAAAATTTTTTTCTTTTATTTTAAGTAGAAATTCAAAGCATAATAATTTAATATTGTACATCCAAATGTCTCGGTAAATTATAGGTTTAACCAAACTGAAAATGAGTGGTTCCATATTTGACGAAGAGCTAGCCAGCGAATCGATAGGAAAAGCCCATGTACCTTTACAAGTACATGGTACGTGTATGTGTGAGCGTGTATATGTGGGCGTGTAGGCGTACATGTGTGAGTGTGTATATGTGTGCGTGTAGGCGTACATGTGTGAGTGTGTATGTGTGCAAGTGCCGGCTAGCCTAGGCAGGAATTTGCATGTTAAGCTACCTGCATTTTTCCAATTTACATTTTAAACCCGACGCGGATTGTTTCTAAGGGACCGGGGTCGGTACATGCCCAAACGTATTATTCAAAATGTTTTTGCCTTACAGGGGGGAGATAACGCTTCGCGTTACTTGTTAAAAAAACGAGCCCACGTGGGGCCTGGCGGGGAGAAAAAATCGCCTTTAGTTCGGTCCGCGCTAGGGTGTGGTTTTCCGTGCGAGAGAGAAAAACGGACGAAGGAGAGAGAGAACGATTGCGCATGCCGGCTATTATGCGAGCAGAAAACGGCAGCCATCATGGATTTCTTCCAGTGGGTGGGCACTCGCCTCCCCTCGTTACTAAAAATGCGCCGCAAAAACTCGGAAAGACACCCCCACTTTTCTATTGTACTTTCGCCAGTGGGTGGAGCGTGCGTGGTAGTCCCATTTTGCCGGTGGCGCCACCCTCTTTCCACCGCTCGATACGCGGGCCCACCCCCGGCCCGGCCGGCGAAGAAATGGAAACCTACCTACGGCACATCAATCATTTTTTAGTAAAAAAGGGGGATGTCCGTGAAAAGGGGCTGGATTCCAGCCAGCGGTTTTTTACGTTTTTTGTCGACGGGGAAAAATGTTCCCCCGAATAACGCTCATCAACGAGGCACCCTCCATCTCAAGTGCATTCATAAGAAAACACAATTAATCTGGCACACAATAACATAAACAAACATGACAAACCCAGGGCCGGCACGCCGGGCTGTAGTGTGGGGCTTCCGCTCACATAATGGTGGAGAAATGCACATAGAAAATTAATTGCTTTATACATTATAATATACTACTAGAAAAAAATTAATAAATAATTTTTCTGAGTACTTTAATAAAATGGCCCCATCGTTCCTGTCTTCAACATTAACAATCAGTGCATTTAAAATAAATATTAAACATTATTTTGAATATCATAATGTATCTTAGCTAAATAAATAACAAAAGCCCAACTCCAGATTTGTTTTAGCTCATCGTGAAGCTGGCTGGCCGGTTAGTTTCCAGCTTCTGTACTCCGAACATCGGGGAGAGACAAAGCGGCGAAGCGCTGCGGGCTCGCTGCGGTGAGACGTTTTGTGCACGGAAAGTAAGGGCTGCTTCTACATCTCAAAATCAATACGAGCTGCGCGACTGGAGAACCCTTCCTCTTCCTCCCTCTCTTTGCGGATTTAAGACCTTCCCTCTCACTCGCACCATCAACAGACGTGCCTATACATATTCAACGTGTATAAATCACGCATTTGCCTGCCAAGACCCAAGGATCCAGGCCTCCTGTCGCATTTTAATTGGACGTTTCAAAGCGCATTTTGTATCTCGTAATCCTTAATGGGAAGTAAATCCCAGATGTCGACTTAGTTTGAGGGAAAAACGTTTCATCTAGATTTTGATGAGCAATTTAAACTGAGGGACTTCAAATTTTTTATCGTGTTGAGTCAAGACAAATTCTACGACTGCTACATAAAAAGATGTATCACATTTTAAGTTTAAAGATAAAATATTTGCGTACTTCTTAAATGAACGTGGAAATAAAGAAGCTTTCCCTTTACTTTAAATGTTTGATAAACAAGATTCTCATGCTTAATGGTGTTATGTAGGAACTCCTGATTATAAACCGAAACGTCCATTTCATTACTACTTCATATTATCTAGATTTAATCTGATCTGAGAACTTAATTTGTAGTTTGATAAAATACAACTCAGAATACAATGAATTATTTTTAATTTATTCCTTGAATTTTCAAATTAACCTATTTCCTCATTGACAATTAAAAAATAAAAATAAAGAAACATACAATATGGTAATTTTTTTAAAGGAATTACTACAATTATAAAGAAGAGCAATAATTAACTCTGGAACAGTGAACTCAGCAAAGCGAGAAGGAGGGAGACTTTAAGCAGCATCTCCCTTCCCCTAGACGCTTTTATCGATTTTATGCATCCCTCTTTGTTAGCTAAAGTTATATTCAAAACACATCACCGAATTATATGTTCGGTTTATTATACAGTTTCATCTTGAATCTTTTGTTGAAATAAATAAAAATAATAGTGGCAAATAATTTGGTTGAAAATTTTAATTTTAAATTCGCTTTATTATAAATGTTTTAAAACTACACATATCTGCTATAAGTAACAGTAAATAATGGATTTGAATCGTTACAGCATGGTGTCAGTATGTTTTTAAATTTCATCAGTAAATATTTTTGTTTATAAGAATTAAATTATAATATTAGTAAAAAAATTTGAGCAAAGTTAATTTTAAATTGAAATTTAACATATTATTTAAAATAAATTTGTACTGTAAGTAAGTGTTAATTTTCTACGTAAGAAACTCACGATTTTATTTATTTGCACCTCCTAACTCAAATATTGTACACAAGGTTATCACACAAGGTCGTAGTCATGCAAAACCACATGGTATATAACATTATAATAATAGTAAGTGATTTATTATTTAATTGCAGGCTACCAGATAAAATAAAGTTCGAGATGATATAAAATCTAAATTGTTCAGTAGGACAGTAGGTTGATTTTCTCAAATAAAAAAATTAATAACCTAATAGTCATCTAATTATTTTATCGAGTAAGTAAGCACTAAAGTTGTAACCAAAGTAGAGTCGACTGTGAGCTGAACTACGGGAGACAACATACCTGAGGGAGATCCGGAGATGATGTGCTGGACCGGGGAGGATGCTAGGACAGGTTCTGCAGCTAGGCACCTGCAGGTCTAGCCTAGACAACCCCAGCACAAGGTGCCACATTGTCGTGGCATCTGCATCGCTAATGCGCCAACGAACTTCCATCGCCACCCGTGACACACTGGTGGAAACGTGTGGCTGACTGGGGGAACATAACAAAGAGACAATGTACAATAACAACTTAATATTTAATAACAACATTTCGAAGGTATCACTATTTAAGATCACTGTCTAACTCACTGTTTATGATTGTGTATGCATTATGCATGGAAAGTTTCATCAAAGTTTGAAATGACAGAGTTAAAAAATAACAAAACACTGCATAGAATTCACAAGGCACAATAAATCCATAAAAATGTCTTAGGGATTGAAAGATAAAGTTACAGGCTAACGTATACATGATACATTTAAGAATTTTTTTACATTAAAATAATAAATGACAAAATCATTTTAGGAAATAAAAGTAAAGTATGTGCCGTATGGATTTAATAACAACATTTCAAAGATATCACTATTTAAGATCACTGTCTAAATAACTGTTTATGATTGTGTAAATTTATTTAAGAAGTATACTTAGGAATCTTTCAATGCGTTTAATAGGAATTATATTTTGCAAAAAAGTTAACCATTTTGGTTACCAGTACTATAATAATTCTATGTGGGGGTTAAAACTTGGAGAACAATAAATTTGAATTTATTAAAATTTGAATTTTGAATTTAGAAATTTGAATTTGAATTAAACAAATAATTAAAATCCTACATTGATTACATATTGTTACACAATTTGAATTACCACTGCCTATGTAATTTTGCATTATAAAAGAATTTACTGTAAACTACAGCCCGAAATGTGCTGTACATTTTGTTACATATTATAGTCAAATGTTAAAGTCAAACATACATTTTCCCCATTTATAAAACAAAAAAACGTTAATTCAACACATAACAGACAGCTAATGCTCTAATATACACATACATTATAATTGGTATAAATTAGTAAAATGTGAAATATAGTGAAATTTACTAAACATTTTTATTAGTCGTTGATTTGTACATATCTACTGAACATTGAGGCTTCAAGTACTATATGTTGTTTTATCAGTATAACAACACTGTAGAGTAAATTTAAGTTCGATTTTTTATAACTAAAATTGATCACTACATTTTTTTATTACTCTATTGAAATATATTTTCAGACAAAAAATAAATACACGACAAAAAAGGGTAAATTCTGTTCGGAGACTTTGGTTATAAAAAGTGGGTGGAATGTGGGTGGTGCTAGAGTGGTTTATAACCTTCTGTTAAAATAACGCAGATTACGTTATACTGTACCATAATACAGAATTCCAAATTAAACATGAACTATTTATCCAACTTAAGCCTTAAATTTAATTTTTAGTGAATCATAACAAACATGTTCTTTTTAATTAAGTTATAGTATTACTGAAAATGTATATAGTGAGAAGTATAAGTGTAATTATATAGTGTATAGTGCTACTGAAGTAACAATATTGTTTTTCAACACCTTAAATATAATGCACAAAATAGCTATAGTTCAATTAAAAAAAAAAAAAAAATTACAAAAGATTGCATAAGTGTACGTCACATTAGTAGTAGGAAATTGGCGCTTCTGGGTCAACATAACCATTAGCCAGAAGTAAGAAGGAACGTTTATCTAAATCATTTAAATTTTTTTAAGCAATATTTTAAAAGAATGTGTATTTAATGTTAAACTTCAATGCGTAACATCAATGTTTATTTATTTTGCGTTAATTTTAAAAACCAATTGAAAGGAATATGTTATGATAAACTGTGCAAACCTTTCAGATAACCTATGAAAAATGCTATACGGTATAGTCGGAATTAGACTTAATCAAGCATATTGCTGTATTACGTAGTCACTTGTTTTCTACCGACTGGAGTATCTTTTTCCAGTAAGTTGGTCTAATTTAGTTTAGAATCAAAGGTCTATAATTTGTATTTATTTTACAGTGCAGGTTGTTTATAGAATAACTAGTCGCTTTTAAGTGCAATTGAAATCGCAATCTGAAATAATTAATTACTTACACATTTTATATGATATGGAACGATTGGTTCCTAATTTTTGAACACCTGTTACAGCTCAATTTGACCACTCTCTATCGTCTGTAAAGGTATCAGTTAAAATGAAGTCTTATCCGTGTTTTTACTAGGCCTACACGAGCGAGTATAATGGAAGTAATTAAAGTAATCGCACCATGTATTCGTATAAGGTGAAGGATATTTTACTTCATAATTCATTCTGTCATAAATGATGAATATCTGGTTTTTTGGTCTCAGGCCACTCGATCGGTGCTTTTCTTCTCATCATAACATGACTCTCTTTATAATGTCCATATCAAGATCGGAAGAATAGATCCAACCTATCGAGGCCATCAAGGGGAGCCTTGTAGGCCTTACACTACCAGATACTTAATGTTTTATAGCATAAACTATCCTTGATCTTGGGCACCTACATAAAAAGATAATAGCAGTAATTGTTTCCTTTTCACAGGCTTGGCAGGAAAGAAAATGGGAAAACTTAATTTCGCCTTAAACATTTAAGGGACAATAAAGAGTTCTTAATATAGTATTGGATTGCAGGAAGTTTGGAAACATGCTCTATCATTATATATTATGTGTAAGTAATTATTTAATTTGATGTAACTTATAGTAACACTTAAAATCGGGTAGCTAATTTATAAACTCCCTTACAGGCTGAAAGTTTTCTTGAGGTAGTTAAGAGATAATAGACTAACAATTAATTATAAATAATAATAATTAAGAATACAAAAATATAAGTATTAATAAAAGTTATATGTATTAAATTCACCCTTATATCAATAATATATCTAATGGTTTTAAACTTTGTTTCATAAAACCAACAATGTTAATACATGTAAATGTAAATACATATGTCACCTCAAAGTTGCTAGGCAAATTCTTTTCACAATCTGATTGACAAATAAGTTTTGTTTCACAAAATAAGATTTTTTTCCATATGTTTTAATAAAAACAAGAAAAATAATAATTTATTTACAACAGATAATGGGCTAGTTTGTGTATGGACGTTGATGGGGTACTTCCCCTTGGTGTGTGGTTGGTTTGTCACTGTTTCCCCAGATGACAAGTTTAGTTTTTTGTTGCTTTAGTGCATTAGGAGTCAACGGGAGAAAATCCACATTTAGGAGATAGGTATCGTTGGACTTGGGATGGCTCATATCTCATTTTTCGCCTTTTACCCACGATGTAGAATTTACTGCGTCAATTTGAGTTTAAAATAAAACAGACTCTCAAAAAACATATTTTTAAAATACGTACTAAAAAAGAAACAGATTTCTGGTTTGCTGAATTGTGAACCCCTAAGCTACTAAGGTCATCCAACCTCTTCAAACTCCAAATTGGAGTAATAAGACCGATCTTAGATATAAGCAGCCTTTCCGTTCTTTAAGGTCTACTAAAAGCTTAAGGTTCTTTAAGGTTTACTAGAAGCCTGGACTGAACTAGGTAGCCTGCAAAAGCCGTTATGGCTCTGTTTTTTATATCCTGCCTAGGTTCTTGCCAGCTGCACATTAAAACAGACTCTCAAACATCGAGTTGCCCACGCTACCTGGTGGTGTAAGTGTTATAAAGGTGTCCAGGTTTCCATGACGTACACAAGACAAAGGACGGTGTAGTGCCCATAAAGTAAAAATACCGAGTCTGGAGAATAGAGATTTGCAGTGGGCGAGATGGTCACTCAACGTAATTATTCTCACATCCCGTTTCTTTAGCATAAGCACGTCGAAGACCTGCGGCGATTAACCCCAGAGGATGATTCTGTAGGGACGTGGTAAGTGCAAACTTACCACACTTACTAACTTACTTACTTCTGCATGGTTACACGATCGTGAAGTAGGTCTTGGTGACACCTTACCTTAGTTAAGTTGGAATTTGTTTTCTAGGAACCAGGTTGTAACAGATTGGAGATGGTGTTCAGATATATCCATTATCCTGTCTAGGTTGTGGCCAAGTGGCAAAAGGGTGGTGTCGTCAGCGAACTTCACGGTTGTGCCGTGCTCATCCAGATAAGTTTTCTTATTAAGGAAAATATTAGGTCCTAGCACAGAGCCCTGCGGAAAGCCATGAGTTATAGACGAAATGTCAGAGGCAGCTCCGTTGATATGAGACAAATTGTGTCCGGTGATGAAGACAGGACTCGTTGATGGAGAGAGCAGCTCCGCCAAGGCCTTAGAAAAGGATTTTGTCAATCAGTATCTTGTGGGACACTCTGTCGAATGTCCTGCTCAAGTCTCAGAGTTTAAGAGAGACAGATTCACAGTTCTCAAACGCGGTATCAATACCCTCCACAACTTTAAAAAAAGAAACAATTGACTTGAAACGGTAAAAATAATACTGCATGCCGAGAGGAGATGATAACCCTCGAAA
This sequence comes from Neoaliturus tenellus, assembly GCA_030545055.2. Lineage (NCBI taxonomy): Eukaryota > Metazoa > Arthropoda > Insecta > Hemiptera > Cicadellidae > Neoaliturus > Neoaliturus tenellus. The sequence continues at coordinate 106,655,111 of CM061531.1, read as the reverse complement.
GTGCCTCCTCAAGCTGGGGATTTATGATTCGAGGGGCTGATTCTCATTTCATTCATGGTTACTTGGCAATCCCTAATCAGGGCTTTGCGTTGAGAAGACTTTTCCGAAATTCTCTATTTGTTATGTAAAGATTTACATGATATCCAATTTGTTAGACATTAATTTATTTTTCCAATTGTATGGTTATTTCAAGTTTTGTAATTTTGTTGTACGTAATTTCTCTTCAGGGAAGAAGACTAAACTTTTTTCATACGAGGCCCATATGTTTTTTTTCAAGAAGAGAATTTTTTTAAAGAAATTTTTGACATCATTAACAGGATAATTGTTTGTGAAGACATTGGACACATACAGATACATTTGATGCAAAGGATCTTTATACATTCCTTAAATTAGTTGGTGTGCTGAGCCACTCAAATCGGAAGATACGGATGAGTTAATTAATAGAGACTTTTCAATCTTCACAGAAATTTTAAGAGACCTTCCAATTTTCTGCTGACAGGTAAGATGAGAAAGTTTCATGTTCAGTCAAATTATATTCCTTTGCAAATGCTTACATGTTGAAAACTTTAAATCAAGCTTTAATGTTATGTGTTTCGACTGTGAGTATACATCCATATCTTCTGAATGTTCTTATTTACTGACTTGTACTATTTTAGCCGTTTTAAAATATAGCTTTTCATCCAATTAAAAAAAGCAGAGTGATAATCAACTGTGATCAGAAAAATATGTTTTTTTCTGATCAAGTATGTTAATTTCTACTTGCTTTTAAGGATAGGCAGAAATCTTGGATTATACATTGGTTAAAGCGTTGTTTGGTATGAGAGGATAATTGGCAACTCTAAGACTCGCGTCGATACCTTGCTAACTGACAGGAATTGTATTTACAACGTCTTTTCTCAAAGAAGTAGCTACTACTAGGCAACTTAGGCACTCTGAAGATAATTATATCTTGAACACTTCAGTTCATTTTTGTTAACCAATGCAACTTAACCACGCCGGGAAGGTTAGCAGTGGACCATCCTTACAAAATTATTTCTATTAATTCCTGAGCTATTTGAAGTGTGTTTCTATTTTATTTGTTAGAGCCGATTGATTCTGAACCAAAACCAAATCGGGTTTTTTTTAATATGTTGGTCAAGTAATCATTCAGCCGAAAATTTTGGACAAAAACAAAGTACAATGACAACTCAAAATGTCAGGCAAAACTAAGGTTAATGATAGCTCGATAAAAACAGAAGAGTTCTCTTTATCTATAGAAGAAATTAAAACTAAAAATAATCTTTGATGTCTTTATTCGGGAAGCATATGTGCCAAAACAGAAAGGTTTTTACAGATTTTTCTTAAACATAATCAAATTCATAAACTTGCTTCAAACAATATATATCAACTCCGAATGAGGGAAAAGAACATATAAAATTAACTAAGGATAATTAAGTTATAAACTTAATTGACACACTACATGTTTAGGACTTAACCACTAACCTTTTATCTGCAAAGAAAATAACTGAAAAGGGGTTTACTGTAACATTTGATCAAAATCAAGCTAAAAAATAGGTAATTCTTGAAGCTGTATGTTGAAAGTGCTAATCTTGTAACAAGCGACAAGTAAGTTAATGGCACTCGAAACTTGGATTTATTTATGAAAATTAATAGACTTGCTTCTATAAATAAAACTATGAAGGGTCTTGATTTTGATTTAAAAGAAATTCTGGGGTGATAGTGAATTATACAATAAGTTAAAAAAATGACTAGATCGCCCTTCCCAGTTCCCAATGATCAAACAGACTTGGATTTCTTCGAAATTGTACATTCTGAGGTTTAGGGACCAATGACTGTCATATCATCAGGTGGTTCAAGATATTTAGTCACATTCATCGATGTAAAATCTTATTATAGGAGGGTTTTTACTGATACAGAAAAATAACGTTCTTAAATATCTTAAAATATTTAAAAATTAAATGGAAAACTTTAAAAAAAAGAGAGTTAAATTCTTTCAAACTAAAAATGGTAAAGGTGGAATAATTTATAGGGAAACTATTCAAAGACGAATATCAGTTCCATATCACCAGAGCAAAATGGACTTGCCGATATACCTAATCGATCACTAATTGACAAAGCAAGATGTCTTATGATTGAGTCCAAACTAGTTCCAATATTCTGGGCAGAAGCGGTTAAAACGGCTAATTACTAAATCATGACCTCCCGTTCACAAAACACCTTTTGAAATGTGGGTTGGAAGAATGCCATCTGCAAATCATCTCCACGTATTTGGCAGCAAAGATTTTATTCTAAGCAAAAGATGTTTGAAAGGAAAGTTTTTCTCCACGCACTATGGAAGGATTTTTTTAAAATGTTCAGAAATCTCTAAATGTTCAGAAAGGTTTAACATATAAATGGTTTTATATGTTAAATATATGGTTAAATAAATGACATATGGCTTCCTAGCTACCAAAATGTTACAGCTAGTCAAAATGTGAAAATTCTCAAGACATTTACTGACTCAAATGTTAACAATGATTATAATTATTAATTATAACCGATGAGAAAGAAAAAAAACTCAGAAGTAAAAGACGAGATGCCTCTTAGAGAGGAAAATAATGAAATGCCAATTCGAAAATCTGAATTTATAAATGTAACAAAAGGAGACAATGGAGGAAACAAAAGATGAGAAAATTCATGTAATGGATGAAACTCAAGAACCCGTGATAAATTAAGAAGATAATCACCTTTTGGTATCTGAGGCAAATGAAGAATTAACTGTTCATTAAAATTAGAACAACTGTATAACAAGTGTTACTGCACCTGAGACCTGAATGCGTCCTAAACGCGAAAGAAAACCGCCAAATGAATCAAATCTTTGAATCAGAATATTCTTCGTTAGGAAATTAAATTATACCTGACGCAGAAAATGTTTCAACAGACTGGGCATGAAGAAAGAGATCAAATCTCATTAAAAAGTAAAACTTGGACATGACAACAGATGATGTAAACGTTGTTAATTGCAAACCAGTATTGAAAGAAAAGTACAAGGCTGATTGTTCCCTTGAACAGTAAACGCTCGACTTGTAGCTCGATGATTCTCTCAGCGACCAAACATTGAGTAAGATGAAGCTTTTGCGCCTGTAGTTAAATTGAGTTCTCTACGTCTATTACTTAACATAGCAATGGAGAAAGGCATAAATTTAAATCAATTAGATGTGTCTACTGCATTTTTAAATGGTGATACAAGAGAAAATATGTAAATGAAAGTACCATCAGATCTGAAAACTTATGTTGAAGAAAATGACTTATCACTGAAAATGAGTCCAACAAAGACTCGACTAGCCAAGCAAAGAAAATGCTATCTGATTTAAGACAGATTAAAAAAGAAGCAAATTTGTTATTTCAACAAGGCACTCTACGGTCTAAAACAAGCTGGAAGACAGTGGTTTAAACGCTATATTCAAAACTTAGAGATTTAGTATTCAATGCTTCACTGGCTGTTCCATGTATTTATGTATCATGCTCAAACGAAAAAATAATAACAGTCTATGTTGGCGACCTCATTATTGCATCTAACGATGCAAAACCATTTCAAAAAATAATAAACTAAGAAATGAGGTGTTGTTATTATTGGATATGCGAGATCCTTAAGAACTCTTGATTAAGAATTCTCTTTCATTATCAAGAAGGAAAACTTAAAGCAAATCAAACTAAATGTATTCAAGATGTTTTAAAGAAATTCAATATGACAGACTGTAAACGTCTTGGAACTCCTTTGCATCCAAAAATGAAACTTGAAAAAGTGACAAAGAATTATAATGTCAACTTACCACATCAAAGCCTTATTGGAAGTTTGATGGTTTTAGCAGTTGAAACAAGACCTGATATAGCTTACAGTGTTAGTTATGTAAGTCAGTTCAAACAATTTTACTTTCAAAAGCATTGAAAAGAGGCGAAATGTATTTTAGGATATCTCCAAGGAACAAAAGAGAAGTCACTTATATAAAAAAAATCAAATAAACCACTGATTAAATTACCCTATGCTGATTGGGGATCTCCCTTCAACAGACAGAAACCTTATTCCGGATACTGTTTCATATATGCAAATGGAAGTGTCAGTTGGGCTTTACGAAAACAAAAAAAAACATATCTCTTTCAACTGCAGAAGCTGAATTCTGTGCTATTATAAAAGGTACCAAAGAAGCACTCCATCTAAAGAAACTAATTAACGATTTGGGACAGTTTCATGAGAAAATTACATTCTACAATGACAATTAAGCAGCATAACACATAGCTTCAAATTCAGCTGTCAGTACGAAATAAAAACACATCAATATACGGCTAAACTTCATCTGAGAATAAATCCAACAATGACTGATTGAACTTATATATCTACCAACAAAATCAATGTCAGCTGATGTTCTTACGAAAGCGCTGAGAAAACCAAAGTTAAACATGACACCACAAACCTCTGACTGAAGACTAGATTTAAACACACTACTTCACCAAGATCATTCGTGAGAGGGAGTGTTGGAAATCATCACTCCTGATCTTTTATAACATGTTTTACAATTTCATATTATGTGTTAAGAACTTTGTTTATTATTTACACTTTTCCAAGTAATTTCTTTTATAATATTGTATTTATTTTTTTACTAAAAAAATAAAACTTTATTAGACATTACTCGTCTAATTCCACTGTAAAATTGCTCTCCGCTTTACTCAATTATCAATTATTCGAGAATTTCGACTGTAATCTTGGTCTTTGACAAAACCCTAGACCATAATGGTAAACCTGTTTATGATTTAAAAAGCTGTTAAAAAACCCCTTCTAACAGATCTCACCTTAACTAACTACCTTAATTACCTTCTTCTTCATATTTTAGCCAAAAGCGATTGATTGCGTCACGTTTTACTACATAACACAGAAGCACGTAAAAAAACACATAAAATACCTAAGATATGACATCCGGGTTAAAAAAAGAAGGGTGACTCGAAATTTGGATGTTGTCCTAAAAAAAAAAAACCTCTACTAGAGTGTAAAAGTATCTACTCTTTAGGTACGCAAACAGCGTGGTTTTGTAGGAAGTTTGGTGAGGGTTTCAGTTCTGTCTGTTGTAGAGATAGGATGTGGTGTCCTGTAGCTGTTCTTACATGTCTGATGCTGCAACTGGGCAAAAAGGGGGCTTACAGTATGCCCCGTTGTCACTTAAGGTCATTATTCTCACAGCTCTCTTCTATAGTTAGGACTTCTACGACCTTAGATGAGTGACCCCACAGCAAGAGGCCATAGGTTACGTGACACTGAAATAGAACGTGATAATCATAATCACTTAACTATCAGTCCCGCAGGAAAACAAAACTTTTATCTCGATCAATATTATTATTCCAGTTCATCTTGCAGTCAAGTGCAATCCCCAGGAGTTTGACAGTATCTTATTTGTCTAGAGGTAGATATTTCAAGCTACAGACAATCTTCTAAGACTTGTCTGGGTTCAGCTGCAACCTATTGGAGATGGAGACAACCCAGTCAGTTGCTCTTGGAAGGCGCTGCATCATGTCGCTCAACATCCTCCAGGCAGGGACCAGATGAAAGAGGGGTAGTGTCATCAGCAAACAAAAATATTCAATTATGGCAATCGAGATCATTAATCACAATGATGAACACCAGAGGCCCAGGAATGGACCCCTGCGGAACACCATGCTGTACAGGCCTAATCTTTGACGAAGCACCAAATAGGGAGACAAGTTGAAATCTGTCATGTAGGTATGATGTAAGGTCAGAAAGTAAAGTACCGTACAGCACCACTCAACACATAGACATGGACTTTTTATAAGAGGATTTCATGAGGTACAGTATCAAAAGCACGGCTAACCTCACATAGTGTTAGAGCCAGAACCTGTTGATCTGCCTGACGATTTAATTGAAATATTCGCATTTAGTACAATAGTTGAAAATACATTTGTAGCTTTTTGTAGTTAATCATGATACAAAATCCTTACACTAATTTACTTTTTCGTGTCGTTAGTTAATGGTCTTTAGAGAAATCCAGGTCAAAATCTGCCTAATTTTAAAATACATACCTTTTTAGCACACCTCTATAGACCACCAAGAAGTTATTTGTTTGTGCCGAAGCAACACAGCGGCACAACAATAGTTGGTTAAAAAGGGTTCATCAGTTCAAATGTTTTATATTAATACAATCTTCGTGGAAATGGCTGTCAGTTTTGGTTTGACAGAAAAGTAGCCATATTTTATAACATTAAGAATACTAACAATTTTGAAAAGCTTTGACTTTGTAAAATATTAACCATTCCTCCATTATCATTAAATAATTATAGTACTAAAATATTTGAGGGAATTTTTAACTGTGTTTATCTTTAGTTACTGAAGTTGACATTTCTTTTACATGCACGTATATAACGAGGCACAAGAAGAACGAGGGTTAAACATATTTAACGTGTAAAGTTGTAAGATAAATTTTTAGATATAATATTTGTAAGTAAATATTTGTAAATATAGGTTTTATAAAAAGTTGTGATCATAGCTCATAAAATTCAGCTTTACAGAATTAATCTTATAAAAGTTTAGGTTTGATAAAAAGTTTAATACATGTAAAAAGATAAAAATTTATGTTGATGTTTTGACCAAAATAGATAAAAAGTTAATAAATAGGAACAGTGTACACATAAAGGTCATACTATAATTGAGTGGTCAATGATAGTACTGAGGAGGTGTAATTTGAATATAAAAAAATTTAGATGATAAAGTTTATATTCTATATATTGAAAACGAAGGGTAAGATACTTATGCTTTATTACCGCTTTCTCAAAGTCAGTCTAAACCAAAGTTAACAATATTTTAATATAGAATTAAATTGAGTTAAATATGTTTGGGTAAAACGCCCTTTGTCACGCTTGTCTGTAATCTATTATAGTATCTTGAAATTTAGAAAATTTTAAAACTAATTACTAATTTGTCAAACCACATAGTAATAGTAATTATTTATTAAATGCCCATGTTTAGCGTAGCTTATGTATGGTGTAGATTAAGTTGACAATGTCGATTGCTTGTACTCTATTTGTGAGCTCAAAGACAATACAGTTCTGATTCTGATTTTAAAAACGATTCTTGTTATTGCTAACTCAATTAAAGGCACAAAAAATTGATGGAGCAGCAGGAAATGGAAGTGCCTTGGCGAAATGGCCGAACAGAGTGTCTTCCGCAGCGGAAATTGGCGCTCCGTCTACGGGCGAGCGGAACCTGGCGTGTGGCGGAACTCGCCTTGACCCATCACGGCGCTGCAGCAGAGCAGTGCAACGGACGAACAAGAGGTCACAGAATAAAAAATTATGAAGTATATGTCAAAAGTAATATAAATTATCAAATTTGTATAGTAACTAACGTACATGTAATTACTACGGAATGCTGCATAATTTTATACAAAAAATTTCATTAATATTCAATTTGATTGTAATTTGTACAAAATATGCCTCATAAGTACTCACATTTTCAACAACAAGGAATTCACACTACTTTGAAATTCAAATGATATGTTTGTTCATTTCTATGGAAAATATTAGATGTGGGATATATATTTTCAATAGTAAACTTGAGCTTCAATAGTGAAGATGTTTTTGGTTGCTATCGACTGTTGATTGGTCATTCAAAATAGTTCAGGAATGTAAACCATAAGATCAAATGCTCCATTAAACATCAAGTAATTAGTAGGTGGAATGGATATATTTTATGATTATATGGTTTCATAAAAATCTAAATGTATTCTTAGACTTTAAAAAATATTATAACTTTTTCCATTTACATGATCGTGGTAAATCATAAGTGAGGTAAATAATAAACATTAAGAAGAAGTTCCATAATCCAAAACAAGAATACCGTTGCCCTAAATTAAGCATGAAAAACACCAGAGTGACAATTAAGATTTTTTAAAGATAATAAGAGACAAGGATTTATTATACACTAGGCTGATGTCACGAATTAATTGGAACATTTTCTGATAATTTCGAGAGTATTAATATAATTTTGTGGCGTCAAACAGCTCTATTGAACAATCAGCAGGCGTAATGCTTTAACTTGAAATTAGTTAATGGACAGTTTCAGCCACTTGCTTATGGAGTTTCCTATATAAATACTTAACTTCACTTGTTTTTGCCGTCTTTTCGGTAGTGAATGTTATCCGATAATTAATTTGGGCAGTTAAATAGTTTATAACAAAATTTGTATTTTGGTATAAAGCCCAGATTGTTTTTCTCTAAACTGCCTCAACACTGATTATTTATTGGGCACTCTCGAGCGCAGTTCCGTGCCTCATTACGTGGGAGGCTAATGTAAGAGTTTACTTAGGACCCGGCGCCGGCGCGTCATAGGTTCCATTAATAGTTGGGGTAACTCCATACATTAGTGTGTAACCAGGAGCTGATTTAGTGAACCGACTTCAAACACAGGCACAAAGCCGGCGTGTCTCCGCGCCTGCACTTGTCTTTGCAAAAACAACACATTCACAGCAACAAACACTCATGTCCAAACACGAGCCGGCATCAAAAGTGAAGAGAGTAATGAGAGTAAGAAGTGAAGTAAAACAATTAATAGTAATGTAATTAATCATGCAATGCCTTACGTTCAAATAGATTTGATGGAAAACAGTTAAATGCCACCAACTAATTGTTTTTTTTGTGGACTTAATTTTTTTTAAGATTGTTTTTTTAAGATTTTTTTTATAGTAATTTATATTTTCATACAATTAAAATTTGCTTTCATGAATATCTTGCAGAAAATACATTAATAGAGGCCGTGCGTTGGTCTTTTAATATTCTGACGACCTTGATTTACAATGTTACAAAATATCCTATACTCTTATACGAGCAATGTTTGCTTGTTTGTTTGCTTGCACAATTATCTCAAAAACGGCTCCGACGATTTCCTTCAAATTTTGGAATATGGGGGTTTTGGCCACCAGAAATCGATTGGAGCTGGTCCCATAGCTGGGAAAAATCCGGTTTTCGCGCTAGAGCCCTTCAAAGATCCCATGTTATCCTTATGGAAATTTTTTAACTGAACAAAAATCAGCTGATAACTTTAGATAAAATAAACCAATGTGTTACATCTTTAACCTGTGGTTTTAGGAAAATCATACCAATGTGCAGCAAACCTTCCGCCTGGCGAGTGAGCGGAGCGAACGAGCTTTGTGTGAGAAACGAAAGTAATAATTTTACCGAGCTTAAGCTCGGTCCCCCTGGTACTACTGTTGTAAAGAAGGCTTGCAGACGTTTGCATTGACACAAATAACGAACGTCTAATAATGTTTTTTTTAGTTCTTAAATACAACGTTTATATATTTTTATAGGAGAATCTACTAATTGTTAGAATTTTTTATACTGTTTAATTTCTTAACCTTTGACATTTTTATCCATTTCGACAATACAAATTACAGCTTGAAAACTATTAAGAAAAAAAAATATAACGTTCTGTAGGCTATTTTACTTTCTTTAGAATGAAATGCAACCTAAAAAGATGCAGATCAAGAGATGCACGCAATGTGTTTCAGAGAGAACCTCTGTTAAACCTCTCATACTAGAGGTTCCAGTAAGACGGAGAGCCCACTGTGGCTATAATAGGGCTTTGCCCTCTTCAGCATCTATTTTCTGAAGTAAATAGTAAGTAGTGCGCCTCCTTTCAAGGCATTTTTTCGTGCTACTGACAATAAAGTGCATTGAAAATAGTAATATTTGTGTATAGTTGTGGCTTGTTTTCTTCATATTTTCGATTACAACATACAAAAATTCCTTAAAGCTATTAAAATAAATAAATAAATCAACTATGTGCCTTATATCATATTTTATATTGGAGGGGAAAAATGGCTTAGAACATGTGTTTTATTTGAAAAAGAAAGTTGTATTATGATGTAGAGATTGTGAAATAAGTTTACGAAAAAGGGTTGAAAACCTTCCTAGAGTCAAGTAGAAAAAGGAAGTACGGTGAACATGCCAAACGTTAGAAAATACGGATATCTGCATTTGAGGTCCACGCGCAATGTCGAAAAACTATAATAATGAAAGAATGATTGCTTCTCAAAGAGGATGAATTCAAATACTGAGCATGTTCAAAGGTGTTATTCTGAAGCACATTTTAGGTTTGAGACCCCTTGGTTTCCGTGCGGCCTTGTAATAACACCTGATTATGGAAGAACAAAGGAAAAAAAGATAAGCAACTGCAATGTCATTTTGTTCGATTTTTTAAAAGCAAAGACAACTATAATAAGGAGGGCAGAAGAGCGTGGCGATGAATATGTACCATATACTGTAATACAACGTCTTTACCTATCTCAGATTTGGCCAGTATCATAGTTTGCGTCTGAGAAAACTGCGAATCCTCCAAAAACTCAAGAGATGATAAAAAGCGGGCTGTTTTCCAATGAAGTGGAAGATGCAATATTTTTACAACTACAGTATTTTGAAAACATTCATTGCAAGTACCATTTTTATTCAATTATAATGGGGCCTGATCAAAAGTGGCTATCGGCCTGATGAATAGCGGGGTTACCATGTTGCTTCGACTGTGAGATGTTCAGAACAGGGTTGCCATTACCTTGGTTGTGAATTACATACTATAAAGATGCGTCTGACGACTACTTCAACATGTATTTTCCACATGCACAAAATGTTCTTCACCATAAACCCACAGTGGCGTATGAAAATAATTATACTTCTGAGCCTATGTGCAGGTATTTGGCTGAATTAATAGCAAACACCAGCACTGTTTTAAATTAATAGGGCTAATAATAAATTATCCCTCTGGTTAGTATTATTGTGTAAATTAACATATTTGATTGTTTTATATATATATATATATATATATATATATACCGGGTGTCCCAGACCACCCATACGCCCCTTATAAAATCTACAAAATTAATTATTCAAAAAAACCGGTTGCGGTCTATCCATTGATGTTCATTTCAATGTACAGGGTGTACCAGAAATAACCTACCCAGACCGGAAGACATTCATTTTAAATACGAACCCCCACTTTTTATGGGATTTTTGGATTCTAGACATAATTTTAAGACTTCTTTACATTTTAATGTGTATCCCTAATTCTTATGGTTTGGGATATAATGGAGGTCGAAGTTTGATTTTTCCCCATTTAAGAATAACATGGTTCTAAATTTCACATCCATTATCTCTGTAAATTTCCCGTAAAACTAAAAAGGCCTAGCATAAAGTGCCTTAGCTTCTTCTTTTAAACACTTTGGCGTAATTAATTATAAGTTTTGTGATAAATTATTTTATATTTCCATAAATATGTCAATATGGTGAAAATTATTTAAAATGTATAGAAAACTAAAATTAATTACGTGAAAATCGGTTTTTTAATGAAATATTATCTAAAATGAATTTATAAGATATTTTTATGCTTGGACAGTTAAGTTAAAGGTAAAAGTTTCAGTGTAAATGGATATGACAATTTGCTCCATGTTATTCTTATGGGAGAAAATAAAACTTCGACCTCCATTATCTCTCAAACCGATAGGATTAATTAATTTATTAATTATTAATTAATTAACTAATTAATTTATTTATTTATTTATTTATTTATTATGATTTTTAATTAATGAATCATGATTAAAAAGTAAATAAAATAAGTGTATGACCCAATTATACCCATTAAATTATACAATTTAATGTGTATAATTGGGTGTACAATTATACACATTAAATTGTAAAGTAGTCTTAAAATTATGTTTAGAATCCAAAAATGTACACCCTGTACATTGAAATGATCATCAATGGAGCGCAACCGGTTTACCTATAATGGCACAATTTGTTTTTGTGAATAATTAATTTTGTAGATTTTAAAAGGGGTGAGCGGGTGGTCTGGGACACCCGGTATATATGTTTTTATTACATTAGCAATTTATTCAAACATAACTAAAAATTATTTTTTCTGTTACACTCTTTGTAAATATGTCTTCTAGATTGTTTTTAGTCTCAGTATTTGATTGTTACTTCTCCCCTCATGACAATATTTTTAATTAAATTGTACCATAGGTCAATCAATGTGATTGGTGTTTTTTGCTATTATAATAAAACTGTGTCATATCTATGAATTTTTCCTTGAAAATAATGATATTGTTTTCCCGGAGTAAGTACTCACAGAAAAACTTGTACTCACTCTCAGTTGACATGTCTCAAAATCCGCATTGGGATGTGTTTCAATCAAACTTTTACCATTTGAAATACAAGTCCTATTTCTCTTGTTGCCTTCAAATATCTTAACACTCTTTCCATGTGGATGTTTTTGGTTTGTCCAAAAATTGACTTAATATAATTTTTGGCATAGGAAATGTCAGCTCTTGAAGTGGTACTTACAAACATTAAACTTTCAAATTAATATTTCTCCGTAAGGCACTTCAATGTTTTCCTCTCTAAATTATTTCGAAATACTTCAGTCATAAGAGTTCCTTTGCACTCTTTCATATTAAACATTTTCGACATTTTATTGAGATTTTCTTTTGTTAGTTATTTTCATTTGATTTTCATCTTTGTTTCTTTTATTTTCCCATTCCTATAAATTCACAAATGTTTCCTAATTATTAGCATTAAATTTAATTTTTGTTTTAATCTACTTCTTTACCGGTTACTAAATGTTATCAACAAATAAAGCGAGCCAAACGTATGTTCCAAACAAACAATCACTAGATGGCGCTTCAGACTGTTTTCCTCGTAGTACAGTAAAATTAGGGGTTTCGATTGGCAGGCAACTGGTGTACATTCCTGAAAATTTAATCATAGCTTATTTTAGTCCGGAAAAATAAAGTTTTACACTTATAAAATCTCGTTTCAAAATGATGGTTTTTTGGTAAAGGGATACACTTTGAAAAAAGCTTCCCCTTTTCATTTCATTCATTTCTCAATATAATGTCGTGGTACCACTGAATATAAATGTTGGGTGGTTAATACTTTTATTTATCAGTTGTTAATTGTGGCCGTCATCTTGGATCAGAGATATTGGATAAAAGTGGTTTTTTCTTTTTTTCTAATCTTGAGAGAATATTGTGACATTCAAAGTAGAATTTACGTTGATTACACTGCCGCCAGCCGGTTTTGAAAATATTGGTTAGTTTCAATGTTAAACTCAAATTAAAATTCATCGATATAAATTTCATAGGGACGTTTCTCATTTTGAATTAGTTTTTTGTTACATTTCTTAAAGCTTTTGTTCTAATCAAGAATTGTTCCTCAATACTCAGTAATATAACGGCTTTAATGTAAGCTATTGATCATTAAATTAGATCAATTTGAGACTATTTAAATGGTTCTGTTCAATATAAATAACAATTAAAAAAATGATTTTAGCTAAATATTTAAATGGCATGTTCAAAATAAAACACATATTTAATACTAGTCTTTAACTACTCAGTAATTCAATGTCTTTGGTATGAGTTATTGACTATTAAAATTAATTTTATTTTAGGTGAGTTACGATTCGCCAATCAGCATAAAATATATTTATTTCTGAGATTTATCTCCCGTTAAAGACTTCCTATGTTTTAATAGTCATTATTATGGATACATGCCAGTTACTCTATATCTCAAGTTTTAAATTAGACTTAATGTAAGACGAATTTCAGGTAATTTAATGAGACAATGTAACTTAAGACCTTCTGGTCTTTAAGTACATGGAAGATTATTGATTTTGATTAGAGCAATTGTTTATTAAAATCTGATAAATTTAAGATAATTTTAATACACTATTGAATGCAATTTTTTTTCTGAAATTCGGGTAAAGTATTAGTCTCATAAATTGCTTTACAACCCAGCTAAGTTAAATGGTCAATAGCTCCAAAGAAGAATAATCCTCTTAATGATTAAAGACCAAACTGCATACCTTACGTAAACCTGGATACAAAAAATAAATAAAACTAGTATACGTGTTGCTCGAAATCAAGCAATTTCTTTAAATAATACAGTACAAATGTTACTTTAGCTCTAAATCAATGACATCCGGCCAATCCAATAATGTGAATATCTTCAATCGCCAATAACTACACGTATTTACAGCTGATTATTAACAGATGTTTCAAATGCTTTATTCAGTCCCAATGTTATTTACATGGGAAATTTTGAGATTTCAATGGTGGATAGCGCTTTTATTTTCAGTCCAATTCTCATCAATTTTTGGCGGAAACAACTACAGACCAAGCCCTATCCAACGACACCAAAAACTTGAAAATCGGTTGAAAATTGTAGGAGGAGTTCTCAAGACAAAAAAACCCTTAGCGTATTAAATAAGTATAGATAAAAGGCGATAGACAGGCATAATTTAAAAATAAAATGTAATTCTCCTAAAGAAAACTGGCAGTCTTAACTTTTTCCCACGTACAGTATTCATAAATAATGAAACCACGGATTGATTTGGATTGTAGCAGGAAGTTTGGGTGTCCCTGAGGCATTACTTCCTTCTCTGGAAAATCTGACTAAACAGAATAGTGACTCAGCTAATAGATCCTTACAAGCAATTCGCACTTCGTTATGTCGTCCATATTGCCATTTCTCAATTTTCCTTTTGATTTCTACTTTTTGCTTCAAGTCATCAGTGTTCACTGTAAGAACATTGCAAGTGTCTTTTCTTCTTTCCCTGTGAACGTTTCATAGCAAAGAAGCATTGGTCTGAAACACAGTAACACCTTCAGATCTCAATATTTTAGGCCATACAAGTAATTTAGTCCGAGAAGTATTCAGGTTTGGTGCAGATTTTCTCTTATCAAATAATATGGCTGAAGGTTTTGTGTATATATTTCTGCATTGTCAGTGATTAACTACTTGTATAACTCCGGTTAGAAGAGCCTGTTTACCATCACCTCTTTCTTGGCGTCATAGTTTGTTTCCAGAGCTTCTTTCCTAGTTCTACTCGGTGATCTAAAACCCCTTTTTCACATGGAGCATAACATCAGAATCAATGTCACAACCCATATTCATTTAACGACTTCAGTGCAATATTGACACGAACATAAAATGAACAAATATTTATAACACACTCACATTAAACGACAAAAATTACAATCATGATTAAAAAGTAAATAAAATAAAACAATAATAAATACTTACAAATAATAAAAATCTAACTGAACTATCACTCACACAAAAATATCTCAAATTATTTGTTTAGATTATAAAATATAATAATATTCTGTTTAAAGAAAAGAAATCAAGTTTTCTAACTGTAAAATGAATCACCAAATTACAATAAAATATTTAACAATTTACTAAATTAAAATATGTTGCAGCACACCTGCATATACTCATCCGATTTCAAATGCTGGGATACATCATTCGGGTAAGGTCTAACATCAAATAATATCATGTGGTTTCTGTAAAAAGCATGATTAAATATTTTTGTGAAACAAACATGAGAAGTTAGTTTGCAGGTTTGCTGACACAAATATATGGAACTTTAAGGCTCAGGTCTACCCTTGGCGCACCACACAAATGCAAGGTTTTTTTGAGAGTCGTGTTATCTTCTGAAAAATGCAACTTAGTGCTATAAATAAGGTGTCATATTAAAGAAGAATATCGGTACTAAATTTCCTTTGTTACACTTTGGTAATTATTTCATCAAAACTATAATTGAAAATTTCAGTCAAAAATCGAGAAAAACCGAGGATTATAGACAGTTAAGCTGAAATTAGAAATTTTATTAAATAATTCTAAAACCAGAGAAGACGAGATCCGCTCTTTACTTTTAGAAAAAGTTAAGAGCCAACCTATATCGTAATTGGTTAATTTTAAAACACGATTCCCGTAAACCTCTGCAGCCATAAAACTCGCCACTACAGAAAAAAGATGATTTTAGACAGTTATAACTGAAGTTCCGTGACAGTGATGATACCAGTTTCATTAACATATTTTTAGAAATAAGCGAAGTATAAAATGTTTTTCTTTTCGATAAGCTTAACTTTGGATACCGTGTGTACAACTTTAGATATAGGGTGATTACAGTTACATTCAAAAATTAAACTTAAATTTAAAAATCTCACTATTTAATTATACATTTAAAAAACATAAATCTCTTTTTTAGAGAGGAGAATCACCCTTTATCCCCCCTCATCCTATGTACCCATCAGGATGGCTTATGAAATTAACCGAATAAGGATCATTTTACATGTCTGTACCAAATTTCTTAAAGCTTAGACCATTGTTACAAGAATAATTGTAAAAATAATCTCTTAAAATCTCTCTTTTACAAACCCCCCCCCCCCGCAAAAAAAGGAGGGAAGTAACTTTTTTTACAGACTTATCGGATCGTTTTGTATAGGGTCTAGAGCTTTAAAGAAGTTCTCAAAATTTCACAAATGTATTATTTGGACTCCCTTTTAAACCATATACTGTAGATATCAATCCATCTTGTGAACTTCGTTTTTTGTTTAATCTGTTTTGTAAGCTATTTTAAACTCCTGTAATTTTTATGTACACTTCAAAGTCCAACTCACTGTTCTGAAATGAAGTTAGTATATCAAGTTGTTTCATGTTCCAAATTTTCTCTATTGCATGACTTATCGTTGGAAAAAGTCTTATCGTTGGATTTTTTTAAGTCAATTGTTTTGTTTCATCAAGACCTATAAAATGATATCAAAGTCGACCATACTTCCTATTTGAAAATTTTGAGCTACCCCCTACCCCACTACCCCTAAGAGTAAAAATTGTGAAACTAACCATCATTATTGTAGCGCCTCATATCAACGAAGGTTGCCGCAAACCGATTTCAAATATCTCAATTATTTGAAAAGTTAAGGGGGGGGGGGGGGGTTGCAAGTTACTTTTCAACCACTCTGTACAAAGATCAATCTTGTGACCCAGAAGTAACACACACAGAAACTGACACCCTCCGGCATACTTAAATCGTTATGAATCATCCTAATTTATGGGAGGGGGATGTAATGAAATTGTATTGGCAGTTTTATTTAGTCTATTTTGTACTTAATTAGTTTTCTTTTACTATAGAAAGGTACAATCTCAATATTGTGTTCTTAATCAGTTAAAACATTTTATCAATCAAAGGTCTAGCTTACTTAAGAATATTCCCTTATCATTGTTAATGGATTCACCCTTTTAAATTCAGCATTCCAATGAACCTACAACTGCCAGAAAATTAATAAATTTTTATTTATTTTAATGGCTCGCTATAAAAAACCATGAACAAAAAATAAGTAATATAATGGTAAGCGATGATCCACTCTGTAACAAAGACTGTTTAATCCCTGGATTGTATGTATGGGGATGTGCTATTGTTTGGAACCAAGATTTTGTCAAATACTTAATTTAAAGAAAAAATAAGTTTATAATTGATTGTTTTTTAGGTTTACGTTTTGTAAACACATGTGTTTGTTGTAAAATACTTACAAGCTAATCTTTAATAAACAATGAAATGCTCATTACGTACTTTTTTCTTAAACTTCGGTATTCCAAAAATGTTGGTCTCAGACAATAGGACACCAATAGGCATACCTGGAACTAAAAAAAAAACTTCATGGTACTAAATAGAATATGACAGTAACATTCAGATTCATAACGTCCAGCCTCCAATCGTCAGGTTGAAAGATATATATAGAACCTGAGAATATTTCCCATCACGGATATATAATAAAACCCTGGAGAAAATTTCATTCAACTATAGGACAAACACCCGCTTTTAACCGGTAGGTATTTAATATCAAGACTCACGTTTCTAGGTTTCTTCCAGATTTTATTGGGTTCACAAAAGTCGAATTTTGGAAATATAACACTACAAGTATATTCTTATCTTTATAAATAAAACATGAAGACTCTATAAAAAAACCTGCCGACCAATAAGATATGTTGGATTTATATAATCCCATCGGGAGCACTTAAAGAAAATTTAATAAAATTTAATAGTGAGCCAATAAAGAATATTGCAGGGAAATTGAGAAAAACTCTATTATTTGACAATGGTTTGTTTTTTGTCATCCTCATCTCATTGACTAATTTCAGATTAAAATGGATACTACACTGTATAAGAAATAGAGATAAATAGATATCTCTAGTTAACAATAGTTCCTAAACTGAAAACTTAATATGCATTAAATGGTAATTCTATCATCACCGTCGAGCATGAATCGATTTATACTGTTAATGTATTTAATAACCGATAACGGATTTAATTTGAAATATTTTTGGCAAAGTAATTTTGGTTAGAACGCTACACATGGTTTTAGTTGTTGGTCCGAACCCCTATAGTACGAGCGTTATTGTCTGGGATCGAGTCAGTACCCTCTCAAACCTATCATTAAATTCAAAAAAGCAAATGCGACACCTCAATTCCTTCACATCGACAAAGATAATAAACTTTACTGAATTCCCTTGAATTGCACAGTTTAAACACAATAAGATTGCACTATGTTTATGGTTAAACAAATTATTTGGAAACATCATGTGTTGGTTTATAAGTGTACGAAATGCAACAAATTTTATGATTTTGTTGCAGTCTGTTTTATCTTTTTTTTTTTTAAGGAAATATTTCTTCCAAGATTCAATTTTTACCACAAATGAATTGGATTTCGACTTTAAAATGTAAATTTTACATTTGATAACGACAAACTAAAATAAATTTTTTATTGAAATCTCTGTTTGCTTGGTTTGTCAACAAAATTTGTAATGGTGGATTTATGAACGAAGGAAATTTTTTCCACAATTAAAAGCCATTTTTAAAGTTTTGATGACTTTTCAGTAGTTGATGGAAATATTGATTTCCAGATAAAAATTACAGGTTGATTTAAATTAAATGTTCTGTATACCATAAGAAAACTCTTGTAATTAATGTTTTAAAATCTACTGTTTTTTAACCTTTAATTTACCATATCAAAGAAATGTTTAATTTTTTATGGGCATCGATTGAAATTGATATTAGGTATTAGGAACCCTTACCTTGAAAGATTTTTACAGTTATTATAAAATCCTAAAAGAAAGAAATGAACAAACGCAGACCTTTTTTTAAATAACGAGTTTGAAGCTTTTATAAACAATGTCAAGTATTCCAGACTATCTTCGGAGGACTGTTTGTGGCTTTGTCCAGCCATGCACGATTTACATTTTACCTCAATATACAGCAGGTAGTTTGGTTTAAAATTTTAGAAAGCCCCACCCCAGGAAAAGTCTAAAAATTTGTTTGAAGATCGTAATATTTTTCATTTGTGCTATGGGTTGCCATTTTGTTAAAAAAAAATAACATAGAAAGGTAAAAAATAAAATAACTTTACATTCAAGTATTATTGTCAAAACAACTGTTAACCGGGTAAAGGTATAAGCTATTTGGGGTTTCGTGTAAACTTGTAGCCTTTTTACCATTATACTATGACAAAAGTGAATTAAAACCAACCATCAAATATAGCTCACCCCAGTATTTCACTAAATCAACATTGTAATGCAAAATTATAATCTAATCAGGAAGCCTCATTTGAGAGAATAAATCTTTTACGTTTTTTACAAGACTTTTCCGAACACTGGAATTATTTACAGTTGCAAACACTTGAAAAATAGTATTTATGTTGTTAGTTGCATTGGAGGGACACATTATTGCTAATATTACTTTCACAGAGTGTGGCAGACTCTTGCGACACATAAGAGTAAATGAGCTTTGAGACTTTTATCATTGTCGTCATTTGATTTCAACAAATTCCACTTTTCATCGGATATTAATTAACACCACGAGTGACAGGTTGTAATACAACACCTAATGCGCCTGTTGAAGAGCACAATTCTCGACTAGATATCATCCGAAATGCAGACTGCTTTATTAATCCATCAGTAGAACATTTCCACGGTGAATGCGAGCATTGTTGTCGGGTTTCCCGCTTTGTTATCCGTTTTGCCGCCATTTTTGCCTAGCGTGTACGTGTTGTAGTTGCAGTAGTGCGGGTGTGCGGGTGCGGGACTATAGTTACCTGCCCGCGTCCCTCGCCGAGCCCGCCGTTTTAATTGCTAGTGGCTCCGTTAACATGACAGTGAAATTGTATCGGAGTTCATTACTTGGGCCTATCAATCAGTAGCATTCATCAAAATGTGATAAAATATACGTCCCAATAAATTATGCCACCAATTGAAAGTCAACAACCGCCGACCTTAATTGAACACTTCGATGTGGGAAAAAAGTTTTCGTTTAACTGAAATCCGGCCAGCACTATTGTGAGAGTAATATTAGCGGAATGGGTGTTCCAAATAATATTTTCGGGCAATTGTGGCTGATCACTCGTCCGGACTGTCAAAAATGAGATGTTCGGACGACTGTTTTTGTGACTGATATTTAACTACATTTTTACGGATACAAAGAGAACCGTTCCGTGCGTCAATACGCTTTATAGAACTATGTTTCGTCCAGTAATAATGGCATTTGATCAGTATATGAGAGGTCTTTAATCATTGTATTACGTGGATAGTAGGATTATAATAGAGTCTGGGAAATATTTACTATAAGTATCATCATATAACGAAGGACAACTATGTATAATTATGACTTTAGTTATCTTATGGCAACGTGCAGTTCAGGTAGAGAGGGTTGCACATATGAGCTATGAATGGAGTTGGTTAAAAAACTTATACTGCAACAGTTGGAAGTAATACATCCAGGGTTATTAAAAAAGAATACCAAATTAATTAGCGGAGTAAAACGGGTAAACATTCAAGTATTTTACAATACTTACAGGAAGCAATAATAACAAATCGGAACACTAGATTGGTTGCTCATTTTTTTAGGGGGTTAGTGCGTGTTTTTAAGGGGGAGCTGGGGTAGTGCGTGTTGTCTGAGACGAACTTTTTTGTACCAATTGCAAAGAATTTACTATTTTTATTTTTACAAGTAAACAATTTTCTACAAGGGCCCCGTGGCTCAGACATTCCTGAGGGGTTTGACACAAAAATATCGAAATATTCATTATAAACAATACCTTGTGATACAGTATTTTTTTATTTATTATTTTTTAGAACTTATAAAAGCACATTCATTTAAGCCTAGTAGTTGATTAGGTTTACGTTAAATATATTCATAATTAGATTAAGTTAAACTTGAAAAAAGTGGAGTAAACACAGTAAACAACAGTAAAAACAGTTGTAGAGTAAGTGACTTTTAACCTCATTCCTCACACTCAGGCCTTGTAGATTTGTGAGGAAATACATTTCCATATATGATGTGATTTTTTTATCTTTGTACAAATTTGGAATTAAAAGTATCAAGTAACTCTTCATGAGCGCTGGCTTCCTCCCAGTCCGGGGATCTGATTAGGACTTCTTTCTTTCGAGTTATGTTGTTATTATTTAGTAATATCATGTGAACAATAAAGTTTTAATTCCCATTACCATGAAGAATTACCGTAAAGTGCATAAGAAGAGCTGTGTATTAGTATGAATGAAAATATTTTCTTCTTAACTCCTGAAGATAGATACTTTTGTATCAGTAGATGATCTTGCATATTGAAAAAGAGAACGTTTCTGTAAATTAGTAGTTTCAGAACTGTCTCGCTTTTGCCTCAATTTGCTTGACTATATACTACATGTTGATCTGTGGATTTGTTGGTAGTCTCTGAAAAACGGTCTATGGCCTCATATAAAAGTAGTGTGCTTGGTATTGCATTAATCCACCGTGCAATAACTGCATCGGTCAAATCGTGGCCTTCTGTTAGACGACCAGAACTCTTCATACATCTTATCAATATCTGTTCTCTGGTCATGTCCGACTAAATTTCACACCAAAACTTGATTTTTAGGCGAATCGTAAAATATCCCTGTTTAATGTGTTGTTCAAAATTCAACCTTTGAAAGGAGTGATTTAATTTGTATCGTGTTTTATAGGTACAGATGTGCCCTTTTGCATGGTGCAGATCTGCATGAACGTGGGGTAACATTCCTTTACCGGTGTAAAATTCAGTTGCCAATCTCCTTCTCTATCAGCTCTAATAATATCAAACTGATATGTGTACTGTAACAAAAACTTAGCTGTGCGATTGGAGTTAGTCATTTTTTACGTGTTCCTTTAAGTTTGATAATGATTTGTAAAGCAATGAATTTAACATGCACCCTAGAATTTATGATTTGATTCAGGATTTCGTGGTATGTTGTCTTCAACGCATCAAGGTCATTTAGTCCATAATTGCATTTCTTAAGTTTCTCGAAAATAACTGTAGTTATTGCAATCGGAGTTAAAGAATGCACACGAATTCCAACGTAAAGATGCATCAGAAACTTGATCCCAGAGTTCTACCAATCCACTTTCAGACATTATATTTCCCGTCTCTCCCGTAAAACTCATTAATGGGTGAAATCACCCAAAAGAAAATTTTTTGAGGAGACAATGTCATTAAAATATCCACAAAATAGAAAATCTTTTCTTTTATTCCGGAACCAGTTAACAAAGAGAAGAGGCAAAATGAAGTATCAAATGGATATATATTTTCCTGCTGTAATCTCCATAAACCCACTCGACCCTACAGTGTTCTCAGTGTTATTAATAGTACAGTTACACACAAAAAATCCAGACAGCATGAGGGATCAGCATCATCTGGTTAAAATTTAAGTAAAGGACCTTGTCCATTACTACGCTTCTTATGCCTGATTTCTTTACTCTATCATAAGGTAAAAGTGCCGGCTAAAAGTACCGAGTCTTGCTCGTTGGTTTTAATTTCCTTCTGTTATAGTATTATTGCTTTAAGTTTACGCCAGCTGTACCTTTTCACTGGTGATAGCTGTTTCAAAATTATTGCTTAAGAGTACTATTCTTTTATTGTTGTTCAATTTTCGTTGTTATTTTGTTGGCTTGATGGCAACCGATAAGACCAATGTTACAGAAAATTTAAATTGTAAACCTTGTGAAAAAAGATTTTTCCTGAGATTGAGGTTTTTTTAAACTTATTTTTAGACCAAAACACTCTCAATTGCAAAGCTTAAGCAAAATCTATCCCCTAGATTTCAAGATCATGGAAATAAATCACAGACACTCTTCATAGTATAGTGTAGGATTGGTATAAAACCTAATTTACGGGGAATCTCTGCATATGGAATAAACTTTGGCCGAGGTACACAAGGTGTTGATTATTAACAATGGAGTCACGCAATTTATACCTCCCTTCACATGAAAAGTCCCATTACCATCTATGTTGCGCGTGCTACATCCATACCATGTCAAATTTGGCATTCTGTTATGTACTACTCTGAACTACTCATCATCTCTTTGAAGACATATTTTACGAATGCTGTCAATTGTTGTAACGGTTTCAACCCTGCGAATTCGATACCTTTGTGGATTTCTTAAATCCTTTTTAGGTCAATCAGGATTCTGCAGTTCAAACAGCTACTTTCTATTTCAATTGGCTCTTTTGATATCTGCAACCCTGACTTTCTTTTGCACTGACAGTTTAGGCTGGTTTTAACTCTGGCCAGTTTAGGGTGCCTCACATATTTCCTTACGCACTGAACCTGCACTATTACAGAACTAAGACCTTGAATGAGATTTTAAATACTATCATTCAAATAATGCTTATTTGTCTCATATTTTCCACACGTTTCTTCACTATTAAACTGGGATACAAATTCAATTCATCGGTGTAAAAAATGCATGAACGATTTTTTTACACTCTTTCATACTGTTTGTAATTGCTGAAAACCTTAATATGTGATATCCACCATCGTCAGTAAAGCAAGGAAACTCTCAAACCACTGTTCAAAATGTGTTTGTAAAATTACATTTTTTAAATTATTGCTTCACACTTTAATCGTATGAAGATAAAAAACACGCTCTGTTGAAAATTAACTTGTATTTAATTATAAGGAAGACGACAACGGACATCTAATTTTTTTGACAAAAATTGACAAAGCTATTACATTAGTAGCACATTATGCATTATAAACATTATGTATAAATATTTCTGAAATGTTGTCGTTTTATTTCTGAATTTTTGTGACAAAGTATCTCTTATCAATAAAAAAACGAACGGTTACAGTTTGGTTGAATAATTTCTAAAAAATTAAATATAATTTTTTTTATACTTTATAGCTTATAACCGACATTTAAAAAACAGAGACACTATAAAAAGTTGTTCTTTTGGTTGTTCCACACCATAACTGCAGGATATTACTGGTGGAAGGAGCACACTACTTTGAGATTTTAGATGTTTTTTTATGACTAATACACGTTTAAAAAAAGATTGAAACCTCAAAAAAGAATTGCGTGTTAACATAAAGAATAGGATTTAAACTTTTAGACTGAGTTGCATACAACAGTTTTTATCACAATTTTTCGTATACAATTGAGGTAAGATCAATTTATTCAATTACAATAACCAGAATGGTTGTTTATTAGGAGTAAATAAGGTGATTTTAGTATATTTTTGCACGTAAACAATCCAAATTTTCCATGCGAACAACATAGAGCGTTTTTCTGATGAGATTTTCTATAGAACCATTGTAGCAACGATAATCTTTCAATAAACTTTATTATTAATCTTTTTAAGCTCTTTTCAAGATGGTATTTTAAAAGGTAGACCGTGAAAATACGAAAATAGTTTAAACAATCCAATATTTTAACAAACAAATTTGTAAGTTACAATATTTTCATTTATTTATCACGTTTTTAATTTTTATACGTTTTTATAAAACTCTTTCAGTGTACCCAAGCTGTTTCGTTGGTTTAGCTGTGCAAAAGTTCTAACATTATTTAATGTATATTACAAGATGGCGGGTATCTTTCAATTTTTGGCATGCTGCCCTTGTTGGGCCTTAGGGGACTTTTGTTAGGAAGGTCAGGAGATGCCATAAAGCACATCTTCGAAGTTTTCAACTGTCTTAACAGGTTTCATAAAAAAGTTTATTCAAATTTAAACTTTTAGTGCCGTCACTGACAGGATTATTTTGTATGGTAATATCTTTACAAATACCAAATGATAACAAAGTTCAGATTTGAAAATGTATTCCTGAGAACAACAAAAGAACGTTATCAAAATTTGTTATTAAAACTTCCGTTTTCCATCTGGTTGTGATTTTTATCAAAACCAATTTTTCCATACAAAAACCTTAACTGTCTATGATAAAATTCCTCGTATATTTAGATTGCATTGCAAATAGTATTGCGTCCATGTGTTTCAGTTTCCCTAAAACTTTTAAAAATTTCAAATATTGAAAATATTTTTTTTTATTTCTTGAAATTGAAAACATAGGCTCAAAGCATAGTTTGAGTACATAGTTACATAGTTTTATGGGCAAACACAGTATACATTTAATTTTCATGGCAGACTTAAGAAAGCAGTAGGGCCTATTTTAACAACAATGTAACCTTTGTATTAGAAACACGAAATATAAATGTTTTTCAATTCTTTTGCAAATAAAATAATAATAGGGTGCTCGTGCGCTATTACGCATTATGTAATATAATTCTTTCCGTTTGTGAAAAACTCACCTATAGTACAAGTAAAACTTTCACATGTAGATACAAAATGTTACAATATTTATATCGATAATTCAGTAACAGGTGACCTTATTTTATTTACAAAGTGACTTAAACTTCATCTGAAGGTAATCAGATGGTAAGTTCCAATTCACATTTCAACATCTTATAATGAAAGTTAGTCACCAATTTAAGAGTCTGCAGTACCTACGCCATTTCGGTATATTGTCCCATAAGAACAATGTTAAATTTGAAACATTACTGTGAGTTTGTTTTTCATCTGAAAATTACAAACTTGATGTCAAGTGTCTTCCATTTGACTTGATTTAAAATGAATTTAAAAAATTATACACTCGAAACACGAAAAAATATACATTATCACCATTTTTAAACCATGTTTAACCATTTTTAGGAGGTTTATTAAAAAAAAAAAAATATATCCACGGCACATGAACCGCCATAACATTGTGAACGTTTTGAAGTTTCATGCGAATCCGATGCAAGATTATCGAGGTAACGTGTTATAAAGACACCTATAATTAGCATTGATCTTATGGGACTAAATATCAAGATGGCGGAGGTACTGCAGACTCTTAAAGCGCGCTCTAGAAATAAATAAAAGGCTAAGGGGGCGAATACCCAAACGAAATGACCTTTTTAATCACCAATCGTACAAGCAGTAGTTTTGGTTGATCTGGTTATATCTTGTCTTCTAAAGTATGACGCTGGGTTTCCTTCTCAATATGTTGAATCTTATATGTGTCATTCTGATTCGAACATTAATGCTCAAATTTTCGAACTGGAACCTGTCCATGAATTATAAAAGTTAACAAATTAACAGTTTAGGATGGATTTAAAAAAAATCCTCAGAAAAAATTTACTTAATTTATATACTTTGTGAAAGAACCAAACGTTTATTATCTTTGTCTTTCATCTCCATGATAAATACGTGTTGATGGTCCAAAGCCTAGCCTTGTCACTATCTAGGCCGGTTGTTTTATAGCATCCTCAATTAATAGCCCAACCATCATGGTTCGAAATCCCCAAAAAGGCTCAACGAAAATTAAAAGATACTATATCCTCTGAAAGCAGCACTTTTTGCAAAACCTCAACGCATTCCCGATAAAGCGTGGTCATTTTACATTGTGAATTTTCGTTAGTTAAGGCGAACAAGCCGAACAAAACGAATTCAGTCCGTCATTTTGTTTAATCTGACCATGCTGCATTCCTGTAATCCTTTGGGAACATTAAAAGAATTTACCCATTGCGATTAGTCGGCCGGTCTGGGAATGAATAGCGCAGTTCGTTACAAAGGGAGGTTTAAACGTCCGCACGGTTTTTAGCAGAATGCAAACATGCAGTTGCATGCACCGTGTCGGCGTAATTCATAACGGCCGGGCTGGCCGCGGGACTGGCGATGCGCCCTTATTAATTAGGCTGCCGTCCTCATTAGGTAAATCAGCCTCTCACCTGGCCCCTGGCCGCCATTTGCAAAGAGATTCCACAAAATTCCTCTATTTATGACAGTCCTCTAATCTCCATCGATCTGATTAATAGCTTCGCTAATTATTTCCTACTTTGGATTCATTGTTTCATTAGTGGAATACTGTTATATTAATCTAAATTTACTTTGAGGTGAGAAGATAAGTTGGATTTCTTTAAATGAAACCTTGAGCTAGTTCATAGTATGAATGTTTTGAATAGATTTTAAGTGAGTAAAAAAAATCCAAAAAATATTTGAGTGTTATTGTAAATTAAGTAAGATCGGAAGCAGTTTAAATATATTTTTTAATATAGAGTAGTGTTATTAATTTTTAGGCAACTTTGCAGAAGATACATAAAAATCGAATCTTGCAAAATAAATCAGCCTAAGATAAAATTAAATTCAAGTAATAAAATGCCACTATGTTATTGATGCATTTGTCTCTGAGTCATTGTATTTACTATAGTTAAAATTCATCACATCTTAATAAAGCTGTAAAAAGTTTGAAAAAATACAGTTTAAGTAACTTTTCAAGCATCCTTAAGCCAGAATTTATACTATATTTTAATCCTCTGTCAATTATAGGAATTTATGAAAAGACTGAAGGAGTTATCAAACATAAAAAGTAAATAAAACACAAGGTAGATGAAACATAAAAAATGATTAAGCTCTCTCAGTTTTTAATACTTTATATCATTAAGAATATTTAAGTTCCGTACGATGGGGCGTATTGACGTATATTTCTTAGCACGTTTAAATCATCGCTGAAGTCAAATTCAATGAATCGGTACCAGTTTAAAATTATAATTTTATTTAATTTTGAAAATGTTTCAAATGTCAAATGTTTCAAATCCATTTAAGTAACACTCTTATTGAATACAAAAATAATTATAATAATAAAATGAGTCGATCTATCAAATATTATTTAAAAACTTAAAGTCGAGGGGAATAATCATTATAATACTTTTTATTTGATCATAATTTTAAAGTATAATTATAATACTTGGGCTCACTCGCCGCAAGTCTGTAATATCGTCTAGTTTTTTTAGTACCAATCTTCCCCCAATAATTTAAATTAGAACAGTTGTTTATAAAATTAATCATCCTTTAAGTAATCAAATGATACAATACAAAATGTTGCTTCCATAAGAATAACGTGGTAACTTTGAGGACGTTTTGGGCGTAGGTCTTTGTGAATATTAATATGAAAATGGTCAAACTTCCATATTTTAAGCCTAAAGAATAAGCATACCAAATTTCAGCACTCTAGCTAGACGGAAAGTTGGAGAATTAGTGAGGAATGAATGAGTGAGTGAGGGCTTTCTTTGTTATAAGTTTAGATACAATAGTTAAGAATAATAATACTAAATACCAAAATAAAAATAGTTATTTTCTACAACATTTTATACAACATCTTCATTTTATACAACATCTTACAACATCTTCATATTCTTTATAAAAACAGGCATAATTATTATAAAACAGTATTAAATAAATTATAATTGTTAAACATAGCGTTTAAAACATTACGTTTTTATACACTTAGTTAAATGATTTTTTGAAGTGAAATTGGAACTCGTTGGATTATCATTTTAAATTTTATAAAAATTATTCCAAGTTGATTAAATAATGGTGGACACATTTGAACACATCTTCAATTTTCGTATTATTCAAGTTCTTTAGTTCAAAAAATTTAGTTCAAAGTTATTATTCAGTTCTTTATGAAACTGTTTATGGTGAAAAGTGTTATCCATATAGTTTGCAGTGTTATAGCCATTTTTATTTGGTGATCACGAGGATGTGCAGAAACTTTGGGAGCTGATTCTACACATGAAAACAAGTAAAAAAAGAACATATAAAAATATGTCTTAAAGTACTTCGTTTAGCCGCTAGCCACCATTTTTTTTACACTTAATAATTTTTATTTCCGTAACGGATTGATAAATTTACTCCATATTTCGCATGAACCTTTATCACAACATTGTTAGTTAAAAAAAAAGAGATAATTAAATTCCGTTGTGTATTTTTAAAACGGAGGCCATTTTAAATTTGTAAACCAAAATTTCTCGTAAACGGAAAATGTTAACAAATTTTTACAAAAAGCAAAATTTGAAATATTACATCATCCAAACTATTATAGAAAGATTGTAAGGATTTGACAGCAAAAAAAGGAGTTACTGTGATTTTCTGCAGAAAGACTTAGATTTTGCATAAAAAATATACAAATTTAGTAAATTTTAATAGAAATATCTCAATACCTCTGTTATTTGTTGTCAAATCTTTACAAACTTGGTATCATTGTTTACATGATTTAATTAGTCAACATTTTTGTCTTCTGTTAAATTTTTATGAAATTTGCCTCTTTTGGGAAATTTGAGTCTGCTTTTAAAATGGTCGCCATTTGAAAAATACACATCGGAAAAAAATTATTGTTTTATTAAAACTAACATTGTTTTGATAAAGGTGAAGTCAATATGGAGGTTGCCAAATATGGTCAATATGGTAAAGGTTGCCAAATATGAAGTCAATATTTCAATCGGTTACGTAAATTAAATATCAAATCCTAATCATTAAAAAAGAATGGGAAACAATACATCTTTATGCTATCATTAACTAGTTTTTATTCCACTAGTTAATAGATGATACATGTTAAATAGTTGATACGTGCACATACAATATCTTAAAAAAAATATTCTTTAAAGAGTACTCTCTGATTTGCACAAGCCCATAAGATACACCCAGAGCCGGGACACACAGGCCATTTGCTGGCTGAAGAAACGCGACGCGGTAATGGGCCCATTATGGCCAAGTATTACCATGAATTACAGGCGGATGGAAGTAATTTTCCAGCAGCACAACATTAGTTAATTAGACTTGTCGCGTTACAAATAGTTCTGCTCTAAATTACATTCAACGAGGTGCTTTTAATACCTCCCTTTATGGCTGCATTTCTGAAAGACCTCATATTAAGGCAGGAACACGGTCCTAAGCGTTCAGGATCGTAATGAATATAATGGAAGTTAGTTAATTTTTATTGCGTGTTCTTAATAGCAAACACCAATTTATTTAAAGATTATCTCATAATTTTTTTTTTTTTTTAATTTAATATCATTTCAACAAAATCACATAAAAATCTTGCCAACCAGTTTTAATGGTAGACATTTACCAAAATCCATGTAGACTATTGCTCCACCAGTGATGTTAAAAGAAATAAAACAATTTCTATTTAGTTTACGAACAGATGGATGGATTTCGACCAGAATATGTTATGTAACTGTATATTTTATTACAACCTTCTGTAACTGTATATTTTAAAATAACAGGGATTTAATTCATTAAGAAATAAAAAATTTTCTTAAGTTAATAAATTGGTCTTGTTGTGACTCTACGGTAAAATCGTTAGCCAAATAATATGTAATTTTATTTGTAATTATAATTATTGTAATTACTAAATGAAAGAAAAACATCGTTTGTTAATAAACTAAGGGATACTTATTAAAATAAAAATTTATAAAATTGAGAATAAAAATTCTATAGTTTTTCAGAATTGTTTTGGGGCCAGTGATGTTCTGCATAATAAAGAATATTTAAACACAGTAAACTTCCATTTACAGTAACTTTCTTATATAATAAAAAAGTTCATTTTACATTGCAAAAAAATGGAAACATTTAAGTTTTATTATTACGTCAGAAGGGTATCATAAATTTTGCGGCCATTAAAATTTATAATTATAATGCGAATAAATAGAAAATACTACCAACCCGATCTACGAGATTGGTATTTTTTTTATTAGGACTCATAATTAAAATATTAACTGAGTATTACACACTATTATATACTCTGTATATAAGTTGGTTCACGAAAAAAAGAATACAACACTACATTAAAAATGTATTATTCATAAAGAAATTTACTTACTTTTCTAACACGGTTATGAATTATATCCGCGAAAAATCCAACCATACATAAAAATGTTATATCAATAGCAGTTGAATCAATGCTCATAAAAGGAATAAAAAATCTCCAAAGTTTAAAGAGGTTTGAATATATAAATGTTAACCAGATGAAATGGTCAAATTTAATGAGTGCTTACATCGAAACTGGAGTGGAGAAAAAGGAGACGCGCCGCGATAATGACGGCAGCGAAGTAATCCAGCGCGACCATTAAATAATAACGAGCAGCCGTAATGAGTAAAAGCTGGAATTAACTAATTATAAATGTTGCATGAAGGAGCTGTGCGGTTCAGTATCGCCATCGCTATAATCAGGGAAATGGCCTTTATCGCGCGGCACAGCATTGTCTGCAGGACCACCGCTTTATAACAGTCGAAATGGAATTTCCCTGTTTGAATTGTAACACCGACGCCATACAGAACATACTGTGCACCTTTTTACAAAGGGCGCTGCGTAATATGGTGTCATAGTTGTATATTTCAAAGGATCTTCGATGGGATCTCTCCCAGATAATGACCAACACCAGAATATGTTGACGCCAATCTGCATTTACACTCCCCGCCTCGCCCGGCACTCGCTAACAAACTCTTTCAACACGACTGGAGCATTTTTAATTTGTGTACTAAATCGGCTTTGTTAGACAGTTTGTGAAGAAATTCTAACTGGAAATCCTTTGAATATGTCTTCCTTAGGTCTGAACAATAAAATACACCTTCAATTGGCTCTAAAGTACAACACAAACTCAAACATTCGCTTAAAATTTTCCGAGAAAAAAAGTATAATTCACAATAGGAAAATTATTATGGATTTTAAAACATTTACAACAGCATGGTACCTTTTGAGGGATTTTAGTAGTGGGGAATTGTATGTCTCAGCTCAGTTCAATGATCTGTAAGTAGGTCACCAAACGACATCACCGATAATGACAGTTCCGTCACCCATTGAGGTCACAACTATGACAACACGAGTGACAACTCCAAGTATCTTAAACGTTTAATGAAAGAATAATTTTTAATGTTATTATTGTCTTCTTAAAATATTATTTCCCCTTGAATCGTAAATGGGAAATCAATTACAACAGTTTTTGAATCGTTCTAATATGGGGTTCCCCGGGGGCTGCTACGGGGGGATGGCATGGTATTATGCCCCCCCCCCCCCCTTAAACATATACATTTTTAACTCCTATTTTTAGGACTTTGAGGCTGTTGACGAAAATTTAGGCTGTTTCACATGTGGCTGTCGGCAAATAAGTACCCTCAATAATGATTAGCGAGTTTGCAAGTCTTCAGCAATCATCGGATACTGAGTAAACGTCACTGTCACTTTTACGGTGCTCCGGGGCTCCTTCGTCCCCAGACGTTGCTGCAACATTTGAAAAAATATTCATTTACTGTCGGGGGATTAGTCTTGACTTCACGGTTTGCGCTCTCTTTTGTTTGGAGTCATTGCGTGTTTGAGTTTGAGATCAAATTTGGCACCTCTGGTATCCATGGAATTCCTATGGTGGGTGAGTGACTAAATATATGTCTGCAACCCAACCACCCAATGAGGGTTACCCCTGTTGTAATGTGTCCCACTCTATTCAAAATAACATATATGGGAACTAAGAGAACTACAGCAAATAACTGCTCATTGCTTAGTTAATGGATCCGAGTTGTTTTATTCAAAGGAGAAAGTATTTTTTGCAATAAAACATAACAGTTTATGCAATAACACATACAAAGGAATTAAATAAACGCAAAATATTCTTGGTAATCTATTAAACACCGATCAGAATCCATAATTTACCTACCAATGTAACACTTTTGATTCTACGTGGAATCTAAAATAAAAAGCATGAAAGATTATCATGTATGTTTTACAATAATTTTATCAGCTCCATAAAAAACAAAAACCATCTCTTTTCCTCTCTTAGTGTTATACTAGTCTACAAAATCTACTATAAATATTCATAGTAGTAATAGTTTGTTTATATAACCTTTATATTGATTTATTTTCTCTTCAGTATTATCTTCCACTGAATCATCTAATTCGTCATGGGAATAATACCAATGTGTACAGAACCGAATAAGTAGGGACATCCCATGTTAAAAATTGTAGTTTTGCCCCGGAAAACCAGAGTAAAATAAAGCGCTAATGCTACGATAACTTCTCCTTATTGTCACAGGAAGCGCTCTTTTCTACCTCTTAAATGTCAAAATTAGCGTATTTGTTTACAAAAAATCAAAACAATAACAAACGTCTGCAATATTATTCTAGCCATCTGTTTCCATTTAACCAATCAGCATGATTCTTGAATAAAAATTACGTCTTGGTGGTGCTATCTGTGTTTCGGGAGCGGCGTTCTCACTTCCCCATAAGGATGTCCCTACTTATTCGGTTCTGTATACATTGATAATAATCATCATCTACCCCATCTTCAATCACGTATGTTTTACCTTTACAAGAAACAAAATATATATAAATATTTGGCAAGTCAACTTCGGGATGATATCAAACAAATGTCTTGAATTACCCTTTGTTAAATTGGCATCACCAACATCTGAAGTGGCTTATATGTATACTCAACACTCTTTTTCAGCAAGCTAAATGGCGTCTTCTTTCTTATCTTTAAAAAGGTAGGAATATAGTCTTAGCCTGTAAATGCATGGAACCCAATTAAGCTTTTTGCCAAGAAAATACCTAGTTTATAGTATATTTCACTGATACCAATGAATTTAATCTCTCACTGTTTAATAGTCCCGGTTATCATCTACACATTAGAAAAATCATGTTTGAGATTTATCATGTTACCGAGCTTAATCACTAATATATCAGTATCACTTTCATTAATCACAATTTTGGATTGGTCGACTATGTTACAGACATGATATACAATTTTAGGGTCAGCCTCTTCATGAAAGTCATAACAGAGATCTTAACAATAGTTGATTTTCCACATTTGTTTCAACAAAATATATATAAATCTCTTCTTTCATCTTTTACAACTTCTACACTATCTTGACTAAAGGTATTTAAAAGTTACACTATAAACAAATGTCACTGGATATTAAGAACTGACAAAGGGGCTATCACATTTTCTTGTTGTTGCATTGAAGAAGAGGCATGGTGTTAAATGGAGAGAGCACTTCATTCTTAATAAGTTATTACCATGTAAATTTTCTGTTATTATAGAATTCATTACATCAATGAAGTTATATGGTTAATAGATTACTAATTAAAGAAATTAAACCATAGTCTACACAGAAAACTTAGTTAAATATGGAACTACAGTTCCGTTTTATTTATGTTAAGAATAATGAAATTAAATTCTTTCGTACAAAAGCTACAAAAAATAATAGAACGGAATGTTCTGGACCGCTTTTGTACGTCTGCTTCTTCCATATATCCAAACATAATTTACAATGATCTTTTAATAACTACGAAATTTTAAGTGATAAAATCGTGTGTTTAAATAAGAAAATCAGTTCGCCTATGCATCGCAGAAGTTAGCCTAGACGTTTGCCTAGTTAAAATAAATTCATTCACATGAACCACATCGATTTATTTAGTAGTTCTATTGCATTCCAGGACCAAACATCTTGAACACATCAAATTTTTGGCGGTATAAAAAATTGTAAAAATATATTGTACCTTAAAAACCTACATCAAAGGACAATTTTAGCAGTCTCTCACATGATTATTTTACACTCACTGTTCTGAAAAAAAAACATAAAAATTTGGAGGAAAATAAATTTTGCTCATATTATACTGTAATTTATGTACAAGGAACTGGGGAATTTACTCTTTCAGAAGATATAACTATGGTAGTACAGTAATTACTTCTCTTAGTTTGAATTAAATGGCAGTAACAAATTTATTGTACTTTTTTAACGACCAGTATAACCACAGGTAACCAGAGCATTGTCTTTATATTAGTATGTAATTTACAATTTTATTTGAGGTCTTAGAAAAATCTCAGGCTATTGAATTAAATATTGGTATGACTGTTTTGTAACTAAATACTTTTTTATTGATGTAGTATTATAGTTCTATTTTTTCGATTAAAATTGGCTACCAATTTAAAGTTTTTGAAAAATATATCAGAAATAGAAATAAAATTAGAATTATAAAACCATAAGAATATGTAGAATTTCGTTATCTATTCATTAAAACCAAGTATTAAAGATCGGACTCTAAATAAATGAAAAAGATCCATTTTTATTAAGAATTGCAAGCTTACAATTTGTAAGCTTACTATTTGAAAATTGTGTGCCTTTAATTAGAATTATCTCATTTTCTCATTTATTTATTGAATGGAATTTTAATATTAGTGACTAGCAAGCAGCCCGTCAAAAATGACGGGTAATTTTCATGAAGATTATTCATGAATTTGATGTTCACGTTTCAAAATCGTCACAGAATTTATCAATACAAAGACAACATAGTATTCCAATTTCCATTTCTTTAGCAATGTGAACAGTTATCTATATACTAATATTCAAGCATGTTTCTTTTCCTCATTTTTTCTCAGCTTGTGAGCAACGTAAAAGAAACCCGCGCATACCGTTTGAAAGATAGTGTATTTTAGATGAGCAGAGTGGTATTTTAATTCACATCGGCCCCCGAGGCTATGCCCTTCAGGCTTCGAAAGTTTCAATGTTAATCTTATGGGAGAAGGACAATTTATTAATCATGAAACAGCTGTTGTAAAATCAAATTATAGCTAATCAGGAAGAACAGTTAGTTTTATCTATAATTTTTTTTAAACTAAGGTATAGTCCTGTAGATGAGCAGAATCCTATTATAATTCACGCTGGACTCCAGGCCTACGCCCCACAGGCTTTCAAAGTTTTAATGTTAATCTTTTGGAGGAAGGAGAATTGATTGAATCATTAGACAGCTGTTGTAAAAACACTGTTAAAAGCAGGAAGAACAGATGTTTCAGTTATATAATGTTTATAAACTTAAACTTCTTGGGTCCAGATCAACTCAAAATTTGGTCTAATTTCAATCAGGAGGCGATCTCTATATATCATAATAGTTTATAAGTTTAAATAGTTAATAATACTTACTCTCATATGGCTTTACAATATAGTAGGCCTAGGCCTATGAGACTTTTAAAAAAAGGTAATGATTAAAGGTTTGTAACCGTATTTCCATTTATTCCATTTCCAGTTGCATGGCCAATTCACTTATTTGTATAATTTTGCTGACTCGGAGTCCATTTAACTAACCAGAATTTGGAGTTTGTATCTTATTTGTTTAACACTCGCGATTTACCAATCTTATTAAGTGTGTCCTCAACCTCTGGCATTTTTGCCTCTGCCTTGTTTAATTTTGTTAGATCCACTATGAGTCTAACGTTCCCATTAGGTTTTGGCATCGCTGAGCACCATTCTGTGGGCTCTTCCACAGTATTTATGCATTTAATTGAACCTTGTTCTCTCTTGAATTTTTTACTTAATGGTATAGAAGTACATTCCTGGGTGTACTAAGTGTTACTGAATTGTGCTCTAAAGTCAATCGTATAGTAGGTTTTTTACCTTCACTAAAACACTATTAAAAATGTTTATTCTCTGTATTTTGTTTCCACTTTATTTCCATCTCCTTTTCTTATCCTTGGCATTTCTTCTTGTATATTTCAAGGCTTATTTCTTCGAGTTTCATAGTTACACATCATCAAATTTTTGTACTTCATTGTTTATATTAGTGGGAACAACAAACCAACTGTTAAAAATGTAGAATCATAATCCTACACGACCTTAAAAGGATAAAAAAATAAGAATATAAAGAAATTATATAACTTAGTTAGCAACAAAGATTAATGGATTAAAATACGGTGGGGAGAATTTTACAATCAAAATATTATGTTTATATATTTCAAAACATAAAGCTCATTAGTTGATAGATAAAAAATATGTGCAAACAAATATTAATAAATAGCTTGTAAGTTTAAATACATAAATTCAATCACCTTTATGAAATAAACTCTCTTTATAGTATAGCAACAAAAATTTTACTAAAACATCAGCTGTTAGATATTTATTTTACTGCTTTAAAAACCACTTCAACATTACGTGTCCTTGATTTCATTTGTATCTGTCAATTATCATAGAAATTAAAGGTGTCCGTTTTGTTTACAAAAACACTTTGTAAAGCAGCAGTGGTGTTAAATTTCAATGTAAGATATGGATCACCTGGAGCAGTAAACAAATCGACAAAATCACGTCTTAGATTGATCTAAATAAGGTCTAATTTTCATTTTGCGGCTTTATAAGGCATTTTCCGAGGGATACCATATTTTTCCTATCATCTAAGGGTCATGGGAAATTCATTGACACCAAAACGGCCTCGATCCGTTCAGTTGTTCTCTCTCTAGACCCTTAAATGCACTCTTTTATTATATAAGATAATGATTAAAGAGTCAAATTCCACATGTGTTTTTGTAGAAAAGTGGTTCTAAACATATATACATCCAAGCAAAATTTATTCACGGACAGACAGAAAACTATTCACTCAAGACCCATGGTAATATTGTAAAATATGTTCTCCTCGATGCAACAAACAAATTAAGAGTTAAAGACTCCTTTAGGACACCTAGTATACAAAATAATACGGGGCTACAAATACTTGAATTTATTGAAACAGTCATCCTAAATTTTCTTACATAGTACCGTTTTAATAACTGATTACGAAGAGTATAATTTAGTTTTAAAAGGTTGTTCAAAAAATACTGACTCTAACTTCACAAAGTTATTCCTAAGGATCACAGTTCATATCATATATAGGTTCGGTTACGCTTAGGTAAGTGTCTTCCTCATTTCGTTTACCAAGGACAAAATATTGGTTTTATATTGATTTTGTTACAAGAATTAGAATTAAAACTTTTCATGGATGCTACAGCCATTGTAATTTTCCTAAGTTAATGGTTTAGAAAAATGATTAAACTTTACATATCTAATGGTGATTTTATTATGGGTTGGAAATTTTGATACGTAGTGAATAACGTGTCTATTTTAACTATAATATATAGTAAGTGAGATAATGTTTTTAGGCTTTTAAAATACTCTGTTCTTTACTCTTGGCTATATTATACAGTGTGATTGAAAATTCCCGGAACGGTGAAATATATTTTTTACCATTATAGATGAAGTAATGAAATTTGTTATACCAATAATAGCCATAAATATCTACTCTTTTAAGCTATTATTACGTTTTTATCCCTTAAGGGGGACGACCCACGAGGAGTCAGTCAAAATTCTTAAATAGCAGCATAGGTCGAATTTGGTATTAAATTATAGGTCTCACTTAGCAGAGTACAATGCCGCAAACTAGACCAAATGGATGACCGAGACGGAAATGGCAGGCAAACGAAGTTTCCATTTAAATCATAAGGGTAAAACTTAAAAACGCAATAACTTTCTTAATACTCAACCTTTTGACATCGTGGGTTTGTGGCTTATTACTACAAATGCAAAGACGTTTAAAATTATGTATGATGCGACAAGGGCCAAAGCAGATTTCTGTAAGACTTCCAAGAGGGCCATCCCTTAAAGGGTGTGTAAATGGAAACTTCTTTGGTTCTTGTCACATCATACACCATCTTAAACGTCTTTCCATTTAGAGTAAAAAGCCACAAACCCGAATTCAAAAGGTTGAGTCGAAGAAAAGTTATTGCATTTTTAACTTTTATACCCATATGATTATAATGGAAACTTTGACTGCCATTTCCGCCACGGTCATCCGTTTGAAGTGTAGTTTGCAGCATTGTACTCTGCTAAGTAAGGCCTTTAATTTGATACTAAATTCGACCTATGCTGCTATTTAAGAATTTTGACTCACTCCTCGTGGACCGTCCCCCTTAAGGGATAAAAAAGGGATAATAGCTTAAAAGGGTAGATAATTATGGCTATTATTGGTATACCACGTTTCATTACTACATCTATAATGGTAAAAAAATATTTGGCCGTTCCGCGACTTTTCTATCATACTGTATAGCGAGTTTTTGCTGAGTAGGATACACACTCTACAACCGTTGGTAAAAGTAATTTTTCCACCTAAACGAAAAATTAAGAAAAAATATATATATATATATATATATATATATATATATATATATATATATTTGAACTCTCTACCGATTTTTTGAGTGGCTTTAATTCAAGCCAAAATATCATATTTCAACTTTTCAAAACTTATTTGCTAACTACACAGCCGGAATTTTGTAGCTTAAGAATAATTTGTTATTTGAAATCGGCTTGTGGTAATAAGTTGACACTTGGTATACGGCTTTTGAGGTAAAGGGCCAGTTGAAGACAAATAATAAATATTTTACTTTTCATATTTCAAAAACGATGGATGTTCAAAATTTTTTACCTTAAATTGCAAAAAACTACACATTGTATCAAAATTGACGTAATTATGTGTTTGTTATAAAATGTAATTTCAAATCCAACTAAATAAAGAGTGTGGAAATCGGTTCATAAATAAGCGAGATACTGAGAGTTAACCACAAATTGTCCCGCAACTGAGAAGGTTGCTTTGCGAAGAGCGCGGTCGCGAGCCAGCTCAACAATGTGCCGCTTACCCAAACCGCCCCCTGAGATATAGTGCGACCGAGACTGTCACCAGTTAAATCGCTCCATCTCTCTTAATTATGAAACAATATCCTTAATTATTATATTTTGGATCTCAAATTAAATTTGCTCAAAACATAAATAACATTAAAATTCTGGTAACTTGTTTTTATTTATGTAATTTAAGGTTAAGGATTTTAAACACCTGCCATTTTGAAAATATGAATTGTAAAAAATATATTTCTCAAATTAGGCATTTATAGCAAAGAGCTATATACCAAGTTTCATCTTATTACACTAAGATGTTCTTAAATTAAAAGTTATATAAATAATACATGATGAACCTTTTATATTCTAATTATTCAGATTTTTTGGCAATTCAAGTTACAAATAGGTTTCAGCTTTGGTTTAGGCCAACATATGTTGAACATAGGCCAAATGAATACTGATTTTTCATATCTAAAAAGGCCTAGGCCTGTTTAGTCTTGGTACAAAGTCCTTCACAAGAATAGGCCTACCTTCAGAACAAAAGTAGGACCATACACTGTTGACATTATCATCTATTAGTCCCAATTTAAAAGATTTGTGGCTAGAGTATC
This sequence comes from Neoaliturus tenellus, assembly GCA_030545055.2. NCBI lineage: Eukaryota > Metazoa > Arthropoda > Insecta > Hemiptera > Cicadellidae > Neoaliturus > Neoaliturus tenellus. Next base: position 106,615,072 of record CM061531.1, on the reverse strand, counting down.
AACTTTGAATGTCTTCAACAGCAAATCTTGATATACCTGCACCTGTCATGTAGGCTTAAATGTAACTTTTATTAACACTAGAGTGGAGACTGGATACAAAGATCCCTTTCCACTTTTCACAAGCTTTCAGTTATCCCCTTACCTTCTACAGGTATAGCAGAAGAAAGTGCACTGTTAGGAGCTTTATGTTTGTTAGTGTTCTTATGTATTTTGTGATTTCAAGAATTGGTTTTATCAAAGTAAAAAACAAATATCTTTTAAGACCTTCAGTTTCACCTGAACATGATAGCCTGATCTTTTGAAAGGCGGCCGTTCTGTTTAATGTTTGATTGGATAAATAAATGAATGAAAATACTTCTTTATAAAGGCAAAAATTTGGACCTCATTGTCCTTTCTTCCAGTTAATCTCCCTCGTATTGGATATATATTAGGCTGTAGACAAGGAATTGCAACCTATTTATTAATTGAAAGAGATTAATGTTTTCGTTCTTTAATACTAGGTTTTAAGAAGGAACACCGGTACTATCTAAGATTAAAGATCTTAAGACACGGGTTTTTAATATAGACTAACTTATGAACATCATCTTATTTAATTTATATGATGATTTCATAAATATGATTTCATATGATTATAAAATTGTCTGAAGCATTAAATTAATTAAACCCGTTTGAACATTTGCTTGGTGAACTCACAGTGAAGGAAATAAAACGTTCTTTAGAATTAACTGCAAATTATGACTACAACTACTTCAAAGGAATAATTGTCTTAAGTAATGGGCTCGATTGTATGAGACTCAAAATGTTGTAATACGTTTTATATCTTGTATTAATCTGTATTATGTATCTTTATTCACTGATTAAATATTTATTTTTCTGTTAGACTTGTGTACAAGATGCCAAAATTAGTATTATAATAATTACACTAATGTTAATACTATAACCATCCAAAATGTTATTTAATGCGGAAGTTAGAACCCGCTAAAAATGCAATAAATTTACTGATTTCTAACAAGAAATTTAAATCAGTTTGGCAGATAACAAAGAGGAAATCTGTTACTGCTCTTTACACACTGTACATCTTCTGCTAATGACTTCAGTAAACATGACTAACTTAAAGTTGACGTACTTCGTAACTACTTTCCGGAACTAAATGAACACATTCTATGTGCTAAATGCCAGGGCACTGTCTACAAGCAGACCCTAAAGTAATAACTTACTAAAAATTATGTTGAGAACGTAACACACCATGGCTTTTCTCAATAAAATAACTATGTATAATATTCTCATATAAACGTTTTCTGATTATAACCATAACCTTGTGTATAATTTATAATCACTTTAAATCTTCATTAGAATATAATGTCCAACCAAGTTAGGACCCAAACAGCTTGTGCTCACATAATCATGAGTAAGATACATGAACATCAACTGCTTTCATTCTATGTGCACTGACTTTGACTGTGTCAACCGAGACACAGAAGACTTCAAATTTATTTTGGTAATGTGAGGCTTTTTAATTTATTCCTCATGTTCAGAACTGATCAACAACGGATAGTTTTCAGGGGGTCTACTATGAGACTCCAGGAGTTGAGGGTTTCAGTATCCCTTTTATTATTTCTTGTAACATATTGTTCTGTTCTGGTTTATATTGTTGATTACTGTCTCCCGATGATTGGATTTCATGTCACCTTTCTCTTTCATACTGATGAAGTTGTTGCCAACATTTTAAGTGAAGTGTTTGGTATGTACAGGGGTGCTTAAAAGTCTAGAAACGGCTTGATATTGTTATTAACTAGAAGTTTAAAACTCTTATTATGTAATTGAGGGATAAAACCTACTTTTAAAGTTCTACTTGTGTCCAAGTCTGATTAGCTTTGGCCCGAGGAATCAGTAGAAAATCTTAAGTCTAAGTATGGGTTGAAATGTACATCACATTAAAGGTCTCACTTAGTAGAGTACCTCACTTTCATATCGATGATGCTGTTTCCAATATTTTAAGGAAAGTGTTTGGTATGTACAGCGGTACTGGAAAGTCTTTAAATGGCTTAGTACTTTTATTATAATTTAGCTAGATATTACAGAATATAATAATGCAATTGAGGGTTAAAAGCCTATTTTAAGTCTTCTAACAGAAGTCTTTTAGGGGATGTAGGGTCAGTATAAAATATTAAGTGTAAGCATAGGTTGAAACGTACATCCCATTAAAGGTCTCAGTAGAGTACAACAATGCTGCATACCCGACCTAAAATGGATGCCCGAGCTTTAAATGGCAGGCAACCAAACTTTTCAATGATATCACTGAAACTTAAAAATTCAATATCTTGGGGATTTTTTTAGTTTTAAGAGTATGATCTCATTGAGAAGTTTAGTTACCTCTAATTCAGGGTCGGTCATCCATTTGAGGTCTGGTTTGTGGCATTGTACTCTACTGAGACCTTAATTTCATATACATATAAACATATACATTTAAGATTTTCTCTTGACTCTTCGTGGGCCAACCCCCATCAGACTTAAACACTCAGTTTGAACGTAAATAATTGGATTTTAGACGTCAACAATTGTATCCTCAGTGTTTGAAGCTTTCAGCTAAATTATTAATTAAAATATGCAGCTGTTTTCATAATTTTCAGCACCCCTGAATAAACCACTTGCAGCAGCAGCAGCAGCCTGAATCAAAGACCAAGTTATAAAGTCTTAACCCCCTCTACCCCAAATAGTGATCTTAGTAAAAATTTACATGATTTAGGTCTAAATAAAACCACAAAATATTTATAAAATAAAACGTTTCTTTCGTTTATTATTTTTTATTTTTTTAGATAAAAGTAGTAAATTCTTGCATGTCTGAAAAGCATTTACATAAAATACGTGTTCAACATATTTTATGTAAATAAATAGGAAAACTTCTAATTTTCCTTTGGAGTGGAGGTAAATTTTAATAAAATCTTAGTATTCTTGGGATATGACTGGACCTACTGGTAAGTGGACATGTGCTAAGGGAACAAAATTTAATGCTTTTTTCCCTATGGGAAAGATAGATTATTTTTACTGAAATTTGTTTCTATTGTGTTGTATGATGCGATAATGAAACTTGTACGGCCTACTGTGACTTAAGACAAGAAGTTGTCTTTTCCAATACCACGTTTTACATTTATAGTCTGCATCAATGATTAGTTTAAATATAAAAATATATCATATATAACGTTAAAAACAGAAAATAAATAAGAGAGTGAAAAATTAGACAGTCAATTTTAAAAGTAGTAAATAACATCCGCATGGATAAAATGTTTATTGTTTTATTTACATATACGGCGTACGCCAATTTACAGATATGTACATGTAAAAGAATACTTATAAATAATAACTACGCCAACATTTTGATCTTGTGCTTCAAGATGATTACCATATTCTTTATGCTTCATGCACTAATTCTAGACAATGCTTTAATAATTGTTAAACGAACGAGAAGATACAAATCTATACTAAGCTAACATTCAAGTAATAATCTAGGTATGAATAATACTTATTATTCATTCACAACCACTATATAATTTATTATGTAATAGTGCTTAGTTAGAACGAAACAGCAAATCAAAATAAGGAATAAATATTGTAAAACTATATCAATATTTCCTAACGTGCATGATCGAAAACAAATTTCAAATTTACAATCACAAAAGAATCTACTAACAGTTCGTTGATTGACAACATATAACACAAATTACTTAGCATGCAATCAGATGACCTAACCCAAAACGTTAACTTTTATCTAAGCGCAAATCATGTATAACATATTTAATGTATTAGTAACAAGCATAAAATATTTAATACTGCCATAAAATAATTTAGATAATAAACCTCAATTGTTACAAAAAATAGTAACGATAAAACACTTGCAAACCCAGTATAACAAACATGCAGTAGCATAAATACTTTTAAATGAGTATAATTTGTATAAACTTTTGAATGAGTGGAAACATAACCAGGATAAATATTTGAAGTTAACGAAAGTAATAGAAGTAACAAAATTTCACGAAAAAGTTAATTATGTGAGTTATGATTATAGAGATCCATGCAGTTATACTCATTTACATATTAACAAATAATACAAAAAGTGAAACAAAGTAAAGGTCAGCAAGAGTCTTATGAAGTCTCTCTGAATATTCCAGTACCAATTCTTCAATGTTTGGTGGTTTTGGCAAAAGAAGTCCAATATTTTGCAACTCATTTATTTATAACATTATTTGATAAGTTATTTGACAAAAAGAACATAAAGTATTAGAGTAAACAACGGTCTTACTGAAATTACAGAGGTATCAAGTGGCGCACCGCAGGGGATAGGTGCTCGGACCTACGTTATTTTTAGTTTAATTAATGACCAACCATGTAGTCTATGCTGCAATTCTGTAATATTTGCTTATGATTGTACAATAACCAGCCAAATAAAGAGTAAGGTGAGCAATGTTCAATAATGTCAACTGCTTCGGTTCTGTCCATTTAACAAGGTTCCAGCCAAATTTCAATATTACAATGTTGGATATGCTAGACTACTAGGATTACAGCTTGACTACCTTCAAAAAGTCGGTTGTAGGTTAAGTAGAGTAGTGGGTTTGCTAAGACATCTACAAAACAAGTTGCCTAAGATTTATCTGAGGAACGCCTAATTCGATTTTTTCCCAATATTTCATTGAATGGAATTAATTTATGGAGTTGCAGTCATCACTTGGAAAGAGTTTTCAAGAAAAATCAATTATGTCGAAGACTAGGTCCCCTTTTAAATGCCTACTGCAGACCTTATTTCATTGCTGAAGACATTATGTGTTAATTTTGTAACTTATGTTTGCCTTTGTAAAGTTAAAGAAAATCTTGATAGATTTACGGTTACGTTGTATTTTTTCTTAGTATTTATGCCATTTTACACCCTTAATGATTTTTTTATTCCGTCATCTTTGTCAGTTGCTTTTGTAAAGAAGTGGGCGTAGGCCACTTGTCATTGTTCTATCTACTTTTGTTATTTATATTTTTTAACCTTGCGACTGAAAAAATAACATTATTTTGATGTCCTCAACGTCAACCCTTAATTTCAAGCACTAATCTGCAAAACTATTTGAACAAAATTCAACTATTTTCATGGGCACAAATTGATAGAGCTTTCTTAGAGTTTATGCCTTGATTTGAGAACTGCTTGGTTTGATCACGAATGTATTTAGTTAACTATAAAACATTATAGATAGTTTCTAATCACTGTCAACTGACATTAGACTCCACGTTAAAAGTTTCATTTACAAACTCACGAAAAAATAATAATAAAATTAATTAGGAACATTTTATAACACATTTTCTATCAAGAGTTATCGCTTAATATCTTAAATTATTGATAAAGGATTAACAAAGAGCTATCTCATTGCTAATAAAGAGTTACGTAATAGTGAAGGCGGCATCATCGTATGTAAAATTCTTCTTATTGTTCAGTCGAACGGTTTCATGGAAGAAGACTATAATCAGTCAGTAACTTACCGAATATTTTATTTATGAGAATCTATGTTACAAACGATTGTTGAAAATTCTCAAATACAAGCTGTTTTCATTTATCTAAAAACTGAGAATCAGCTAACCAATTTTGTTTATTGTCCTTACCTAGTTTGCAATCATCTTCACCTCTTCACTAGGTATTACTTTGACTTTGATCGTATCTGAAACATAAAGCAGTGTAATAAAACTTAATCTTCAGAGTAATTGCGTGCTTAATAAAACTAATAATAAATTTAACAAAATTAATGAAAATGAGCATGCTTTTGTTGAGACAAATTTCATTTACTCGAATATTGTCGTCCAATTTTTTAATCTTTGTATTTTTGTACATATAATTAAATTTTGCAGTATTTGCTAATTTATTGCAATTTTGTAAAGTTTGCCTTTTTTGAGGTGTTTAAAATTTTAAATTCTCGTCATTTTTAAATCGGAAAAAGACATTTTCAGTTAGAATGTAACTGACCAGCGTACATCAATATGTCAAGATTCAATTTTATATCTTTACCAACTATGATTAATATTTATTAAAAACACATTCAGACGAGTGGGAAAACTAAGCTTGATATGACTATATATTACAAACCAGAACTTCGACAATAACTGTTATTTATCATCCTGAGGAATAGCCTGGTGAAGTTTTCGTCAATAATTTTGGGATACCATGTATAACTGTATCTGTAAAAAAATACATTATGAATATTTAATTTTCCTTCTTAATATAATTTCATATATTGAAGTATCTGACAGAACCCTATGAATTTTTAAGTACCTTAGATTGAATTTCATAGGTGTACATGGATGCTTTATCATTAGTAAAAATTATGTGAAAATCTTATTTTTCACATTGTTAGAGTAGAAAATACATTAAACGCACTAAACAGCAATAATAAACCTCTCATTGTGTTCAGAAACGAGATAATTTAAATTCAGAAATGTCAATTTAAACATATCAAAGATATGTATTTATATGAAAACCTTAACTTAATTTTCATTTCACAAATAAAAAAGGAGATTTAACTATAATTTTTTGAAGAAATTTATTGTATTATTTCAATATTTGCAAGGTGTTACTTTGGATTTCGCATATTTTAAGAATAAAAATAAAAGTGTATATTCTCTGAATTATGGCTTATTTTTTTCTGGACTTTTTTCATAACTTTCCATAAAAGGCGAACTTATTATAAATCATTTTTATAGTGAAATCTCAATTCCTGTTTTAAAAACTGCTCTTAAAATCTCGCACTAACTTTATAAATGTACAATAAAAACACTTCAAAGGAGATCAAAGATTATTATTGTTACCTTAGAGTACTAAAAAATAAATTTTCCTTAGTTTTATTCCTTATACAAGATGGTCCGACCAAATTGAATAGAAAAACTAAGCATTTTAGTCATATGATAATTAATTGATTGGAGTCACTATTGTTCGAGCAAACACTTAAAAAGATCCGTGAAAAATAAGATTTTCACTGCGTTTCTAATAATTATAAGGCACCTAAATTCTAAACAAAGCTATGGAATGTAAATTTAGTTAATGGACTTACAAGATTTATAGCTTTTTTAGAGATACTTAAATACATTAAAATATATGAAGAATAAAAACTTAATATTCATTATGTAGTTTATTTACAGATATAAAAATTATAACTACACGTTTTTGTATAAGCACATGATTTTGAAAAATGTAAATCTAATTTATTTATATATTTATGGTAATTTTTTGTGTAACTGACATTTTAGTTGTTTAACAACAACTTTCTTTTAAGTAAAAACAAAAGTTTCCTTAATGTTTAATCAGCCCGTAATAGTAATGTCAAAAAGTTATGCACACGTTACTTATATTAAAATACGTAATATTCAGCCCATAGAGATTACTATTTGACGCGGTGTATTCTCAAGCATGGCAGAGTAACTGATGAGAAAGACTATGCAGCAGTGCTGCATCGTGCACGGCCTAGAGACATTTAACATGTGCAGATTCAGCAGTAGTTGCATTTCTAGCCGCCTGGCGGCGCTGCATACCTCCCGGCCCCTCATAAATACCGTAATAGCTTAGGTCAGCTACATACTCCCGTCTACTGGCCTACTCCTTCCTTGTTGTTCTACTATACCAACAATTCCGTGATTAAAATGTTGCCCTCTATAGCAAACAGTTCTGATAATCTTTGTATATTTATCTATTGTTTTTAATCAGATAAAACATTTAAGGGTTTTTCTGAAATGTTTTTAAAATAATTTTAGTTGTATGGAGATTATAACAAGAATATATATGCTATAAGTGAAATATGTTTATTCAATATTCAACTGATGTCTAGTAATAAGTAATCACTTAAATATGAATCAAGGAAATTCTTCGTCAGCAAAATCAATTAACTAGTAATTTTTTTCTTATTTAAATATGCTAATACACTGTGCACTTGCTTTACATACCATGGGGAGTATCAACGCAACAACAGATTTATTATTAGTTGGTAACGTTGAGCCTTGAGTTTCATCTTTGTCTAAGCGTGCCATAAATATATCAACCCCACGCACCATCATTCCATCGGCTGCATCCTGTACAACCCCGCAAAAATGTTTAGCTCTACTAAGTAACGCATAATATTTCGCGACCCTTCCCATAAAACAAGGAGATTTATTTTATATGCACCGAAAGTGCGGAGGGAGTCCATTTTTCACAGAGAAACACCAGTTAGCCCGCCAGCGTTTTCAATTTCGAACGGGCGAATGACGAAGGAGGAGAGAGAATAGGACACGGGCCCTCAGACGAACACGCATAAATGAAACATATATTTTTATGTGGGAAATAATAAATAACGGATGCATCTAGGCTTTGGATGCAGCGGCATTATTTCACCCCCTCTTCCACGACAGGGTGGGCGGGAGGAGAGTTGAACACATGACGAATGTGCCTCTGATATTGGAAAAACCCGCCAGAGTTCGCCCGCCGCCATGCTGAATTCACAATTCCTATTTACCCGGACTCTGTGCTTAACATGGCTGCCATTATTATATTAAAGCATGATGAATATTGTTAGAGACAAAGCCGTCCTTACGCAGACCCGCCCTGTGTATTTTATCGAAGTAATCAAAACATCGAATCTTGTGCAAAGTGTTTATATCGATTTTAACGTCGTTATTCAATATTTGTGCAAAATGATTTTTTGGAATGCACTTCAGTGATTTGAGTGAACGCACACACGTAATGACTGGAGGGAAAATTTTTTCTATATTTTAAATAAATTATATTTAATAAATTGTATGTTAAATAAAAAAATTTTAGAAAGCTCTCGAAAAAACTTGATCAGTCGTAATCATTTTAAAGCAATACAAAAACTTTCTGGTTTAATTTGATTTAGTTTTATTTAATATTTATTTAATTTTATTAGTTTATTGCAAGATTACGAAACCAATAATTTTTAAAACACTAGTACTATGTTGTGTCATACGACACTTATTATAAAATAGAATTACATGTGGTTAAAACCAAAGTACACATATGGTAGAGTATTTCATGTGGTCTATGTCTTGAAGTGACTACGCAGCACAAGAAAGTAATTCTGGGCGTCTACTGATATAATAATAAACCAAAACAACCTAGAAACCTGTAATTGTGGTAATTCAATCGAAGTAAAAAACACGATCAAATGCTTTCTTTGCCCTAAAACATTGAGTTTAATGGTTTTTGGCATTAATATCTTGACATTAATTATCTACCTTTTAAAAAGAACAAATCTCAATAGTGGCCTTGCTTTGAATATAAAACGTAAAAGTCAGTAGGCTTACCTTGCTCAAAATATATCTTGAATTTTATCATATACTCAATCATCAGTTGACATGAGGTTTGGAGTCGAAGCTGTATGTCTCGTTTTCTATGCTGCTTGATTCCATGAGGTCCCTACCTTACATCATGTGATATATTTCTGTTGGGTTATGTTAAAAATAAATGTTTCACAGCCCAATTACCATTCAGCCTCTTTGAATCAACACAGCTCACTAGAAAAGCTGTAGAGAGTTTAATGTCAGTTTCCTTAAAACAAGTCAAAACATTACGTTATGATTGGTATTTGCCATGTCATCCTTGGAGCAAATTGGAAGGCCCTAAATTTAATGATAATATTTTTTCTTCTTTTTAATTAACGCAATTAACTAAATTCATAAAAAATATAGTCAAAACTTCGTTACCCTCCCCCACCGTTATTATCGATGTTGAAATTTCAATATTGCGATTATTCTATATCGAATATATCATTCGATGTTTACTCGATGTTAATATCGATATATTTATATTTATTCTATTTTTAAGTGTCTTATTGTGTTAATATAGTTTTAAAAAATAATGTTTGTATGTAAAATGAACAATTTAGTAAATTTTAATAGAAAAATAACCAACAAAACTTAACAAAATAAACTAGTTGAACTTTATTTCCTTGGTGTAAGCCTTTGGTAGAAAGGATTAGTGAGGAAACTCCTGGACAGTAATTGAAAAAGTTTACCCAAATTTCAGCAGTCACCTCGGTCTCATGAACTACTTGTTTATGTGCATACTTATGTACCCACAAATTTGTTAGAACAAGTATCTTTCTTAATGGTAACTTTGGTTTCTCAAACCACGTTCCATTCCTTATCTATCGTGAAATTTTACATCCAGACCGGTTGCACCTCTATCCATCACTAAGGCCTTTTTCACTCCTAAAGACATACATTGTCTATGTTTCAAACAAATTACACTTTCGGATATTAATCCAAAATTTTGCAACCCACTTATGTATTCAAGATCATCAAGTTTTGCAATTTAAATAACAATAGACATAGTCACTGGAACCGTAGTCATTTTGCAATGAAAGAAAAATAAGAACAACGTAACAATAAAACACTATAACGATAATCTTATAAATTATATAAGGTGGGTATCATAAAATATCATATGATTGTATTACATATCTTAACGGTGGAGGAGGATAACGAAGTTTCGTCAAAATATATATTTAATTTGGAATTACCTTTCATAATGTGGACACCTTTTATGCTGTACTAATAGGTGATGTAATATTTAATCAAAGGGACAGTGCTATTTTCCTCTCCTAAAATATCCTTAAGTAAAATTTTAAGTGATGCAATTGTAATTTTACTTTGTTAAGACAACGTGCGTGGGCTAAGCTTATAAACCTGCAAGTTGATTCTAGTTAATAATATTATTTAATATTCGACTATTACTATACTGGGCTTATTATTAAATTTCTATTTTATTTTTAATGAGTCAATTACCAACCGTCCTCAATATTAATCAATCGGCGGTTAATCAGAGAATAAATTCTAGGACACAATGACATCCCCCCAAAAAGTATTAGGTATGTGTCATGTAATGATTGGTTGACGTGGGAAATGTTAACCATAATCGGGTTATAGGAAATTTGTAAAAAGCCATTAAAAAAAATAAATGTGAGTAGTATATTGGGAGAGTTCAAATAATAAGGAGATCAGTATCTTCACCAATAACATCGGTGTTGCAGGACTCCAGTAACCTGATTACTTGACAATGTTTAAGTCTGCATCGACTGAGTGAAAATATAACACTGTATTTAAACACGATATTTGAAGATTTTCGGCAATAAGCTTTATCAGTTTACTTTTGTTGCCTTTATTTGCAGAAAAATTTCTTTTTCACCAACAAAGCGGTTAATCGGAAAAAGTGGTTTGAGAAAACTTTTGTCCGAAAGATCTATGATAGATCTGATAAAGCAACACAAATTAGTAATAAAGGAAAATTAATAAAATGTCATCTTTAAGAACAGGTTAAGAATATATTTTAATCTTTATCTGCTTATGATTTACATGTAATTGCATGAAACATCCCAAGTACTGCAAATCTTAAAAATTCAATGTGTCCAAATAGAGTCACATGAACATTGAACAACTTCAGAAAAACAGACGTTACCTCTTCCAAGTAGATGAGGTTTACACTCCAGATATGTGCAATCTCCTAGCTCGACATATTTACAGTGTTTATTCCCGAACCTCTGATGACTAAGGCCATGGGCCACGTATTCTATCGCAATGATTGCTGGCCTGGTGGAGTACGACAAAAGATTGTTGCCTTAGACGTCCACAACGGCTGTGATCCTGTTGGTATACCGCCTACTGAGATACTGCATCGATCTTCTCAGCGAACCTCTAGTTTGCCTGCTTAATTTGATACTTCCCATCCTCACTAATCTAGCTACACTGTGCTGATTGTCAAAGAAGGATGTCGTGATACTGCTAGCAACTACCGTCCAACCACAAGCCAGTCTATAATTGCAAACATCTTTGAATCAATCGTGCTTGACAAGATGAAGGCCCTAATATCATCGTTCTCATACCTGAGCAGCATGGGTTTACTTCTTGAAGCCCCAATGTGACGAATGTTCTAATGTTTAAGGAATTTATATTGTCAGCATACTCTAACAATCTACAGGTAGACGCCGTACAGTGTGTTTTAAAAGTCCCGGAACGACGAAATATATTTTTTACCATTTTAGATAAAGTAATGAGACTTGGTATTTCAACAATAGTAAAAAAATTCTACTCTTCTAAGCTATTATCACTTTTTGAAGGGGGCGTCCCACGAGGAGTCAGACAAAATTCTTATATATCAGCATAGGTCGAGTTTGATATAAAATTAAAGGTCTCACTTAGCAGAATACAATGCCACATACTAGACTTCAAATGGATGACCGAGACGGAAATGGCAGGCAAGAAACTTTAAATTAAAATCATATCGGTAAAACTTAAAAATGCAATAACTTTCTTCATACTCAACCTTTTAACGTCGGTTTTTGGCTTATTGCTCGAAATGCAAAGGCGTTTAAAATTATGTATGATGTGACAGGGGACCAAAGAAGTTTCAATATAAACACCCTTTAAGGGATGTATGTCCCTCTTGGAAGTCTTACAGAAAACTACTTTAGCCTTTGTCAAATCATACATCGTCTTAAACTTTTTTGCATTTGGAGTAATAAGCCACAGGCCCAGAACTGGAAGGTTTAGTATTAAGAAAGTTATTAAAAAATTAAGTTTGCCGTTTTGTACTCCGCTAAGTGAGACCTTTAATTTGATACCAAACTTGACCTGTGCTGCTGTTTATTACAATTTTGTCTGACTCCTCGTGGGCCGTCCCCCTTAAGGGATAAAAAAGTGGTAAAAGCTTAAAAGAGTAGACATTTATGGCTATTGTTGATGTACCAAGTCTCATTAATTTATCTATAATTGCAGGGAATATATTTCACCTTTCCGTGACTTTTCAACCACACTGTATATCTCTAAAATGTTAATATGCTATTTATCCCCACTATATGATCTTCTAATATAGATCATAGATCCACTGACATTCTTCTGTTCCGTGATAAAAAGGAATTAACTCTATTTTCTTCTTTAACCGATGAATTTCGAACTGGTCTAGATACACATCTTGAAGGGTAACCCAAATTTTTTTTAGATTTCGAAAGTAAATAAAGATAAATTATTTAGATAAACTTCTCCTTTTAGTACAACACGACTTGCCTTTAAAGAAAGAATACTTTTAAAAATTTTGCATTTTTTATGAATGAGTTTTTTAAAATTTGAATAGAAATTTTCACAACTGTTAAGGATATAAAATATAACTTTTTGTCACCAAATTTGAATTTCTTCCAAAATTCTACAGTAAATTTGGGGATTGTTTCTCTGGATCCAATCAATAGTCCGAATATTTACATTTCTTGTATTTGATATTTCTCTTTGTAATATTTTTTAGTCACTGAATAAATAGAATATTTTTTTGTTATTGACATCTTACGGTTGTTCCTTACTGAATTCTATGGTGGGATCCCCTCTACGGTGGATTCCCACCTTATGGTGGGATCAACTATATAAGCTTTGCTGTTAGTTTTATCAATTGCAATAATGTCACTTCTTATAGTTGACCCCCTTCAGCTACAGAAGGTATTTGCAATTCAAGTCCTTTGTGTCTGAATTCATCTGCTACAAGGGTTCTTACCTGGTTGTGGCGGGCTTTCTCAAAAGACTGTGTTTCAACTGTGTATTTCTCAGTTGTAGAACATTGTCTACACTGGTTGCCGTCCTTGGATCTGCCCTTTACTCCTCTAACAGCATTTCCAATAATTTTTATCATTTCGGTGTACTCTGATTCCGTCAGTCCTTGAACCTTGTGGAATTTCTTATTTATTTTTGAACATTCATTGAATAGGCATCCACCTCTACCTTTCTGCTGTAGCTGACAACAGTGACCATATTCCTTTTTTCCCAAGTTCTTCACTAATTATTTTCGAATCAAAATTTTCATTTAATTGTAAGTACTAGGCTAACCGAGCCTTGCTCGTTGGTTTTAAATCACTTTTGTTATAGTGTCATGGTAATCAAGCTATTAAATTTACACCAGACTCTTCACAGATAACAGCTGTTTAGAAAACTGCTTAAAATTATAGTTCCTTTATTTTTGTTTACTTTTAGTTGTTATTTCGTTACCAAAATAGCAACCCATAAGACCAATGTTAAAAATTACGATTTTAAAACTTAAATTTAGACCAAATTCGATTTTTCCTGGGATTGAGGCTGTTTCTAAACTTATTTTTGGGCCAAAACACTCTTAAATGCAAAGTTTAAGCAAAATATAACCACTAGATTTCGAGATCGTGGAACACATCCCTTCAGACATTGCTCGTATTATAGTATATGATTCAGGAATGTTCAACTTCGTCAAGCACTGTTTTATTTCTGAATTAAAATTTCTATATTGCAATAAGATTGTATCATCTTGCCTCTCTAAAACGTTGCATATATTTATATGTTGTATGTATGGCTTCCAAGAAGCATTGAATAATCATGACTAGATTGCTAGATTTTGAGGAAAACAAAAATTGTAATTGAGGAATACTTGGGACATTGTTAGACAGTTCTAATATTTCTTTCACTTATGATATAATTAATGTGTCTAAATCATCGAGGAAGGAATAATTAAGTTTGTTCAGAGGGGCACATAGTAAAGGGTATGTTAGTGTAGGCCATATGTAGTTATTTAGGATGAACAGTTTTTTAGTTGATTTTAACATAGGACATGTAGTTAGCTTCAGTATCTTGTATTTAAACTGTTTATTAAATTTTCTTTGTCAAATACGATTTCGCAAATGAAGTTCATGCCTAGATAACGATTTTTTCATCGGAGTTAATCGAAGATATTTGGCTGTCATCTAAGTTAAATATCTCAGAAATGAGTTGGCTTTTAGCGAATTTCCCATAGGGAATAAGCTATTACCGTAGGTCTCATGGAAAGACCTAAGCCCGGGACCATGTTACTTTTTCGTTTTGAGGTGCCCAGAGACCAAAAATAATAGTCATTAAAATTTATATATATATATATATGTATATATATATGTATGTGACCCTAGACACGATAACTCTCGTAAAAATGGTCCGATCGACACCAAATTTGGTAGAGATGTGTAATCCTACGTTTATTCGGATGAGTTCGAAAACCAGACATATCGACCTACCGGAAGGGGTAGTTTTGGGGGGCTTTGTACCCCAAAAATGGGTTTTTTGCATTTTTCATATGTAAATTTTAAAAATTTTAAATTTTTATTTTGACCATTGGATTTAGCTCAAAAAACACACAATTTAGTAGTTTGAAGCTTTGCTCTATCTCCATTGGTTACCGAGATATTACAAAGTCTAAAGACAGTACATTGTCTTTTGGGGCTCCAATGTTAATCTTATGGAGAATAAGGATGTGTTAATATTTCACTTATAAACCAATATTTTTGGATGAAACTTAGTATTTAGCTTCATTTGATTGAGATTCATCCATTTAAGGTAAAAAATCTTTGTTTTTGTACTTATCATGGCAGCAAACCTGCATACTCTTTTCCCATGTTAATCATATGGAGAATAGGCAAACTCTTTTATTTATGGACAGATATTGATGAAACTTACTATATGGCTTTATATGGTCGAAATAAATTTTTTCTATGCTAAAAACCTACTTTTAGTGTCCCCCGTGGCAGCATACCTGCATACTCTTTCCCTATATCTTAAGGAGAATAGACATTTATTTCCCTATTTATGAGCACGTGATAAAATTTTGTTTACAAGTTTAGCTGGTCAAAATTAATATTACTAATTTGGAAATTCGCTGAGTACGCAGGTCTGCTGCGACGGGGGGTATTTTAATATTTTAGTTATATTTACATTCACACTGAGTCCAATATCTTTAAAGTGACTGAGTGTCATATCATTCTAGGCGAGGACTGGAATCTTATCCTTTCCAATCAATACTGTGTCATCCGCAAAACTCAGTACGTTTACTGCGGGAAGTGATTTTGTTAATTTATAACCATACAACTCTGAAACTGTATGCTCTGTCAATTCATCTGGTACATGAATAATGCTCAAGTTATAAATGGTTGGCGATAGTTAGGCTCCTTGTAACACTGTGCTGTTTATTTTGATAAGTTTTGTCTTTCCTAACTTTGTTTCAATTTGTGTTACATTCCAAGACTGTAGGTTCCTAATGTTATTTCTTAATTATATAGGTATTTTCAATGAACCTAGTAACTACTCAACATGGCAACGCAAAACATTATCGTACGCCTTTTCTACGCCAAGAAACATATTTGAGCAATCATTCTTTTTATTTTTAGAGTAATTTAAAATAGCATTTAAAATGATTGAATTCATGTAAGTTCAGGCATTGTGGTGAATCCTCTTTGAACTCTATAGGAGTAAATATAGTGTTTAAACATTTATCGAGTATCTCTCAAAAGATGTTTGAGATGTTTGATGTTTCTCACAATGGAACAGGCTGATTTAGGCCTCCCATTACTTATTTGGTTGATATCGCCTCCTTTATCCAGAAGTATAGTTCGAGCTTTTTTGAACTGTTCTGGTATATAATTACGTATAGTAATTCGTGTAAATGTCATGGATAGTATTAAAGTGATATTTTTATTTTTATGCTCCTCGTGAGTATTTGATCAGGACCCGGGGAAGTGTCAACTTTTACATACTTGATTGATTCGTTTACCTCATGTTCTGAAATATTAGCATTATAATGATTTTCAAGATTGCCAGACTCCAGTTGAGTTGAAACTTCATTATATTTTAACAACAATTTATCATTTGGTTCAGGAAACCTTTTTGAAAAATGATCAAACAACGAGGAAAGATCGATGTTACAACCTTTAGAATCATTTTCAAGTACCCTCCTTACTGCACGGCTTCTTCTGTTATAGTAATCTAACTGTAAAACCTCATAGTCATATTTTTCCTGCCGTCTGTGTCAATCTCTTTTTGTATTCCATTGGGGATTGGATGATTTTTTGTAAACCAAATTTTAGTATACATTTTTCTTCCTCCTTAATTTATAGAATCTTTTGATTCCCAAGCAGGATGCTTGGGACCTGACAATTCTTTTGTTTATCAAAGTCACCATCTTCAATGTCCTTGTGAAAAATGTCTAATCAGTGTTGAGTAACATTTTCTAATTCATTATACTCTTTCGTCTTTTCATTGCCCATTTCCTCAAGTTTGTTTAAAGAATACATCAGAGAATCTTTTTTTTGCTATGTTTTGAGGCAATGTTTTGTCTATGTTCCATGTGATGGCTCTTGGTTATGTGAATCTCAATTGATTACTACTATTAAAATACTTCCCACATAAATTACATTTAGGTTTAGTTTTGATGATTCTTTTAACAGAAATTTTTTACTTCATTGGGTAATTTATTTCCTTCAACATTTTCAAGTTGTTTTTTTCAGCCTCGCCTGCTTGGGTTATTTTCTTTATGTGATCATTTTCTTTATATATTTTTGATACACAAAACTTAGAAGCGAATCTTCTTTTGTTAAAAATATCTTGATTTTTAATCCAACAAGATGAGACTGTTTGCGAATTGTGTAAAACATGTGCGCCACATTCAGTGTGAGACCTTTGTCTGTAACATTTTATTAATTCTTCAACGTCTCCGTATTTCCATTGAGATATTGGCTAAATTTCTTAGCTATCATATTTGCATGTTGATTTTTGTGTGGTGACAAGGAATCTATGTGATAATATTACAATCTTCTTTTATTTATGATGAAAACGATTCTCTGATGTATTCTTTAAACAAACTTGAGGAAATGGGCAATGAAAAGACGAAAGAGTATAATGAATTAGAAAATGTTACTCAACACTGGTTAGACATTTTTCACAAGGACATGGATGATGGTGACTTTGATAAAAAAAGAGTTCACTCTGTTTTTGGCAGACCAGATTAATAGGGACCAGTGACATCCACCAACCCTTGATTCAGAAACTCTGCTGTTTATACAGTTTAAAAAATAATTTTAGTATTTTATTGTCAATGCATCAAAGATACTCCTAGTAATTCATAATCATTTTATATCGTTATTACATGACTTGCAGCACGATTTATTGTAAGACAAGTGTTAGGAACAGTTAATTTATCGTCCCACCACGTCTTAATCTGATCATCAAACAGTTAAAACGAAACCCAGCCATCTCAAAGGTCTTGAGATGTTTCTCTATGATGAACTATTTCGGTAAGAGGTTGGATTATCTGTTCATCTTTATTATGTGACTTAAAAAATACAATCTTTGTGTGAGTCATTAATATAAGAATTCGATCTTTTAAAAAATGTATTTCAGAAATTGCACTTCTCCTTCTCACAATCTCTAACGCAACTGATGAATGCTGAGTCAGGGCCAGGATTTGTTTTAACATCACCACTAAGTAATAAAGTAATGATAACCAGGAACAGATTGGTGTTATATTTCATAGTTGAAATCTTCCACATACCTTTCCATTTGCTTTGTTTTTCTGAAGTTATTTAAATAAAAATTGTACCGGTTAGCTTTATTAATACAGAAAAACCACATTGTGTTTAATTTACTTAAAACTCAGGTTTAGAAAATTCATGATTCATGAACGTCATGATTCTGAATACTTGTAGGATTTGATAATGTTTGTAGTGAAATTAAACTTTTTAAAAGCTAATTCAATCTGTTTTTTATTCATGGTATATACAACTATGGAATGAACTTTGATTTTATGACAGCTGAGTTAAACTTGATGTTTTACATAACCCAACTAATGATTTTGAACACTATTTAGATGAAAAAAGTTAGAATTTTTAAAGAAACTTAAAATTTTTGATGTTAGCAAAAAATAAGTCTTAAATATTCTTTAAAATTACTTACTACTACTTAAAATTAATACAAAAATAATAACATAAAATTGTACGTATAATTTTTATTATTTGACGTTTTTCTCTAATGGACGTCAAAAGCTGGGAGGTCAAAAGTTACGTCATAAGGTCCACACAAAAAACCAATTCCATTTTGAAGGAGCATCTTTGGAGATGACGAAAATGTGTTTGAGAACCGTCAATCCGGGGGCAAACAACCCCCCCCCCCAAACAAAATCATCAGGTAGACAAAATCAAATTAAGTCAAATTTTACGTCACAAGGTCCACGGATTTAACATATGCCATTTTGTTGTACAAGTTTTTGGGGATCACAAAAAACACCTAAGTTGACAAGATTTTCAGCTTTCTTTCAGTTCCCAACCATGGTTTTCCGGTTTCATCTCCCCAAGAGGGTTTGATTCAGAGGTGTTATTCCATAACCTACATATAAAATTACATCTTCTAATTTTATTTAAAAGGGCATTTTGGAACGGATGCAAGACACTAGGGTCGGTATCTTTTATTTTTCCAAAGGGGTCAGACTGAGTTGGCTTGTTTTGATTCAAAAAGATCTGGTATCTTACCTCTTCTGCATTCCCGTAACCATACATTTCACAAGTGAATTTTTCTAAGGTTTGTTTAACCTTCGACTTTTCTTCATTTGTTTCACCCAATTTTCCAAATGCAGATAAGTACATTTTATTTTTTCAACACATTTAGTGGTTTTTCTTCCCTTTTCTGGAAAAAGCTGCCGTGTAATTACAACCCGTAAAAGCGTGAAAACCAGTCAAAGCTTTACAGAACTCTGGCCCATTCTGTTTGGAAATTTCACTGACATTTATCATTCTTCGATACTTGCCTGATCCAAAGTCTAGTAGCACCTAAAAAGGAAAAAAATCACCTAAAAGTTTCAAATGCTAACAAATATCTCTTCTAATTCATCATCCGCATATATCAAATACATGTAAAACCTATTACTTCTATAATTATATCTTACCAATTCAGTCATGTAACTACTTTCTATCCATTAATGATATATCTATGTCAATAAAAACCAATCCGTGTCTTTCTCTCCGTCTCCCTGCTGCCAAATGACACAATGGCCTTCAAAATTCCTCTGTTATTCTTATGGACAAGAGATTTAATAGGGTTTTAATTTTTTATTTTGCTCTTTCTTTCATCAATATCAATCAAATATTAGTTTTAGAATTTTAGTGTTGCTCAATAAGTGTTGCTAAATCAAATGAATCTACCATATATTATTGACATCAAATCGGCATTTCCTATGCACGTAGACTGTCCTACTAACCGCAATCTGTAATCTCTCAACAGTTTACCTTTATTTGTATATCTCAATAATACCCATGTTCCAAGGCTCGAAGGAAGAGTATGATTGTAGAAATTACTAGATCTATGAGGTTCGATAATGTTTACAGCCTGGTTAATGGACTCAGAGCAGATTTTAATAGAGTGCAAAAGAGACAAGATGAGTCACTAAATAGTTGCCATGAGAAAATTTCCGATCTCAGCAAAGTAATAGAGAACCACTAGTCTGAAATTGTTAGATTGAAAAAAAACTCATAGAACACCTGCCAACAGAAAATCAAGCTTTAAATAAAAGGATGGTAGAGCTTCAGGTGTGCCAGAAAAATCTAGAGCAATACAGAAAAAGAAACACTATCGAAGTACACGGAATCAATCAGAACCATGACGAAAACGTCGTTGAGTTGGTTAAGAAGGTTGGCCAAACCCTAAACCACCATGTGGACGAGAAAATGATCGAGGCTAGCCACAGGTTGAAAGCAAGTCCAGAAACCTCATCTATTCCTGGCATAATACGAAAGATAGTCAAAAAAATTCATGCTGAAACCTTGCTCAACCTAGGGAGAGTGATAAAGAGAGCCTTCTCCACACGCCACACGGGGCTCCAAACTGATTCAACCGTATATGTAAATGAGAGCCTAAGTCCAGGTTGCATGCGCCATTTGCTGCATGCTGCTAGAAAAGCAAAGAGAGAGAGATAGAACTCTCAAACTCTCATGTACTGACCATTATTTACACTAAGACATTGAATTAGATGATTGTCTAACACTCTCTGTCAATTTGGGTACATAACATTCACACTCATTGTACTCTAGACTACACGCTTTTTCTTTTAATTCATTTCTTGACGATTTGGATACTAAACTTTCTACCTGTGCAAGGCAGTCAAATTTGGTAATAGCTGGTGATATGAACTTTGATATTCTGGCTAATTTTCTTATGTGCCATAATTGCAAAGCTTTGGTAGCGGGATTTGGTATGGATTATTTGATTTATAAATCTACAAAATTACTGAAATAAGTAAAAATTGCATTGATCATATTCTTATTTGTTTTTCGTTGTCAAATAGAACTGCCCCAAAAATACTGCCGATGTTTTGCATCTAAATACTATCGATCACTCTCTTACATCACTTAATTAGACTTTGCATTTCCAAAAATATCATTAGCAAATTTAAAGTTTACCTTGGATATACTTCATGAGAAACTAAGATCTTTTAACTGCAATGTCTATCAGGACAACTTTCCTTCACATTAGACAAGCTAAAATCAATGATTGAACAGTAGTAAGGAATAAATTTTAATAAAAATACGTTTCAAAAAGCTTAAACTATTGATTTCTGATCGATTATGTATGAAATGTAAACTGAGGAAAAAGTTATACAGGATGGATCTCGTAAAGTGTCCTAAATGGATTACAGACAAACGCTTGGTCCTATAATCTTCAAATATAATTATTTTCCACTAATTCAACCCCAAGGAATATCGTAAAAATATTTTTAACTATGTAAAAATACAGGGTATTCCAGAAACTAGGGGTCACAAGTTCGAATCAGTATCTTTAAGCGTATATATCATGTTGTACATAATTTCAAAGGTATTGTAAAAATAAACATTTTGGTGAAAACAGAAGTTAAATACTGTCAACAGTTTTAAAATGATTTCCATTTCTTTGAAAAATATCTATTGTTACGTATACCGTAACAGTATGTATTTCCGTAACCAATGCGCCTAGAATCACTCGGATTCAAAATTTGCAATCCATACTAGCTGAGCTTTATTACGATATGTCACATGTAAGCTTTATTTAAAAAGAATAAAATTTGAAAAATATATAATTTTTTGAAATTTGTATTTGGAAGAACTAAAAAATTTCAAATAGTAACTATCATTTTAAAGGTCTTTTGATTTCCAACAACTTTCTAATTTACACTTATCCTGTATCTCTAATCGTTTTCGTGTTAATCAGCAAAATATTCTATTATCCCTTTAAATGCATGTTATTTTTTACAACACATTACTTAAGAAGGTTAAAAATAGCATATACGAGTCGTTGCCAGTCGATACTTGACGAATACAGCTCCAGTCTGAGCGCTAGGCAAATGGTGTGAAACTTGATAAAATTCAAATAAAATACAATCAAACAATTAAATAAACTAATTGTCGCTCCCTAATACTCTGAATGAGAACTGCATGTCACTATTACAAACACTTCCCATTTCGTCAGTCATCGATGTATTTGAATTTGAAAGTAAACTGATAAGTAAACAGAAAAACTAAATAAATTAAAATTACAGAAGGGAGACAGGTTATTTTTATGAAGACAATTGTTTGTTTTCATGAAATAAATCATATGTTAGGTAAACTTTGTCTTATATTTAAAATACATGGAAACTTTTAAGCCCAATGGGGTGAAGCACATTGAACTAAGGACCAAAAGAATTATTCCATGACGTCTACAGAAAATTTCCTTTAATTTGACACCTCAATTATCAAAATCGGTTCATAAATAAAAGAGTTTTGCTGCTCACAAGAAATTCCTTACGGAATTAGTAAAATAGATTACCATTTGAAATTTTTGACTTTTTTCTGAGAATTTTTTTTCGACATCATATTTTTGAAATTTTAGTTTTTTTAATAAACATTAAATGTAACATATCGTGGTAAAGCTTAGTTTGTAAGGATTGCAAATTTTTAATCAGAGCGCATTGGTTACGGACATACATGCTGTACCGTAAGAATTGATATTTTTCAAAGAAATGGAAGCCATTTTGAAACGGTTGAAGATATTTAACTTCTGTTTTCACCAAAATGTTTATTTCTACAATACCTTTAAAATGATGACAACATGTCATATGTTTACATTTAAAATATTTTTTCGATATTCCTTGGGGTCGATTTAGTAAAAAATAATTTTTTTCGTAGATTATAGGACCAATATTTTCTCTGCAATCCATTTTAGACCATGAACCGCCAATATGAAACCCTCCCCCCCTGTGGGAATTTATTACTTATACTTTTTTGTTGGTATTACCTACCAGATTAAGAATTCAGTTGTTTGCCTTTTTAAAATTACAGCATATTCCAAAAAACCAAGAAAAGACGGCCCACGAGGAGTCAG
Organism: Neoaliturus tenellus; assembly: GCA_030545055.2. NCBI lineage: Eukaryota > Metazoa > Arthropoda > Insecta > Hemiptera > Cicadellidae > Neoaliturus > Neoaliturus tenellus. The sequence goes on along the minus strand of CM061531.1, from coordinate 106,591,876 downwards.
ACAAAATTTTTAAATAACAGCTTAGGTCGAGTTAGATATCAAATTAAAGGTCCCACATAGCAGAGTACAATGCCGCAAACTAGACTTCAAATGGATGACCGAAACGGAAATGGCAGGCAAACAAAGTTTCCATTAAAATATATGGGTACAACTTTAAAATGCAATAACTTTATTTATACAAAACCTTTTAACGTCGTGTTTGTGGCTTATTACTTCAAATGCAAAGACGTTTAAGGTGATGTATGATTTGACAGAGGCTACAGCAGATTTCTGCAAGACATCCCATAGAGGGTGTTTAAATAAAAACTTGTCTGGCCTCTGTCACATCATACATAGTTTTAAACGTCTTTGAATTTGCAGTAAAAAGCCTCAAACTCGACGGCAAAAGGATGAGTATAAAGAAAGTTATTGCATTTTAAAGTTTAATTTATAACTAATATTCTTATGGAAACTTTGTTTGCCTGCCATTTCCGTCTCGGTCATCCATTTCAAGTCTAGTTTTTGGCATTGTACTCTGCTAATGGGGATCTTTAATTTGATACCAAACTTGACCTATGCTGCTATTTAAGAATTTTGTCCGACTCCTCGTGGGCCATCCAACTAAAGGGGTAAAAAGTGATAATAGCTTAATAGAGTAGACATTTACGGCCATTATTGATATACCAAGTCTTGTAACGTTCTCTATAATGGTAAAAAATATATTTCACCAATTCGGGACTTTTCAACCACACTGTATATAAAACATGTTATTTCACTTTTTCACCTAAATCTAAAATAAATTCATAATTATTTGGAAATCTATGAGTAGAGAGCTTCAGAACGACCCATTAATTAATAAAATTGGCCAAGTAAAACTGTTAGGTTTTTCTGTCAAATGATTTTTAAAACTGAATTATTTAAAAATGATAGTAGATTTTATATTTTTCATGGTTTTTCCTTTTTCGGGATATGCTGTAATTTTTAAGTGGCAAACACCTAAAACCATAAAGTACATGTCAATACAAACACAAAAATGTATATGTCGAAAATTCCCAAGGGGTGGGAGGGGGGGGATTCACATCAGCCTTTGCTCTATTTAGGACACCTTACTAGATTCACCCTGTATAAGTGTGTCCTTGTAAAACTAAATGATATCAGGTTAAAAAGGTACCACAATAAATACATAATTAAATTAAGAAATAAAATTAATAGAGCCAAGAAATTTTATTATATGTCTGAATTTGAAAAGTGATAATAGAAAGGATGACAAAATGATAACTAACTTAAATGATCTGGTTTTAAACAAGTACCAAGTAAATTACTTCAATTTAGATATAGATGAAGATAAACTGAGATGATATTAACATGATGTAAACATAAAAAATAAATTTTCAATTGATGAAAATAAATTTTTAATTGACTGAACAATAATATTAAAAAACAATAACAAAGACCATATGATTTAGTTGCTTCAGATTTGTAATGCAGTACAATTAGTAACACATTAACTTTAAACATCCTCCCCCTCCCATTGCACCGAAGTGGCAATATGTGTAAGTTTTTTGTAAGTGGGTCACTCACTGGCTTACCCGTCTATTGGGAGAATGCACAATATCACAATCAGTCTTTTGGAGGTGGAGGTGGCTGTATTAAGGGTAACAACTCTGGTCAGTCCATCGTTTCCTGGATGAAGTTCTATTACCCTGGCTAAAGGCCATTTTGATGGAGGAAGTTGCTCAAAATTTGCAATCCTTACTAGTTGCGCTTTACCACGATATGCCACATTTAAGGTTTATTTAAAAAGAATAAAATGTAAAATATATATATTTTTTAGAAATTTGTATTTGGACAGAACTAAAAAGTTTCAAATAGTAACATATCATTTTAAAGGTCTTTTGATTTCTAACAACTTTCTAATTTACACTTATCCTGTATCTCTAATCGTTTTCGTCTTAATCAGCAAAAAATACTATTATCCTATGTAAATGCACGTTATTTTTTACAACACATTAGTTAAGAAGGTTAAAAAAAGCATATATTACCATTTGAAATTTTTGGGTTTTTTAGACATTTTTTCCACATTATATTTTTTTAAATTTTAGTTTTTTTAATAAACCTTAAATATGACATATCGTGGTAGAGCTCAGTTTGTAAGGATTGCAAATTTTTAATCAGAGCGCTTTGGTTACGGGCGTACAGGCTGTATCGTAAGAATTGATATTTTTCAAAGAAATGGCCGCCATTTTGAAACGGTTGAAGATATTTAACTTCTGTTTTCACCAAAATGTCGATTTTTACAATACCTTTAAAATGATGATAACATGTCATATGTTTACATTTAAAATATTTTTGCGTTATTCCTTGGGGTCGATTTAGTGGAAAATAATTTTTTTCGTAGATTATAGGACCAATATTTTGTCTGCAATCCATTTAGGACACCTTACGAGATTCACCCTGTATAAGTGTGTCCTTGTAAAACTAAATGATATTAGGTTAAAAAGGTACTACAATAAATACACAATTAAACTAAGAAATTAAATTTATAGAGCCAAGAAATTTTGTTATATGTCTGAATGTGAAAAGTGATAATAGAAAGGATGACAAAATGATAACTAACTTAAATGATCTGGTTTTAAACAAGTACCAAGTAAATTACTTCAATTTAGATATAGATGAAGATAAACTGAGATGATGTTAACATGATGTAAACATAAATAAATAAATTTTCAATTGATGAAAATAAATTTTTAATTGACTGAACAATAATATTATAAAACAATAACAAAGACCATATGATTTAGTTGCTTCAGATTTGTAATGCAGTACAATTAGTAACACATTAACTTTAAACATCCTCCCCCTCCCATTGCACCGAAGTGGCAATATGTGTAAGTTTATTGAAAGTGGGTCACTCACTGGCTTACCCGTCTATTGGGAGAATGCACAATTTCACAATCAGTCTTTTGGAGGTGGAGGTGGCTGTATTAAGGGTAACAACTCTGGTCAGTCCATCGTTTTCTGGATGAAGTTCTATTACCCTGGCTAAAGGCCATTTTGATGGAGGAAGTTGCTCATCAGTAATATGAACATTGAATCCAATTTTAATTTGAGTAGAGGGGAATCGCCATTTGTATATATGTTGAAGATATTCTCGAGACAACCTCTTAGAAAAAGATTCGAGAAGTTGTCTGGTTAGTTTCCATCGAGTTAGTCTTGATGTAGGCACTTCCAACTGGTTTGGTTCGGGAATCGTGGTTAAAGGCTCACAAGGCTCAAAAAGTGCGCAAGAGTAAGAACTGATTAATCATCCTGATCTTCAGTGAGTTTGCAAAGGGGACGAGAGTTAAGTACAGCATCTATCTGTACTACGACCGTAGAAAACTCTTCATAGGTGAGTGTAACATTTTTCATAACTCGTTTCAAATGATATTTTACTGATTTAACACCAGCTTCCCATCGCGCTTCCAAAATGTGGAGCTGCGGGTGGATTGAAACGCCATTCAGTTGCGTCCGTTACAAGAAGATGTTTGAGTTCCCTGATTCTGATGACGATTTATCGATGATTTCTGATGACGATAGTCGCTTAAGTTCGGTGTCTGCTCCAACAAATGTTGTCCCGCAGTCACTGCTGAGAGTGGCACAAATATCCCGACGTCCAGTGAACCCTTTGTAGGCAGCGATAAAACCTTCGGCTGAGTATTTGGTGCCTATTTCTAGGTGAATAGATGATGTTGATGCACAAATAAAAACAGCTATATAACCCTTGTAGGTGTTTGCTCTTCTTCCGTGCCAAGTTTTGATTAAAAACGGTCCTGCATAATCCACACCAGAATGGAGAAATGGACGAAATGGCATTGTAGGAGAGGGTGGGAGTTGCCCCATAGGCTGTTGAGCTCTTTCAGATCGATAGCGAGCACAAATTACACATTTTCAAATTTTTTTCTTTACGATGGGTCTTCCTCCAAGGATCCAAAATCTTTGACGAACTACAGTTAGGGTGTTTCGAATGCCACTATGGAGGGATTGGAGGTAAGCATCATGCATTACCAGTTTTGACAATCTGGATATTTTCGGAAGTATGTAAGGATGTTTCGAGTCATAGTCTAAGGAAGACCGGTCGAGTCTGCCTCCGACTCTTAACAAACCATCTTTGTCGATGAAGGGATTACGACCTATGAGAGGACTTGATTTTTCTAAGGATCTCTTGTTCGTTAGTTTGGCGATATCATTCTCAAACCACTTTTGCTGTACTAATTTTGTCCACAACAAGAGAGATAACTCTATGTCCCATGGGGTTAAAAAGGATTAGTTACTTTCAGTAGATTTTTTTAACCTTGCGATGAATTTCAAGCACATAATAGCTTCGTTAGGTTAGAGTAGCGGTTGAGCATCTCTAGTTCAGGTTCTGAGTGAGTAACGTGGCATTCAGGAGATCGAAGTTCTGATGAAGCTTCCTTGGATAAATTAAACCTAGGCGTTGGTCATTCATTTTCATCACTTGAAAGCCATCTTTGACCTGTCCACCAAAGATTGTGATTGCTTAAATCTTTTGCATGGACTCCTCGTGAGGCACAATCTGCTGGATTGTCAACTCCTGTGATATATCTCCATTTAGCAAGTGGCTCGGATTCCTGGATAAAACTGAGTTGATTGCGTACAAAGTCTTTCCATTTTGAAGAGTGGTTAGTGATCCAAGTTAAACTAATGGATGAGTCAGTCTAAAGAAAGGTGGATACCGAATCTTAATCAAGGATCTTTCTAGTACGTTTCACTAGCTTAACTAGAAGGACAGCTGCAGAGAGTTCAAGTCGAGTTATTGACATTGTCTTTAGAGGAGCAACTTTAGTCTTAGAAATGACAAAACTTACTCTGGTTGAAGTGTGATCAGTTACTCTAATGTAAACAACGAAACTGATAGCCAATTTAGACGCATCTGAAAACCCGTGAATTTCGACAGATGACGTCTTTGTGATACCAAGATATCGAGGGATAATGATTAAAGGTAAGTCTTTAAGATCAGATTCGAAACTCTTCCCCACCTTTTGTAAATGAGGAGGCAAAATTCATCCCAGTTGATCTTGAATAGCCAAAGTTGTGTAGAAATATTTTATACTAGCAGTTACCCGGCGCCCGTTGCTTCGCTCAAATTAAGTTGTTTACAGAAATAAAGCTATTTTATTAGTTTTTTAATATAACAAAAAAAGTCAATGGAATATAAAGTAAGTAAGGAATATTAATTTTACTGTAAGGCCAAAGGATGAAAATAGTTTTTGTCTTTTGATTTGGTGTATAAATGTAAACATTTATATCATCAGGCGTACCAACTCGTAAGCAGGCCTCGAATGGCCGTGCGAGAAACAGGCATTTGCAAATTTGAACCCGGTATAGTCAAAGATTGCCCTTGTGCCTTATTGATCTTAATTGCAAATGCAAGAGCACCTATAAGCAAAGAGGCACGTCCATGTCCAATTTAAACCCCAGATACCCTAAATAAGTTTTGAATCCGGTGGAGTGGAGCCCTAAAAGTGCTTAAAAAACTATATTTGCACAACCGTTTCTTGGTGAGCACCTATGAGCAAAGAGAATCGGCCATCAAATTTCAACCCCGGTGGCCCTAAAGTAATTTCGAAGTCCAGTGGGGTGGAGTCCTAAAGAGCTTCAAAAACTATATTTGCAAAACTGTTTCTTAGTGAGAGTACGCCAACAAAGAGAATTGTCCATATCAAATTTCAACACGTATAAGATATTACAGTAATTGTTAGCTGCCCTAAAGACAACATAAACAAAAACATTATACCTCACACCCTGGTTGCTTCCATAATTATAAGCATTTGCTTGAATGAAACTTTCAAGTTTTTTAATTAGAGCTGTTAATTTTGTAAACACTAAATTTTTAAAACATGACACTGCACGATTGTTTGCCATCTGGGTCATAGCCCTTTGGAGAGATTTTCACACAAACCATCCTTGAATAATGGTTGCAAATTTGAACCCGGTATAGTCAAAGATTGTCCTTGTGCCTTATTGATCATAGAGCACCTATAAGCAAAGAGGCACGTCCATGTCCAATTTAAACCTTTAGATACCCCAAATCCAAGGGGGATTTTAATGGAATTTTTAATGGAATTTTAATGGAATTTTCTCCATAGATTTTACCCTACTCGAATCCAAGGGGATCGAACAATTGAGCTATTTTGGAGAGAACATTTCGTTTCGTTAGCTTATCTATTGGTTCTTGTGTTAGAACGATTTGAAAATCATCACTTGATCGGTTCCAGGTTAGTCCTCGTAATGTAGATGAGTTGTTGATTAAAAGCGAAAAAGCGAGGTATTTTGCTCTTGATGATTTGACGATATATATACAGGGTGTCTCACGTAAGGTGCCTCAAATTGATTACAAATCAACAGTTTGTCCTACAATCTTGAAATAAAATCATTTCCCACTAAATTGACCCCAAGGAATAATTTTAAAATATTTTTAACGTTGTATAAATACAGGGTGTCCAAAAAACTGGGGGTCACAGGTTCGAATCTCGGAAATTTCAAATACAAACATATGTCATATTATACATCATTAGAAAGGTCTATTTCATACAAACATTTTGGTGGAAACAGAATTTTGTTATCTTTATTCGTTTCAAAATGGCGTCCATTTTTGTAGCCAAAATCAAATTTACGGAATACCCTGTAATTCTTTTATTATTTGTCATAAATGACTTCTGATTCAAAATACTTATTTGAAATAAGCTAAGCTTTACAATGATATGTCACAAGACAAAATTTATAAAAAAACTAAAATTTCAAAAATTTAATATTTTTGAAAATGTTTACATAAACAAAACTCAAAAATTTTAAATACAAACACATGGTTTTTTGTACATCATATTAAAGCTCTCGTTAAACTGAACAACTTTGTAATTTACACTAATGCCGTATCTCCTTTGGTTTTGTAGTAATAACGTAAAAATGTCATTTTCCCATTTAACTTGCATGTTAATTAATCAGGACATGATAGTATGGCAGTCCTTCTTCCATTGTTGCCATACCATTAAATTAACATGCAAGTTAAATGGGAAAATGACATTTTTACGTTATTACTACAAAACCAAAAGAGATACGGCATTAGTGTAAATTATTACAAAGTTGTTCAGTTTAACGAGAGCTGTAATATGATGTACAAAAAGACATGTGTTTGTATTTAAAATTTTTGAGTTTTGTTTATTTAAACATTTTCAAAAATATTAAATTTTGGAAATTTTAGTTTTTTTTATAAATTTTGTCTTGTGACATATCATTGTAAAGCTTAGCTTATTTCAAATAAGTATTTTGAATCAGAAGTCATTTATGACAAATAATAAAAGAATTACAGGGTATTCCGTAAACTTTGATTTTGGCTACAAAAATGGACGCCATTTTGAAACGAATAAAGATAACAAAATTCTGTTTCCACCAAAATGTTTGTATGAAATAGACCTTTCTGATGATGTATAATATGACATATGTTTGTATTTGAAATTTCCGAGATTCGAACCTGTGACCTCCAGTTTTTGGGACACCCTGTATTTATACAACGTTAAAAATATTTTTAAATTATTCCTTGGGGTCAATTTAGTGAGAAATGATTTTATTTCAAGATTGTAGGACAAACTGCTGATCTGTAATCGATTTGAGACACCTTACGTGAGACACCCTGTATATGAGAGAACTAATGGACCATTGTTTATCCACTTTTGCAGAGGAAAGCAACCGAAATTACATAGATCATCTATCTGCTTTACGAGGTCTTGACATTCTTCTATAGAATCAGCTCCACCAAAGATATAATCTACATATCTACCTCTTTTCATGGTTTCACTAGCGAGTGGATATGAGTGACCATGGTCGGTGACAAGTTGATTTATGGTCCTTAAAGCGAGAAATGGAGCGCATGATGCTATTAGGCCTATGATAATTATGCTATTAGGTCTTAGGTAGTTATGATGCTATAGGTCTGCAATTGATATTCACGTAAGTTTCTATTGTCTAACCAAAGAATTCGTTGTAAGTTTTGATCATCCGAGTGTACTAGGAGCTGCCGATACATTTTCTCAATGTCAGTGGCAAATTTAAAGCGCCCAAACCAGGTGAGAACATCAGGAAAGTTGATTTGAAGTTTAGGTCCGCTGTGAAGTATGTCATTTAAAGATTTTCCCGAGCTAGTAGGAAAAGAGGCATTGAAAACTACTCTTAGTTTGGTTGTTAAGCTAGATAGTCGAAGCTACACCATGGTGGGATGAATAGTACACTGGAATAGTAGAATCTTTGTCGTGAACAACTTCCGACATATGACCTAAGGCTTCGTACTCCCTGATAAAGTTACAATGCAAATCTTTGTAATCTGGATCAGATGAAAAACGTTTTTGTAGGTTTTGAAGCATTTTAAGTGCCGATGACTTTGATTCTCCTAATTCATTAGTTGATTGTCTTAAAAGAAGTCTAACTTGATATCTCCCTGATGATTCCCTAGAGAAGGTTGCAAGATAGTGATCGCCACAGCTTTGATCATCTGGAAATAGCACAGTTTTATTTTCCGTACTTACTTCCTCTTCTATCCAAAATCTTTGAATCAATTCATCCACTTTGTTTTCTACCAAACAACGATACATAGAAGCCTTAAAGTTACTTTATTCAACACCTGACGGTCCTGATAATATCCAACCAAAAACAGTGGATTGAGCAATGGGGGTAAACCTTTGATAAGTTCGGGAAGGATGATTTTTGCATACATGTCTGCGCCAAGGATTAGATCTATAGATCCCGGGGTCATGAAAGTAGGATCTGCTAGTTTCAGGTTGATTAGATGAGGCCAAGCTGTCTGATTTGGTTTTATTGAGTGCAGATTTGAGGTTAACTTTGGCAATATATGAGCTGATACAGGTTAACGAATATTGCTGTCATACAAAGAACAGAGATTGATAGGTGTTAATTAACGAGTAGTTGAGGAATGATTTCCTCCAACGCCTAAGAGTAACAGAGGATGATGAACGTTTAAGATTCAGTGTTTGTACTGAATATTCGCTGATGGAGATTTCAGATCCCTGATCTATTAGAGCTCTGGCCACAACACTGTTTCCATCAGGACCAAGTAATTTTACCTGAGCGGTAGCGAGGAGAACAACTTTTCGATCTTGCCCCTTTGATGGAAGTGTATGATTGGATATTACAGGTTTGATGGATGAGGTGCTATCTATTGGTGGACTTGATGGTTCATGGTTTTGACGGTCATGATGGTTATACCAAGATGTAAGGGTGTGGCTTTCAGAATCGTGAATTAGGGTGTGATGGCGTTTTTGACATTTCATGCATGATTTCTTTGATTTACAATCCTTTAAACAATCTGAACCAAGACAATTGAAGCAAAGCTTTTTGGTTATTAGATAATCCTTTCGTTGCAGTGAGGTTTTGTCCCTAAACTCTTTACAAAATGATAGATAGTGATCTTCACTTCATAGTTGTCAATGTGTTTTATTCCTAGATTTAGCTTCAGCAACAACAGCTGCATGTATTTTAGATTTAGGTTGGAATTTACCTTGAGATCTTGATGGGTTTACCATATGAGGCGGGTGTGCTGTGTCCCTTGAATCGATGCTCTCCAACGCTCGGACACGCCCTTCGATGAAATTTTAAAGTTCTTGAAGAGTAGAGGGCTCGGTTGAGACACCTCCCAAGCTTCATGTGTCTCTGGGTAGAGGCGATGAACAACCATGTAGACCAAAATGTGGTCCCATTGGTCAATCGGTGTACCTAAAGCTTTGAGAGAACCTAAACATTCATTTAGAGTTGAAACAAGGTGATTGATACCATTAGCAGGTTTTTGTTCTAAGGGCTTTAGATTAAATAAGTCATCTAAGTGTTTGTTAATGAGAACACGTTTGTTTTAAAACCTAGCAACAAGTTTCTCCCAGGCTGGATTAAAGTTTTCCCCCGTGATTTGGATATTTGCAATACGATTTGCTGCATCTCCTACCAAGCTGGTTTTTAGATAGTGTAGCCTAGCTACGTCTTTTAAGTCAGGATTAGATATGACTAGAAAGGTAAAAAGATCGCAAAAAGGTTTTCATGATTGGTAGGTCCCTGCAAACTGAGGTAAGGCTATTTTATGTTAGAAATGGCCTAAGCGTTGAGTTGGAAGAATGATTACTCTCAGTTATACTTGCGTTCTGCGGAGAGGTTCCTTGTAATGTCTCTAGTAGATCAAGCATTGCCGATTTGTTAGGTAGGCCTCTTCTGCACGACTGTAGTGGTCTTGTGTGATGTATATTTGGTCTTTAAGAGCTTCAGTCTTTGAGTCGATGAGTTTTTCATGCTCCTTTTCAAACTTCTCCAGTGCGTTTCTAAAGCTTCAATTCTTGTCTTGATCTGGGCTTTTGTGAGGGTAGAAGTGTCTTTTGTCTTGAAATAATCCAATGCATTTTCTATTCTTTCAATCTTGTTTCTTGCAAATTTAGTTTGGATTCTAAGGTCATCTTGATGTGAAAAAGCGATAAAATATGATGATGAAGGATTACAGTCGATGATAAATGTCAATTCAATGTGCAGAAAGGTAAAAGAGTTGTTTGAAGTAGATGAAAAATTTTTGTGAAGAAGTTATTACTTGGGAACTTATTTGATCCGACTTCGATGGACCAAAAATGATAAAAGAGAAGATGACAAAATGATAACTAACTGAAATGATCTAGTTTTAAACAAGTACCAAGTAAATTACTTCATTTTAGATATGGATAAAGAGAAACTAAGATGATGTCAACATGATGTTTATTTTGAATTGACTGAACAATAATATTAAAAAAAAAAAAAAAAAAAAAAAAAAAAAAAAAAAAAAAAAACAATAACAAAAATCATATGATTTAGTTGCTTCAGATTTGTGATACAGTACAATCAGTAACACATTAACTTTAAACAAAAAGCATAATGGAAATTCTAGAGCACAGTTATATATATATAACCAGCTGTTGCCCGTCACGGCTTCGTCCGCGATCGAATTTATTTGATATGTAATAAAATCTCTTTAAAGATCAACGAAATCTTCATCCTTAAGAATAATATTATAACATTAAAGAAATGTAAGAAGAGCATTGAATTTTACAAACCCTTTTTTAGTAAGCACCTAAGAGTAAAGAGAAACAACCACGTCAAATTTCAACCCCATAGCCCTATAGTAATTTTGAAGACTTGTAGGGGGGGCCTTAAGGATTTCAAAAACTATATTTGTAAGACCGTTTCTAAGTGAGCTCCTGTATGAGCAAAGAGGAACGCACATGTCAAATTTCAACCTCGTAGGCCCTAGGGAAATTTTGGAGTCTACTGGGGCAGATCCCTACAGAACTTCAAAAACCGTTTTTCAGTGAGTACATATAAGTAAAGAGGAACATCCATGTCAAATTTACACTCCATATACTCTATAGTAATTTTTTAAGTCATGTGGGGGGGAGCCCTTCAGGACATAAAACACTACATTTGTTAAACCATTCCTTAGTGACTACACAAGATAAAAGAGGAACGTCCACATCAAATTTCAACCTCGCATGAATTAGAGTAATTTTGAAGTCCAGTGGGGCAGAGCACTAAAGGACTTCAAAAACTATATTTGCAAAACCGTTTCTTAGTGCATACCTAAGAGGGACGTCCCCTCCAAGTTTCAACATAGTTGGCCCAATAGTAGTTTCGTAGTCCTGTGGGGAGTGGGGCGGAGCCCTGAAGGTGCTTTCCAAGAGCGTATCTTAGTGAGCACCGAAGGGCAAATTGGATCTTCCATTTAATAATGTCGAAATGAATCCCATAGGTCATCTTGTTTTCATATTCGTTGTTTCCTAGATTCATATTAAAAACTGACCTTAAGAATAACTTGTGATCAAAAATGAAATCCTGTGAGTGGAGCGCTGTTGGGATTTGGCAAATCCGTATCTTAGTGAGGAGCCATAAGCAAAGAGCCCATTCCAAATTTCAACAGCAAAGGACCTAGTTTTTCACATTCGTTGTTTCCTAGATTCGTACTAAAAACTGGCCATAAGAATAACTGTTCAAAGTACTGTATTTAATTTTCTGTAATTTATAATCAGCTGTTAAAATGTTATTTTTTTATTTGTTTATAATCTTGTTTACCTCAAATATTGAATGATCTGTAATCAATAAATGAAGAAAACTCAAAGTCTTTTCAATATCTTTTAACATAATTTATTAGTCCTTCGAGCCGGGATCCTCAACCCTGGCCGCACTACGGACATTCATCGAAGGGCGTGTCCGTGCCCTGAAGAGCGTGGAATCACGCGAAGCTTCCAATTCCTCAGGTATAAAAGAGACTCCACCACGCTCCCAACCAGGTAATCAATTGAAACGTAAATCAAAGGCCGCTTTTGTACCTGACACACAATTCAAACATAAGAACTTTAGCCTTTTGTGTAAGAAAGATTATTATTTATCATTCTGCAAAAAGTACACTGGTATGCCTCTACCAGGCATACCAGTGTACCAGGAAGGAGTTTTTGGTCAGTAAATAACTTTGTTTCAATCGTCTTGGCCCTCACCCCTTAAGAGATTGCCGGTCAAAAAAGTCGTGTCTAAAATGTCACAATCGGAACCTCACCTCAATTCATGATGTAAATAGCTTCTCAAACGCCTAGAATCTGTGCACACCTTCACAATCTTTCATTCCTTGCAACTCATCAAAAGAAGGTATAAGTGAATCACACCATCAACCACACAGGTTTCTACAAACCTGTCGACAGCTATTGTTGACAGGTTGATTGGACAGGTTTGAATATGTTGGAAGTGACAGCTTCCAACAACCTGTCGTTGGAAATACTCGCCAGGTTGTTATGTTGGCAACTGCTCAAGTCAAAGTTATCGGTCCTGGTGGTAACAGTGTTGTTGCCAGGGCATTAATCGATCAAGAATCAGAAATATCATTTATCAGTAAGCGCTTGGTGCAAACCCTTAAAATCAAACGTGATTCATCTTCTGTATCTCTCGCTATTATTGGAGGCAACCAAAAATCAACCAAGATCGGTAGAGGAAAAGCACATCTTTCATCTGCTGAATAGGTGTTTTTGTGTTCCGGATATGGAGCGTTAAAACTAAAACGGAAGTTAAGTTATAATATTTAACATTACACAGCTGACTGAATAAGAGGATGAATCAGTGTTGCTATAGCTACGAAATTTATCGTAATGACACCATATTAATCTATTTCACATAGTTATCAAATTAAAAACTATCATTCAAGGCAATTATACAACCAAACATTTTACCCTAGTTTACTTTGAAATTCCTTATTTTAGTAATAGTTGAGACAATCTCCAACGCAAACGAAAACAATTGTAGATTTTTGTACACATTTTTAATCGTTGTATCCTGGGTGGCAACATCCGCGGATGTCGCCGAAACTTACATGTAATTGCTCTTATGGGATGTAGTTCACCTGTGGCACTACAGTCATCTTGAACATCAACTACTGAGAAAAGGTATCCATCAATCGTGGTTGTACCTTCAATAATGAAGTTAATTGTCACTTAGAAGCTCACATATTACCTAATAGTCTAGTCAAATTATGGTTCAACGCGGAAGTAATTGCAAACTAATATATTTTGACCGATTCTTATAAAAAATTACCTGAGAAAAACGATGGTGAAAAGTCTACCACTCTCCGACGCTGCGCTCGCCCGCTATGGCAAATTTTTTTAAATGGCGGCCGTAGTTTTATACGTTTTTGCTGAATATCGTTTGAACCATTAAAGACAGCAAAATTTTGTAGATTAGTACAATTTAGGAAATTAAATTGTGCACATTTTTATATAACTGTATAATATGTATTGGTTGTTATATTTAATAATGATAATATTGCTCTTTAAAGCTACTTTCAATTGTGGGCTTTTAAGTGAATTTCTTGAGAAAATCATATTACGGTGGAGCCAAAGGTTAGATACTAGCCTTTAACAGTGTTAACATTTTACTACAGGGTCCCCAGATACCAAAAACACCATTCATAAAATTTTCATGTCTTCATATATATACTTATTAAGATACATACATAACTATGTACTTTAATTCCACGAAGGCGGTAAAACTGTTAACTAAAGATCCGATTTTTATCAAATTTGACATGAAGGTGTGGGACTAGGTCTATTTTCATTAGTTATGTCGATTAGTATTATCTGACTATGGGAAAAGGGTGATATACAGGTTCAAATTTGTCTAAAATAAGCTGAAATCCCGATTTTGGGCCGATTTTAGACAAATTTGAACCTGTATATCATTCTTTTCCCATAGCCCGATAATTCCAATCGACATAACTAATGGGCATAGACCTAGGCCCACACCTTCATGTCAAGTTTAATAAAAATCGGACGTTTCGTTAACAGGTTTACCGGCTTCACGGGATTTAAGTACATGTTTATATATATCTTAATACGTATATTTATGCAGATATAAACATTTTAATGAATGGTGTTTTTGGTATCTGGAAACCCTGTAGTAAAAGTTAACACGGTTAAACGGTTAAAAAGGTAACGGTTATAACCTTCGACACCACCGTAATATGATTTTCCCAACAAAAGAAATTCACTTAAAAGCCCACAATTGAAAGTAGATTTAAAGAGCAATATCACCCTTATTAAATATAACAACCAATACATATTATGTATCGAAATGTGCACAATTTAATTTTCTAAAGTTTACTAATTTACAAAATTTATCTGTCTTTAACGGTTCAAATGATATTCAGCAAAAACTTATAAAACTACAGCCGCCATTTTGAAAAATTGGCCATAGCAGCAAACGCAGCGTCGGAGAGTGGTAAACTTTTCACCATCGTTTTTCTCAAGGTAATCTTACATAAGAATCGGTCAAAATATATTAGTTTGCAATTACTTCCGGGTTCAGATATTTTTTTAGCTAATTTTACTAAACTATAAGCTAACATCAAACTTGCCTTCTATGGAAACCAATCAATATAACTTGCCCCTCCTCAGAGGACTTAAACTGGCAGAACCTATATTCATGACTCTAGAACCAATAGATTTGGTCTTAAGGGCTGACATCTATGGAAGTATCATACTTCCTGAGCTTCTTCAAGGTCTATCCCTTACTCCTATCGCTCAATCCACCATTTTTTATTGATATTTTCTGGCCCTACTTATGTTATCGTCCACTCCATCAGTAGTCTTTCATCATTGTAAACAAGATGAAAACATTGAAAATCTCATTAAATCTTTTTGGGAACAAGAAGAAATTCCCAAATCGCAGGTTTCTGGCATGTCTCCAGAAAATTTTATATAAATCCACATTAGAACTGAAAATTGTAGATACATGGTTAAACTTCCACTCAAAAAACTTACAGAGAATCTTTGAGATTCTCGATCACCTGCTCTGAAAATGTTGAATTCACAAATGCCCAAATTCACAAGTTTAGCATTAATCCATCATAAGTTGTACTCTGAGTTCCAAGCTGAGTACGAGTCTCCAAATCATATGTCAAAGGTTGACATAGATTCAATGGTCAGGTCACCAACCTTCTATTTGCCACATCATGGTGTCTTACGAGATTCTGGCTCAACTACAAAGTTACGTGTAGTTTTTAATGGATCTAAACGAACCTCGTCGGGTAAGTCTCTTAATTATATACTGCACACCGGGCATAAGCTACAAACCAACCTATTTGATGTCCTTATTTGGTTCAGGCAATTCAAGTACGTGTTCTCAACAGATATAGAAAAGATGTATCGCCAAATAATGGTACATCCTGATGACTGGGATTTACAGCGAATCTTGTGGTGTGACAATATTCAAATTTGCACTTATCGCCTACACACGTTAACTTATGGATTGTCCTGTGCACCATTTCTTGCCTTAAGAACAATGGAACAGCTTGTGATTGATCATGGGGAACAATTCCCAATGGGGGTAAGTACACTCACTAAAGGCAGGTATGTTGACGACGTATTTGGTGGTGCTGACACCATTGAAGAGTATCAGGAGGTTGTCAAGCACGTTGATCAGCTCTGTATGGCTGGTTGTTTTCCGTTGCAAAAATGGATCGGTAATAACCCCCCAACTCTAGCTTTTATCCCTCAAGAACGGCACGTAAAAGAAGCCTCAATTAATATAAGTGAATCAGTAGCTGTACGTAGTTTAGGTTGATATGGAAACCAGTTGGGGTGAGTTCAAGTTTCAAATTGAAATCAAACCCATTCGCCATCTCTCTAAGAGAAATATACTGTCTCAAATAGCTAAGCTATTCAATCCTTTGTATTTGGGGTTTATTGCCCCAGTTATTGTTCAGGCTAAAACCTTTTTACAACAAATTTGGATTATTAAGTTAAGCTGGGATGAGCTTCTTCCTCCTCGATCAATTGCTCAGTGGAAAACATTTAAATCTCAACTACAGGATCTACCTGCTCCGTCAATCCCAAAATTCCTAGGTCTTACAAAATCTTCATCGTGTTGTATTGAATTTCACGGATTTTCTGATGCGTCGCAATCTGCCATGTCCGCTGTGATGTATGTGAAGGTTAAAACTGATTCAGGCATTTTTCTAGCTTTAGTATGTTCTAAAACTAAAGTTTCACCCCTAAATAAAATTAGCATTCCTAGATTGGAGCTTAAAGCAGCATTAATGTTGGTACGCCTCACGCCTGATCTTCAATCAGTTCCTTTGTGGTTATGGACGGATTCACTTGTAACTCTGACGTGGATTCAAAATCAGTCATCTAAGTGGAAGGACTTTGTCTACAATCGAGTTGGTATCATCCAGAAAACTTGGCTCATTGGAGGTTTGTTCCTGGAAAAGACAATCCTGCTGACTGTGCCTCTCGTGGCATATCTCCTAAAGCGCTCAAGACTCACAGATTGTGGTGGCCGACCCCTCGGCCACTTGCGGAAGATTCTTCAAAATGGCCAACAAACTCCTACGAAGGTTTACGAATGGAGTCCAAAACGTAGTGAGGTAACTGCTACGTCAAAGCAATTTGTCAAAAACGTCTTCTAGCATCGGGTGTGGCGAAAACCTTGTCATCTTTCAGATCAGGCATGATTTCTTCCACTGTTGGCATTTGGTAGTGTGCTCGTTTCAACGCCTTATCTATACATATTTAATACTTGACATGGGTTTTGGTGCAGATTTCAATGATTTTGGTGTCATTGGATAGAGCTTGAAGTGAAGTTTTTTTTTTTTTAAGTAAATTGGTAAACATCCATTGAAAATTAAGAGCTCTACAAGCACTTAAATATCGACTTAAATATCCCATTTGATTAACATTGGTAAGGAAATTGATTGATTTTCAAGTTAAAAGCTTTATATTTTAAACACCGGACATAAGCAAAAGTACTATCTACCTGTTCACACTCAAGAAGTTATGTTAAACCTTGGAGTGTACCTGGTTAACGATGTGCATTAAGTTTGGACGTGGGAAATATTTTGAGCAAAATTGTGAGCGTTTCAATAACTGTAGAGTTAACTGAGTGGTCTCAAATTAAAAGTTTTGGCCACAGAGAATGAGGAAAATAACGACATGTCAAATAAGCTATGAGGAAATTATAAATAACGTAAAACGTCCTCCAAAAGAAAAGCATGGAGGTATAACATTACATTAACATCACAGTGTCTGTTTTTATTTGATTTTAAAACGATATAACCAGACGACGCCAATGAGCGAAGAAGATTTTTTAATTACTTATAGCTTACTATTTTAAATTTTGGTGTTGCTATTGATAAGAAAACCTGCTAAAAGTGCTACTGTTCGTTCAGTTACAGGATGAGTTTCTTAAAGTGATCCAATAGCTAACATTTTTATTGTTTATCTAAAGGTGTACTTTTTATGGGGTGTACTTTTTTATTTTGCTTTCAGGTATGTATTTCACTTTTTAAAATTTCCCGCGTTTTTTCCAATATGGCGGCCAATTTTAAAATTTATTATTTTAAAATTCTTAAAATTAATTTTAACATTAATAAAAAAAATGTAAAGTTAAATTTAAATTATTACATGGAATTATTGGGCAAATCTAGGACATTCAACTAAAGTCGAATTCTTACTATTTGTAGAAAATTGAAAACACTGCATTATTTATGTTAAATGCCTTTTTTCTGTGTCGAGAATATAACACTGATTAGTGATTTAAAAAATATTTGCTAATTTTCTTGCATTCTTCAGATATAAATAATATGAACTAAAAAGGTTGAAGTTTTAATGTACTAACTTAAGTATTAGAAAAAGGAATTATCGATTTATCGGAAGAGTATAGAATACGAGCTTTACGCAATAAGAAGTAATACCTAAAAATTGTACGTACAGTAACTTACGTACAGATATAATTGCCATTTGTACCATTTTAGGCTCCACTCTACCTGATCCGGAATGCCGCCTCGCGGAGTTTTTAATGGCTGCATAGGCTTAGGAAAATCGTGTTTAAAAATTAACTAATTAAGATATAGATTGACTCTTAACTTATTATAAAGTAGAGAGACGGATCTCGTCTTCTCTGTTTTTAGAATTTTTGAATAAAATTTCTAATTTCAGTTATAATTGTCTAAAATCATCTGTTTTTCTTGATTTTTAACTGAAATTTTAAATTAGTTTTAATGAAATAATTACCAAAGTGTGAGAAAGGAAATTTAGTACAGTTTAACTTCTTTAATATGACACCTTATTTATAACTCTAGGCTGCATTTAGTTTAAGATAACACGATTCTAAAACATTCTTGCATTTGGGTGGCGCGCCAGGGGTATGCCGGAGCCTTAAACTAGATTACTTTTTAACTTAGAATTTTTTTAATTACTTGCTACATTAAGAATATTATTGACCCCACACTCATCAACTGTATTAATAATCAATGGTGTAAATTAAACTGTACCATTGACTGTACTCTCTTAAGGGTGGAGACCAAAGGCATTTTGTCGGTCCAATAAGTAACAGGATGAACAACAACTCAAAGAAGGCACTGTAATGTAATAATAATCTGACAGAAACAAACTGAATACTTAAACCAAGGTTTTTGACATGATAAAACTAAAGGAAACACTTAGAACGACCTGTGGTCACAGTAACTTTTCATACATGCAGTCACAAGCTAGGATATAACTTCAATCATGTGTACATGGGATTGGAGAAAGAACGTGACATGAAGGTGATGTAAAAACGGTTCTTTGATTTCGGTGTCAAAAACAAACATTTCGGATAAAACGGGGTTGTCATTCTTCATTAGGATTAAATACCTTAAGAAAAAGAAGTAGGGGAAAAATAGACTTTGACCTCTGATAACATTCACTCCAAAATTTTAATCTTATATTTATTTTTATTTTATTTTTTCTAATTGATGTAAAATTAATAGCATATCAAAATTTAAATCAAATTCCTGAATAGGAAATTCGCCTTTTCGGCGAATTTCCAAAATGACGGACAGTACCTGTTATCTTCAAGTTTTTACGAGTTTCCTTCAATTAAACCCCACTATATTTTAAAGTTTCTTGGTACATTTGAGTACATAAGGATGAGAAGTTGCTTAAGAAAAGAAGCACCCCTGTAGCAGGAGACCTTCGTAATCAGTAAAATACAAAAACAATTTTTTTTATATTTTTTAAGATCACCACATGTGTAAGTATGTAGGTTTGCTGCATTTGGGACGTTTTATACAATTACGAGTAATTATTTAGAAGATAAAGGTATAAATAAGGTTTATTAAAATTACTTATATATAAATACAAACATTATAAAGCAGCTACATGTCACTCTTTAAAAATATACTTTCATATTCAAGAATATCTAGGGAACAATGTTGACTCTACATCGTGTTGGTGGTGGTATGTTAAGAACAAAGAATCCTATCCGAGGCTGGCTGATCTACCACCGGCTCCTGACTACTCTACTTTGAAACTCATAAGGTGCAGCTGCGCCAAAGAATGTACATCGAATAGATTTACTATCATTCTGAAGTATGGAGTTCCCATGCACATCGTTTTGTGGCAAATGCCAAGAAACGGAGTGCGAGAATTTAACTCAACATGTGGATGAATGCTTTAGTTATGAAGATGAAAACAAGATGTCGAGTCGTTTTAGGTCTCTTTTAATAGGTTAAAGATTTCATTTCATTTTTATGTTTTGTTAATATGATTACATATTAAATAAAGTTTGGAGATGGTATTAAAAATCCAAAAGGGAAAGTCACACTGCTCGTTAATCGTCATAATAAGTTATTTAAAGTAAATCCCGCTTTTGACATATAAAGCATCTTCTAATCTTGTTTTTTAGGATAATCAACAAGCTTGACAAAGCAAATTCAAAAGGATTATCGAGTTTGGAAAAGATAGTTAATAAATATCTGGACGTGTTTGAAGGACTCGGTAGGATACCTGGTGAAATGGAATTAGAATTTGATGAATTTGCCTGGCTGGTTATTCAACAAGCTAGAATGGTCCCTGTTAAGCTTTGGGACCAACTAAGACAAAAAATTGAAGAGCTTGAGAAAATGTACGTTATAGCTTAAGTTAATAAACATGGGTCAGTAATGTTTTACTGGTTAATAAAAACGGGAAGTTGAGGATCCGTCTTTACCCAATAGATCTAAACTAGTGTACATGTTGCTCATAAAGGAGCAATTTAGTTTCTCTACTGATGAAAAATTGCATTTACTACAACAGAGAAATCTTCATTTTCTATAACGACTCTTGGTAAACATTTTTTGTAGGCTTACATACACTTTGTAATTTTTTCCTAAGATGACCTTGGTGTTTCGCGTCTTAAAGTAGGCCTACCTATAGTGTCTTGTATGGGCCAAAGCCATTAATCAGCTGCTTTTACAAATTTCAAAAAAATTATCGAAAAATGTTATGAAAAAGTTGAACAAGCAAGGAATTAGGTACAGATGTTGGGTGTATTTTCCTACCCTGAAATTAAAGCTCTGATACGGCCGCCATTTTGAAAAAAGGGATTATTTTTGTTTTTCTCCCCTATAGTTACTAATTATTTGCTTTATTATTGAAGATATAGAAAAAACTTCAAATAAGAAATGTAGGCCGTTTACAAATACAAATTTTTAGTTATAATAATTTGTACTCTAAACCCAATAGATTTTGAATTATTTGAGATTATTATTCTTAATTTTTTTATGAATTAAAGTTATAAGACTTGTTATGTATAGTCTTTATGTATAGTCTTTAGGGTGTCCCAGAAAGAAATGCACTTTTAAAACAAGGAAAACAGAAAAATGGCTTTATTTACAGAAAATTTCGCAAGATTACCTGGTAGTACACTTCAGGGAAATTATTTGTGAAAGATTACATCATCCAGATGTAGACCCCTCCGGCGCCGGCACTCCGCCAAACGAAACCTTACATCTGCGAAGACTCGACGGCAGAGTTCTGGTGGGATGGCTTCGATTTCCTCACGAATATTTTCTTTCAGCTCATCGAGGGTAGCAGGATGGTTGTTGTACACCCGACTTCTTAGATATCCCCACAAAAAAGTCTAGTGGGGTAAGGTCAGGGCTTCTTGGAGGAAAGTTTATGTCACCAAATCTGGAAATGACTTTCCCAGGAAACAGCTGCCTTATGGCAGTCATGGAGTCTCCTGCTGTATGACACGTAGCTCCATCCTGTTGGAACCACATTTGTCGCCTGTTAGCTCGAGGTAACGTCTGCAAGAAGGGCTGTAAATGATCATTAATCATTGTAATGTAACGCAGGGAATTTACTGTCAGAGTGTTTCCTTGGTTATCCTCAAAGAAATACGGCGTTATGATGCCTGTTTGAGTCATACCCACCCAGACTGTTACCTTCGGGGAATGTAAACGCCGTTGATGTTTCTCCCTTGAATTTTCTGCAGACCAATAACGGCAGTTTTGTTTATTTACATATCCATCGAGATGGAAATGTGCTTCATCACTGAAGATTATGTTATTGAAATTTCGAAAACGACGAAGCATCTCATTTGCGTAGTTTAGCCAAAGTGGGTAGTCAGTCTCTTTCAAAGCCTGCACTAACTGTATTTTGTACGGGTGTAACTTCAAATCTTGTTTCAAAATGCGGTGAATACTGGTTCGGGGCATATTCAAAGCAGCAGCGTGTTTTCTTACTGATCGGTTTGGATTATCCTCCACAGCTTCTCGAACGCGCTCGATATTTTCTTCAGAACGCACTTCTCTATGGCAGCCAATTGGACGAGGGTTCATGGTTGATCCTGTAGCTTCAAATTTGCGCACCCAGCATTTAATTATGTTAACTGATGGCGTTTGGTTAAGATCATGAAGTCTGTACTGAGCGCGGAAGTGTCGTCGAACTGTCACATAAGAAAGGGTTTTGTAATACTCGCGTACACAAAAAGCACGCTGCTCACCGGTAAAGCGATCCATGGCAAATGATTTTTCACAGGGATGGCTACAAAGCCCTGATAAGCTACTTATCTTATCTCTCTTGGACATTCGGCTTTCCCTAAAGTAAAAGTGCATTCCTTTCTGGGACACCCTGTAGTATTGTTAAGTAACATTCAAGCAAATTCTTAGAGAGAAATACAACTTTTTATTATTATTATTATTCACTATAAGTTAACTTAGAAAATTACTTTTATAGGGTATTATGTGATCAACCCTTTCATCCTAAATGCATTGTTTTCGTGTTATTAATTTACGTTTGAAACCTGTTTTTTTTTTTTTTTTTTTTTTTTTTTTTTTTTGTCAGTTGCATGAGACTGTCTAATAAAACAGGTGCTAAAATAAAACACATTTCATTGTTGTTTAAATCTAATTTTGAAGTCAATTGATTTTTTATGATTATAAATATATATACTTTAGTATATAAATAACTATATACAGTATATATATATATATATATATATATATATATATATATATATATATATATTCGTTTTTATATATACGTATAGGCAGTTAAATCATAGTCGAAGGAATATGTTTTGTTTGCTGTACAAGTCTTCTAGAAGAGGAGATATTCGTGGTCCGTAATGGGATAACCACACTAATTCAAGCAAGCCATGGAAAATATGAAACCATGGTTAAGGCAGACTTATTGGGTCTTTTTTGGAATGTCCCCGCATTTTTAAACAATTCTCTATTGAGTTCCCACATAATGGAAATGGTTAAGACACGACTGGTAGTCAAGTGGGAAGTTATTTTATCGTGATCGTTATCAGTAAGATTATCTTTGGGTCCTTCACCTGCTTATCGGTAGGCTGATAAAAGGTTGCGCGCTCGGCTTACATATTCAGTCGGCATCATGTTTCTAGTTTATAATTTTATCCTGCAGTACATTCCTTAGACATGTTGAAGGCAATAGAAAATTGTTTAAAAATGCTTGGGCATTCCAACCTAATCTAACCTAACCTAACCTAACTGACCAGCGGCTCTCCCGGTGGGTCAGTCACGGGATAGCTGTGGGACGGCCTAGGTTAGGTTAGGTTAGGTTAGGTGTCTTAACCATTTCCATTATGTGGGAACTCAATATAAAATTAAAAATGCGGGGACATTCCAAAAAAGACCCGACTTATTTACAGTCCACACAATGTGTAGGAAAAACTATAAACTGATTACACTAAATATGACAGGTGCATACCCATCATATTTTATTGCGTTCAAAGTAAGAATTTGTGCACAATGGCTCCCCAATTTCCTACTTCAAAGGATTCAGAAAACATAATACTATTGTAAAACTTATTGCATTTTAGTATTTTGTGTCTACATACGCCAGTGGCATTTTTTTTTTTTTTTTTTTTTTTTTTTTTTTAATTTTGATGTGGTCCAAACCCTGATCTTGTTGCTATCTAACATCGACAAGTTGCTAGAAAGCATAATCAATTAATAGCCCAATGATAAATGGCCACTGGGTCCAGAATAGATCCTGTAAAAATCTATTAACTTTCCTTAGGATCGAAACGGCAACCTTTGGATTCAAAGGCGTGCACTATAATCAGCTACCCAGCCAGTTATTGTGTGAATAACTGTTAACAAACCAGATATTATTATTTGAATTCGAGCTGTCTATAGTTTTGTAAGGAATTTGAATCAAAGTGCGAGGATGCGAAAGCTATGGGAAGAACAATATTTCAAGCATGAGGCACTTATTCTTCCGTTTATAATAGTTGAGAGGACAGGGAACTGGAAAATAATGTTGTAAAAATGTTAACATATTTTCACTTAGCAGGGCATGTATTTATATGCTAAATACGCTTATTTATATGTTCCGAAAATGTTGGGAGCTCATCCCAACTATCTCCAGGAGAAGTCACCCAGTTCACATAAGGAGATTCCACCATAAGAAAATCGGAGACGTTTTGGAACTGAACATAGAACGACATGATAATTGAGCAGGTCTGATGCAAAGTAAGAAATCAATTGGGGGCTCACACATGAACGAAGCATCACATTCAATACTCTAGTGCCACGGGTTAATTGTGTGCCTATTTCTGTTGAAATTGTCTTGACTTTTTTAAAAAAATGCTATGGTGTCATTTCCTACACTTCAGAGCAACATGTCGAAGATAGTTCAAATAGGCAAGCTAGAGACACACTGTACTAGCAAAGCTTTACTAACAGGATGAAACAGCATAACTACTTTAACCAACTAAGTGAAGAATCTTTTAGTCCATCTTCAGAATTAGTGACCGATTCCACAATTGATTATGATCAAGCCCTCGATAAGGGTCTTTCTTCAATGTTGTGTGGTCGGGAAAAATTTAGATGAGCTAGTGATTCCCAGAAGTAATTACGTAGAAAGCATATATTCAATGAACTCTTCAATCAAAGCAAGGGTAAATGAAATTGATGTCAATTTACAAAAGTTCTTCAATTGAATTGTATGTGTAGTTAAATGAGAAAAAGACCTAAAAGAGTATGAGTCGGCACCTTCTTTACCATCCCTTTTTGATGGAGTTTCTATGAGGGAAGGCAAGAAATCGTCGATTGTTACACTATTTGTAATGGAGGAATTACCAAAAGTGGAGCAATGCACTTATGTGGATACATTTTCACCGATATCGTCTGTCCTCGGTCGGCAACTTATACAAAAGTCATAAATTACACCTCATATTTCACCCTTCGGTGACCGAAGAGGCAGTCAAGGAATATGTGAGCGATCTGTATGATGGCAAGGAAGCTGTAAAATGTTGGACACAAGATATAAGACATACAAGTCGTTTAAGGTTGGTGTACCCAGCAATTATTTTGAGAACCTAATGTCTGATTCACTATGGCCTGAAAGTGTTCTGTTGTGCAAATATAAACCGCCTAGAAACAAATGGTCTCAAATTATACCTATGCCTAGCATATCTGTGACTCCAAAAAACTAAATACTAGATTAATCATCGAAGTTTAGATACGCCATTAAGAAGAAATCTTGAAACTAACCCTGATTTTGTGAGTACATTAAAAATACTATGTTTAAAAAATATATGTTCAGTTTTAATAAAATTTATGCCTTGGAGCTGCTTTTGACAGTGGAACTGTCTAATGTTCTCTGTCAGGTGGAGACTTGGTTGGATGTAGATATGGATGCAGTTAAAATAAATGCTATAAAAATTAATAGTTATGTAACTACTTAAGTAACTTCTTCAGAAGATTTTCTAACGGAAATGGGGCCTTGATTTGTGTTTAAAGCCTTATTATTAGCCAATTTAGACCCATAAGGTCAAATGTTATCGATCAAATGCAGAAATAAGGAATCTTAGAACATTGGGAATCGGGGATTGCAAATCACTAATAAGCAACTTATAGTATTAAATATGTATCGGCCACTTCATGAAATAAATTTTCATGACATTTTTACTTTGCTTGGTGGACTTTTTTCCTATGTTGAATTTAAGTATAAGCTTCCATTAATTTTATGTGGAGTTTTTAATGTGGACAACCTTTTTAACTCGGTTCATAAGGACTATTTGAGTGACGTTTTAGAATTGGTCTTCATGTGCCAATCAGGATAACAGACCACTCTAGTACCCAACTTGATTATTTTTTTACTACAGAAGCGTTAGCGCATTCAATATATTTTGAAGCCAAACCCTCACCCTTATTGGACCACTACCTACTCATTGCAGAGATGCCGTTGGGAAATCCAAGAAAAATGCCAATTTTAAAATGGAAAGTAGAAATGTAAATTTATTATGCCGGGAAGCTTTTGTGACAGTATTCAAAAATTTAAGATGGAACATTGGAGCTGGAAAGTAAATTTTGTATTTTTTACAGTAACTTTAAATACTGGTTTGACGTATGTTTTGCTTTTACACTCTTATAGGTGAATAAAGACTCTGGATTGGGCTGGGATAGGTCAGTTTGTCGGTCTCGGGATGAACTGAATGCTCTGTACTGGGACACCAGAAATTCAAATCGAGTTAGAAAATGCCTATAAACT
This sequence comes from Neoaliturus tenellus, assembly GCA_030545055.2. Lineage (NCBI taxonomy): Eukaryota > Metazoa > Arthropoda > Insecta > Hemiptera > Cicadellidae > Neoaliturus > Neoaliturus tenellus. The sequence goes on along the minus strand of CM061531.1, from coordinate 106,565,516 downwards.
AGCAAAGCTTAACCATGTAAAAGTTTTGCCCAAAACAGTCCATTATTAAAATGCATAAAATCTTTAACAAACTACCAAGCCATTCAAAACATAAATAAGTTAAAGAAACCATTTAAAAAATGTTTTGAAGAAAAAGCCTACTACACATTGAAGGAGTTTGAAGAGGAAAGAGGCTAAAATATAGGCCTACCATTGACGACCACGGCACAGTTGCTTCCAGTGGGATATGCAAAGTAAAGTAAAGTAAAGTTATAATTTTGAATGCCAGAGCTCAAAGTACACGATTTCATGAAACGTAGTGTTAATGAAGGGATAAATAATACAGATAAGAAAATAATTAGGGAGAACAACATAAAAACCCCATCAAAACGAAATAATAGAAAGCTTAACAACGTAATAGAAACCAACAAAGACCCCTACTTTTCACAAAAATTCGTTGATTACCCTAAAAATCTTAAATAATGCATAGGCTAGTTGATTGCTATTACAGTAGAACCTCTTTAGAACGTCCCTCAATAACACGATTACCTTGATAACAAGTAATATTTTATAGTCCCCGTGAATTGCCCATAACACTCAATGTTAAAAATACCTCTATAGGACGAATACCATTCACATAAATACCTCGATAGCACACATTTTACCAGCTGAAATTAGTGCACAATCAACCTCTATAACACGCATTTTAAAATACCGGAACCTCTACAGCACGAACGCGCCCTCGGTGACACGAATCTTTCAATATATTAACTCCGTAACACGAACATAACCTCTATATCGCGAAGTGTTTCGTTATGGAACCTTTACAACACGAATCGCTTTTCTCATGCATCGTTCCCACAGTTTATTCAGACATTTTGAAGGAAACAATGTCTTTATGCTCAGTTCTAGGAAAAACTTTCCTACACTTCCTCTTGGAGACACAATAAATTTGTATACAGTCAGTTGCATGTCTACTGTCAAAACGAAAATTAATGGTTTTACGTCGCGTTTAGCACAGCTTATATGATACTGTACCAGTTAAAGTGCAGTGCTATTGTGTGACATCGTGGTTTTACATATAAGTGTGTAGTGTCAGTAAGTAGGGATTAGAGAATGTCTGCTTCACATGCCGTTAGTATATTAAAGTGTTTTATGAGAAAAAAGTGTTATGAGCGAGAGTGTGGTAAGTAGGGTTACCATATTCTCCGAGATGAAAAAGAGGACACCTAGCTAGTATTCGCCTCGAGTCGCAATCACAAAACTCAGAATTTTAACCCCCCCCCCCCTCTAATTAAATACTACAGATTGGGGAACAAACCAATGTTTAAATTTTCAATTAAATCCTACCTTTTTTAAATAATTAATTTCTTTATGATAATAAGGTGCAAATATTAAAAAAATAAATATTTAGGAAAGTGGTAAGATTTTACCAAATTAGTAAAAATTTTATTTTGGCTTACAGTAGTTATTTATTTGTTATGATTTTCTATAAATACCTACAAACAAACCAAAAATTGCAAAATTGTCAATAGATCATAATTTATCATTTTATTATTACGTAGTTAGGCCAGCATAATGCTAATCGTGCAATTAAATTCCCATGTAAATAGTGAAAATAAGCAAAAATAAAAAATTCTCTTTTTTACGGTATTCCATAACGATAAGTTCTTTCAAGATTCACCTTAAATTGAAGTAGGCCCTAACCTTATATAAAAGTAAAGTAAATTGTAGCTAAATATTATTACTTAGTGATAATGAAGTTTAGTTTCAATAACAAAAAACAAAGATGAGGCTCAGTTACTTTCACAAATTATTAGTAAAACTTTAAAAGACTATTTTAATATTTGGCCCTAAAAACTAATCAAATTACATCAGAAAACGAATGGTCTCTTTAATAAAACTAAGCTGGAACGAGTGGAAAGCCAGCCGATAACATGTCTGCTAAAACATAACCTCACAATAGACTGCTGACAACAATAACTACTACCCGGCTATCGGGGCCGAAGTCAATAGGAATATCATGCAAACTGTTTAATTAAAAGAGCAACGGTTTTTACTCTTGATTAACATTTAAACAATATTAATTACTATATAATAACAATTTGAACGAAGTAACAATATAAAATAAAACTTTTTATGGGTTGTTAAAACACACATATTTAATTTGTTGCTACCAAAAAGCCGGACAAATGGACTGATTCTCCAAAATCCGCCCGGACGGTTTTTTATGCTCTAAAAAGAGGACGGTAAGGGTCACTACGGAAATCAATAGTGCATTGGACTACGTTCACATGAGTAACACGAAATAAACCAAAATTAATGACTAATTCACAAACTTTCCTTGCTCATGCACAACAACATTGAATCCTGACGTAGGCTTAGACGTAGAGGAAATTGTCTAACATGTAATCGATAAATCAATTAACTTTGCTGGTACTCAGCTTAATTAATTATACGGTAAAAGATTAATTGAGAACATTTATACCGTATTAAGGTTTTTTAATTTCTTTAATTTATAACAAGTTACTGTATTTATTACATTTTGTATCTTTAAAAAAATTTGTTAGTTGTTTAGAGTTTTTATAATAGGCTATTTTTTCATAACAATAAAACATTATGTTTTATATGTGTGTTTTTTGTATGCTTGATTTCATATATTTTCAATGAAATATTTCTAGTGAGGCTTCATTAAAATTGCACTTGCTATATGGGGAGTTTAAAAATATACTCTGTTAGGGTGCACCTTGATAAGACGAATTATCAGCAAAACAACCTTGATAGCACGACACTTGATTAGACGAAAACCTTGATAAGACGTCAGTTTTGTGTGACCCCTTAAAAGTCGTCTTAGCAAGGTTCTACTGTATTACATGGAATTAATAAAAGATTATGATAAAACAGCAGCAACGTCTAAAAAGAGTGAGATTTAAGGCTTACATATCCTACAAAAAGGCCCTACTCTCAGACAGATAGTCGCTGTATGTTAGTGCAGGCAGGTCATGAAGTCCATATCAGCTGCAGGTGTTTACTGGGCTTGTATGGAGAGAACTCCTCAAATTCACTTGATGGTATTTCAACTAAAATATTTTAATCAGCAGAAGGCAACTGCACTCAAAGTTTCGGTTGGCGAATTTAACTTTTACAAGTGCTGCAGCAGCTAACCATACATACCCCACATACGTACAAGTTCAGTGATGGATGGTAAATAACTTGAAACCTTCTGATTGGATTGGCAGTTAGGTCACAGTAAATTAAAGCCAGTCACTCATTAGAACCCTGCCCCTAGCAAGCTACTGAATATAGTTTCTGTGGTTGCAAGTCAGAATAAAGTAAACTATTCGAATGTATAAGAGCACGTTTGAAGTGTTCAGCCATTTGCAGATGGTGCCAGGGACCATCTTGTAGCTCTCTGAAGAATCTGTAGATGAAAGTAAACGCAATTTGCAATTGGACTGTGATCAAAGTTGTTTACTAGTCAAAGTCCTATTCTGCTCTATTTTGTTGCTTATTTAAATAACAGATTTATAGGATTTTCCAAGTCATTTAAGAGTGTAAAGTCACAAAATTGATGTATTCATGTTTGTTTTCCTACTTTTTATCATCCCTAATAGTCTTAGTTTGTTCTTTTACATTTAAACTAACATGTGTCAAATATGTGTTTCGTTCTTAAAAAAATAAAAAGCTTATTGCGTTCCTTTGAGTGTAAAATGATTATGTGCCAAAAGGTAAAACTCTAAGGTCTGCAACTAAATGTAATTAGAAATTCACGATGTAAAATAATAATTACTCAAACAATAATACCTAATACCTTTACACTTATTGTATTATCAAAAACCATCATTAGGTATTTTTCAAAACTTTCAGATTTACTCATCCATTTAAAGAGTTTCTAGTGTTCAGAGCTTTTATTATTATTATAATTTGGAATATATATTTGTAACTTATTGATAAAGAACTTTTTTATAAAAGAAATTATTAAATTCGATCGCCGCTCGGGCCTAACGACTGCTGGAGAGCGGCGAATAAAAGCGTCCACGCAAGTGTCGAGTCCGCGGCCGCCGCGTTGATGAGTTTGATTTTATTTAGAAAACTGTCAATATCGCATATTTAAAAGGGCAATTTATCATCTTTTATTCCCAAACTTTGGCTAGATTGATGTTCCTGGGCCTCGCCATGTGTCTTTTTTTTTTATTTCAACCAATATTGAGCTCTTAATGAATTCCTACGTTCCATACTTAAGCTTTGACGATGAAAAATTCATACAATACTGGATTACGTTTTGATTGATTGTCTGCAACCAGAATCTTTTAGATAACAAATTTCAATTGAGCTTTGGTTATAGTTTACTGTTTTCTGAATTAGTTTCTAATTTAATATAGCACTTTTATATTATCAATAATTTTACTTATGTATTGCAATATAAAAAACTGCTATAAATCGTATGATTATAAGTTGGTTTACTTTATCACTTTTATGTAGCTTCACTTAGTCATGAAATTTACATGAAAATTTTAAATAGCACAACAAATAAAGATACATTATGGAAAAATTCCGTAAATTAAAATAAGAATAGTAAGGCTAATTTGGTCCAATGAATGACTCAAGTTAAATTGGAATGAGCAAATCACAGTTATTAAAAATGAAAATATACAAATCCAAATGAACGGTTGTATTTTATTTTAAGTTTCATACCTAGAATACAGAGTGGGGGTTATGCGTCTGTAAGATGTAAAAAACTTAGACCAGAAACCGTAGAAAAATAAAACAAAAACTTAATTAAAACAATCAATTGCCAGGAAAATGTAAAAGAATAATTTTGTAAAACCATTAGGGTAATTTACACATTTGTAGTGATGAAATATGGTCATAATCACTTGTCCTTGAATTAATATTAATGATTGAAAAGTTTGAGATATCAAATAATTTACAATTCAAAAAGTACAGTAAAAATACACAGTTTGAAAAGTACAAACTTAAAAGTTAAGCAGGTTACAATAGTAATACCGTAGGCGAAAAGATATTCGTAGAAAAATGTAGATATTATACTAAATATCTAATTTATAATACTATGCAGTTAACTCTTCGATTAAATGACGAACAAAACTCCGTTAACAATTCATGGATTTGTAGAACGCAGAATTAGAAAAATAGCATTTTGGAATATACAACATGAATTCAATGCACAACTAGTATAATTTCTGTTTATGGAAATGTTATTATAATCAAATGAACTAAACAAGGATAAATTTAAACATAGTCAAATTAACTTGAAACAAGGCTAATAATCCTTGTCAAAATGGATCAAAGATTTTGTAAAATATATAGAAATAGATTATGAAATTATATTGATTAAGATTGAATACAATTTTAATATGTAAATTTAAATAGCAAAAATAATAGGTACTAAACACCCGATGGTGAGTTTCTATGAACCGTATACTATATATAAGATGAGGCATTAAATGTAGTTGGTAAGCAATCCTTTCTTAAACGAGAAAATTACGAATGTTTCAAAAATATTATTTAGAATAATTATTTTTTTAACATATTAACTCAGATATATTTGAAATATATCCATATTCATTTAATAACGGAGTACCTACAAAACATTCTAGTTTCTATTAATAGAACCATTCAAAACTTCAAAAATTGTTGGGATATCCCAACTCCTTTGCTTGGAGTTTACATTACAAATTAACAATAGAATTAATAATTATGTTTATTAATACCGTTTAAATTCTTTTTAAATTTATCTATACGAAATTATTAGTCCAATACTAGCTACATCAGTACTAAATACTTTGTGAGTTCAAAAGTAAATAAAAGCTGACGATGATAAACATAAATTTTTAAACATTTGCAATGGTCCGATATAAGCTATAAACTATTTGCCCTATTTTTAGCCTACAATGATAGCCACAATGACTTCACAATATTCTGCCGTCGTTTAATAACCTAAGTGGAAAATCGATACCTGACACAAAACTTACATGTTGACCAGCTTATACTTTCCCAGATGAAACCGCAGTCCGTTCCGTTCGTAAATTTATCCGGTGGAAGAGAAGATCAAAATAGAACGCCGATAGGAAAGGTTTGACAGAAGGTTTGGTGACGTGTGGTCTAGTCGGTACGGGGCAGAAGTAGTTGAAAGCATGGCGCATGATGGCAGAGAGCATGGTGAATCATGCATGGCGTCATGCTTTCTGTTCGGGTTTTGCAGCGCACTTTCGTTGATTGTTTCAGTCGTGATTATCTTGCAGGTCACAAAACCTAATTACACTGATGTCTATGGATCATCACACAACGTGATGTGCTCCTCTCGCCGCCGATAACAATTACAAAAGTAGATCCCCTTCTTTGTTGTTTAGTTTTAATCATGCGATAAAAATAGTTTCCTCAATGGTCTGCCACCGACGAGTTTGATCATTATGCTTCATTAACTTACGATAACGCTGCTGTGGTGTTTTCATCATGTAAAGATTAAAAGGCTAAAGTGAAATTAACAATTAGGAGCATGCTGTGTACAGTTTGAACATTGCGAATTTATTTAACACGTCTATAGAGAATTTTATTAGCTTTTTAAATGTGCAAACTCTTGACCAAACAGTTTCAAACATTTAAAAAGTCTCAATATTGTATGGGTGGTTTTTAAAGTATCTACCAAAGCATTCAAAGAATAGTATTAAAAGACCATTAAAAGACTCAGTAGCTCACAATATTGTTTGGACTGACTAATTTCATAAATGTGCCCCAAAAAAATAAATACCCAAAACCACCTAAAAAAGCAGCAACAACATGTAAAAATCCCATCAAAAAAAGAATTGTAGGATGTAAATTTTTTGAGGGGGGGGGGGAGAGGAGAAATAATATTTTTACGCACACAGTTGGCTAGCCTCTGGTGTGGGCCTCCTACAAAAGATCTAGTAGACTACCCACTAAAGAATCCTCTTTCACTTTCGGACAATAGCCTGGGATTGCTTATCGCATCAGCATTACATCAGCACTAGGCCTACTTTGGCTTTTGCCCTCTTCCGGTTTCGGAAGAGGGCACACTCCGAATCCAGCCGTTCCTTATTCGAAAGATCTAGACAGTCGAATGTAAATAAGATCTCATTGTTTATCAACTGTTGAAAGGAAAATACATTGCTTATAGTATCTTTAAAAGTAACAGTGTCTTTTCCAACAAATTATAAAACTCTTTTGAAAGGATTAGATGTTAATGAAATATGATGTAAGTATAATGTAAGTATATAATGTAAGTAAACCAGTCCATGTGAAAAGTCCTAACACTAACTGATGTCTGTGTATCTGATATGTCCTAATTTTAAAGGTCAATCAAGTATCACACGAAGTATCACAAAACCCATTCGAATCGCTTTGAACCTCCTGGATAGCAGTCAATCAACCTTTAGACCTTCCTGGCTGTAGTGAGAAGGTCTAATGTGAATTTACTGATGTTAGTTTTCACAATGGCGTGCAATCAACTAATATTTTTGTCATACGTATTGTTAAATTTTAAAGGTTTTATACAAATATACTCGTAACAAACATAAAAATAGAAAGTACAATGAATTAGAACCAGGGTTTTACAACACCACGCAAAGGATGAGAGGGCTATTCTTGTCTTTTAGTGTTTTTATGATTTTTGAGATGATAATTATGTCTCGTGAGCATTTTCAAGCTATTACTATTGCTAATATTTGGTACTGTAAACTACTGTAATAGAAGATTATTAATACTCTTATTACGTAAGTATGTGTTTTAAGTATTTCGAAAAAGAACAAAAATTCCTCTTGATATTATGTGTGACAGTCGATTGGCTATGATCAGTATTGGTGAAGGCTCCTAAATGAAAGTCCTAATATAGGAATCAAACAAAATTGCCACAGTTAAAAGTTTCAAACAGGTATCTAAGAGACAGAAAGAGACTTGGAAGGTAATCATTGAGGTTCGTCGTGTTACAAAATAAGTAATTCTACTCAGTACTTTAATGTAAATTGTTTTAATACAAATGTAAATCATAACAATTTTTGCAAGTAACTTTCCAGTTAGGCCTATTATATATTTTGCATTGTATTAAAATTATGTGTTCTAGTAAACATGAGACAAAACGACCGTTGTATAACTTTGATTTTTCTTTATAATTCTATGCTGTATCTATTGAATATTTAAAGCTAATGTACATTAGAGGGAAGAATGAGTGTGATTCCGTGTTAAGCTCATAACTAAAACTAACTGATTCTTGCCCAGGGCTATGAATTGATTGTCTAATGACCAACGGTAGACGGCAGCTGAGCCCGATTTAGAATTCTCACATATATTGCTCAGGATTCTGATAAACTTCAAATCATGTGTGCTTTCTAATAGTAACCAAGAATCCAAGCCAAAGTAAACACGAAATGTGTTTGTTAAATATAAGGCCCCCCCAAACAACCTTGCGGCTGTAATGAAAAAATTCTTCAATTTGTAAGCAAAACATATAAAACTTTATGGTCTGTTATTATCTTTTTGTCTCTTCATCACCATTTGTATAACCAAAAATTGTATAGTATAACATAAATTTGCTGAAGTACTCAAATATCAAATCCAAGTAGTAATCTTACTATATTTCATCAAAGGATGGTTCAAATTTTTCAGATAAAAAATTTCTGAATTTGAAAATGAGGGTTTGAATTGTGAAACACATTTTTCAGCAATCGATGAATTATAGTATTTAAAAACCCAGTAATAGTTCCATCTTTTTCCAAGATTTCTCAGAATTTTTCTGTTCCTGACTTTATTTTTTTTTTATCATGCACTTCTTTGATGAACTGTAGTGACATGACGGGTTTCTAAAAAAATCTTGCCATGTTAAAGAAAATGAATAGTATGAAAACAATTGGTGGTAATATAACATTTTTTATATTCAGTTTTATCAAGTTTATTAAGTTTTTTTTACAGCTGTATACAAACTCAATACGCTTGTATATTTGCTCTTTGGGTTACCTGTAAACCTTCTACGATTCTTTTTTATTAATTTTTTAACCGTTTTTTATTGTAGTTAATATTTACTGGGTAATGAAAATTACTGCACTAGTGCACTCTGTTTTAGAGTTTTTAAATTCGGAACTGGGGAAGAATAAAAGAAATTGTTTGACAAACCCCTACATGAAGAAATCCATTGAGGTCGTGTCGAGAACGAGGTGACAATTAAGTCAGGCCATCCCGATTTGTTTTTGTAGTACTTTATAAGTAAACTGCATTGTGGTCAATTAGCTGGGCTTAGAGGTATTAAAAAATAATGAGTAAAAAACTAGATTAAACTCCCTTGAAAACAATAAATGTTAGATACATGTGGCTACAATGGTGTGAGCACAGCTATGAAATCAGAGCATGGCTTGTGGGCACCTGGAGTATTTCCATTAGTGCTACCGACTCTTTTCGAGTAATCTTTCCCAAAAACCAGAACTCCAAGAGAATCTCACTAAAATCTCCCTACTCGACTATTATTCTCGTGGATGATGGAATGTTTTTCTTAAAACAAGTTCGGAGGAAGTGATGACTTATCGGCTCAACTATCCATTAACTGTGTAAGTTGAAGCGTTATGGATAAGCTATTTTCTCTCGTATCGTTTACCATTACTCTGAGGAATAGAGATCTATTTTTTCACCATTCTGCTCTTTACTTATAGGACTGAGTTCTTTATGTGTTATCTATTTGTGCCAAAAATTTTAATCCATAAATCCATAATCCAGTAAATGGACTTTCTAGAAGTTTTATTTTAATATTCATCATAACTGAATAGCTCTAAGTAAAGTGTCTACTTACTTGTACCTAAAATATATCCTTTTTGAGAATTAAAACTGAACGAATAATCAGGGTTACGCAAAGAAATCTATTTTGTGAGGTTGCGGAAAAGTATCAGGTTTTAATTAATTTAAAAGGTGTCCTTCCATCTACGACCATTGAATCTAAGCTAAAATGGACTTCAAGATTACAAATTTATAAATAAGATACTCTCGATATACAAGTTTATAGAATCATTTTTTCATTTGTACTGAAATGAACGAAACCTGCGATATTAACTACAAAATTAATAATCTTCGATTGTCACAAATTAATTGTATTTTAAAAAGTTAATTATCTATAAAAAAAACGCTTGCGCTTTACTATCAAAGTTCGATGTTTATACATCAGGTTTTTTATTTTTTATAATTATTAAAAGCTAAGTTTAAGTAAAAAATATATCTTCAACTACAGTATAAAATTAAATTCAACATCACAGGTTGTGCATTGAAATTAATCAAACTAGGAACGTCAAAATTTTCAAAACAAGACGTTTCAAACTTAATTTAAAAATTAATTTTACTTTTATTTTGACAAATAATTTCTTTGAATCTAAAAATGAATTTTAAAAGTGATGAATTATTTTTCAAGTAGTAGGTCTATCTTTCATTTTCATTAGTATCTTTTGTGCGTTTTAATCACGTGTTTAATTTATCAAAAAGGGACGTTGAGCCCTTACATCTTAACGAGAAAAACAACCTCCAAAGAGATTTTTGCACAAAAAGGCAGTAACGAAAATGGGAGATTATAATTAACATGGGGTGCGCATGCGCGGACGGCTGTTCCTGTTCCTGCTTTAATGCCGGCGCCGCCGCTGGCCGGAGGACGCGGAGATGGAATTACGATTGCAAAGTAGGAGATAAACAGTTTACCGGAACCTGGCAGCTACTTCCGCCACAGCAGGAGCGATAACATTATCTGGCCAAGTGCTGATGACAACGCGTAAAACTGACGGTGCTAAGTAAGCTGATGAATGCAAAATGAAAACTTAAACTTTCATGAAAACAATTATTGAATATTGCTATTACGTTTCGGTTATTAAAGGGTTTGTTCTTAACATAATCATTGTTTTTTATGTCGAAACTGATACTTCGGAGGCCGACAAGCGGGTTAGGAACCGTCACCGTGCTTCATACCCTTAAAAACTTTAGACGGTGCAGTTAATAATTTACTCGTAATTTGTTACCTATTTGTTTGAGTTTAAGCAAAGTACTGCGACACTCGTAGAATTTGGAGAGTTCATTATCCTACGAGGAACCTGTCGAAAGCTTAAAAGATTCGTTAAAGAAACTCCATCGAATTTAAATAGTTGCAATATAACATCTGCCCTCGTTTGCGTTAGTAAAAGGGTATTGTTGGAAACGTTCAAGGACTTCCCAGGAACTAGAATTTTGAATCAAACTGACACATTAATTATTTAACTTTACATACTATATTTTGATAAAATGTATTCAAGTAACTCCTTAGTTTTCTAGATTATTATTGTATGACAATTTTATATTCATCCATGGGATGAAAGATGTTTTTAACAAACTTGTCTATATTATGCGTTTTGGTGGGGGGCTGTATTGTGAAAACAAATCTTACTTGTAAACGTACCTACCATAAGTAGATTACAAACTATCCTATAGACCTGACCTAAACGTAAACAATTCCAAACTACTCAACTGACCAATTATATCAAACAAAGCTTAAAATAAGTACAGTGTTTTAAATGTGATGCTGTAAACGTATACTGGGTGAGCAAAAAAGAGGAATTTTAAAATGATAGTTTTTAGAACCAAAGGTAGTTTAAAATAACAAACTACACAAAAAATTTACATGATTTTTGCCGTTTTATTGTTTATAGTAGATCAAATCTTTCAAATTACATTAATTCATATTTACACAGGCTTCCCATCGTTACTGAAAACTTGCAGTTACTTTTTGTAATATTGATTGAGGAATAGCAGAAACATCGTTTCATATGTACTGTTTAAGTTCAGCTACGCGGCTTCCACACAAAAACTTTACTTTTCAGGTAAGCCCATAGCCAAAACTCACACGGTGGAATGTCTTTGGATCACACCATGGAACATCACTAAATCGTGAATTCCCGGAAACAACTTAATAAAATCATTGAGAGTCTTGATATATGGCAAGCAGCCCTTCATTTTGAGAACAGAATCAGTATTCCGGAAATTATTTACCCACTTACAAAGCGTGTCCCAACAAGGAGAGGCACATTTGAAAATATGTTCAACCACAAAAGCATGATGATGCATTTAATGAGAATGGTCCATGGTAACTAAAATGAAAATGGCAATTACCGAACCATAGTTGACTGAGTGCAACAATGAAGTCTGTAAGCGTTGCAATAGTTGAGCAATCTCGGCATAAAACAGTTAGGTAATTTTGGATCAACCTCTATTAGTAAAGAGTATTGTAGAGATTAATAGCAGATACCATTAAATTATTCGTTTGAAGAAGTATTTGCTTACAAAATATTTTAAAAGTCGTAGGCTTGCCAGTTAAACCGAAGTCATGTACTTCGGTTGAAAACTTGAGGGTTTATTTCCCGGTAAATCCACCAAAGTTTAAGGCCTTGGACACTTTTTCTTAAAACAATTTATGTTTACTAAAGGCAACCACTAAATTAAACTCTGCTTCTAGTGTAGAAAAGTTAAAAAAAATAACCACACAAAACCAAGCAAAAACTGTAGATTATAAAACATGTATTTTCAATAACTTGTCTACACTTTAATACAATTACTTGTTCGAACTTAAATCCTAAATGAATATTTTGTATACATCCCAAATACTTTGGTTATAAATTAATTAATTTGCTTTGAAGTGGTAAATGTTCAACAAACGCCTACCGTGTTGTAATATGTTAAATCTTCAAATAATTATGTGAAATTGAGGGTTTTCCTCCAGTAAAGATGTATGGACTTTCCCTAATATTTCTACAGGTTTTGAATATGTTCTACCTGAATCTTATTTGTTTGTTTTTATGTGGAGATGACCTAGGATTTGTATAATTGAAATAAATTTGCAGAATTGAAAAATTTGTAAAATATTAAGAATGATTTTAAATTTAGTAAAGCAATTCTGGAAACCTCTGTATGAACTAAGATATTACACTAAATTACAATGAAAACTAACAGTAAACAGACCTTAGCGGGTATTGGGTATGCTTTTGCATACTTTGTATTCTTCAGGAAAAAAGTAAAGATAAACCAATGAAACCTAGAGTAGAGTTGTGGGCATACTATTTTAACTTTCGGTGATTTCATTTCTCTTCTTCGGAGCGGCTCAAAAGGAATCAGAATAATACTTTAAGAGTTTGCAGTACCTACGCCATTTTGGTATTTTGTCACACAAGAACAATGTTAAATTTAAAACATTACTGTGAGTTTATTTTTTGTCTGAAAATTACAAACTTGATGTCATTTTTAATATTACCATAGTATCTTTCATTTGACGTGATAGGAAATCAATTAAACAAAATTATCCACTCGAATAACGAATAAAAAATAATGTATATTTAAAATAATGGTTTCACCATGTTAAACCATTTTTATTGGGTTTAATTAAAAGAACTATCCATGTCATGTGAACCGCCATACCATTATGGTGAACATATTTAAGTTTCATGCGAATCCGAGGAAAGATTATCGAGATAAAGTGTTTTAAAGATGCATATAATTAACATTGTTCTTATGGGACCAAAAATCAAGATGGCGGAGTTACTGCACACTCTTAAATGTAATGATAGGTTGAAGTTACTCAGTAAATTAAAATCAATGATCAACATAAAGAAGATCCGAATCGACAATAAGAGGCATTAATATTAATAAAACGTTAAAATTGCATCATTTCCGGAATATTTAATTTTAAGTTTTGATTAAATTGAGGCAAACCACCCGGAAAAGTCCTCGGAACACAATGTTCCTCCAAATTACGTATATACAAAAAAAATTTTTAAGTCTTTAGGAAACCACTGGATGCAATGGATATAGTTTTATTTGTGTAAGTCAAATTAAGTATAACAATTTTGAAAACTTCCTATCTGATCAATTAACGTTTTATGGAGAATAACGTAAGGTAGAGTATTTAAAAATGTATAGAGTGAACTTACATCCAAATTTAAAGTTTGGTTGTCTGTCATTCTAATCGGCCAATCGTTTAAGTTTGTTTGCTGGTTTTATTTAAATAAATATATTTACTTCTTGTACCTATGCTAAATTTAAGATTTTTTATCTCCTAATGGGTCTTCTCCTGAAAAGACACGATATTGCCGAAAGTTTATAAAATATTATTTGATATTCGAATACTATAGGTTTAATAAACTCTATAAATTTGAATCTTAATGACTAAAGTTCCAAAGCTGTCCAAGGAACCTTCTTAACACCAAGTATGACACGAAAGCAGTATGCTTGGTTGTCGAAAATTGTAACAATGTAAATTTTACTAGGCCACTTATTTTTATTTTTTAATTTACTTTATTTTTTTTCAATTAAAAATAATGTCCCAATCCACAAAATGAATGTATAAAGACGGGGAGATAATTTGCCCATTTTATACATTTACTATTTATGAAAATTAGTTTTAACCTTGTTAAAATCAAGTTTGGCAACCTAGCAGGAAACAACCTGTCGTGGGAGTATTTTGTTAGACTTTAAGAGTTTTTAAGCAAATTCAAGAAGGATTCAAAGGTACTCATTGTTACTTACTAAGCAGTTAAGTTTTAAACATCCCTTAGTAAGAGTAAAATGGATTTTTCAAATCATCTTTGTATAACATATTAACCGGGCAGTAAAAATATTTATGCTCAAACTTTTATGAACTCTATCGCCGTAACAGATTCATACAAATCTATAGCTTGATACAAAATTAGAGCTGACTTATATCAGCTGATGTAATCAATTCATATAGGCGTATAGAACTTTAAACGTTTGCTCAAACAACATCAAGAAAACTTATGAAAGCCTAATAATGTTTATCAAATTACAAATGTTAAATGTTCTAAATGCTAAACTCAAGAGCTAATTACAAATTATCAAAGAAATTACGATGCACGGTACACCTTAATCAAATAGGTACGAAGATTTACTTTGAGATTAAAATTAATACAAATAATAAACACTTACGTTAATTGCTTGACTTATATCACTTATATTCCACCGATTTTGAACATGGTTTTGCACACTGACCCAGTGAGAGCCCACTCCTTGCACTGCGCGGTGCAACAGGGTCTTGGACTGTGACGCCCTAAAAAAGGGGGACAAAAAGGCGGCCCCAATAACGGCCCGGCACCGACTCGGCATAATCTGGCCCTTAATCGGACGGTCCCTTGAATGGGCAGTGGCACCTCGTGCGAATCAAAATACACCTGACCCGGGGCAGCCCCCGGCCACTGGCAATATCCGTTACGATGGGGACCGTTGGCGAAGGGAAGCCGCAAAAAATTGTGTTAATACACGATGAGTTGTGAATCTTGATGGAAGAGTTGGCAATAAGTAAGTGACAGGAGAATATATCGCTTAAACTACACAGTTGATAAAAACATACAGGCCTTGGAGCTCGATTCCTCAAGAACGCAAAATAACTAAAAGTTAAGAAAATATTACATATTTTACTTTTTTCCAATATCGTAATTGACAAACTTTGATATTCAAAGACTCAGTGTTTAAACTATCAATCACTATGATAATACTGAAGTGAGTAACGAAAGATTCTAAAGAAACCTCTGTTTAATCAGCTTCTTTTATGAACGTGTTACTTTTTTCACACTTCTTTTTATACCGTGTCATGAGTAACTTCTCGAGTCAATCAGTGGAAAAATAACATCATTTTGTATCCTCGATGAAGACACAGTGTTCTTTGTAATCTCAGAAGTACAAGAAAAGTTTTAAAATTTGATAACTTGACGCCAATACACGTTAATTGAAACCTAATTTACATTTGGTAAATAGAAATTTACCAAATGTAATTTGGTAATTTTACATTTGGTAGAATTAAAATTGAAATTTAATTCTACATTCATAACAGGCATAAAATTAAGTAATAAGTAAGCTTTAAGGCCCTACTTGGTTTTACTTTTAAAATTTGGTTTTGTGTATTTTAAAATATTAAACACCGGTCGGTCGTTTTTCCTTTACGTTGTTACATCTATTTTTTTATATTTTTAGTGCTTAGTTTCAATTATTGGCAATTCCTAATAGTAACTCTACAGCCGAATATATAACAAAATAAACACAGAGAAAATGGCTTGAGCTTTCTTTTAATTGGTTTATCATATTGTTCATGTTCTGAAATATACTTAGAAAAAAAATCTAATTTAAATATTGAGTGAAAATCGTTGGCCTATCACAATTTTGATGCCATTACAAAAAATAAAAACGCATCAAGGCTCGAAAAATTTAATTTTAACTATGTTAAAAAATTCTGCAGTATTACTATTTCTTCGACGGTATGCAAACTTCATAAGTTTCTTCTGTACAGTTTATCATAGTTTTAAACAAATAACAGAAAATGTTGTACTTATGTTTTGTGCCATCTGGGAGACACCTTTCGTGGTTGATTAATACAAAGTGGAATAAATGCTTGGAAAAATGAGAAAACAAACTAAAATTAGCGATGAACTGTCAATAAAAATTTTTATTTTTCAAATGAGTTTTATATTTTAAAACCAAATTTCTGACCTCGGTTTTAAAGTATTTTTCAATTTAAATATATAATAAATTCAGATATTATAAATCTATGTAGTAAGGTGGTAATGGACAAGTGAATATTTTCAATTAGTCAGAAAGATTAATCTATTAACCGATGGGTTCCCTTTGCTTTAGCCTGCCTAGTACTTGTTTGAGCTCACACAGCCTGTGGTTGAGTGTGAGTTAACATGCGCATTTTAGGTCCGGTTTTCACGTCCCGGTGGTTACCGCCATCTTGGAAATCAGATGCATTTTATCCCGTGTAAACGGCTCATCTATATGCAGGTGCTTTGTGCAGCGGGTGCAGGCTCATGGCTGCGTGCATGACGGACGGAGCAGGGGCCGCGAGTGATTTCGTTTGGATAAAATTTATGTGTTTACTTTCCATACATTTCACAACCCAAAGCTTTCCGCTCAAAAATAAAATCAAAACAAATAGAGAACGCCGTCACTTGTTTGGACCCAAAGAGCATTACATAGAGGACCCTCGAAAGCTTTCAATTTAATAGAAAAGGCTTTAACTTCATTGTTAAAAAGTATTTATTTTGGCGAAGAATCATTTCGACGTATTTTATTGACAAAGAGAATGTTTTGTTTTTGGATAAGTTGAGCTAAAGGAATTTTTGCCAAAACTAACTACACTTCTAATTTGCAATGCCTTTCTAAAAACTTTACTATAAAACAGTTTTACTGAAAAAAGTTAAAATAAATCAGACAAATATTATTTAATTAAATTCTCATCTTAAAAGTACTTAATAAAACTAATCCCATGAACCAAAATTATTTAATAAATAGCATTTATACCGCATATGCTGAACTGAAATGAGCCCTATAAAGTTCTACCAACCCTCAGATTCGCCACACCTGTCATTCTTTCATATTCACCTTAAAATGCACACTATGGTGACTCCCATCTGTGCCTTAAAGAAACTATCTAAATCATCAACATATTATGATCCAAAGTTATGATTGACTATTTAGACGAAAATCACTGCAAAGAGTTTTTAAAATACATTTTGATTACCAGTATCTGTTTATAAAATTTATCTAGATGAGTAATAGTTTTACCATTCCTCCTTTGAGCTATTGTTGGATTATAAAGTCATAAAAATAAATAACAAGTTAAAATATTACAGTTATCTATTACATTATTAAAATTTTTAAACTCCAATTCAAGGAACATGAAATCTATGTTTAATATCCCTATTTAATATGATTAACAATATTTTATTATTATTTATTGTGCTATATAAATAAACTGTTTTGATGGCTATTTCTTTAGGTCTTTGGAATGGAAACATATAGTAAAATAGCAATACGAAAAATGAAAAACTCTTCATGGAAAAACGTAGAACTAATGTATTTCAGATATAGAGAGAACCCATAATTTTAAATATTTATATTATCCCTATTATTGTAAAATTTACAACTCAAAACTAAGCATTAATACTTAATGCATTCCTTTAATCACAAAAAAATCATTAGATTTATTTTGTTATGAGTTTAGCATACATACGACACTTTCAATTTCGATCTTCTCGAAATTGAAAAAAAATAAAATACTCGAAAAGTAGAAAATACTTTGAATTTGTTTCCAATTTAACTGATAGTGCAATTTTAATTTACCTGGGTAAGGGTTTCTTTCACAATTATTATAATGCACTGCTTTTCACACCTCTTAGAGAGCGAATAATTATTTTTATGGTCCAAAATCCTAAGTCCTTATGTTATTTCCGCAATGGATTATACTTTATTAGGTATTTCTCGCACCTGTTTGTTGGTAACACTGAATATCGCCGCGTGTTCAGACAAATCAGGTACTTTCTGTCAGAGTTGGATCCGATATTTGATAACCACTTGGCGAGGCTGCTGAACCGTCATCACAATAGAGTGTCAGATAACGTTTTCATCTGCAGTCTTGCTGACGCTCTATCGCAATCAAAATGTTAGTCGTGGCCATATTGCTTTTCACTCAACTCATCCGTGGCGACGCGACGCTGACGGTACCAGCTCGCTCATCGGTGAAGATTACCGCCCCTATCTTCATCTCTTCAGGGACAACTAGCATCGGAATCCATTTATTATCACGCTCCAATGAAACCCACTGAGATTTGCCGGGGAATTGGTTATGGAATTCAACACAATTCTATTCTAAATGTTAACATTCAACCTTGCGTTATATATTTTGAATTTAAATTGTTTGCTGATAACAACTGTGTTGTTATTGGTTTTAATGACGTGTAGTATTTTACATAAAACAGTGTAGGCCTATTATTAATTTTCCCTTGGGTGTAGATAAATATAATAAAATCCAATATTTAATAAAAAAATAAAGCTTTATAAGATTGTTCAAAAATGATATCAAAGTCTTTGAGTTTTGAAACATTATTCGTGATTTTCAAATATAGGTCTTACTGCAAAGAATCTTCAAATATATTGGTAGTAGTTTTGTTTACGAAATGTACTAAAATTTTAGGAAAAACCACATCCTACTTGAAGTTTACTATACCTTTCATTACAGTAAAACGTAAAAAATATTATATCACGACATGCTCAGCACTTTCAGACAGTAAAGGCCAATATTCAGATATTTTTAAAATATGCATATTTTTTAATCTGCCGTGTAGTATTTTTTATTAATTTCGATACACAACTTCTGAAGTGGTTCAGTTATTAGCTGTTCCAATTAACGAAACTCATATACACATACAGTGTATATGAATTCCTAAACTGAATTCCTAATATTTTCTGAACGATGCTAGTAAAAAAGAACACTAAATAATTTATAACGTAATTTTTTATTAATTCATATGGCATTTTGAGATGTACATTAAGGTACAGGTAGGTCCCATACTATGAGAGTAATGTCAAACCTGAAATAACTTAATAAAATTTTAATTAAAGAGAAAATTAATAATTTTCAAGAATCCTGACCCTTTGAGGTTTAACTTAAAATGTGGTTTTTACAGTACCCGCTCTTTCCAGTTCTTTTGTGTAAGCCTAATAGGCTTAATGCAATTTCGACATTATTTTGTCAACGTGAGATCCACAGTATGGTAACAGCTCAGAATGTCTTCTTCAATTATTAAAAACTGCAACATTTACAAACCACAAACACGTTAACCTGAATCATTGAAAAAAATAGGACCCAGACAAGGTTCCTTCTTTCATGCTGGCCAGCGGGTATCAGACTGAATTAGTTGTGATTATTTCCTTGTCTTTGCCACCAGATAAACTTTGATCGCTTATCAGTTATGTCTGGTACAAATGTTACCTTTGTTGTTCTTGATGATTGTATTAACTAAATTGTGCTAACTGAATTTTAATGTTTCATTTAGTAGATCTTGTTCATTATTTTTTGTAGCATTATAAATTTCATATTCCTCCAATTTATTTATAAAATGCCCCTTAGGGCAAAAAGGTAGAATTTTTTAATCCTTGTCAATATTGTCGTAGTTATGTCATTCATTGATTAAGTGTAAGGCAAATTTTGATATTTTTTCACCTGCTTTCGAAGGTATTTAGAGTACCTGGTTTACGGTTAAGTACGGCCTTATTTTCCAAAATAAAAATTTGGGGCATTCTGCACAAAAAAAATAAAAAGAACAAGATATATTAAATGAAAAATTTAAGTTCAGTTCAAACAATCGATTTAATGCAATCTTTAAGAATAACCATTGTAAAAATGGTCCCAGACTTAACTGATAAGGGATCAAAGTTAATGCGGTGGCCACGACAAGAAAATAGTCACAGCTAAGTCTGATACTGCTGGCTAGCATAAAGAAGCAACCTTGTCTATGTCACTGTCTTGTTATTTCAGCGTAATGTGTTTGTGATTTGTACATTTAAAATTTTTTTATAATTGGCAAATCTATTATGAGCAATATGTTATCATACTATGGATCTCATGATGACACAATAATGTCGAAACTGCAGTAATCCTATTATGATTACACACAAGAACTGTAAAGAACAGGTACTGTAAAAACCTCATTTGAAGTTAGTATTAGAGTTCAGGGGCATAAAAATGTTCTTTGAGGTTGGATTATTGGATTATACGTCACTGAATAAAAATAGAATGTATGAGATGATTAAAAAAATGTGGTTATTTTAAGGCTCCTCTCTGTACGTCCAATTGAAGATGTTTTATATAAAACATTTTGGACATTGTCATATCATGCATACTTCCAAGCTAAGTACCATGGAGGTATGTCTAATTTTTCCCATATTGAGTTATTGATACCAGGAAATCAACTTCAGTTTCTCTACTAATTTCTTCTAAGGTGTTTTGGTCGTAAAGAATAATAAAAAAGAAAACACATATTTTTGTCAGTCTTATACTCATAGTAATATATCTACATATAATATTATAATACTATCTAGGCTATATGCAGCAGTGCAGACACTTTCATTAGTCTAAGGAGACTGCCATGCACATTATACTTTATTGCGAGACTCGGGACATGGAGGAAAGCTCTGTGTGGCTGCAAATAACTAGGTGACGAATCAGATAATAGTCTTGGGCTAAAGCTCCTGGACCTTGTTAAGGATATAGGCTCACCCGTCTAGCAGCATTCGGGTTAACAATAAGCTAGGGTTGGCAAGTCAGCAACTACAGTCCTGACTTTTTAAGTTTTACTTACAACATTTTATTACAGCATTTTTATTTACTTACAACTGTTCATTTACTGTTATTTAATGTTTTATTATTTCCAGAATTACTTAATAAAAAGCTGCTAAGCAAATTATGCCTTAATACTCCCTAGTTGCTAACTTTTAGCTTCAATACTGTATATTGGAAACATTTTTGAACAATTTTATTAGGTCTGCAATGGAACTCTGTGAGCTTGTTCTGTTATTATAACCTTAAAACGAGTCAATTTTGTACATTCTTTGAAATAAAGTTTTTGAAATCATATTATTAATGTAAAGTAAGTGCAGTGTAAACTATTGCGCAACAAGATAAATGGTTACTTTGTGTCCTTCTACGGCAAAAAGTGAATCATAAAATGGGGTTTAGGAAAAAATATGGCAATTTTGTAAACTCTAAGAAATGTTCCTTAAAATAGTGAAAGATGACAGAGGTATTGTTGAATGTTTTAAGACAACCAACCACATCATTAGCATTAACACTAACGTCTATTATTTAAACGTAGGCTTACAAGAATTTTCACTGATAAACTTGAATCAATATTAATTAAACATTAGCTCCAATTAATTAATTAATCATAGATATTAATTAGCTAGCTTGAACTAACACTACTAGTGAACTTGATAATTAATTGAGTATCAACAAGCCTTATAAAGTCTAACGGCTTGAAAGATATTTTGATATCATTGGCCTGCAAATGTTACGACTTAGTATCAACGTAATTTCCTCCCCAACACTATCACCTGACCAGTTGAAAAAAATTGTTGACATTTCGTTAGAGGACTGTTAACACAACCAAAAGACTTATATTACCACCAATTTTAGTTTTTGAAAACGGAAGAATCATTAGCTACACTCAATTAAAGGAAAAGAAAAGAGGCTCAAAGTAGGGAAGGTACATCCTGTAAAGAGATCTTGTATTGATGAATCCAAACTAAGTGTTTCAAAATGTTTTTTTTTTTAGTAGAAAGATACAATTAAATTTATAGGCAGTATTTAGATCTTAAACTACAACAAAAGATGAGATCTTTGAAGGTGAGCAAACGTGTCAATGTACATCGAGCGAGACAGAATCGTGGCGATCATGAACAAACGAATATTTCACAAAGACAAATTGTGAAAAATGTTTATACGTGGGATAATTGTCTACATTGTTCCATAATAATAATACAAAACAGTTTTAATCTGTCGTTTGATTTTTTTCTGGGTGTAAATATTTTTCAACTAATTGTTACTAATTTGTGATATGCTATTGAATAAAGTTATTATTGTGCAAAAATAGTTTTTACACATTGTGATCATGTTAAGGATTTTATTTTCTGGATTGAAAACTATTTTTACATAAATATATCAGGCAGTCCTCAGATTTCTTTTCTGTTGAACTAAAATAAAGTTCACAGTTTATTGAAAGCAAATTTAAGTTAGTAAGTTTATTAAATTTAACTGTCAGCTAGGACCATCCCCTTTGAATTTATTTATGCGGCGTAAAACATTGTTATAGTTATGTCTCATTGTCAATCTTTTTATTTACTTAAACGGATTATTTTAAGCTGTGTTGTAATTTTTTTTTAAGTTTAGTTTCAACATTCTCATTTTTAAATAAAAAATTGAACCTGAACCATTCCAATTAACTTATCTAGTCAGTTTAGGTTTATGAAGTTTACTATCATCCCCCAATGTCTGAGCAAATGAGCTATACAAGGTGCTATAGATATCCGAGTTAGGTCGTTCACTCAGTTCTCGGTCTATAACTAAAAAAATATAAATCTTCAAACTCCCTTGATACAATCGATCAAGTACGTAGTTCCATGAAACTTTGTTATTTCAGTTTTATGTTATCAAGGGTATCTTGAAAAATTCTGAATCTGGAGGGTATTCAAAATTTTAAAAACCTGATATTGGAAATCCACTGCACAGAGACGAACAGAGTCAGGATTCTTTGTTATATCTCGGGTTCCAAACATTCTAATCTTTCTAAAGGCTTCCAGTTATACTAAACCACTGTATTATGTGTGATATTTATTTTTTTTTTATTGTTAGTAATTTTTAGTATTAGCAGCCAAATTGTTAATAGACATCACTATAATAGAAACTATTACGATGCTAGTTCTTCAGAAATCCACCACCACTACTGTTTGAATAACTTTATTCAGATGAAAAGGTTTTAAATTTAGTTTTTACCCGTGCTACAATGAACTAAAGGTTTTTTATCCATTTTTGGGCCCCTGGATGATGTTTGAACAATTAATGGTAATCTTACCTTCGTCAATCATCCAACGATAAAAGGTTACATTCCTTTACGTAGCTGCAAAAGGGTTTTCTCAAAGGTAGGAGAATGTAACATTTATCGTTGGATGATTGACGGAGGTAAGATTGCCATTAATTTTTTTATCCCTTACTATACAACTAGCATTAATAGAAAACGTGTGTTTGAACTTTGTAGTTAAAATGTGAATCTAAAGCTGGAATTATGAATTGTGGTTTAAGCAGCTTACTTAAGCTTTAACAAGCTCTCTGTTACCCAAGTATAACAAAAAAATCAACCTATGTACAGCAGCTTCTGATCCATCCACCGAATCTACTTACTATACTTTTTGGATACAATTTACTACTTTTGACAATATGTTGCACTCTTTAAAAGTGATTTACCAATGCCGTTGTTTAAGATTTTTTTTGGATTAGAGACGAATTTACCACTATTTGTGTTGTTTTATTTTTTTATTAATACTAAATCGACTACACTAATGCAGTAAAATTTTCACAACAAAACTCTTTATAGCATTCTACCAATCTTTGACATGTGTCAACTATTCTATTTGTTACAATATAAATAAATAGTACAAGATTCAATTAGTCAATTTTCTTTATTATTAAATTATTAAAAGGTTTATTTTTACAATTCCTGCAATTGTAGTATTTTTCTTGTATCCATTAGGTTTGTTGTTGTGCAGTCTTAAAACTAGAGTATAATACTAATGTTGCGTATGGCATGATTTTTTTTTAAGTACGAATAGACCTAATGTACGTAACGTGTTTTTAACATGTTACACAAAAAATATGACGAAGTTGTTTCATTCCATTGTATCAAAAATGTTTGACAAAAACGACCCTAGACAACTTTTGAAATTTAATAACACCCAGGACCTGTACAAAAGGGCAGTTTATAAAAGCAATTTGTAAATTGATTGCGTATATGAAAGTACTCCAAAAATGTAAAATGAAAGTCATTCATTTATTTTCATGCAAACATAGTTTCCGTAGAAGTAATTAATGTGACCTTCAGGCTTCCACTCACATTTTGTATGGATGACTGGAAAAAAACTCGCTGCAGATGTATATTTTCACTAGGAAAGCAAAACACTACAAGCATTCTGACAGAGGTTCTTATGCAATGTCATATAGCTCAACTAATATCTTAAGAGGTTTGACCGATAGGAAAACTGTGGAACCGTCAACCTTAAGAGAAAAGAATTATAGTAATTTCCTTGCTGTACGATTGAATTGCATCGGATACACAAAATAGTTATTATAATCTAAAATTATTCATAATTTTACTTATAAATTACTCTGTCTTCTAAGTAGTCTTTAATTTTATAATGGGTTTTTCTTATATTTTTATTTGCTTCTGATATTAATATACAGAGTATTTGATAGTCAGTGTCAAAATAATGAAGGGGTTATTTTGCAAGTAAAATGCAACGGAAATACTCATTTAGGCAATTATATCTCGATCCGTCTTCGAGTAACAGTAATTTTTTTTTAATTCCTCGTCATTGTCCATAAAATCCTTGTTTACCAAACATTAATACCATTTACCATACATATTGGCACTTTGTATGACATTTTAGAATGCGGACATAATTTCCTATGAGAATAAGTTCAGTTTGTCCCAATTAAGCCCTCTAAAAGACTTGTAAAATATACATGAAAATAAAAGTTTGTAAAATTAAGAACAAGGGCCTTTAACAACAAACAAGGCCTTTAATTTGATTTCGAATATATATATGAATATATTGCATTAAATCATTGTCATATGATTTTAATTTAAAGTTTGATTGCCTGCCATTTCCGACTCGGCCAACTATTTGAAGTGCGGTTTGCGGTATTAGACTGCTAAACAAGGCCTTTAATTTGATGTACATATCAACCTAAACTTATATTTAAGAATTTGGACTGACTCCTAGTGGGCCGCATGTCAGGCCCACCTCAGGCCATCCTGTAGGTTTGTGTTATGAAGTAGGTTATTATCATCAATATTGTTTGTGGAAGTTGGTAATTTTATTTTTTTTTTATTTTTTTTTTTTAGTTTCAAAAAATGACAATGTTTCAAGAAAAACCTTTCAATAATTATGTTTAATGCCAATTGCCGCGCCTTAGGCAAGTAGGAAAGGGTCACTTACAGTATATCAATTTAAAGCTTAGAATGTGGGGAAATTTTGATGGAATTTAACAGTTTGTAGCATGAAGCGCAAAAATATTTTCTTCCTCAAGTTATGGTGCCCTTTTACTAGATTTTCTATTTTTTCCAAGTACATTTTATAAGGCTTTAAAAGGGCGTAATTGAGACAAACTGCATTTATTCTAATAGGAAATTTTGTGTTTATTCTAAAAATATCATTAAAAATGCCGATTGTTTGGTAATTGGTAAGAAAAACAAGACTTTGAGTCACGATGTCGAGAAATTAAAAAAATAAAATAAAACAAAAAATTACTGCTCTTGGAAGATTCAATGAGATGTATTGTGTATTGAACATTTTTTCATTTAACATGCATAATAACCCCTTAATTTTTTTTACATTGACTACCAAAAACCCTGTATTGAGTTCCCAATAACTTACTTTTTTCATTTGAGAAGTTGTACAACGCAAACACCGTTTTTCTATTCTAAATGAATCATTTACTATTACAGTTCCAGTTATTTTATTACGAAATATACATATAAAGTTACTATATAAATGCATGGCGATCGTAAAGTGAAATTAACTAGTTCTAAAATTGGTTACATTATACATATTCCTCACCAACTCTTATAATAATAATAATTCTTTATTCATCAAATTACATGGTTTACAATTAGACAAGAAAGTACAATAATTACAATACACAGGCAAAGTGAATAAATAATAGTAAAACTTATATTTATACGTATTATGTAGAAATATATAACAAAATTGTGATATTAAACTTTGATGAATAATTAGGTTGCACCCAAGGCCAAGCCCGATAGGGGGTCCTCTCGTTTGATTATTTATTTTAACAGAAAATGAAAATGTGTGCCATATTGCTCTTTAAAATAAATGACTCATAAACAAAGCTTATAAACATAATAAAAATGCTGCAAATATTTTACTGCAAGGACTGCAATTGCATGAGACCGTAGATACAATGAATAACAAACAAATGATACATTACATATATTCAGATACCAAATACAATAACAACAACTAACAATAAATGAATTTACTAAATTAAGTTATTTAAAAGAATAAAAGTATGAAAAGTAAGTGTGAACTAACAACGGAATATAAAACAACAAACCCCCATATCCCTTCATAAAATAAATTCTAAATTTGTGGTTTTAACAAATCTCCAACATTTTCTACGCTAATTATCCATTTTCTCAGTTTATTTAAGTACTTTCCATTATCACTTACTTGAGAAATGGAGCTGAAGGTTCTACTATATAATCTAGGAGCACTGAATGTGTAAAAATGTTGGTAATGGGTGAGATTTGGTTTAGGCAGTGGAATAGTGTGATTAAGACGTAGCTCATATGGTTCAAAAATATTTGTACGATTAGCAACACTTCTCATAAAAAAGAGTTTTAAGACTTTATATACATACAAATTTCTGAATGGAAGAATATTTAATTGTTTAAAAAGAGGTAATGAGTTTTCAAGCCTGGATTTTTTACCCATTACCCTTATAATGCATTTTTGTGATTTAATTTGTCTTATTACATGACTCGAATTTTGTCGTGTTTTCTTGAAAGACCCCTATTATTTTATACAAAGCAATTGTCCATGAATTCTAAGAAAAATCAAACATTGTAAATACCATTGTTCTTTGAAATCTATCTGTTAGTGACACTAAAAAAAATCATTTTCGTTTACTTCAAAGTTATTGTATGTATTCCTTTGTCTGCAGAAATACGTTATATATTTTATTGTTTGTAATTAAGACGTTTAAAAAGTGTAAATTGACACAAATTACTAAATGTCAGTGTTCTGTTGATTGTTTTTGTAAAATGTTTCTTATGCAAGTGTTATAATGATACTCGTTAAGGGATATAATGATATAAGTGATATAATGATACTGTTAAGTGATAAGGTGAAGAATTCTGGTACCTTCATATACCATAGATAAGGTGTATTTTTATTCTTCCTGCAATTTTCTATATTTTAAACGAATTACTGCAGATTTGGGTTTGAAAGATTTACTAGTTCATAATGTTAAGTCTTGAAATCGAAAAATCTAAATGATTTATTCAATAGATAGGTTAACTTTCAATAAACAAGTCAATTACAAACAATTTATTGATATAAGTTTGCTGTTCATTTGGGGGTAGTGTTAGCATTTATTTACGTTAGTATTCAATTTGATTATTTTTCAGGTTTAAGAGTCCATTTTCCAGAAAACCCGTCAAAAACATTAACATTAAAAACTCAATTACCAGGGACCGCCCATTAAGGATTGTTATTGTTGTAATGCTATTAAAACATTACAAAATCTACTTAAAATAAATTTGCCTTTCATAAGTGGATAACGAGTTTAATTTTAATTAAGTTACTTAGGAAAATTATAAAATGAAAAAATCCCTGCACTAATTGTAAACATAGTGTTATACCTTTTAAATATCTATATTATTCTATTTTAACTGTCATTAATTAATTTTTAAAGTTTAAATTGTTTTATTCATTCATTTGTTTAGTTTATACTAATTTATGTTTGTTGTATTGTTTTTAAATTTTCTTAGACTTAGACTTAGGTTTAAATAATTTTTGATTGAATTATTGAACCTTACGAAGTGTATATTGTTACTAAAGTTACTTCAAAAAAATTAGGAAACAAAATCAATATTATAATTCTATGGTGATTTTCTCAAAAACCCATTTGGTGTCAACCTTGCCAACTGGGCACGAAAATGAATTCAAGGCTGCCGACTGAACTTGAACATTCTAGGATGAGCACTTAAACTCCATCTATATACATACATCGTATGGCTATCATAGCCAGCTACCAACTTAAATAATAACAATAAAATAAATCAAAGATGTTCTGCAGTGCAAAGCACCTGCGTCAATACGTTTAAAAGCGGCCCCGGAAATTTCCGATTGGATTTGGTTTGGCAGCTGGCATAGCTGAGAGATCACTTGTGTAATGGTTCAGCTGCCAAAAAATTGCTGTTCGTTTAGCACTACCCGGGGAGTACGTGCAGCTTTAATGGAATGCTAAGGACGCGAACAACATCACCCCCCAACTCCATCTTAAAATGTTGAAAGTGAGTGTTCACTTCATGAAATTTTTAAAATTATGTTGGGTGAAAGAAGTTGGATTATTTTTTTAACTTGATGGATCGAAGATATTCAGTTCACTATTCTGATGTCCACCTTAGAGTCAACATATTATATAATTGTCAGTATGTCAATGATGAAGTGTGGAAAATAGAGAATACAACTTTTTCTCCTTTTGAGAATGCAAAAGACTGTCTCAGATGTGTACCAAATCAGCAAAATAAAAAATATCTGAAAAACATCTTAAAAAGACTTGTCTTCTCCATATCTTTTTCAATTTTTCTTACTGGAAGATTCTATTAAATATCGCATAGATTGAAAAATTATGGCCGATCATTATTAATTTAAGTATGGTGGAAACATTAGCATAATCCCTGATTTTTAGCTACGTTTTGAAACGTTAGTATGAATGAAACTTCATTCTTTAATTACATGCCAAGCTTAAACTTACAAATTATAGCTTAAACTTATTAGCCTGAAAATAAATGGGGTTAGTTGTTTTTGTTCTTTTTTAAGTATGATTTATATCATTTTTAAGTATGATTTATGTCATACTTAAGCAGTTCAATTTAAGGCTTTTTGTCAAGAGAACTTTTACTACAATTCTCAACCGATTTTTAAGTTTATTTTTGTGTGTCGTTGGATAGAGCTTGGTCTGTAGTTGTTTTAGCCAAAAAAATTGATGAGAATCGAAATTAAAATAAGGGTGTTATCCACAAATTAAATTTGAAATGTTTTCCTTGAATAACATTGGTATTGGGTTGAGCATTTTAAAAATCTGTTAATGTACATCTGTAAATACGTGTAGTGATCTGGTGGTTAGTGATTTTTACAATATTTGATTGATCGGATGTCATTGATTTAGAACTAATAGTAACTTCTGTATTGTAACAAAATAAACTGCTCTATTTCGAGCAACAAGTACATTCGTGTTTTTAACTTTAACTTAACAATAAAAAACTGCGTTAAGAGTTACATATCCATCCGTGATAGCTGTATAACTTAATAAAAAAAAAAAAAAAAAAAAAAAAAAAAAAAAAAAACACGTAACCATGATCTGTTATGCTTAATCCTATCATAAACCCCTCACTTTAAGGGACTATGTTCAATGCTTATACATATCCTTCAATAAACTCTGTTAATCAAATTTCATTTAAAATTAAACAACAAAAATTTAGTAACAAATGAAATGTGTAATTTTGAAAATACTCAAAGTAAAACGGGGTGAATAGAAACGATTTTCAACTTTGGTTTGAAATTTTGCAAATTTATAATTGTTCTAGGTACACAATTTTTTGTCCAAAAACAGGCCTCTATTAGACCTATTTGTTTATGGTATTTAAATTTTCCAATCTTATTTCAATTTAAAGAAAAAAATTTAAAACATGGTGTTTCTATTCACCTCGCAGATGGTGTTAATAGAAACAGACCTTCAATTTTGTGTGTTTTTCTATTGAAACAAATTGAGAACGAATGGAAACAGTCAAATATGGTTTTTTAATTGGTAAATGGATAAATACAAATTTATTTCTCAACATAATGATTTATTTAAGTACCTTAATAAAAGAAGTTACATAAACTATACCGTATGGTAAGTAAAAAAATTGAAATAGGTGGACAATTAGGTACCTATTTAACAAAATTAAATGATGATTAATAAATTGTGAAGTTCGACAGGTCATCTTTGAAAAATATCATGTCTTTGAATCGAGCACTTGAGCAAGACACTGGGGGGGATAGCTTCAGGATGACGTCGTTCCTGGAGACGAAAGATTCTTCTTCAGTTATGGTAAACTTGTTAGTTTGTGGAACTCTTTTCAGAAATGTTCCAATGAAACCATCGTCCTCAAGGCCACCGACCTTGCATATATAACATCTAAAAGATGTTTTTGCTTTACCATTAACTTTGACCAACATGTAGTCATCTTCATTAATGACGAAGTTTTCGCCTGAGGCCCCGTCACATTCATCTAGATCAGAGAAATCTGAACATTCGCTATCCTGCACGGAAAAGTCATCTTCATCTTCTGATGATACCGGTAACTAGACACGCTTTCAGCTTTTCGGCTGTTTGGAACCTGATGTACCTGGGTTTTGGCCAGAAGAAAGTGAAGTTTGGGGATTCTCATCGTCCTCGACAAAGTCCTCAAGACCGATACTTTTGCCAGGTTTCACATTAACTTTTGTCCTTTTTTTCCTTATCTTAGGAGTCTGATCATGTCTCAGACTCTGAAGAAGCTCTTTGAAACTATTGTCAACAGCTTCAGTGTCCTTCTGAATGTTTTCGGGATTCTGGTTTTCCTCTTCATCAATGATTTTTGGAAGCATAGACTGCACTTTGTTCCTGTTTAGAGGCGCTATACCGCACTTTTTAAAACAAGCGATCACATTTTCTTCTTTTAATGAATCGCACAACTTTTTCAGTAGGGTTGGAAATTTGTCCTTAGGAACAGTTGCTTCTGCTCTTCCTGGGCCCTTTTTCCACTCTTCGAGAATCTGTCGCCATGTAGATTTCAATGGGCGAAAAAATGCCACGTCAAGAGGTTGAGTCAGATGGGTAGAATTGGCTGGGAGGAAAATAAAACTGACATCATTGTCTTTACACAACTTCACAGATTCCACTGATAAGTGGGAAGACAAATTGTCCCCAATCAGAATTTTTCGGCCTGGTTTTTTTTCAGGTATGGAAGAGC
Source organism: Neoaliturus tenellus (assembly GCA_030545055.2). NCBI lineage: Eukaryota > Metazoa > Arthropoda > Insecta > Hemiptera > Cicadellidae > Neoaliturus > Neoaliturus tenellus. Next base: position 106,534,155 of record CM061531.1, on the reverse strand, counting down.
AACTGTCTGTACCCAATCTTCAAAGCAAAAGGAATCAAACCAGCCAGACTTTGTTCTATTGTACCTGGGGTTTTTTGGCCCACCCTCGGTCCAACTTTGGTACAAGTGCATCGCCTTATATACAACGTAAGGGGGCAAAATAGCGCCATCAGCAGCGGCTGCAAACATCACAGACGTAGATGCCTTTGATGAGTTTATTATTCTTTCAGGATATTTTGTCCCTCTACGTGTAATGACCTTTCGTTTACCAGGATCATCACTTAGATTCGTCTCATCATAGTTAACAATATTAGATAAAGGCACATCCTTTAATTCATTTGTCAGTTCATCAAAATATTTTTTAATTGTTTCTGGTGTCACACCAGTCCTCAATCGTTTGATATTTTGACACATTCTCACGGCCAGTTGGTCCTTATGGCGTTTTAAAAATGATTCCACAAAGTCACGGCCAGGGAGGTTATCTTTAAACTTCTTAATTTCTTTACCTCTTCGGTCTAAGAAGTCTTTCACAAGGAGTCTTAAAGTTTGGTATCAATAGGATAGCCCCATTCACCACAAATCTTCAGCCTATCAACAAACTGTTCTTCTTCAAGAGATAATGCTGTCTGACCACCATGTTTCTTCATATTGGGGCCTCTTTTTAAGTGTCGATATATAACACTATAATGTAAACCATGTTTTTCAGCAGCCTTCCGAAGGCTTAATCCATTCTGTATATCACAAAGTGCATTTTCGATTGTTTTCGGATCGTGTTTTTTGTAGCCTCCTCCAACCACTGGCTTGTACTACCTTGGCATTTTATAGGGTTCTGAAACAAAACAGCTGTGCCAGTTAAGTGTCTAACATAAGTATATAAAACACAATATGTATTTTATATAGTATAAGTGTGATTTAGTACAAAATATTTCTGTGGGGTGAATAGAAACACAAAAAATTATGTGTTTCTATTCACCCCGCAAATTCTGAAAATCTAACCTAAAAAATATGAGTCTTTTCTGAAATAATATTGTTAAAGTTAAAGCTTAAAGTAAGCCTTAATCTTTTATATGGATAGTTAAACTATGTTTTGTACAGCTATTTACTTTTAAGAACAGTACAGATTCCGACTTACATGGAAAGTTCAAAGTTGATAAAAAACCACACGAAACACGTGAGAACATTCAACAAGGCAAACAAATAGGAACCAGTGCTGCCAACCTAACAAACCATTATTTTCCTTTTAACCCAAAGTGTAGCAACCTAAAAAAATAATAGTAGCCACTATTTGCCCATAGTTTTGTAGGAAATAAATGATATGTATTAAAATGAAGTTTTGTTTCTATTCACCCCACTGTTTCTATTTACCCCGTTTTACTAAAACTGGAGTGAAACTTGTAACTTTTTCTAGGAGTTAAAACAAGATGCGAAGAATAAACATTGGGGTATTTGGATTGTAGCACAAGGATTAAGAAATGTAATTTAAGAGGCAATAGGCAATGTGTAAGTATTTAGTACCTATAAAACTAACGCTTCATAAGCATTATAATGCGCCTTACCCAATTTTAAGTGTAATTCTGAAATAATTCAATGAAAAGAAATAATAACATGGTTAAACCTAAGCTGGAAGGACAAATTATAAAGTCCCATTGTATATTTTACACTTTTAAGTTTGCATACGACCTGGCCAATCCCATGGCCAGCAAGAAACCTTGCTAGAAATGTTAGGCACTGTGCTTTGTATACCTGTGAGGAAAATTGTTGCAAGATAAGCTTTCTTTACACCTGGTAAACTAGCTTGTACATAGCTATAAACAGCACTGCTTAGTATTTACAATTAGGTTTCATTCATACCATATAAGGTATGGTGCTTTTAGCGAGCTAGCAATGTGAACAAATCCTTATCTAGTTTTGCAACTACAATCTTGTAAGGTATCCTTAATGGATTACAGAAAAGCACTTGGTTTGTTTATTTATTTATTTTCAACGGGCAACATCATTAATTACAATTCAGAAACATATGTACATAAGTGTCTTTCGCCATCAAGGTGGGTGTCTCAAATAATACCATCAAGAATACTTATATCGATAATTCTGAATAACAAAAACTAGTAATAGACTATGGAGCTGTTTCAAAATTGATCATGGAAATCAACACTTCAACACTTAAATAATAAATAGGTAGGCCTAGTTGTTGTACAAATTCCGTATTTCATTTGAAAATATTTGCTAAGTAATTTTGTTGTATCCAATTAGTCATGTAGCTAAACCAAACTTTCTGAAAAATAACATTGACATATAACTCTTTAAATAAATGCCATTGTGGCATAACACTTGTAGCTAGAAAGAGCCAGAAGCCACAAGCTTCTTGTTATACTAGATGTCAAGGATTCCTTCATTTCGGCGAGACCGGGTAATATGTTGGACACGTTAAGCAACAACTTTCATGTTCAGGCGGCGTATGTGTTTTGGCTTATCGGAGATTACCTGCGGGCAAAAGTATGTATCTATGATACGAGATACTAACAGCTATTGCTAAATTTTACAACCAGCCAGTGTTTAATAGGTTTCAAAGGGCTCGGACTTTTCGAAAAAAGCCTACGACAATCTCCTCAGCCCCAAGATGCCGGATGAGGCAGTTCTAGTTCGGGTCGCCGATGACGTTGCAGCACTTATCGCTGTACAAAATAAGCTTGTCAAGTTGAAGTTAGACCAAGTCGTGCTCAACGACACCGAATGAATGAGTGACCAGAGACAATCTCTGAACATATTGTGGTAATCACGAAAAAAGGATCGACACAATTTTGCTTCTTAAAGTGGGAAATAGAGTGGTTCTGACCATACGTGTAACCAAATATCTCTGGGTTATGGTCGATACAAAACTCAGCTGAAGGGAGCCTTCTGCACGGTGAACAAGGCTGCTAGGAGGGTCACTCTCCTTAGCAAGCTTATGGAAAATTTCTGAGGTCCCGGTCCAGTAGAAGAAAAGTTATGAAAGCCAAAGTCCAGTCCGTGGTCCTGTACGGCTCCGAGGTGTGGGCGGATTCTCCCACTAAGGAAGTATAAAGAATGACGCTTCCTCGAGTGCAATATCATGCAGAACTCAAGATCACATCCGGGTGTTGCTCAGTGTCCGAGCCGGCTGTTCTGAGGCATGGAGAAGTTATCCTTACCTATCTCTTGGCTCGCTAGAGAAAGACGACCTATCGAAGACAAGTCGATCTCGACAGGGACCTGGCAAGAACACGGGAACGTCGCGTCGGTGGATCTACTGGACTTGGCAGGAAACCTGAGAGCTGGAGAGTCATGTTCGATGGACTGCAGAACTCATAAAACAGATCTAACACTGGATAGACCGGGTTATGGTGAGATTGACCACTTTCTGACTCAATTTTTGTCAGATCATGGCTATTTTCAGTTGTATCTGCACATTATGGGCAATACCTGTTCTCATGTATTGTATATACTGACTGGGCGTTTCCGAAATGGTTACGCCTGGAGGCCACATGACATTTGGAGTGCTGGTGGTGGACTTTGTCCGCATGAGCATTTTGGAGGGTGAGGACAACTGGGGTTGCTTATATTTCGTCCAGCACATTCTCCCATCCAAGAAAAGAAGTTGAGAGCGAAAGAGGATTCTTTTTTTAGTCGGTATTCTACATGTGTGCGAAAAAACTTTCTTTCTCCTCTCCCTGAAAAACACCTTGTAGCAATGAAATAACCTTGTAGCATAGGGAATGTAAGGTTTATCTTGCTTGTTTATCTGACAGAATGAGTTCTATTTCGTAAATTAATACCACGAAATATCCTTCCATGAAAAATGTATTGCCTTTTTTAAATAAAAGGTATTTTCTTATAAAATATCGTGACTTTAATGAAGATGAATAGTTCTTGAAGCTAAACAGAGTAAAAGTTTCCTACAATTGTACAGTATTACCTGAAATAGAGCAGCCTGACATGACATTGTCATTTTATTTGCCTTTAACTCAAGCATGGTGTTCTTTATACTCGCATGGTGTATAATTAAAGATATTTGTTGCTTGTTTAGGACAAGTTTACAAACACCTATATTGCTGATTTAATCATATTGCTGCTTAATTTAATAACAGATTTGAAAGTTAATCTTTTATATTCAATTGTCAACGTGGAGTGACATAAAATACAAACTGAGATTTATTACTAGCTCGATTTGAATAGTACGAATATAAAAAATTAATACCAATTGTTACGTCATAAAAAAATAATAATAATTGTTACCTCGTATTTTGAGATACTTCGAATTTTCATTGGAGACCTTAAATTCGTAAAATAAACATATTTCATCTAATTTAAATAATTTTACTTCAGCTACCTTATCCTTATAGAGTTGAAACTTATTTTTTAATCTATCGACAACCAAGTTGTTAATACCTAAAAACCTTTCAGTATATATTGTGAAAGAATATAAAAGTAAATCAAATGCTCCAAAACTCCATTACATTATTAATGAAATAATGTAAACATTCAAATCTTGAATTACTAACAGATTGTAATGACAGTAACCTGCCCTTCGGGTTGTTCCAAATTACCAATTGTATTTTTTACCACAATATTTCAATTATACCTTCACCTTTTCATAAAAATTTTGAAGAAAATCTACGATGGCACGTTTATTTCTAGACTTGCGATTTCGAAACACTGATTTAGTTTGCTTCTCTTATTGGACACAACAAACTTCCCAAGACCTGGAAATGCGTGTTTAATTTTTGTCCAGTTACATGTGTGATATAACTAACTTGTCTCAGGTAAGTGCCTTAAAAACAGTTGGCATTATAGGATATTTAAAAGTATAGATCAATATTCCCAGAATAACTGTAATAAAATGACTATGTAAAAGTTTGCTTACAGTCCACTTTTACAATTTTCGAATAAAATGAAACATTGCGAAATATATTTTCACTCACCTTAAGTATAACTTTTCAGCCCTTAATGATTAGAATTTCATGACCATTATTTCATACTAGTACAACATTTATGCAAAAAAATTGTCATATGTCGTATCTGTGATTTTAGATTTTTTGTGATGCGTATTTCTTCTTGCTTATTGTTTATGCTTCTTGATTATTTTTTATCAGCTCATTTCTCTAAGATTTACTTCTGTATTATAAACTATATTTCTTATTACAACTATGTAATGTTATTTTCAAGTATTTAAAGTGTTTTCGATAGTTGGAAAAATATTTAAAGTATACCCTTATAGATTTTATTTGTTTCTTGTTGTTCTCATGAATAACATGTACACTGGTTATAGAAATAATTAGTTTATTTTAAACTTTCCTTAAAACAAAAAAATTGACTAAAACCTACACTAAATTCCAACTACTTTATAGGAAAGATCATGCTTTTAAACTTTGCAGAGTGGTTAACTATTTGAGTACAATTTGTATACTAAAATATAGTAATTTTATAGGTATACGTTTTTTTCTTGGTTAACATATTAACAAAATCCGAGTTATGTACTGTAACTTATAATTAACCTAAACTTATAAGTTCTAGAAAGTACTTTTTTAGTTTTTCAATAAAACCATTCTTTTTTAAATTAATGTAATACAAATTAGCTTATCATTATAAAGTTTTTAAAAACTAAATAAAAGCAAACATGTTTACTGAACCTTTCTCATTTACGCCTACCTAGTCCCTCTATTCTGTTTATCTACATAATTACTTTTTAAGTACAATTATCTTTATGTATTCTTTATTATTCAATTCACGCTTGTTCCAAATCTTTGAAGATGAACTAGCCTTTTTAATTGGCTACAGATAAAACTTACAGAATTATCGTTGTGTTTTAGTGTAACCTCTCTAAATTTTTATACGTCTGAACGTATTTATCAGCCAAAACGCCTACAAATTAAGAACTGTCACATTAAAGCGGTAAATAACGCTCTCATTATCTGCTAGAAACATAGATGACTTGGTGAAATAGTTAATTAACTTGGCCATTCATCTAGATTCTATTGATCCGCAGGCGGCGAGGCGTCCGAGCCGGAAGGGAACCGCGAAAGAGAGGAAGAAGAGAGGCAAAGAGAGGGCGAGACCACCGCCGCTGCCGCTGCGCCTACGCCTACGACTTGGTGCTGAGGCTGGCGGGCTGAGGCCACGTGGACCGCTGCTGAACAAATACACTCTGGCGAATTCATCATGAGATTTGGACAAGGGCCCGGCCGTCCGTCAGCTCGATAAAAATAATTGGGCTATTTTTTGGGGGTAAAAATTGCCTCGGCGTGGAAAATCGTTCTAAGGGTGGATTCGTGTGGAAGAACCGAACATTTTATTTTACCTTTATTTTTATTCTAGCTACTTTTATTGGTTATAGTATATTTTTGCATACTTCATAGGCAAAGCTTAAACGCGTAATAAACAATAAAAACTATGTTATAAAAGTTGAATTTGTACCACTTTAGGTGATTATTTCTGAATAAAATATGTTAAACCGTTATCGATTTGTTAGAAAATTTATTTTAAACTTATTTGGCCAAAATTAGGATATTTTATCTGTAATTGCTCAATATGAAAAGTTTTCTCGATTACTTACGACTCTCGTGGAAGCCAGGAAGGTATTCTCGGCCGACGACCATCTTGAACCGCACACATAATCACGTAAACAGGTATAAAACGTGGAAACGGTGCGAGTGAACGATAGTTGCCTGGCGTGTTTGTTTGTGTGTAGCACCCGACTGGCTGTATACCTGCTGTTTACAGGTCCGATCAATGCTGCCATATACAATGATGCCACTGCACATAATAACCGCACTTTGCATGCTGCACCGCCGACTCACTACTAACTATATCACTACCGCGTCAAATCACTAGAGCATTTTATTACTTTTTTGTTCCACATAATTGCGGAGCGACCGCCAGAGCAGCATCCACCGCTGATTACGACCAACCACTATTATGAATGCTTGATGCATTAAAACTAATCAAATATATTGCCGCGAAAGACAAATGTTGATAATTACTCGATTCAGCATTTGCGCACATTGTTTTGTAATGCTAAACACTATGAAACTATCCACTCGTTTCGATTCGGTTCTCCTATTAATAACATTAACAGTTTTTCCATTATGTCCGTCTCTTTCCGGTGTGTTGTTTCGTTTTAGAAAAATCAATTGGCACCAATTTTTTGCCTTTTTATACCATTTTAACACGTTTTGTACTTCATCATTTCTAATTTAATTATAATGAACTTAAAAATATATTCATGCCTACGAATCACTGATATCTATCATATAAATCAATTAAAATTAAATTATTCATAAAAGCATCGACCAATCCAATAATTGAAAAGTTCATTTGAAAGGGTCTGAATAAGTATTACTCTAAGGGTTTTAATATGGTAAAAGAATACACTTATTTTTTTAAGAAACTTTTTTTAATATGCAACTCAATGTTAATCAGGTAACAAGTCCCATATTATTTACTCATCGTCTATTTTTAGTAAACAATGCTAATAGCTGAATACCTTTAAATAACTTTTTGAATTTTTTTAGAGTCCGGGGTATTGAGATTCTTAAATCAAAAATATAATTTCTATTACTAAAATCTTAGTTAATATTATGTTCCTGGTACTTATTGCTAAGTATTAGGTACTTATTTATTGACTCAAATTATAGTTACATACTTCCTTCTTAAGTTGGTTTTTCAGTCCAAAGGATTTTTCATTAAACAGGATTTTAAAGCATTGTCATAAATATACTGTTTTGTTTGAAAATATTAATTTATTACCTCCTTACTTCGTGCACATTGTAGGGACAAAAATTAGAGATATTTTTTATGCGTAGGATTATAACAACAGTAGTAGAAAATAATGTTGATTAATATCACATTAAAGATGATACCAAATTTGAAATATAAACCAATAATAGCCGATGATGTACAATAATTCAATGTAATTATTAAGAATGCTGGTTTTGTTTTGAATTTATTTGGATGCAGTTTTCTTGTAATTTTTTTTAAATTTAGTTTATTTTTCTACTTTCTATCATAAAAGATATTAACAGCCACAACAATATTCTTTATGATGTTTTTACACTGAAAAACCAAAATTAAATTCGTAATTGGACATTTTCTTCTTTGGCTGTCCGTTGGGGCCGTATTATTTTATGTTTGTTGCCTTTATAACAACGTTTAGAGCAGCTGTCCACTCCGAGGTTCGTGAAACGACCAAGTAACATGCTTTGCCACTTTGTCAACAGTTATTATATTATTATTTACTCTCATATCAAGAGATACTTTTAATAATTTTATCTCAACGTAGGTATTATAAAATTCAAATTTTGAAGTAAGAAAAGCAAAGATTAGAAGTGGTTCTTCAATAACTCCCAAGATACATAATATAATAAAATTTAATATTTTTAATTAAACCAACGTAATATTAATATTCTATTAATTTCAACAGTTATGATAATGTAAGGTAGACTTCTATCGATTTTGGGCTCATAGAGACATGTAACATTATGATTTGTCCAACATTTGTAGAAAAACACTACAGTAGTTCTTAGGCCGAATGTGTCTTAAAAGAATAATAATTGAAATGTTACTCCTTGCCCACAAATAAGCATCACACACATCATGGTTAATTGTACAATTGTGGACATTGTATACAATGTGCTCATTTAATGGAACGAAGGAGGGTTTGAAATTTCTCAAGTCCTCCCCCCATCCCTTTGTGGTATCTATAGTTATTCATATATAAAAAAAAACCTAATGACTGGGCATCCCAATACATAGAGGGGGCTGGCATGTTTAGACACGTATCTATTACGGCCCTATCTAGGCTCCCCTGTAATTTTCAGCTCTATCATGGCTACAGGCAGGTGAGGGGTGTTCCATTCTAGGCCCTAGACTCGTGTCGGCGCGTGGCATAGACTCTGCCCGTGTCTAGTTAACAATAGGAAGGGGAGCGCCTAGAGCCGGCGTCTAGGGGTGGGCTCCAGAGCAGGTGGATGCTGGTGTTGAAGAGAGCCCCGTCATGTACTACCTCCTTGGAATGCTGGGTGGAACAACAGTACTGCTTTTCATAGTGATCAAAAGTTATCGTAGTAATCTTTTGATCGTGTTGGTTCTACACTTTGCATCTTGATAAATAATTATTAAATAAAAAAATATATGATAAATGGAAAATAATACATGGTTTATGATTGTATGGAAAATATGCGGTAAAAATTATTTTGATAGCGATTCAAAATTTCCAAATTTTACATGATTTGCTTTATAATAAAGTAACTAATAAAACGAGTAAACTGTTTGGATAGTTTCCATCAAAATAAACTAGTAGCAATTTAATGATTCAACTTGAAAATTGCGGTTACAGATTTATAACGTAATTATTCAAGTTTTTCATAACTTGAATAGCCTTCCAAACTAAATATAAAATAATAATACCATGAAGAAAGGATATAAATTTTTTACCAAGTCTTATTATAAATAACCTTTCAACTTTTGAGAGATAAGTCAACTGGAAAAATTTATTCACAGCATGTACGCCGAAAGTTCATTTTAACTAATACGAAAGAACTCTCATTAACCAATGACATTTTGCAAATAAAAGATTCAATTGCTACAGAATAATCCATATACAATGTTTGTAACGAAAAGGTAGGGAAGGATAGAGATCAACTCAATTATGAATATACATTAAAAAGCGAAAAACAGAAATCGGATGGAAATATTAACTCGATTTACTCTTTTCATACCATAAACACTCTATATCGTATGCTATTGGCACGCGAGAATTAGCCGACTAATAAAGTGAAATCAAATTAAATTTATCTTATTTGAACGGGAAAAATAGTATTTGATCGGCAGTTTACACACTTTGTGTGATGATTACGATGATAAATTCAATTTAACACCTTGCCCGTTTATTGGTCGAGTAATAGCAGGATCGAAAACCAAAACTCCTTCTTGAAATATGTTTAAACGTTGTTTTGTTCAAAACGTTTATGAATGGGTTTGATTTTGAATGTTTACTTCTTTAATTGGACATCTTTCTTGATATTAGATCAACTAAACTAATTGCTTTAATGGTCGGTTAGCTTTTCATCCCCAGAAAAGTTGTTTAATGGTTATAAAATAGTATAAGAAATATATATATTATAAACATTATTTGATCTCTTCCTTTGAAAATATAATTTATTTTAATTACTGAAGTAGAGTTGTATCTTATAACATGTAAGTAACAGTTTATTTAATGATAACAAAGCTTCTTGCTCGAACACTTCTTGGAACACTTAGTTCTTCAACCTGCAAAAAACAAATAAAATTAGTTCATCACAATAACATTAGTAAAATTGAATCAAATTAAAAAAAAAGAATAATATATTGGGAATGAAGTATAATGAAAATAGTAATTAACGTAGAACGAAAATTACCTTATTTGTGTGGGAGCTTATGATAACCATTCATGGTATTTTTATTACATCTTTTAAACAACTAAGAATATGAAGAATTGTGCATAAAGATTAAACTTCATAAATGTAAAAACATTATTGTAAACCAAACTTCTTGTATGTTAGTGTAAAAGCTAAATATAAAACAAAATTTTCAGAGCTGAAGCTGAACGGAATAACCTCGAAGATTATACTCTATAAATATGATTTATAGTTGTAAAATAATGCAGAAGTAAGATTAAAGTCTCAACCAATAATATTTAATTTTTCTTCATTAAATTTTGTTTTTCAATAATAAACTTTTAATATTTTTTTTATAAATATCGTAAAAATAGTTTTTTTTTTGTTTCAGCTGAATTTGAAAATATTTGTTCAAAATGCAACAGAAAACTAAAAAAAATAAATCAACAAATAAAAGACTAACAAAAGAATCAGGTTTTACCATATTAATTTTATTATTCGGCCTTTCAGCAGTTTTGTATTGAACTATTTCGTTTCCAATATATTGGAGGGAAACGCAATTCCGGTGAAAAATCAACGGGCTCATCAACGGGCAGTGTTCCTCACTGCACATTTAAATCCAATTGGCGCTAAATTTTCCTCGCAAAGCCTCAGAACGTCGAACTAATGTTTTAAAACGTGCAAGTAAGCACAATGGTGGCGATTTTGTGAGTACAAATGTAAATCAGCATTAGAGGACGTTACGTGGACGCTGAGCGCCGATGGTACCCGGGGGGGGGGGGGGGGGGGGCATCGTGTCGGTGCTGGGCCGCCTAACCCCTCGATCCCGGGCTCAACGCGCTCATTTTGTCAGGAGGCCCTAATACCTTCCACCTTAATACGACATGTACGTCCACCGTCGTGGAAATACAATTATTTGCAAGAGCCGGCCCTCTTTTTGACCAAACAAAAAATTAATTAAAGTAAAAATTAAAAGAAAAAAGGTCCCCGAAAGGTCCCGAAAGGTCCTTTGTCTTTTTTTGCATTGTTCGCTCACGTACAATATCCGGTCGATCGGGTTTGCAGAGATTCCCCGAACATTCCTGAGCTTCAGCTTCCAGCTTCCGCAGTAACGATTTGCATACCCTCGTTGGGATTCTCAGTTTTCTTTAGAAAACAACTGCTAATACCAGTTAAACTATTGGAAATATTTCTTTGCTATTTAAGTTATTATAGAACGATTAACTATGATTTATATCTGCAGGATGGACCTTCACACGAGCTCGCTAGAAGAAGAAATTACATTACTGAATAAGGAAGTGAGGGTTCTAATTTATCTCTTAACTTGGTCAGTGGATACTCTTAAGATTACCTAATGGTGGATTCAGCTTTAGTTTTAACAGTCTTATTCTATCCCTGATTTAAAATCCCCCTTTTTATAGTTAAATACCCCTATAATTTATAATTATGTAAACAAAATTCAACATTTCCAACGTTCTCGTTGAATCCTCTACTCTCCTCCATGTCAGAACTGTCCAACGTGTTTAACCTGGGGATCCATAATGACTTCTAGGAATAATTTAAGCGATTTGTATAAGGAACAACAATTTCCAAAAGGAATGAAAAATCTAGAAAAAATACATTATTCGTTCTTATACCTCATTTGAGGTTATAATTTATAGAATTTATGTGACAATGATTAAATATGGTTTGCTGAGACCATAAATGATTAATCAAGGTTTCTCTCGTAATAAATTCTTTGACAAAATTTACCGATATTTAAATAATTTTTGAATACATAAGGGGGTTATATCATGTTCTCAACAGACCTAGTACAGCACCATATCGCTCCACTAACTTCCAGGGGAGCTAACTTCCTATTCATATTAAAAATATATCAGTTGCAATGTCCCAGAACGTAATCCTCAGGCACTTCATCCTCGTGTCGTGCTGAACGAAAATTATTATCACTAGCCACAAGCGGAGCATGATTTTTATGCAAGCTGCATTTGCCCACGAATTAATGCGGAACATCTGCGTGATTAAAAATGCTTAGATTACCGTTTCCTTGCAAAAAACTGCATCCCTCCAGAGAGATATATGGCAGGACCAGTTCCGTCCCGTGCGGGGAGAGGGGTGCGAGCCTGCACCCTTGCACCGCAGGGGTCAAAGGTTGGGGTTAAGGCACATCGAGCGGCCAGGTCAAAAGCTGCAAGGCCAATTACGGCCCTATTGCAGAAACCGGTTTGGAGTGACTGATGAGCGAATTGAACCTACTAGCCACTAAATCGGCTATGGTCAAGCCCGTCCCGTTATGAACCACGACGGTTTGTACCGAAGTGTTTGAGAAAAGTGCTGTAATGTCGACCAAAACATATTAAACTTTGTTAAATAGTTGTAAGGTAGTGCATATTTTATCCATTTAACTACCATGAAATTAATATAACTAATCTGTGAGGTGATGATAACAAAATTAAAACTTAACAATTACATAACTAATACTAAATATTAGGCAGTAATTATAAAAAAAACCTTTTCGTCCATTTCCAAATTTATTTATGAAACACGCATTTTCCAATATTTACCATAATTATTATTCTTGCAGAAACAGAGGATACAATTTTATTCTTATTAAATTATTTTACCTTACAAATTAGTAATAACCATTTTGACAAATATTATACTCACCATGCTTTATTAGTATACAACAAGATAGGTATACAAAATACCATCTAGTGGCTTGATGTACAACCTTAAAAATAACTGAATAAAGACTTTTAATGTAAAGGTACTAAAAAATTAAAACAAATTTATTTTTAATTTCAATAAACAAATTTTTTCATAATTTTTTGTATAAATAATATGGATATTTTTACCGAAGACTATAACACAAATTAGTGTGAGAAAGAATTTTAATAATCGATTCACTAGTACTCAACAAATTTTTATTAATTTCATCGAAAGTGAAAGGTTTTTCGTTCTCATCGATCGTGAACAAAAAATAAGCAATAAAACTAAACGTAGTTCAATATTTTCTACTGTATTTACTTAGTTTTACAATGGCCTAACTGTGTGCAATAATGTAATGTTCAACGTTAAATACTGAATCAGATAGTAAAAAGCGTTCAGAAAGCTTAGACCCAAATGACGAATTTATAAAAGTAAATGGAAGAACCGTCGCACGGTTATAAGCACCTCACAGGTACACAGGTAAAACCGTCTGTACGTAATCTTATGAACGTTGTCTCGATACAATCAAATATGATTCAATAACACAAGATCAAAGCATAGAATCACACTGCATCGATAGAAAGCTTGTTGCTTTGATTCCATTCTCTCGATTGTTTCTCTCTACATATCGTTTGAGAGCTTTAAAAGGTTATACATCGTATTACGATGACAGTTCCTCTCTTGTGATCTGTCTCTATGACTTACACATTGTCTATAAACGATATAAAATGAGAGCTTACTATAATGTAAATCATGATTATTTTGTAAAGTAAATAGACGCAATGTCTTTGATAATTTCCCTGTACATTGTTTTCCATTGCTAAGTTTGGAATGATTTGTAAATATTTCTACTAAATATGCAGTAAAAAAATTATCAATATTTATTGTTACCATGTAAGTGCAGTTTCATTTAAATTCAACAATTTTATAAAATCTGTTTTTGTGTGTCTTATGGTCTGTATACTATAACAGTTATGTATACTATAACTGTATACTAAGTCTGCACGGCATTTGTGACATTAGAGAAGAAACGGCGAGAACAATATCTTTGTAAGTAATTAACGCCAACCTATTTTTAGATATCATCATAAATTAACAGTCTAATGACAAATGGCAATTTCTATTAACGAGGTTTGTAGAAAATAAATTGCATCTGAAACATTCAATACTTCATATTAAGAAAGGGTACTAATGAATGAAAATGGTTCATTTGTCTTCAGGATATCTGACCGAGAGCCTCTATCATCATTAGAAAATTTAAAATAACTGGAAATAAACGTACCAATAATTGTTCATTTCAGTTACATACACACAGCCTAAACACTTAATGAGTGTTTTTAATTAAGATTCATTCCAAAATGATTAATACACTTATTTTCTTATTTGTTAATATTTTTTCACGGACCAAAGATGTTAGAACCATTATAATAATAGGGTTTATACTGTTAAATCTTTTATACAGTAGTTGGCAAAACTGTTGGATCACCAAAAAGCTGCTAAATAAACCAGCCAACAAGACTTGTAATTATAATTATTGCGAAAAAGAACTTCTCTGCCCTAATAGTTTACATTGCAAAAATATTAAGGGGCGTTAAAGCTCCTTGTGAAGTCCATGCCACCTGATGCTTATTATTGCTAAAAAACTCTGATTACACTAAATTTTAATGTATCAATATCTATACAATATTTACCTGAGTCTGATATAACTAATAAAAATCATACGATTAATTCCAACGAAGTTTTTGGCTGGAAATCATTCAAATAGGATGGCAATACGGCAAAAGGATTACATCCACAACACTCCGTATAAAAAATATAGCTGCATATTTTACTTTTCATCCTATTTGAATTACGGTTTAAATAAATTTATTTAAAACAATCTAACCTTTTCAAAATTCAGAATAGTGAGGCCGACGTAAAGTTAGCTTGATAACACTTTTCCCAAAAACCTCTTGAAACTGCCAAAAACTCAAATAACTACCAAAATAACTTGATGCATATTTTAAGTACAACTTTATACAGTACAAATGACCATATCAACTTTATCCTAACTTATAACTAAAATATTTAACTTTATTTTAAAAATTGTGAAGCTATATTGTGATTCAGAAGACTTCGAGTGCTGCCTTGTCGAAGTCGCATAGTGCTTAAAAAACCCTTCGCTAACCTGACCTAGTAAGGCTCAATTTTGGGCTACTAACAAAGAATTATGTACGAGAAAAGTTCCTTTTTTCAGTATAACTTAAATCCTGTTTAAATTTAAGTGATGTTTTAATGAACGGATGACAAAACTATCTCACGAGTAACCGATCAACACTTATTAATCTTTATCCTACCCGTTGTATTAGGATTATATAAATTGTACATTTTCCTTGTTTGAAATTTCAGGATAAAACTATATTTTTTGTCAAATTAATTCTTTTTACATAAGTTAATATCCGTGTTTGTCTAGGGCCACTCTTGAATATGCCCCTGCTAAAAATAGAATAAAAAAATTATAATAACAAAACCACCGTTGACAGCGTTTTGCATGGTTTTAAACATTGTTTATAGTTTATTGTTTTTAAAACCATAATGATTGCATTGTAGTTAATAATCATAAACGTAGTTTAATTTACGAGGAAACTTTCTCCTTGGGTATTCATTTCGGAATATCCTTGAGGGACGTGACACTAATTTAATCATATATTGTCCAAATTAAATTAAATCTAACTTTTTCACAGAAAAATATCGACCATGAGCCATAACCAAAGGTGGAATGGAAGATAAACAGGTAAATCCAAAGGCAAAAAAGTAAAATGCTGCTCATTATTTGATGCGATTGGATTGTTAATCCAAATATACTGAATTTTGATAATTTGAAAGATAACTAAGGTCTTCCCAAGGTAAGTGTATCTTAATTATTATCTATGTATCATAACTATTGTCCCTTCTAAATATGCAATCCTTAAATTTGGATTGGATGTAGCATATCATTTTTGGATTTTAAGTAGATAAAAATATTTGAAGCCCAAAGAAGTTGCTGTTTGCTATCCAAAAAGTCTATATGTGTTTCTCATTTGGAATTGAACTACATGAAGCCCGAAATAATTTGCTAAATACATGAAATATTTAGGAAGGACAATAATTATGATCCATAGACCCATTTAAAAGTTTAAGTTTATTCGAGAAGCACATATCACAATGTAAATTTTCCACTAAATTTCATTTTCATTAAGGTAAGTATTATATTACAAAATCATATGACTATTACCACATGTTTTAATCTATAATTTTGTTGTGTTCTTGTTTTCTCTAATGTTTACTTTTTTCAAAAATAAAAGAGCTTGTCAGATAAAAAAAATAATTATATTTCATCAATTCAAGACATAACTAATTGTGGCGACGAAAAAAAGAAGGTTGTGTATCGACGTTTTAAATGTATACTACAGTCCGCCTTCACCAGAACCAAAGAAAAAAGTAACGTTTAACATACCTTAATCTTGTAAATTCAACATTGGTGAAACTGTATGGCCACGCTGGTATTCGAATGATAAAGACTCATGGAAGTTGGGCAAGATTATTCAAGTCTATGGTAGAGTAAACTACCAGGTCCTACTAGAAAATGGCTATACTTTAAAACGCCTTGCTAACCAACTGAAGAAGACTGTAGTTGTCCTTGGTGATCCGCCTCAAACACCAAATGCCAAAAAAGTATGTTCAGAGACAAGGATCTACCACTATCATACCAGAGGCTAGACAACCACTACAGCTACCACCTACACTTCTACCTGTCAGTTATCAATCAGCTAAAACAACTCCTCCGCCTGTCCTTGAACCACGAGGGCCTGCAGTACAGACACCTCCTAAGATGGTCAGTTCGTCAACGACAGCCTCCAGAATCTTTAAGAGAATATGTTGCCTTTAAGATTCAATGAAGATTGTACCTAACTGAAGAATTTACTAGGGGGGGGGGGAGAATATTTTTTCCAAAATCATTACTATTATCACATATTTTAATCACACGTTTTTATCACATGTTTTTATCACATGTTTTAATCTATTATTTTGGTGTGTTGTTGTTTTCTCAAATGTTTTCTTTTCGTTCAAAAACAAAATAGCTTGTCAGTTTCTAAACCAAAATTATTTATTTAATTATATTTCTTCAATTCAAGACATAACAATAACATTTTATATTTTCCAACGGTGCATATCATATGTATACCCAAATTAAAATTTAGAATTTTACGATGATTTGTAGATTATTTTTACACTTCTCCCATTTCAAATCGATGTTTACTTTGAAGTGTCATCCTAGCTATAATAATAGTGTTTATATTTGAGACACTAAGGGCCGGTTTCTCGAAGTAAGTTTAAGACTAAAATGAAGCTTAAACAAAAATTGTCCATATTATTAACATTGAGTTAAACTAAGTTTAGGTTAAACGTGTTTGGAGAAATCAGCCCTTAAGTTAGCACAAATCATTTGGGTTTTGCTTGATTCCGATTTGCAATACTGGATGCGGCAAATATTAATAATAGGTTTTATTAGCTAATTGTATAACACTACTTAATTTGATAAGTGTGATGTCTCTTACATTGAAGTCTAAAAACTTTCATGAATGTCGTTTAAAATAATTTTACGTCTTTTGGTAATCTTGTAAAATAGAAAGATTTTTGCCATTTTACATAGATGCTGGTGTAAAAAACTCGACCAATCAATGAATCCGCTGAAACAAAAATGTTACCCTACGTCACGTGTTATTTTCTCTTACATTTAATGATAATCTACATTAAGTTATTAGTTTACAATTTTGAAGTGCTTTAAAATTACTTATATTGGAATATTTAAAAGATTTATGAAACGAAAAGTCCGAGATTTTTCCTACTTCTTACATGTCTCATGTTTAGTTCCATCCATTATGAATTTCTACTCTAGCAATTGAAGGACTTAATGTTTTTATTTTCTAATTTACTAGACGAAATAGCTAATAACAATATTGTGTGTATAACATAATATTATAACCAAATATTTCACACTAATAAAATCACAGTTCCCCCGTGTGGAATGATAATCTCTTGAACAATGCCTATATTTTAAACTGTTTGGAACATGTTTTGTAAAACGTTTACTAAAAAAGCGAACTATAATTTTATAGCATGTATTTTCTTTAATATGAGTTAATGAAACCTTGAAATTAAGACAACGCCGAAATTACCATGACCGAACTCTGTATCATTTTTCTGATCACACATACAGTTTGTAAAATAGGCTTTTTGGACAACCATCACATTTAGGGTAATGTTCATACAACTTTAAGTAGATTAAATATTAATAAATATCTATGAAATGTAAGCTCTGCTACTTACATGTTTCCGTGTTACTTTTAGTCACATGGTAACTCATGTATTTGAGATACATTCTTTGAAGGCTTGGTGAGTGACTGGGAGGAGAATAGAACCTACGATCAAACATGATCCCTTTTGATGGAATCCTCGTGATACCTGTCATCTCTTCAAAACTTCAAAATCAAACTAAGCGATTTACTCCAAACCACGCAGTCTTTAACGTGGAGGCCATCAGACTCTTTAGGCGACCCATCATATCTACATGGCTCAGGTTTTTATTTTTTATTTATAACATTTTATGTGATATTTAAAAGCAAGAGTCAATATCGTCTTTAACACAAGTATTCATATTCTTAAAGAAAATTAATAAAAGGCTTAATAAACTTATCTTGGAACGTATTGATCAATGAAATTACACTGTTTAAGGAGAACCGAACTCCAAAATAGTGACCGTAGATTTTTTTAAAGACATTTTTTGAAGATTCTTTACAGCATAGAAAACAAATTTATTGCTAAATCTTTTAAACTAAGTTGAGTAGATTTTAGTAGTACAAATTTTTAATCTAAACAAATCAAAAGGAATTTAAGAAATTATGCAGTGGTAAAAAGTTATCTATACGTTATCATAAGTTTTCATAATGATAAAACATCCATTTCCAAATGGATTTTATTTCAATTAAATAAGTAAATAACCTACCAATCTTTATTGAGCTATATACAAGTTATAATTATAACAATGAGCTAGTAATCCCTAAAAGTGTGTTCCCTTTACAACCTTACTGATTTAATTAACTATTTTAAATATATTTTTCATCCCATATGCACTAAGTGAGGTGAATTCCGAATATTCATCTTTGTTAAATTACTTTATACATATCACTAAAAAAGATCTCTAGTCTTAAGCAAGGGAATAAAGGGGCAGATCAATTTCCTGTTAAATAGTAAAAACACAAACTTTTCTCCGCCAACCCTAATTACATTTAACGAGGCGTGCATTAAAAATCATATGTATTCTGGCATAAACACCTCGTATTTTTAGCCACATCATATTACAGTGGTAAATTATTCTTAAATCGATTAAACATTCTGCCAGACATAAAGTAATGGAAAAAATCCTGGAAAAGTCAATGATCATTTAGTTTTTATCGAAAAATTGGTTGGTAAAAGATATGATAAAGACATTTTATCTTTAAAAAAAATAAAAACTGCTTGTACGGTTAGTTTTCCTTTATTTTTTTGAAGCTATTGACGATTTCTTATTCTTCTAAGTCCAAATAAAAAAAATTTTTGAAGATAAACTTTAAGCAATATAAATTAAGTTTGGAATGTGTGCAAAAATAAAATATTTTTATATTAATTTGCTTGTCATATGCTTTAACAACCCATTTTTATCAGTACACTACCGTACCTAAAAAGAAGAAAAAAATCTGATAACATTCTTTTTTACTTATCCTATATTTTAGTCTTAAATTTCTTATAGTGAATTTGAAAGTTATAAAAGTTATACAGCAATTTCATAATAGTATAATCGTTAATTTATAGTTAATTTTAACTGGAATTTACTAAAATTCACACCATAACTGTACAACAACATACTAATTCAAAGCTACCGTGAATTTTACATAAAAGTATTATAATTTCTTTTACAACATGCTTAATATCACGCTTAGACTGAAATATTTAAAACCGAAATGAAATATCCTTGTTAAATCTGTCTACCACAAATCTCTTTTGGAGTTTCCTCTATTACAATCACAATGTGAGCGGAACACGACGTGACGGGTCGGCAGCCTTTTCTAGCTTGGCTGGTTTTGTGCTAAATTATCGCAAAATCCCAACAAACCTTCGCATTATGACGAATGACAATGGCCGGGCCCGCAGTAATAATATTATGGTTCACTGGGAAACTTCCACCGAGTAAAACTACACGGTCATAATTGGTCCACCGTAATATATCACATTCTTGGTGGTGCGGTTTTAGTTGTGTCTGGCAGTAGCGCGATGGCGGCGCGGCCCTCTGGTGGTAGCCACGCAGCGATCACTGATCACTCGCTTCATAGGTGGATGGGCTCTCGTTTCGGTCGGTGCCGTTGCGCTTTCGTTCGGAAAAGATAATTTATGTTCTACACATCTATGCGGGATCATTCACCGTGTCATATTGATTCCATTTGCTGCTGTAAAAGATTGTTTTACTATCAGAATGTTGTCTTGTTTTCTCAATGTTTTATAAATGATTACAACAACTTTTAAAGTGTATGTGAAGTGGAAATTCCCACTGTGTCTCTTTGAGTAATTATAAAATGACTGAGTTGGTTATTATAAAAGCCTAATAGATTAACTTATGTGTGGTTTTTTATTGATTGATAAACAGTACTGGCAATCGTTTTTGGTTTAAAATAACAATAAGGAACCTTGATATTCTCACTTATATCCTTCGGTAGTTTCCTAATGCCTAATTTGCAACGATGACATGTTAAGTCAATAACACCTGTTCCCAACTAAACATTCTCTATATATTTGCTTTACCGCTTCGCTGATGGAGGCCTTCAACGTCCGACTCATCTGCGACGCGTGAGTTTTGTTTATTTTACCATAAACGACAGCACCCCCTCCCACCCCCCGCTCATGCCTGAGTGCTCTCGCAGCTGGAAACTGTTGAGAACTATTTCATTAAAACAAAGGCCCTGTACACAAAGAGCCTGGACGTCTGGAAAATGCTAAATGTTTTCATTATTCGCTGCCCGTTCCGTTTTAGCCGAATTATATTTACCTTTCGTGTATTTTTTACTTTTTCATCCGAGAAGGGTACGCGCAGGGTAAACACGGTTTCCCCTTTAATAATGCATTTTTTCTTTCTGAAATCCCCGGCCGTACACGAGCCAACTTAATGGTGGGCGCATTGATCAGCGGAACAAATGAGTCTGCTAGAAGCATTTGCAGAAGTTAAGCCCCGCTAATTAATGGCGCTGTAGCTGCTCGGGGCAAGATACCCGCCGCTCCCGGTCCGAATTTACGTCTGCACAAGAACGTATTTCATCCGTGATAAAGCGCAGGCCCCGCTTTTTCATAATTTAATTTATAATACACGAGTATGACGTGGGCAGGGAGCCCACCCGAGGGTGAAGTTTTCAGATTATTGTCAAGAATACAGTCGCAATTTCGCCCCTCGGACGATGCGCTGTATTATTTATCCCGACCGAGTGAAACATGGCTTTTTGCTCTTATTGAGGAGCCTGGAAGATGGATGGTGCCGCCATATTGCTTCCACCAGCTTTAATCAGAAAGCGCTTTTGTTAATAACAAAATCCCTTTGGAATATTTATTTTGGAAAAATTGAAAACGGTTTACTGCGAAGCTTTTAGACACTGACTTGCTTATTTTAGTGCTGATTATAAGTGCTCGGATAATTTTAATTACTGGGGATCATACAGCATAGTACGTATTTTCCCTCTTTTCAATGGAATACTTACAAAGTAAAATATAAAAATGTTACCCAAAATGTTAAACATATCTGAAGACCTTAATCTCAGAGAAACTATTTGCACTTTAGCTCTCAGTTCATCATAAATCGTATAAAAGACTATCACTATAATGAGAAATGTCTGAATAAATGGTTGATGAGCTTTCTTTTATATTTATTTTATAGTTTTTGGAACCTGAGGTTATTAAGGTGTTATCAACTCATTTCCTTGTAAAAAGACAATTGCACAACACTGTCAAGTGAGTAGGAAGAGAATGATTCGTTGTAGCCTATACTTATCAAATTTCTACTCGGCCAAATTAAAACCTAAAATTTAAAGAAGAACTACTTATCTTCTATATATTAATAGGCAAGCATATTCTTTCCCTTCTTCTTTCTCAGCTGGTGTGCATAAAAAAGAAATCTCCGCATGCCGTTAGAAAGGTGTGTCCTGTAGATGAGCAGAATCCCAATATGATTCACATCAGAACCCAGGGCTGCGCCCTACAAGCTTTTAAAGTTTCAATGTTAATCTCATGGAAGATAGATAATTTATTGATTCATTGCAGCCGCTGCAATAACAGATTAAAGCAAATAATGAAGAACAGATGTTTCAGTTATAAAATATTCCGAAACAATTTTGGTCCAGATCAACTGACATTTTGGTCAAATTTCGACCAGCGAGCGATCTCTCGTATAAAGAAATCTACAACAAATGCATGTTGGGGGATTTAATTTAATAACGAACTAAAAAATACGAATAAAATATTACTCTCTTAACATACGATTCAATTTCAAGTGTCATTTCCTACTATCACAGCACTTAAACAAGTGGAATTTCAAGCTTCAAATGTAAACATTTCATTTCTCAGGACTTTTTTTTCACAAAGTTGTGTGAATTCCCAAAGGTAAGTATGTAATAACTGGTACATATTGTCACCTCCAACCGTCTCGTTCCACAAGGATTTAATATAATGGCGACCGAGTTGGGTTTCTCACAAACGTTTTGTTGTTAGAATGTCCGAATTCTTTGCATCCTTGTGGCGACATTTTACCTTATTTTGTCCATCCGCCTTGAGACACACAGAAACTAATTTTAGAGGTCGTTTTCACTGTGTTTTTACTTGATAACATCAGTTTATGACAAAGGCTACTATACTTGCTCTGACTCCCATTTTAAAGCATCATGTCACAACTTTTTACTCGCTTTATATTACTTTAAACAATCAACTTAAAATATGTCATAGTGCAAATACTTAAGGGATGGATATGAAATTGGATTTCAATCATAGAATTTGTTTGTCCTACTTGTTATTTTTTTAACGATAGTTTAATTCATGGGGTATTTAATTTAAATGAGAAAAGCTTGAGTCAATAATATGAACAATTTGTCATGGTACTTCCTATGCAACTACGGTAATTTAAAAACCAATAATTTTGTTTTATATGTTTATCAAAAATGAATGTAATGGTTTGCTCTGTATCAGCTTTATAATTTTTAATTGCAATGTGCGTGCAACTTTTATTTTTATAATTGCTCATGGACCGAAACCTTGTTACTCAACTAAAAGGCTCAACTAAAAAACTTCGTTTCCCTGACACGCCAAACTGTTTGTTAGAGAAAGAAATATTATAAAGATAAGTTTAAGAAGCATTTTTAAGAATCAAAGCACGCTTTTTTATTTTTATATTTATTAGATGACTAGTTTCGGCTCTTCAGTTAAAGATAAAAATGAATAAAGGGCACTTTGTTTTTAAAAATTTTTGTATAAACTATTAATACTAGTAGCCCTACTAACAAAACTTGTTGATAATCAGATATAAAAATATGACATTTCTTCCATCGTCTACAGGTCTGTTTTCTCAAGAATGCAGGAATCAAGACGAACAGGTTGAACTACCGTTTTTTTGTCTCCTATACGTTGTATAACAACAGTCTTAAGATTTTAAACAATCTAACTGTTTGTAAAATAAAATTCTTTGTTTAAAAAAAATTTCCTTTAGAAGAAAAATCCTGCCTCTTAGATAATGGAAAATGCATTCACACACTTGTTGACAATAAACATTGATTTTATTATACTTTTAAACGTAATTGTTTTAATGTATAGAACTCATTACATAAAAAGTAGGCAGTCATATCTAGCGCACTAATAGTATTAAAGCCTCTTCCTTTTTAAGTTATCTTTAACAACCAGTTAACTTTTATTACGATTATTTTATCACACAGTTATCGTATAGGCCATTTTGTGAAAGAATCGACCATTTATTATTGAATAATTAAGGAATTCCGCAGTTAAAAAATATAGATAACTACAAGAACCACCCAATTATAAGTGACATCTATATCAATTTAAATAAAATAATTATTACATATTTATATTTTTTGAAAAGTAAAATTCCCATGTTTTTGAACACCAAATCCATTCCAATGTGAAAAATTCTTAATTTTCTAGTAAATTTTGAAGTAAAATCAGGGTTTCCCTTTTTCTTTTCATTTTTTACCCTTTTCAATCAAGCGAATGAAACAATTGCTGGATTTAGTCCTCTCATGTAGTGTTTAAAATCAAGGATATTATACTATGTTATTTTATGATGGTGTTCAGGTCTGGCAGTTCTCCTTGATAGCCGAGGGATAGCGTGTGTTCTTATAGTAATGATATGAGTCTCATGTCAGGATCAGACCACATGGCTCTACCAATCGTTACACGACCATTTACATGTTATTTTTGGCATAAAATAATATTGTAAACATATATTTGATGTTAACAACCTGAATGAGAGGGTCATTGTAGCAACTGTATTACACTCTCTCGGATCGTAAAATTTACGAAAACTTCACATTCATAAACACAATGAAGGATCATATTTAACAGAAACTGGTGTACAGAAACTTTGTGACATTACCATTCTAGAATTTGTTCATACGTATGTAGTTATTTGGTTTAGTGTGTCTTAAATAATACTTAAAATAGATTCGATCTTTAATAAACACCCCTGTTTTAAATATTACCTGTTATCCCTGTTTTAATACCCCTGTTTAAATACCCCTGTTTTAAATATTAGAAAATGGTTCTAGCGTTCGTCCAAACAAGCATACCTTCGAAAATCAAATTCTGTACTTGAATAAAATAATCATTGTGTAATAAATATTTCAATATTATTTGAATTTGTATACAAATTAAATTAAATAATAAAAAATACTATTTATGAGATGAATGAAATGTTCAGACAGTGAATGTTTTAGAATAGGTTATTAACATAAATGAAGACTTTCAGTAATAATTTAAAACATTTCCCCAAGAACTTTCATTATTTTTGGCTAAATATGTAACTGCATTCAACTATTTCATAGTTCATACCAAAATCCTGAATATTTGAATGCGCATGACCAAACCCGCTTGTCATGCATCTGCTGCAATTTCCTTTGTTTGGTTTTTCAACCGAAAACAATAAAAATGAAGAAAAACACGTGCAATTTGCGCAGAACAAAGAAACGTTATTACCTGACTAATCATTTTCACGGTATTTGCACAGCTGTTAGAAACAAAACTCGATAATACCGATGGCAGCCCCTACAAAAATTAAATTAGATTCGCAGAATAAATTTTAAGAGGGAATAAAGAAAACGTGTTTTTATTAAATGTTAGCTTACCTAGAGAGGACGAGGCGAGCGCTGCGCCGGACATCGGCGGGCCGTGTTCTTTTTTTAGCGCGCTTGTAGTCGGCCTCCCGAGCGTAGTTTTTATGCCGCGTTGGAGGGGATGGTCCCGTACGCGAACGGGATACTACCCGGCCAGGAACAGGTTTTCTGCATTCTGATTATTTTTTTGCCGAATCAGCTTAGAATACTGCACGCCGTTAGGATAATATATTTGATTTGCACTTTTTCAATATCGAATGGAAGTCGCGACAAAAGATGCGCCGCTGATCCGCTAGGGCCAGTTTTTCTATCTCTCTCTCTCTCTCTCTCTCTCTGCCTCCCGGGCGCCGAAAATCAAATTTAAAATTCTCTTCAATAAAGATTAAATATTTTCTTGTTTTTGTTTATCCTTCCCTGTTTCCCTTTGCAAAGACTGTGTTCCCGTTAAACTCGATTTGTTTGGGACCGATAGAAAATAAATAGAATAAAACTTCTTACTGAAACTTTTCTACATGGTTTGATAAAAAGTTCCATAAAAAGATCTAAATTCTTTCTTTTATAAAATTCAAATATTTGTTATATTTTTTAAAATAAAACAAATCATTAAATGTTTACTTTTACAGATAAACATATCGAAATCAAGTTTTCCATCAATCCATAATTATCTTTAAAAATATTTGTAGCCTGTAATTGTACGCTTAAACGTATATTAAACAGAAACATGCATTACCAAATTTATACAATTTAATTTTACCAAGCACAACGGCATATATTTGATTGTTGTATTGTGGATAGTATTTTTTGTTTATAATTTACCTTAAGTATTTTTTGTAGCTAATATATAATAGAGAATAAAACTTTTTCATTAATAGACTACCTTTTTTACTCTTAATAATAGTTTTTTGTAATTATTTTCAATTTTTTATTAATTTTAAGTTAAAAACGTTTAATTATTTTACTCTACTTGTAATATTAAAAGTACTTACTAAGATAAAATTTTAAATAACTTAGGGAAATACAACTTTTGGACTAGTAAATTAAAGGTATGGTCAGCAAAATATTTTTTATGGAAAACTTTGATTTGCGGGTTATTAAGATTACAAAAATAAATAAAAAAGATTTTATCAATTTTAAAATTGAACAATTTATATAATGTTTGGAAACCATGTAAATAAGTGATCGTTACCCTCCTGCGTGTAGTCAGGTTGCCTATCTTCGCCGTGCCCACTGCCGCTGGAGGGGCCAGGTCCTGCGTGTAGTCAGGTTGCCTACCTTCGCCGTGCCCACTGCCGCTGGAGGGGCCAGGTCCTGCGTGTAGTCAGGTTGCCTACCTTCGCCGTGCCCACTGCCGCTAGAGGGGCCAGGTCCTGCGTGTAGTCAGGTTGCCTACCTTCGCCGTGCCCACTGCCGCTAGAGGGGCCAGGTCCTGCGTGTAGTCAGGTTGCCTACCTTCGCCGTGCCCACTGCCGCTGGAGGGGCCAGGTCCTGCGTGTAGTCAGGTTGCCTACCTTCGCCGTGCCCACTGCCGCTAGAGGGGCCAGGTCCTGCGTGTAGTCAGGTTGCCTACCTTCGCCGTGCCCACTGCCGCTGGAGGGGCCAGGTCCTGCGTGTAGTCAGGTTGCCTACCTTCGCCGTGCCCACTGCCGCTGGAGGGGCCAGGTCCTGCGTGTAGTCAGGTTGCCTACCTTCGCCGTGCCCACTGCCGCTGGAGGGGCCAGGTCCTGCGTGTAGTCAGGTTGCCTATCTTCGCCGTGCCCACTGCCGCTGGAGGGGCCAGGTCCTGCGTGTAGTCAGGTTGCCTACCTTCGCCGTGCCCACTGCCGCTGGAGGGGCCAGGTCCTGCGTGTAGTCAGGTTGCCTACCTTCGCCGTGCCCACTGCCGCTGGAGGGGCCAGGTCCTGCGTGTAGTCAGGTTGCCTACCTTCGCCGTGCCCACTGCCGCTGGAGGGGCCAGGTCCTGCGTGTAGTCAGGTTGCCTACCTTCGCCGTGCCCACTGCCGCTGGAGGGGCCAGGTCCTGCGTGTAGTCAGGTTGCCTACCTTCGCCGTGCCCACTGCCGCTGGAGGGGCCAGGTCCTGCGTGTAGTCAGGTTGCCTACCTTCGCCGTGCCCACTGCCGCTGGAGGGGCCAGGTCCTGCGTGTAGTCAGGTTGCCTACCTTCGCCGTGCCCACTGCCGCTGGAGGGGCCAGGTCCTGCGTGTAGTCAGGTTGCCTATCTTCGCCGTGCCCACTGCCGCTGGAGGGGCCAGGTCCTGCGTGTAGTCAGGTTGCCTACCTTCGCCGTGCCCACTGCCGCTGGAGGGGCCAGGTCCTGCGTGTAGTCAGGTTGCCTATCTTCGCCGTGCCCACTGCCGCTGGAGGGGCCAGGTCCTGCGTGTAGTCAGGTTGCCTATCTTCGCCGTGCCCACTGCCGCTGGAGGGGCCAGGTCCTGCGTGTAGTCAGGTTGCCTACCTTCGCCGTGCCCACTGCCGCTGGAGGGGCCAGGTCCTGCGTGTAGTCAGGTTGCCTATCTTCGCCGTGCCCACTGCCGCTGGAGGGGCCAGGTCCTGCGTGTAGTCAGGTTGCCTATCTTCGCCGTGCCCACTGCCGCTGGAGGGGCCAGGTCCTGCGTGTAGTCAGGTTGCCTACCTTCGCCGTGCCCACTGCCGCTGGAGGGGCCAGGTCCTGCGTGTAGTCAGGTTGCCTACCTTCGCCGTGCCCACTGCCGCTGGAGGGGCCAGGTCCTGCGTGTAGTCAGGTTGCCTACCTTCGCCGTGCCCACTGCCGCTGGAGGGGCCAGGTCCTGCGTGTAGTCAGGTTGCCGTGCCCACTGCCGCTGGAGGGGCCAGGTCCTGCGTGTAGTCAGGTTGCCTATCTTCGCCGTGCCCACTGCCGCTGGAGGGGCCAGGTCCTGCGTGTAGTCAGGTTGCCTATCTTCGCCGTGCCCACTGCCGCTGGAGGGGCCAGGTCCTGCGTGTAGTCAGGTTGCCTACCTTCGCCGTGCCCACTGCCGCTGGAGGGGCCAGGTCCTGCGTGTAGTCAGGTTGCCGTGCCCACTGCCGCTGGAGGGGCCAGGTCCTGCGTGTAGTCAGGTTGCCTATCTTCGCCGTGCCCACTGCCGCTGGAGGGGCCAGGTCCTGCGTGTAGTCAGGTTGCCTACCTTCGCCGTGCCCACTGCCGCTGGAGGGGCCAGGTCCTGCGTGTAGTCAGGTTGCCTACCTTCGCCGTGCCCACTGCCGCTGGAGGGGCCAGGTCCTGCGTGTAGTCAGGTTGCCTACCTTCGCCGTGCCCACTGCCGCTGGAGGGGCCAGGTCCTGCGTGTAGTCAGGTTGCCGTGCCCACTGCCGCTGGAGGGGCCAGGTCCTGCGTGTAGTCAGGTTGCCTATCTTCGCCGTGCCCACTGCAGCTGGAGGGGCCAGGTCCTGCGTGTAGTCAGGTTGCCTACCTTCGCCGTGCCCACTGCCGCTGGAGGGGCCAGGTCCTGCGTGTAGTCAGGTTGCCTACCTTCGCCGTGCCCACTGCCGCTGGAGGGGCCAGGTCCTGCGTGTAGTCAGGTTGCCTACCTTCGCCGTGCCCACTGCCGCTGGAGGGGCCAGGTCCTGCGTGTAGTCAGGTTGCCTATCTTCGCCGTGCCCACTGCCGCTGGAGGGGCCAGGTCCTGCGTGTAGTCAGGTTGCCTACCTTCGCCGTGCCCACTGCCGCCGGAGGGGCCAGGTCCTGCGTGTAGTCAGGTTGCCTAACTTCGCCGTGCCCACTGCCGCTGGAGGGGCCAGGTCCTGCGTGTAGTCAGGTTGCCTACCTTCGCCGTGCCCACTGCCGCTGGAGGGGCCAGGTCCTGCGTGTAGTCAGGTTGCCTATCTTCGCCGTGCCCACTGCCGCTGGAGGGGCCAGGTCCTGCGTGTAGTCAGGATGCCTATCTTCGCCGTGCCCACTGCCGCTGGAGTTGCCAGGTCCTGCGTGTAGTCAGGTTGCCTACCTTCGCCGTGCCCACTGCCGCTGGAGGGGCCAGGTCCTGCGTGTAGTCAGGTTGCCTATCTTCGCCGTGCCCACTGCCGCTGGAGGGGCCAGGTCCTGCGTGTAGTCAGGTTGCCTATCTTCGCCGTGCCCACTGCCGCTGGAGGGGCCAGGTCCTGCGTGTAGTCAGGTTGCCTATCTTCGCCCTGCCCACTGCCGCTGGAGGGGCCAGGTCCTGCGTGTAGTCAGGTTGCCTACCTTCGCCGTGCCCACTGCCGCTGGAGGGGCCAGGTCCTGCGTGTAGTCAGGTTGCCTACCTTCGCCGTGCCCACTGCCGCTGGAGGGGCCAGGTCCTGCGTGTAGTCAGGTTGCCTACCTTCGCCGTGCCCACTGCCGCTGGAGGGGCCAGGTCCTGCGTGTAGTCAGGTTGCCTACCTTCGCCGTGCCCACTGCCGCTGGAGGGGCCAGGTCCTGCGTGTAGTCAGGTTGCCTACCTTCGCCGTGCCCACTGCCGCTGGAGGGGCCAGGTCCTGCGTGTAGTCAGGTTGCCTACCTTCGCCGTGCCCACTGCCGCTGGAGGGGCCAGGTCCTGCGTGTAGTCAGGTTGCCTACCTTCGCCGTGCCCACTGCCGCTGGAGGGGCCAGGTCCTGCGTGTAGTCAGGTTGCCTACCTTCGCCGTGCCCACTGCCGCTGGAGGGGCCAGGTCCTGCGTGTAGTCAGGTTGCCTACCTTCGCCGTGCCCACTGCCGCTGGAGGGGCCAGGTCCTGCGTGTAGTCAGGTTGCCTACCTTCGCCGTGCCCACTGCCGCTGGAGGGGCCAGGTCCTGCGTGTAGTCAGGTTGCCTATCTTCGCCGTGCCCACTGCCGCTGGAGGGGCCAGGTCCTGCGTGTAGTCAGGTTGCCTACCTTCGCCGTGCCCACTGCCGCTGGAGGGGCCAGGTCCTGCGTGTAGTCAGGTTGCGTACCTTCGCCGTGCCCACTTCGCCGTGCCCACTGCCGCTGGAGGGGCCAGGTCCTGCGTGTAGTCAGGTTGCCTACCTTCGCCGTGCCCACTGCCGCTGGAGGGGCCAGGTCCTGCGTGTAGTCAGGTTGCCTACCTTCGCCGTGCCCACTGCCGCTGGAGGGGCCAGGTCCTGCGTGTAGTCAGGTTGCCTACCTTCGCCGTGCCCACTGCCGCTGCCGACCCGCCCTATAGTCAAACGCCTTCTCCCATTATATTTTAGTAAGTCTAACATTTTATTTTTGTAAGCATGGGAAATGATCTGTATTTTTCTTTTTATATTCATTGGACTAACTTCCTACAAAGACACGAAGGACAAATTTTCTTTGAATTACTACACAACTAATGAATAAAAACTGAGACAAAATCAACACTTAAAAACCATTCCTTCGACTATTCTTTTAGAAATATTTTTCATTTATCAATAATTATGGTGCAACATGGTTAATGTTTAGAATACGTCACTAAACACAACTCTTTATGATACTTGATAATGTTATACTAATACTAATAACGCACGTTATTAGATGGCGTAGATGGCGTTTTGCCGAGCTATTTTATTTTGTGGTCCCCACAGATGGTCAATAAAGGAGTTAGCATTAGCCATAACCATTACCCAGTTATAGCTCGCCTAGGCGGCCGTAGCGTTATCGTCTATGGTTAGGCTTCACTCGAAATTTTACTTGTAAATGTAATCCACGAATTTTTATTTGTGATTTTATGTGAATCTGGATATTCTTCCCATAAAATCATGGGATATAGTATCATAATTGGTTGCCCAAACATTGCTATTTAAATTGGTTAGGAGCGTTTTTCTTAAGTTTAAAACATAATTAAGATTCAAAATTTCCTTCCTCAAGGAATTTTCATTTTCATGAAAAGGCTTTGTGGCTGTTCTTTTCCAGAAAAAAAAATAAATATTTCAAGATAAAAACTGTATTTACATATGACGTTTTTTAAAGCAAGTGTTCAATCATTCTTACCAGTGTCTAATCTACTATGAAAATACTTCAGAAAAATTAACTAAACTAGTCCTAATTATGGCATGTGAAAAGGTTTATAAAAAAACTTGGAAATAAATGTTGACACATTGTTATTTTGATGTCCTTTTCTTTCTTAAAGGAAAATTTTTCATAATTTACAATTGCACTACTATTTTTTTAAGTCAAACAAAAAACAATATTGTCTTGACCGTTATTGCTATGCCTAAATCCACTCAGCTTCCGAAATTAAAATATGATACATACCATTATACACACTATCAAATTTTGTTTTGTGAAGTTTTTTTTTATATTTAGTGTTTGATGTAAAGTTAATACTACAAGAACTGTGTATTTAGATGTGGAAACTCCTGAAAAATCTTTATAAGAAATCTTTAATGGAAAAATTAAGTAATAATATTATTTCTTCAATTACACAACATATAAATTCCATAATCTACAAGCAGCTCAACAATTTCAATTTGAACGTCATACTTGATGCAATAATAAGTATTCTTCGTGCTTAGGAAGCTTGTGTACAGTTTATAATTCGACAAATAAACACTCGATATTGGGTTTTGGGTCACATTTCCAATTCTAAATGCTTTATCAGCGATTCTCGATTCAGTTATTTTGATTTGTGTTTTAATGGAAGATCACAAATGCCAGTGACTACGACCTTTAGCACCAATGGCGGTGGAGCCGAAATTGGCCCAGAAGCTAGTCTACCGTGTGTTAATGTTGCGTCCTAAAGTTGCGATCAGCTATCAGCCCCCTCCACTTCTCGCTTTTGATCAAAAAGTTCACCCATGGCTGCAATAAACTTCGCTGACTCCTCGTGTATCAGTTGACATGGATGTATGACACTTTGGCCAAATGTCATATTATACCATATACGTTTTCCATTTAACACTTCAAGTAAAATATACGATTGGGATCCGTAGTTCAGTTCAATAGCTTTTCAATATACAAGTCTGTGCTGACACTGAACTTTTTTCCTCGTTCCTCCTTACCTTTTGCCAATGTTTTCAAATTTAAATGTTTCAACTTATTCTCAAATGTATGTATGTATTGAATTGATATAGTTAGTTTCGTAAACACTTCAATTAGTTAGGTTCAGCAGTTTTACTTTCTTAAGAAACCCATTCTGAGTCAACCAGCAAAAAGCATCTTGATAATAAATCTTCTTTTGATGCATACAATCTTATGTACTTAAAAATAATTTCATTAGTATTATTCATTTTTTCAACGAGAGAGAACTTTGAACTGAATATGTAGCATCATACCATTTTGGGCTGAGTTACTTTTTAAAGGTTAAAATAATGATTTCGATATTCGTCTGTGAAAGTCAAACAATAGAACTTTTGAAAAATAGTTAAAGAAAACAGTGCAAATTAAAGCAGTTGCTGACCAAAATGCGGATAAAGCACCTTTTTTTAATTTTATTTGTTTATTTGTTTATTCAATAATTAAATCTTCTATGTTATCGCAACGCATATAAATCTAACAATATTCATAGTTGATTAAAAGTTATATATAAGGCACCATCTAACCAAAATAACTTGAATTGAGCACTAAGATGGGACCGTTTCACTGCATTTAGTTTCAACATCGAAACATAACTAGTTGAACACCATGTGTACGATTTGGAAAGACTAAAGTATTTTATTCTTATTTCCTCCTCGTAGTAGCTATGAAAATACTATACGGTGATTGACCCGCGTAAGCTTAGTTGGACCTAGTTCTTCTTGTTCGATATGTTATAAAGATTAATACTTAACGTTTTTTCAGCGTTTAGTAACTTTAACACACAAGCAAACTGGAAAAGTAGGTATAGACTTAATTCATTTGGATGGAGGAATAGTATATTTGAACATGAATGGTAGTAAGGTGCAATTGTTTCAATGCTTGCTTGGAAGAGGGCTGTTAATGTCTCACCTTTGCAAATTTCTGGGAGGGGCTAAAACAACCCCTGGAGAAGAATATGCAACACTAGGAAGACCAGGTATGCTGCTTTGATTATGTAGCTTCGGTGCATATACAAAACTTCTTAGAAGGTAATTATTGTTTTTTGTTTGATAATACCAAGTTTAATTTAACTAATTTTTTACTATCAACCACAGTATTGACGTGTCGCAATAAAAAGTATAAAATAAGTTTTGTAAAAATGTTTCATACTTTGACTGAAAGTTTGAAAAATAAGTAAACGAACTGCGAGACCTCTCAAAAATTGCAAAAAGTATTTATTTTATCTAGTCTTTGAGGTCTTTGAGTCCAGGGTAACTAGACTTTAGGCTACAATATTCTTGGGTATTCTTCTTACTCAATTTATTGCCATGAGAATGAAACTCAATTGATTTATCGGCAAATTTCATTCTTTATTGCACCATTTATTATATTACATGTTTTACATTATTCCATTATATCATTCTCTATGTCTTAAAACTAAACCGCTACTTAATCTCACCGTTCGATTAATTTTGTACAATACTAACCGACACTTAATTAACTAAACCAACTTGCAAGTTTTTAATGGTCAACGAACACGAGACATCACAAACTTATCATATCATTAAAACTATTTTTTTTTTTTTTAATCCGTTTATTGATTATTATCTCAGTTATTTTCTCTAAGACTCTAATGGTGTAAATCTCCCATTTAAAAGTCATGTATATTAGGTAATTTCGCTTTATTCTTCTATTGAGTACTTAAGATACTACCGATTTGGCATTGACTGGATCCTGTACTATTTATAGACATTTTATGTTAAACTACATTTGTTAAACAACTATGTAAATTATTTTAAGTTATCTCAAACAAATGAGACCCACATCGAGATTTTATCGTACACAAAACGTGATTTGAGTTTAAAATTGTTTAACAGTACAACAAAAGTTTGCCGTTACTTGTATCTGACACTTTATATGTGTGATTTTATAAAGCTATAAAACATTCATGAAACTCTTGACACCTAAGCTTCAAAACATCAAACATCCCCTGACCACCCCAATCCCGTTTCACACTTGTGGGACAAGAAATCGCAAAGAGGCCCGGAAAGCAAAAAATATAAAACTCTCACGATGAGATACAAAGCCCCCCGAATGTATTTTGGAACCCTTTACCGAACAGGTTTCCCATTATGGGGACCCTCTCGTGGGCTGTCCCGCAGATAAGGAACGTCCCCTCAAGAAAGGCGGGACAGGTTCATGTCAATGGGCTTCCTCCATTGGAACATGCTTTTATGTTATGGGTCTCAGGTCCAGAGGGGAAGACTCTTTGTAGGCTGATGTGTCGTGACATGTAATTTGATGACCAGGAATATTCTCAAGTTAGAGTCAATCCAGATTCCGTATTCCACCCATAAAAGCAATGTTAAACGGTAAACGCAATAACTCCTTTATTTGTAATCAGAAAATTATGGTTTATAGCTCTAAATATAGCTCTTCATCAAGACTGATGTGGTTTGCGAGAGAAATTTTTAACAAGTACCCGTAGAGTTTCTTACTAACTTGAAATAACAAAGGAAGTTTTTTACTATTTTTAAAAAATTTTATAAATTATTTACAAGGAATCGATCTAGCAAAAGGAACGGTGCATTTAATAGAGATTCAAACGCTATTTATTCTGAACCAATCAGACAAACAATAAAGAACTTATCTTACAAATGCTGGGGACAAGTTTAGCATTGCTCTTATGGGAAATAAATCCAACATGGCGGCACTCTAACACCCTCTTAAATTTGATGTAAGGACTTGTAGAATCATATCACCAAAGACTCGTACTCATAAAAATATTAAACATCCAATGGTATGGATCAAGATTTACAATTCATAAAGCCTATTATAATCCTGTTGACTTTTTACCTTGAACGTTTGCGATATTATTGGATCATTTTACAAAGAATATTTGAAGACACAATAAAAAATCTGTGATTAGTCAATAATTTTTCTCGTGTCCTAAAATAGTTTGTGAGTGTTGTGGAAGAATATACTAAATGAAGAATAATGACGAAAACTAGAAGTTTTCCGTTTGTATGAAACGACAATTGGATACAAAATTCAAAATAATAGCAGAAGGTACATCTTAACTTTTTAACCGGATTTACAATGATAGAGAGGTCATACGTTAAATCATGTAAAATAATCGTAGTTAAGAAGTAAGCACTTTGTTCTAAAATACACTATTGAGAGGTTTCTCAACAACTGCTTAAGGATTCTGCCACACTGTTGCAACAAATTTTTGAAGACAAAAACATTAATGTACTGATTTATTTTCCAAAGGAATTACACCACTATGAATCAAATTACTGTTGAAATAACCGTTTCTTCTTTACATGAAGCTGTATGTATGCTTTAAGGTTGTACCATTAATCTCTGAGCTTGGATTTGCTTAAAAGGTTCCGGGCATTCTTGTATTGTAGTTTTTGTTTAAAAATGTAAATTATATACTTTTAATGGTTCATCTTTTTGGCAAGCATTTTGATGATTTCATAATATTCTTAATTAATAGTTATTAAGTATAGTTAGTATATGCTGTGGTCTAAAAATCAACGCCACAATTATTGTTTATAATTTCTTCTATTTCTTAATGGTTGACATCCCAGGTATTACCCAAATATTTTAACTATACATCGAATGGATTCTAAAAACAGTTTTGTCACCCATCTAATGTATTGTTTAAAAGTTTATTACATCTCTCTACAGAGCCATTTTATATATATATAATTTTTTTTTCAAAACACTATGTAAATTTTGATTCAATAAGAAAACATTGGAGATTTTTTTACAACTATTAATTCATCATTGAACTTGTGGAGCTTTTTGTAACTTGTTTTCAAAAATACTCTATTTAATCAATTGAGTTTTATCAACATACTAATGAACATTTTAATGTACACTTGAATCTTCTTTTATGAGTCAGTTATTTCATACAATAACCTCCAATGGGATGAAACAACATGTTAATACAATACTTTTTGTTTTAATAAATAAAAATGCGTAGCTGTATTTCATTAGAAACTAGCTGGTTAGGCTTCATTACGTTATTTTGATTACTTTTATCCCATCTAAAATCATTTAAAATTATACATAATGAGAAAAGAATGAGGAAGAAATTTACACCTGTATATTTAATTTTTAATAGTTACTTCCTATTAAAATTTAACAACATAAATGTAACCAATTATTCAAAATGCAACTACAAGGAAAAATGTGTTTATACTTTAAGTTAATAAAGAACAAAATGAACAAAATATATGTACTATATTAATGTACAACTCTTAGGTTTAGGTTTTTCCAGTAGCTCTTTATTAATTTTTCTTTGTCGGCATACTACAATAACAAATGACTAATCTCATAGTTAATGGTTTTCACATTCAAAATTGAAACAAGTGGATTTTTATACATGTAATAGCTTCCATCACTGTATTCCATCATGAGGAGAGTTCCACTGTGAGCTACTTTACAAATGGCTTTTCCTGGATTTTAATGGATCCAAGGCTTGCTTCATCGATTGACACTTCAGAAACCTGCAACATAAATTTTATATCAACATAAATGATTTTACGTCTAATTACGTTAAAGTAAAAAAAATCGGTTTTTATATTAATTGCATGTTTTCATTATTACGATTTCGGATTTATTGGTAGGCATAAAACACGGTTGTATGTAAAATCCATGATATTATAAATGTTGGTGAAAATTTAATTTGAAATATTTCCTTTTCCTAGTCATGCTTGAAATTCAAGTTACGTAGCCATACTGAGACGTATTCATTCTTGAAATAGTGTCAAAACAAATTTAAAGTATCTGCTTAAGCAACCTTGTAGTAAATTACTTGCAAGAAATATTGAATAATCTTTCGGTTAAAAAAACTTTAATTCTCAAAAACAATAATCTTACTACATCGTTGAATATTTACTGGAAAATGAAATAGAATGTTGGGTGATCGTTTTGCTTGCAATGTGGAGTGCTTAGTATGTGCACAACATATACTTATTTCTAAACAACAGCGAGACTTAAACGTCAATGATTGAAAAAATACTGAATAAATGAGATATGTATCGGAATCATGCAAATTCATGAAAAAATAAATTTTTAGACCAAAAATCAAACCAGGAAGGTGTTAGTTCCAGCATGTTGACGCTTAAGTAAAATGTGAAAATGTTTTATAGTTATTATTCGATAATTGTTTCCTGGATAGACACTCATACTTAGACTATGTCCACGCCACCGAATCAGTAGGCTATGTGATAGCTATTTGTAGTAAGACTGCCCCAAGGGAAATATAAAAGACACATTGACCATAAAAATGAAATAATGTCTAAGTAATTGAGACATTGGACATTTTGTATAAGCTATTTTAAGAAGAGATTTGCCATGCATTATCCAAAATAAACTTAATACGGAAATATTTCAAAAAATATTTTAGGCACACAAAATAAAAAGAAGACATATACTACGTTATGATAAAAGGGGTGGTGGGGCATACAACCAACAAGAACATGAAATAAATAAAATAAAAACTAAGTATTAAGTTTAAGACCTTTTACAAAAGAAAAACATAAATATTTCATTAAAATAAACACACTTACCATGATTTATTTTTCATTTGCGAGTGAAAAAAAACAGTGTGCTACACGTTGGAAGGCTTGGTTAAGTCAGATCTTCCGAGAAAACTGCTGTCCCTTATCAGGGCAAAATCACATCACATGAAGGCTTTCTAGTACCTGAAACAAAATTATGAACTGTTGGTAAGCTCAAATTATGAGTTGTTGGAAATAAGAAGACTTCCAACAACTTAAAACTGATAGAAACTTATAGTGTCAAAAACATATTTTAATTATTTGATCAAATCAAAGAGATAGAAATACCTGAAAAATTCCTGTTTGTTTCTTTTGATGTATCAAACATGTATACTAAAATTCCAACAACAGAAACACTTCCCATATTGAAAGAATTACTATAAAAAAAACAACGAAATAAACAAAAGTAAAAGAGATGACATTTTAAAACTTTCTAAAACCACACTATCTCAGAACTATTTAGTATTCAATTCTAAATACTACCAACAAAATGAAGGTTTGGCAATGAGTTCCCCACTATTGGGATTACTAGCAAACCTATATATGCACGAATTAGAAAAGAAACAAATAATTAACGATGTAAATCCACTTAAAAATTAAATCATTTATTGGTCCAGATATGTAGATGATGTTATTTGCCTTCTCAAAGGTGATCAAACAAACTGTAAAGAATTTCTAGAATATCTATATACTATATCAAATAGCATAAAGTTCACTATGGAACATGAAGATAACAGTAATGCTATAAATTTCCTTGACTTGACCACTTATAAGATCAATAAGAAAAAATCGTTTAAGATATTAAAAAAAAAAAAAAAAAAAAAAAAAAAAAAACGGAAACTGATCTTGTTATACATGCCAAATCCAACCACTCTTGGCAACAGAAAACAGCAAGTTTTAGAGCTATGACTCATAGACTCATAAATGTTCCTATGGAAAAAGAAAACTTTGAGAATGAAAAACAACGTATCAAAAATCAAAATCAAAATCAAAATTTCTTTATTTCCGAAATAAAACATTAATACATTACATATTTTACCTCCCAATGCACCTCATGGGCGCGTGCGGGAGTGTAGTTGGCTATTCTTATCTTTATTAATTCATTGTCTTTTATTCAGTTTTCTTCAAGTTTCTTCATCACTCAAAACCTTAACATAGGCATAGTACAATCAGTGCGGAAATTAAAAATAAATTAATAACAAGTAATAAATATTTAACTTATCAAAACCATTGCAATTAGAAATGGATACCAGACAAAGATGGTTGATAATATAATAAATAAAATGAAAAATAAAAATATTGCCAATACCAAAAGAGATTAAAAGAAACCAGAATATATATATACATGACCTACAAAACAGTGCTAAACAAATGAATAAGGAAAAAATTTGAAGACATACATTACTGGACAAAAAATAATTAATTTGAGTGCGGTTTTAGTAAGTTTTAAAACATCATCTTTTTTACTTTTGTTCATTTCATTGTTTTTTTTAGTTTTTTTTTAGTAATTCTTTCAATGATACAAAGATTATCAAACAAAATGGAACAACAAAACTATAACATGTATGACAAGAGTGGAATATATAAAATTAAATGTAACAACTGCCATAAATTTTATACTGGCCAAACAGGCAGAAGATTTAAGTGCAGGTTTCAAGAGCACATTCAAACAATAAAATTTAACAATGAAACCTCACAAAAGTTGTAATTTGCAGATCATATTGTTTACACTTATACATATATGTAAGAAAATATAAACGTATTAAATTTAGAAATACCCCCCGTCGCAGCAGACCTGCGTACTCAGCGAATTTCCAAATTAGTAATATTAATTTTAATCAGATAAACCTGTAAACAAAGTATCTTCACATGCCCATAAATAGGGAACTAAATGTCTATTCTCCTTATGATAAACAGGGAAAGAGTATGCAGGTATGCTGCCATGGGGAACACTAAAAAGAGGTTTTTAGCTTAAAAACTTAATCTCGACCATATGAAGCCATGTACTAAGTTTCATTAATATCTGTCCATTGCTAAAGGAGTTTGCCTATTCTCCATATGATTAACATGGGAAAGGAGTATGCAGGTTTGCTGCTATGATAAGCACAAAAACCAAGAGTTTTTTACAATAAATGGATTAATCTCAACCAAATGAAGCTGAATACCAAGTTTCAACCAAAAATATTGGTTAATAATTGAAATATTAGCACATCCTTATTCTCCATAAGATTAACATAGGAGCCCCAAAATACAATGTACTGTCTTTAGACTTTGTAATATCTCGGTAACCATTGGAGATAGAGCAAAGCTTCAAAATACTAAATTGTGTGTTTTTTTAAGCTGAATCCAATGGTCAAAATAAAAATTTAAAATTTGCAAAAATTACATATGAAAAATTCAAAAAACCTATTTTTGGGGTACAAAACCCCCAAAAACTACCCCTTCCGGTAGGTCGATATGTCTGGTTTACGAACTCATCCGAATAAACGTAGGATTACACATCTCTACCAAATTTGGTGTCGATCGGACCTTTTTTACGAGAGTTATCGTGTCTAGGGACACATACATACATATATATATACATATATATATACATATATATATATATAAAAATTTTAATGACTATTATTTTTGGTCTCTGGGCACCTAAAAACGAAAAAGTAACATGGTCCCGGGCTTAGGTCTTACCATGAGACCTACGGTAATAGCTTATTCCCTATGGGAAATTCGCTAAAAAGGCAAGAAAATGAATGTACAAGAAGAGTATCAAATATACTGCAATAAGAAAACAGAAGCCAATAATATATTAAATATCATACAAATTGGAAAAAACCCGATTTTTTTAAAAATTGAAAAAATAACGAAAAAAATACACATGAATACAAATTCCACTTAGAACAACATGAATTTATAAATGTCTATATGCATTATATTCTAGTCATATGTTTTATTAATTTTAGATTTTTATTTATTTATTTATATTTGTCTATTCGAAGAATAGACCTAGAGTGACTCATAGTGCTAATTCTTTGTCCGACGATTACGCTCGATAGAAGTAACAGATTGGCCTCAAATTTCAGTTGAAGATTCTTTATGCAACTGTTAAGAACCCTTTCGTTGTTGAAAGTATTTGGTTGGATATTAATAAAATAATCTTAAAATGTGTCTTTTTCATTTTTCCCATAAGAAATGCATTGGAGACATTTTTAGTGGTCGGTGCTGTGTTTACTTTTTAGCAACGTCTTTTCGAGTCTTAACAATCAAGACTGAGACCTTCTGATTGGTCTATTGACCGACTATATTCCAGGCCAGTCCAAATTATTGGATTCAGAACGGAGCGAATGAGCGGACAGCGGAGTGAAGTAGTCGCATCGCATAAACATAAACAAAGTTGAGGTTATGTGAAATGTCATATTGTCGGCTCCAATTAAGTTTAAATTTAGTAACGAAAATCAACTACATTGTATACACAACTAATTAATATCTTTTCTTTAAAAAGTGTTTTATGAAGTAAATTGAACAGTAAGTTCTAGATTGTTTTATTTCTTGACGTTGACAACTTTTGGTAAGCAAAGCCTTTTTAGGGCCAGGGGGTCACTTGTTTTATTTCTTTGTTCAGGTTGTGTATCAATGTGTATTCATTACATTTTGGATTTTAGTGGGTACCGTACACCTTGAAAAGCAGTATAAATCATGAATTACAGAAGAATCCCACAAAGGCTATGTTTGTATCATTCCTGTTACTTTCATAGTGTAGGCTAATTAATTCACTTTTTGAAGTAGGCCTAACTCAGAAGCGCTAATTGGCAAATTGTGAATCTGCCAATATGTTAACCAAACCAATTAACTGTAACAATTATATTCATATAGACCCTATTAAAATTAATTTAATGGAACATATTTTGCTTTTCAAATAAACCAAAAGAAGTCCCGGTTGGGTAAGTAACTTAATACGGAAGACAACTTGTTGTGGGTGTTATGTGAAGGACTTGAGGCTTAAGTTACTAGGCTAATGTTTGGTGTAAAAAGCAGAGCTTACTTGACATGTACAGTAGTCGAATATAACTTAATGAGGATCTCTGCCAGTTACCATAGGTTATTTCTAAGAGTTGAGAATGTTAACATATGTTTTTAGTGGATAATTAGAGACAGGCCTAGATAGATCGGTAAAAGTTTGATATCCTACTCTATAGTTTTTATCAATGGTTGAAATTTAAAAATTGCAAAAATATTGCTATTTTATCTATAATGCAATCACACGATACAGTTACGATTTTATTAGGTACCCTCCTGATTCAGTGTTGTTCTAAAAATGTCCTGCGACCATAAAACAAATATAGCCTACTGCACACAAGTAACCGAAAATAACCAAAACAACTACAAATTATGGCGAAGCTTCATTATCCGAGTCCACCGTTTTTATCGATGTGAAAATTTTTATAGGCCTATTGCGATTAAAATTAATATTGTAACAAAACAATAATATTGAATTAAGAAATGTATCATAATAATAATATAACCTAACAGTCTAACCATAAACCTCCGTCACTTTTATTGACAGCGTTGTTTATAACAACAAAATCAATGGTGATTGGAAACATTTCAAACGCATAGGCTTATTACCTCGATTACATTAGCCAAAAAAATACCTTTCTGATTCGTATTTGGCAGTATTTGTGTGACGCCTCTTAAGGTCTAACGAAGTCTCCTTCTTTTCACAATTAAGATACAGTAACCTAACAGTCTAACCATAAACCTCCGTCACTTTTATTGACAGCGTTGTTTATAACAACAAAATCAATGGTGATTGGAAACATTTCAAACGCATAGGCTTATTACTGTACCTCGATTACATTAGCCAAAAAAATACCTTTCTGATTCGTATTTGGCAGTATTTGTGTGACGCCTCTTTAGGTCTAACGAAGTCTCCTTCTTTTCACAATTAAGATACACCTACACAATAAACTTGGTTAGTTTATTTTTTGTTGTTCTTTGATAATGTTACAAGTTATATTAGTTTCAATATTTACTTGTTTTTTTTCAATTACTTGTTTTCAATAACTTAGGCCTAAATTTGTTTTATTGTCAAATGGTATGTTTAATTATATTATAACAAAACTATCAGGTGATAAAATCCTAAACGTATCGTGTAATTGTATCGTATAAAATAGCAATATTATCACAATATTGAAATTTCCACATCGATAATAGGCCTAATGGTGGAGTCGGATAACGAAATTTCGCCCAAATTTTAAGTACGGTAATATAGCCTAATTACATTAAAGGAAAACACAAAACAAACTACCTATAAGTTTTTATTTGTAGGTCTTAGTTATCAAGAGATGCAGACTTCATAATATAGCGTCGTCACACAAATATGCTACTAAATATGAATCAGCAAGGTATTTTTTACCAAATTGTATTAAGGGAATATGGCTTTTAAATGTTTCCAAAAACAATTGATTTTGTTGTTATAAATATTGCTTTCCATTAAAGTGAAGGAGGCTTACGGTTAGATTGTGAGGTTTGATTGTTCGTAGGCCTATATCTTACCTCAATATCGTTGTTGTGGGTACAGTTTCGTACAGCGCCTACACTACTATTGAATTAAAATATATATCGATAACTTATTTCAATTGAATAGGACTGAAAATTACTATGTAAAATACAAAATTTTACTTAGCATGACAAAATTTACTCTAACAAAAACTAACATTAACCTCAACTACAGTCTATTAACATGAGGAACCATCCTAAGCCCAGGAGAGTCCACATTTAAGTAAGATACATAGGTAGGCCTAATTGTTCTTATGTTCTATGTTTTTTATTATGTCATTATGATTAGTTGTGTTTTGGTTTTGTTGATATTGATTATGTTAGGTTAAATGGTTTGTTTTTGATTAAAGCCTAAATGTGGGAATAAAAATCTAAACAAAATAGGGGTACGGTAATTACTGATTGATATCGTATAAAGTTATTATTTAGGCTAGGTATTGATTGATTTGGTAAGTTTGTTGATATGATAGATATATCCATCAGATCTATAGATATTTCCATTCAATAGTAGTGTGGCTTAATGAAACTTGTTGATTCTATTAATTTCATCGCACAATTTTAATTGCAAAATCAAAATTTCATCCATTGATAAAAAGATGATAAAAACAGCCCGATCAGGACCAAATTTGGTAGAGATGTGTAATCCTACCATTATTAAGATGAGTTCATCGCAGTTATTGACCTACCGGAAAGGGTAGTTTTTTTACCTCAAAAAAAGGTTTTTTTTCGTTTTTAATATGTAATTTTGCAAAATTTTAAAGTTTTATTTCTACCACAGAAATTAGCTTGAAAAAAACACACGATATAGTACATTAAAACTTTTCTATATATCCATTCGTTACCAAGATATTAAAAAGTCTAGGTATTAGAAAAAATCTTGGTTTTTAGCGAATTTTCCTGTAGGGAATACGCTATTACGGTAGTAGTCACGGTAAGACCTACGCCTGGGACCATGTTACTTTTTTGTTTTGAGGTTCCCAGAAGCCATAAACTCCGTTCGTTTAAATTCATATATTTGTTTATACAGGGTGTTTTTTTAACTGTGCCACTATTGGGATTTTGTAAAATATACATCTTCCAGTAAACTTTAAAAGGGGAACACTCCCTTGTTTTTAAAGAAGTTTAAAATTAAGTAAATAAATATTTTGTAAATGGCTGCCATTTTTCAATATGGCAGTCAAATAAAAATTTTTAAATATGAACTCCCAATTATAATGTCATTTTTGGATTTACCACGCAATTTTGAAGATTTTTTTCATTCATTGACTCCGCTCATTCATTCCGCTTCATTCTGCTTCACTCCGCTATTTCCTTATGGTG
The DNA here is from genome assembly GCA_030545055.2 of Neoaliturus tenellus. Classification (NCBI taxonomy): domain Eukaryota; kingdom Metazoa; phylum Arthropoda; class Insecta; order Hemiptera; family Cicadellidae; genus Neoaliturus; species Neoaliturus tenellus. The sequence goes on along the minus strand of CM061531.1, from coordinate 106,489,273 downwards.
AACATTTTCAAGTTTCATGCAAATCCGATGTAAGATTATTGAAATATGGTGTTTCAAAGACAACAGTAATTTTTTGAATTTAACATTGTTCTTATGGGACTCAAAATCCAAGATGACACAGGTAGCGCAGACTCTTAAAAAAAGGGTTTTAAGGGTTTTCTAAATCGTAAAAAATAGGTTTTTGGCTTTTTTGGCCTTAATTTATCAAATTCCACAAATTTAACCCGAACCATTTAAAACAGCTAAAAAACAAACAATTTAGTATTTTGAATTTTTTATCTGGTTAAAAGCTCAAATGGTTATGCAGAAAATCCAAAAATAAGTTTCCCATATTATTCTTAGGGAAATAAACAAAACTCTCTATCTTTCTTAATTATTGGCATAGCTTGATAAAATTTGGTATGTAAATTCACTAGGAAAGGTACAACTTTTTACATGCTTCCAAAACCAACATACTCACCCCCATGGTATTTGTGGGTAAAATAAAAATATCAAAATCTGTAGGAAATTCTCTCAGTACGCAAGTCTGCTGCGACGGAAGTATTTGTTATTATCATGCCAGCAAACCTCCATACTCTTTTTCCATGTCAATCATATGGAGAATAGGCAAACTCCTTTATTTATAAACTTATACAGTAGAAGCCCTCTAGCCCGGCCTTGGATGGTTCGGCTGCCGGATAATCCGGCCGCGGTATTCCGGAAATGAAATATTCAGCCCCGGATGTTCCCACGGAAAAATATACAAGAGTAAACTTTTCCCATGATATGTCACTAAAGTATATCAGTTCAATTGGCATTTTCTGGACTATTTGGCTACAACTATCTTCTAAAACTTTTTGTTAGTGTTTTATCTGTGATTTTTATCTTTTTGTTGGGTGTTACACGGTCCGATCGTTAAGGTTAGGTAACTAGACAAATTCTGTCGCTTTTACGGTCCCATTGTTAGGGCCTTCGTTGACAGAAGACCAGTATTATTGTCTGTTAAGCGCAGGTTCATCGCTAGCGACCCCTTGTCCGTTTCTTATCGTCATTTCGGCGGTACAACTTCTGAGAAGGAGCAAATCATGATGGTTAAAAAGTTGATACATTACATTGTTTGGGCAAGTGTGCTACCCTTCATTGTTAAATACATCCTAATAGTTCATTGTTGGAATACACATATAACACAGGTCTCTATTTAACACGTTTAATAAACCGCCAGTTAATCTGGCCATTTTGAAATCCGGCCGGTGGTCCTGTCCCGAGGTGGCCGGATTTGAGGGTTTCTACTGTATTGATGAAACTTGTTATATGGCTTCATATGGTCAAAATTTTTTATTTTCAACAACTTCCCATGGCAGTAAACTTACATATACTCATTCGTATGGTGTTTATGGTTAAAATACAAAATATCAAATTCCTTTCCAAATTCACTGAGTTTAGCAGATCTGCTGCGATGAGGGTATTTACTTTTAGCAAATTTCCCAATAGGAACTGTAGCTCTTTTGAAGATCTTCAAAAAACATCTCACAGATTGTTCAGTTGGACCAACCACATAGTCACTGGACCTTAACTTAAAAAATAATAAAAACTAAATATTTTTTTATGCAATTAAATTTGGTTTTGAGGTTTAACGAGCGAACATTACTCAGAGTCATACGACCAAAACTGTAAGTTTGTATAAATATTTTCCAAAAATATTATTTAAATTTTTTATAAGATATGTTGTTTGACACCAAACGCTCAAAATCAGGAAAATGCATAATTAAAAATGCTTTAAATATCACAAAAATATATATCGAGAGTTAGAGGTGAGAAATACTGTATAGCAATTAGTCTGCAGTAACAGTGTTTGTAACCTGCAGTACTCTATTGTCGAATAAAGACAAGCAAGGTCGAGCACTTAAGTGTGCTGGGTGTGCTTAACGCCGCTCAACTTAGTTCACCATGGTTCGCTTCTCCAGTGTCGTGCTCGCCTGCTTGCTCCATCTGCGGTCGGTTTTTGCACAAATCAAAGGATGCGAGCAGACCCAAGCATTCAGCATGAATCCACCCAGTGACCCAGTACATACTGCCATGAGGTTCTTCTATTCTGGTCCAAAGTTGGAGTATGTTGGTTTGTATTAATTTCTTTGATGCTATTTTATAACTGCTTGTTATAAAGGGAATGGTGAAATGAAACCTAGAGTTTCTTGAGTAGGCCTATTATCATCCGGAGTCTGTGTTGTGAGGCCCGACACATGAGCACATCTAAGATATACGCAATCTGGCAGATGTGAGGGGTTGTATGAGGGGTAAGCGTAATCATGCTGTTACTGAAATTAAATTGAAAAAGGATTTGGTAATGCCTAACTTCACTGCTTCACTGTTTGCCTAAGTGTTTCGAGATCAGCTCATACAGTGACAGCGATAGTGTATTTCATGAGTTCGCCGAGCGAGTTAAACCCAACTTTTGCTCCAGCATTTGCCCAAACAATTTGGCGATAGTGTACTTAAGGCATCACAAAACAATCAATTTTAACAAGTAACCATTAACCCGCGTCCGCACTGGGCGAACATTCGTGGCGAACTTATTCGGCGAACACAAAAATCAATAAACATTCTTAACGAACAATTAACAGGCCATATGATTTACATTCTAAAAGGTTAGCAACGAACAAACAAATGTTTGGATGAACTTTGTTCGGCGAACATGTTCGGCCAGTGCGGACGCGGCTTTAAACTATTTGAAGAAACTTGAAAAAAAAAATTATTTTGAATTTTTAAAACTTGTCATAATAGGTTACAGAGAAACCCATAAATACATTTACCATGTTATTCTTATGGAAACTCAACTCAAAACTGTAACTCACTTTCTTAATTAAACTAGGTTAAACTAGGAAGGGTTAAACCACAGATAACCGATAGATATCTGTAGGTTATCTGGGGTAACCTATATTTGCTTACAACACTCATATGTTGGCAAATTTACCTACCTACCTGCACGCTGTTATGGGAAAAATAAAATAAATACCAAAACTTTATCAAATTCAGTATGTACCTCTAATGGGAAGGGGTTCCTTTACTATTTGTGGCCCATCATGGCTTCGGGATTTTATTTTATAGATAACAAAATATCTTTGAAGGGTAACAAAGTCTTCTTCTTAAGAATTCTATTGAAACATTGACGTTGTGTTAGCGAAGCCCTGAAGGGATTTTGCAAAACCTTAGCTAGCACCTATTATTAAAGAGCACTGCCCACTTTAAATTTCAACCCGCTAGGATCTATGGCAATTTTGAGGTTCCGTGGGGCGGAGCTGTTAACAAAATTTGCAAAACTGTTTCATAATGAGCACCAATGAGAAAAATGAATGTCCTTTACAAATGGTAACCCTGCAGTGCTGTAGGCCCTACAATTTTTGAGATCCATTGTTTCCTTGATTCACATTTAAAAATTGGCCACAAGGATAACATCATATTTTTTAAGCCTTTTGGGGTAGAATCATAAAGAACTTAACAAAATATATTTTAAAAATCTTTTCTTAGTGAACACCTATCAGCAAAGAGTGACTATTACAAAAGAACACTATTTGGCCCATGCCAAATTTCAACTGCGTAAACTCTATAGTAATTTTGACATAAATTTTGAAGGCCTGTGGGGCGGAGCGGTGGAGCCCTGAAGGAATTTTGCAAAAGTGTTTCTTAGTGAGGACCTATGAACAAAAGAGAGTGTCATTTCAAATTTCAACCCCATAGGCCTCAAAGTAATTTTGAAGTCCTTTGGGGTGGAGCCCTTAAAAAGCTTTTCAAAAGCGTTTCTTAGTGAGCACCTTTGGGCAAAGTGGATCTCACATTACAAATGTCAACCCCTTACATCATCAAGTTTTTCAGATTAATTGTTTCCTAGATTTATATTATATATATATATATATATATATATATATATATATATATATATATATATATATATATATATTATACATATATTATATATATATACATATATTATACATTATATATATATATATATACACTATATTAAAAATTGGCCTTATGAATAACGTTAGATCAAAATCAAAATTCTGTGCTGGGGAGCACTGATGGAATGTTGCAAAACCTTTTCTTAGTGAGCACCTTTGAGTAAAGAAGTTCATGCCAAATTTCATCCCTCTATACCCTTTGGTTATTGAGATTCTCGGACTCATGAGTGGGTGATATTTGACAAATATATAGTATATTTATGTACAACACGCCCATGGTAGCAAACCTATATCCTTCGTTCGCCTATGGTGTCTATTGGGAAAAAACTGAACTCTGATCGAAAATAACTGAGTTTGCTGGTCTGTTGCTACATTTGTAATATCGTCACCGCATCAACCGTATGTACAATAATTGTGCAAGTGGGCGTAAATATTCATAAATTATAATACTGTATAAAAGATAGGGTTTGGTGACTAAAGATGGGTTATGAATGACCTCAAACTAAAAGTGAAAATTTACATCTGTAGGATAAACAAAACAATTTTGGTGGGCTTAAGTGTGTGAATATTCTTGAATGTTCTCTGGGGTGATAGGCCTAATTATAAAAAAAAATTTGTTTGTGTACATGGGGCAAGCAAACTTATTTGTACTATCCTAAATAATTAAAATACTGTAAAAATGTTTAAGACTAATCGTAATAAATGCATATAAAACAATGTGTATGACACAAATCCATTAAATTAAAAGTAACTACGAACTAAGTACTGCCTAACTAAGTATATAATGCAGTTATCTGCTTGCAATATTGAGCGGAGCGACTATTTTTTAAATCAATAATATCAAATGTTTTATAGGTAATTCAAGTGAGCTCGTTCGCTACTCTCACTCGCTGTCAGGGTTTAGCTCGTTCGTTGCGCTCACTCTCCATTTGGGTCACTTCGTTCGCTACGCTCACTCGCCGTCAATTTAGTTCGTTCGCTGCGCTCACTCACCTTTTGGGTCGGCTCATTCGCTGCACACACTCTTCGCCAGATTTAGGTTGTTCGCTGCGCTTGCTCGCCACAAGTTTGCAATACTCTAATAATTTTTGATTAGGCAGGTTTGGTGCGATGTGGTATTATATGTTTACAAGATATTAAATGGTGCGTCGTCCAAAATATTGTGTGGAAGGTATAAACAAACCACTAAAATAAACAAAACAACAATTTCACAAAACTACTGAATTCACAAACAGCTGATAGTAACAGTCTGCAGTTAAATTTGATCCTTATAACAACTGTATAATCAACACACAGTAAACAAACCAAATATATATCTCCTATTAAAATAACATGGTAACTTTAAAGGGCCGTAGGGCAGAACCCTTATGTCCGATTTTGACCATTTCAGATTTATACCTTCCCATAGAACATAGGTTACTACGAGCAAAATTTTGTGAGGATCACTTCAGTCGTTCAGGAGGAGTACGTGTAAATAAAAAGCCAGAGTGTGGTATAGGAGCTTCGCTCGCTCCGTTCAATTATAAGAAAAGTGAGTTTTTTATTTAGATATATATATATTTTTTTATTACGAGTGATTTTAGTCGTTTTTGAAATTATTACAAAGTGGGATCAAACTTTTTGAATGTGACAATCCCTAATGCAAAATTTTTAATTTCTTCTTCGAATAGACGCTTACGGGAGGTACGAGCGTACTCCTAGTTTATTTATATTAAGTTATTCTGTTTACACACTTGAAAATGACATAAACGGGTTGTGTGAATTAAAATTATTTTAAAAGGGTACTATAGAATTTATATTAATTACATTATTAGTAGCCCTAAATGTGAACAAAAATAAAATTCTTAAGCTAGTATTATAGACTATTATTGAAATGTATCACTCCTGATACCTAGTTTTAAATTTCTACCCTAAAATAAATTGTGTAAAACACACTATTATCACCTATAAACAAACCTTGGGAATTATAAAATTTCTGTGCAGAGCATAATACTAGTCACGAAATTGAAGCGTTATCTTTCAATTAGTTATACAGAATGAACAACTTAACTGTGCTACCATTTTCAAATAAGAAACTATGAGTTTTATATTAAATGGGGAGCTTCATCTATTTTTCAAGCAATAAAATATATAAATTCCGTTTTTTGTTAATGACCGTCGTTTTCCAATATGGTCACCAACATAGGTCCTATGGAAACCCCATATTTAATATAGTTTTTAAAACCTACAGAGAACTTTACTCTTGACAAGTCTTTCCTAAACCTTCTGTTTAGGAGTTAGTACCTGGGGGCCGTGCATTTGTTCGGTAAACTTAACTATTCATTATAGTAATAATAGTTACAGACGGTGCACTAATATGCTAAGTGCATAAAGGCTTCTGTTTCTTGCTCAAGACGAGCTCGAACGCTCCGCTCACTCACCTTTCAGACAGTTTAAGTGTACGCCAACGCTTGAATTACAACTCAGTTGTATATTTGTTGAACGACATGTTGAATCTATAACACTTGTATTCTAATTATTTGGTTAACAGCTGATTTCATAATATTTACTCTTTTATTTTGAATTCAATTGAAATCTTACAAATTGATTAGTTGTTTTAGGCTTTTACATAACTTTTATTTATCTAAACATTCATAACCAGCGGTATGACGTACGATGCAAAAAATGATTAATTATTTTTATTATGGTACCATTGACTAATTTAGTAACTGGGTGCAATACAAATCCATATGTTTATACTGGAACACATGGTCAGCACTTTGACAGTTAAGTCAGCTGTTTTCATTATTTCTTGGTTTTTATTTGTAACTCCATAAAACCAATTGTAAAATTTTAGGATTTTGATTCAAGATTGCTCGGTAGCGAAATAATATTTTTCCTAGCATAGAGTCCTGTATATTTTATATTTTATTAATATCACAGGATTTGCAAAGTTAAATATTTGCAAAGTTTAAAGAAAATGGTTAGAGCAGCTTTTGAGATCCAAATATACATAGTACAAAAAATTCTTACTCGTGTAACAGTATAGGCTAACAAGCTGAAATTTTGCAAATGTAGATTGTTCAACTTAAGATAGGGTAAAAGGCTCCTATCAGAACGTCGAGCAGTGCTTCGCACGTTCCCATTTTGTGCCTTTATTAAAATACACACACTTACCATGATTTATTTTTCATTTGCGACTGACAAAAACCGTGTGCTACACGTTGGAAGGCTTGGTCGAGAACATCAAGTCCACATGGCAGTGTAATAAAAGTGAAAGAGTTTTAAATAAAGGAAAAAGTAGGGGTATTTGATTTGTTTTTTTACATTTTGAATCAAATTAAGCTATAATGGTTCATAGTTGATCAACTTTAGACCACAATAAGGGCACTAAGTTGGAACGAGACAAGCACCGCACGACGAATTTTCGACCTGCGAAACCCCCGATACTGACAGCCTCTAGCGGTAGCCGCTGAAACTACTGCCCGCGAAAGTTATGGATGTAGTTAATGAATGAAAACTTCTTTCCACGGCAAAACCCCTTTCCTCCTTATCTCATAATCTTATGTCTCCTTACCATCATCTTATGCCTCACACATGCTGCCGTTATTGGTACGGCGTCATTTCTTTGGCCACAGTGTTTTACACAGAATACTGAATATTGGGCGGCGTCTTCTCAATGATTGTGTAATGTTGCGAACCGTATTCAAGTTATTTCAGCACACACCACTTGACTGCGCAGGAAAAATAACGCTTAATTCCCTTAACCCGTTCTTAACTATTCCACATAGGGTATCTGAAAAAACTAAATAAGATAGCAAAACCTTTCAAAAGGAAACTTCAAAAAGGAAAAATATTAATTTATTTTTGGAAAATGCAACTTTAAAATTTCTTATCGAACACCCTATTACATTACATTTAAAATGAAATTAGAAAAATGTACTTCTTTCTTAGAAATCTTAGATAATTCTAACAGATAAAAAATATAGTGACATTACACTAAATATTTAGTTCCAAAGTTAATGAACTTGAATATATTTACAACAGGTTATGGCAATGGATTACTATGCTAGCAGTCAATACTTGTAATTAAAACAAGCATTTCCCCTTGTGAATGTAGCTCTTGTTGCCTTCAATATCAATTTATGAGTGGATTATAATATTTCCATTATTTAGGTTGCCATATCTTCCAATGTAGCATATCTATTTTCATACTGTTTACCTGAAAAGGATGAAATCCAGCGAATTTAGGAAGGGTGACCTTGACCACGGTGGTCATAAATTGAGTTATAATAACCAATCCATTGATATGGAAAGTGGTCTTCTAATAAAGTTCTTACTACATCACTGTTGTGAGCTAGTGCCCTGTTTTGCTGAAAAATAAACTACTCTTGGGTCAGGAAGGTTATCTTCTAGACAGGAATAATTACGTTTTCCAAGAATTGGTAATATCCTAAACCTGTTAGGGAACCTTCATGGAAGTGCGCTGCCAATGAAGTTCACTGCCAATGTCTTACTGTCCAGTATCGCACAGTAGAAAATCGGAATTGATCAAGACCTTATCTTATAATAAGATGATTTATTGTAGACTAATACTTGGCCTTATGCCTGTTCAACATTCCCTTGTTTTAAAAATTTGTTTCATAGCTCCAAATAATTTTGGATAAGCTTTCCAACAGAACTTCAATCTTTCCTAATCACCAGGGAGAACTGTAGTCTTATTTTGATGAAGATGTTATATTTTAAGAACTATTCACGGACGATCTTGATACTTCGCACATCAATGTACACACCACTTCATACTGGATTTAGTATTTACTTCATAGCAAGCAAGTATTTGTGTTTCAATTCATCCAAGCAATCTTTGGACGCTGTTCCTTTCTCATGAATGAATTATAAATCCTTACATTATATATAATTCTTTTAAAAGTTTTTTACTAGGAAATATTTTCTTATCAAGCACCTGTCTATATAGGTGGTGCTGCTTGGGGACAGTTTTTTTACCTGCACTTCCAGATAGACTTACTCGAAATAGACTTCCAGCATATCGACTTTCTCTGCATTTTTTAAGTCCATTTAAAGAAATCACGAAAACATAGTACCGCAAAAGCTATACATATCTCCTAAAAAGAGTTGTACGATGTCAACTCAATCATAAAAAATAATAACACTAAACAGACTGATTAAAATAAATCCGGGGGATTACAAATTATTTATAGAGTCAATTACGTTTTTAGTTCCTCTTTGTACTTAAAGACAGTGCAGTTTTTAATGCGGTTGCAGATCATAAGTATTAAAACTTCTAATAGACAATTTTGGATTAATAGTAACGTCAAAAAAAAAAAAAAAAAAAAAAAAAAAAAAAAACACATAAATAATGTAGGGCCAAAAACCTCTCCAGCTAACGAACTATTTTTAAGTGAAGTGTTTCTCCCAGCATTTCACTTATGACTCCAACAATTTCCTTCTTGACTTAGGAATCAACCTCATTCATCATACATTTGGTTTTATATTTAAATTTTCATCGGGAGTCATGATGTCCGGTCAATTTTAAGTTCTATAACATCACCTTAAACAAAAGCATACTCTACTATACATACATAATACAAACACATAAATTAAATATACACTCAACAAATACATAAACACAATTTTTACGTGGCCAATAGGGTTGACTCGCATTTTTCAGTTAAGGCCAACAAATTTTAGTTTGTACTTGATTAAGATCGTTGGTAATTAGTGTGATACTAGGGGTACCTGTGCAGCGCAATGCGCTGCATATTTCAGAGTGCTTGGTTTACACCAACAACCGTCAATTTTTCTAGTTCAGACCTGTTTAAAAATCATGCACAAATTTAGACTTTTGCTTTAATTTTTGTAGACTATACTTTTTGTTGTTGTTTTGATACCAATATGGCAACCAAAAAGAGCTAATTTTAATACAGTATTCAAATGTGGTATTTTTGTACATGAGAGGGAATTTTTTCTGGGGTTGAGACTGTTACTAAATTTATTTTTGTGTCAAAATATGCATAAATACAAATTTCAAGCTAAATCCATCCGCTACATGTGCAATGCCATATCACAGTATACACTCCTCCTATAATATTGTAGAATTGTGTTCATTTCAGACAATTTTTTTATTCATCTTTTAACATGTGTTGTCTGCTTTACTATCTGCAGCTGTTTTATTTAGAAATTCGATGAAAATTATTCCCCATATTAATTTTATCGACAAAAACCAACTTTAAGTGTTTCCCGTACCCTCCAGAATAAAATATAAAAAAATCTTAAACCTTTTTGAAAACTACGAACTGAGGCGAATTTATTGACACCTTAAACGTTAGAAATCAGGGAGGATTTGAGTTAACCTTGCTCTAAGGTAATTTATCTTGAGTTGCTTTGAATAAAAATTAAATTAGAGTGTAAATTAGATTACACTATATTGGTATTTCATCAATCGATCTTCATCACTAATTCTCCAACTTCCCTATGTGATAGTGTTGAGAGTGAGTTGTTATTTTATGTATAAATTAGCTAGGATTACGTGATGGATCTTATGCCGATTTGTCCTAGAACTTCTACCTAAAACTCCTATAAAATTTAAAATAAATTCACAGATGTTGGATCTAGATAGTTCATCACACAAAAAACGTAAATTACAACAAAAGGAAAATCAATTTTTAATTACAACTCTCTGGTCCTGTATGAGCTATGTAGCACTAACTGCAACTGTTTTTGTAGTTTAGTACTGTATAAGTTAGTAGTCGACATAGTGAATAAGTCCACACTATTACTATTTATAACAGCTAAAACCTCTAACTTAACTTTCTATGGCATTACAGAATTTAAATAAAGAAATCACAAAAATTAAGAAAATTTACATCTATGATGGTGTGGTCCATTTTTGTTTTATGTGGCATTTATATTTTATTTAAAATTTCTCTTTATACAAACAGTTGTTGCAATAAGCTTGTTATCTATACTGGAAGTAAAATACTTTTAAATGTTGTCTCAGGTGTTTCAATGTGTTCTGCATTCATTCTGCATTAAATTTGTAATAGTATCACAGTAAACATGTTATTATTAAATTTAGACCAACAACCAACTATCCCTTTTCCTAGTTAACAGCATTTTGAAAACCAATGTACAAAGATTTAGCGTTTTAATTTTTGTTAACTTTCGTTGTTGTTTCAATACTAATCTGATAGCCCATAAGAACCATGTAAAAATTTCACTTTCCAAACTTGTTTTTGTACAGGAATATGAATTTTTCTGGGGTTTACTAAACTTATTTTTGTGTCCAAATACACATAATTACAAAGTTCAAGCAAAATATACCTGCTACATTTTAAGGGAAAAGGTAAAACACACAATTTTTTCCATACAACAGACACTTCTTGTATTAAAGTATGTAATTGTGTTGATATTTCAGTACCAGTAGTTCAACTTCTTCTATTCAGCTAGCTTTTAACATGTGTTTGTTTGTCTTATTATCAACAGCTGTTTTATTTAGCAATTCAATATAAATTGTTCCCCATGTTAATCTTATGGACAAAAAATGAACTTTGAAGGCTTCCCGTGGGCTTCAGAATTAAAATATCAAAAATCTAAAACCTTATTGCAAAACTACGAACTGAGACCATTCTTTTGACACCTCAAACTTTAAAATTGGTCCGGAAATAAGGGAGGAGTAGTGTTAACAAAAAAAGGGCATCACGTATTATATATATAGATTTGTGTCAAATTGTTAAGCATTTAAATAGTTCTAATTGTTTTCAACTGCTTGTCTACATCTGTCTTGTTCTATTAACCAAGGCCTGGAAAGCACCTGACGGTTTTTATAGCGTAAGTTCCCATTCCAGTTTTACTCTTTTTATGCTTATGGGAATACCTAAACTTAGTTTCAAGGATTTCTAAAATGAACAAGAATGGGCCAAATACGCAATAGAGGACCACCCACGAGTTCCGTATGAGCAATCACTGTGCTTTGAATCATACATTTGGTTTCATGGAAGTTTTAGGGCCTTGTCACCCAGTGTAGATACTCTGATTACCTTACTCCCCTTTATTCTAATCCTATGTATACTTTGATTTAAGCCTCAAGCTGTGAGAAACATTTTCTCCAATCGTTCCTTATCATCAAGCTCCACGTAACACAAACAGTTAAACAGTAGATGGCCTCTAAAGTGTGCCGGTTAGAAGTGGATACATACTGGTTGCGGATGAGACAACCGAAGTGGTACCTAACTGTCCCCGCCACAGACAAGGGTTAGGTTGTTAAAAACGGGTTGAGAAAAAATGCTTACAGTAAGGTCTGGAGAACGAGGTGGCAATTTAAGAAGAGACAAAACATCTTCAGATAATATGTTGAACAAATCTCAGTCAGCAGCTACACAATTCCCCAGTCGAGTGATCCTCGCCAGAGGGGTGTTGTAATGGAAGTTGGTTGAGTGATGTCTGCAACAAAACCGTCCACGAGATCTGGTGATGGATGGGACCTTGAAATTGACTTCAGCCACACTTAACTTGACCGTTGACTAGTTTTCAGAGGAACAAGACGTCTGTAACATCGCGCCTCACTGCAAGGGATGGAAGATTCAGGTCCCTTAGTAAGTTATTCATGGGAACTCACGAGTAGGCGTATCAGGGTGTCTACTGCCAAAGAGATATAAAAATCAGTGACTTTTTGGTGACTTTTGGGGGTGAAAATTGTAAAAAATAAGTGACTTTTCCGTCTCTAAGATAGATAATGTTGGGGGAAAATTGTAAAAAGTCGCAAAACTTTTGCTCGTAATCGCATTATTTTCGCAATTTATACTAAAAATTTGTGACTTTTCTTCCATTTAAAAAAAAAATCAGTGACTTTTTGGTGACTTCGGTGACCATTAACTAAAATCAGTGACTTTCGGTGACTTTTGGTGACTTCGGTGACCAGTAGACACCCTGCGTATCCTTTTCGGATTCCAACTAGGTGTTAAATAAACTAGGTGTTAAATAAATAAACTAGGTAGCTGCTGGGTTTTAAGTTTTAGTATCTTTACCAGCTCAATGTGCTCACCAAATCCTGTCACTTTAAAAGTTAACTCCTGAGTTCTGTTACCTTTATACTTGTATATAAAGTTACTGCTTATAAAGTAATCAGCGTAAAGAAGGTCACCAATAGCAGGTGAATGTTCTTTCCATATGTCCTAGAACAGCCCAATCAAATGCTCAATTACGTAATTTGTAATACGTAGTAATTCCATTCTTTACATTATAAACTTTCCCGGATGGAATCCAAGCTGGACCAGATGGAAGATGTTGTTGTCGTTTAGGTATTATACATTCTTGCTTCCAACATTTTTTCAAAGCACTTTCAAGATAAAAAGAATGTAGGTAATATACGGAGTTTCTATCAAGTCTTGCCATGATAAAGAAACCGAATAGTATGAAAACTGTCGGTGGTAAGATCAAGTTTTATTTTCAGTTTTAACAAGTGACTTCTTAAGTTTTTAACAGCTTTGCACAAACTCAATACACTTATATGTGTGCGCCTTTGGTTCTCAGTAGATGTTCTAGGTCACTTTTTAATTATTTTTTTTTTATTCACCTCAGTTTTTTTTATTTTAGTAAACCTTTTCTCAGTTATGGACGTTGCTGCATTTATTATTCTCTTTTATAGAGTTTCTAAATTAGGATCGAGTAAACCAAAATTAATAAGAGTAAACAAAATCTTTGCCAAATTCCTACATAAAGATATCTAGAGAGGTCAAGTGTGGTAAACGAGGTGGCAATTTCGTATGACCAACACGATTTGTTTTATTTTCAGTGAATTATAAAAATAAACAGCATAGTTGCCAATTAGCTAAGTCTAGTTGTTAAAAAAATTAATGAGAAAAAGTTAGATAAAATTCCCTTGAAAACAGGAAATATAAGATGCGTGAGGCTGTAATATACCGGGTGTCCATAAAATATTCATCCTGTTTTAAAATTCTTTATTGAACTTACAGATACATGAACACTACTACAAATTGCATGAATTGAAAGATAAATCTGTCAAGTTTTGTTTTATAACACTAAAGTTGCTCAATATGCTGAACGTTTACAGCGAAACACGTTTCTAGTCTATGTTGCAACTCTGCCCAAACGTTGGTAAGCATATCCCAGCTTACTGTTGTCACTGCAATGCGAATCCTTTCTCTGAGTTCTGGCAGGGTTTGAGGTAATGGCGGGATGTATACCCGTCCTTCACATAGCCCCAGAGAAAGAAATCGCATACAGTAAGGTCCGGGAAACGGGGTGGCCACCTTAGAAGAGATAAGTCATTCCCAGCACAACGACATATCAAACCATCAGGGAGTCTTTCATTCAAGAAACTTGGGAAATCTTTGTGCCAATGAGCTGGAGCCCGCAAAATGCCCTGATTAGTTGGAGCATGTCTTCCAAAATGTGTGAAGAACTCATTGCTTATTGACAGTTATTAAAGAAAAAAACATCCATGATATCCTTAAGACATAGAAGGGTTTTTCTTCAATTGTAGGCATTTCATGAAAAACAATTATGTTGTTTCAATTGTACATATGAAAGTAATCAAAAAAGCTTAACAATCAACAATAAACATATGCTCATAAAACTTAGAAAAATTCTCTTTAATCACATGTGAGTCACAGTGTTGTGGAACAAAAATTAAGTGAGATATATGTTTTTAAAATAGGATGAATATTTTATGGACACCCGGTATACTTTCCGTATAGCAAAGAGATTAAATCTGGGCAAGACTTTGTGGACACCTGGTATGTGGATTCTTCCATTCCATCTTTTTCTTTCGGAAGTACGTAAAGACGAGCAATGTTACATTTGCCAAAAAATTTGTTGTTCCAGAAGATTTAAAGCCAGAAGGGAAGACGAATGATTTATTATGCTTTGTTATTTCGAAAGACTTCCCTCAAGTTTGATCTCATTCCCACAAACCTCTTGACTTTTAACTTCTTTAGTGTAAATAAAAAACTCTGATTGGACGAAAAGATCCTCTTCAAAAGTAACCCTCATTCAGGAATTTTCAGGATGACTACTTCATACCCTTCAGTGTCGTCACTAGAATCAACCGTAATAGGACTTCCGAGCAATCTCGTAAGTTATTTTAACGTAAGTCTTGTTGGATTTGGTTGAGTGTTAGAATCGGCAAGGTTTTGGATTTGTACTAAAAGATATGAGTAAACCCCCTTTTAGAAATGTCGTTTTTAAAAAGTCTAATAGCATGGCGTTTGCAAAATCATATTTTAAGATTTATCAGTATGTCTGGTATCAGACATTAACAAAATTATCTGCGTTGTCTTCTTGCCGGTGAATTAATTTCTTTTCCTTTATAGGTTTTTAATTCACTATATAACACCTCAGTATTATGTCTCTTGTTATCCATATTTTGTTGCCTGTAAAGAGTTAGCAAGAGATTTCCTCCCCTCATTTTCTCTTAAGCCATAATTGAGTGGGCTGGCGAATTTTACTTTGAGTGCTCTTTTTCTTGAAGAAGATCTGTATTCCATTTTCCAGTTATTTCTCTTTATTTGGGTTCTTGAGCTCTAATAATTTCTTGAAAATCTATGGAAAGAGCGTATAGGCCGATAGCAGCTGTGTCTTATTTAACCTTTCTGAAAGCCAAACACATTTAAAGAAATTTAAACGCATTGCCTTGGCCATCCCACATGGTCCTATACAAACTCTGGAATTGCATTTAATCGGCTCTTATTTTTTCAACACCACTCGATCTTCTCATTTAGTCCTAGATGATCCGGTTCTGTCTTACTGATGACATCTGTAGTCAATGTTGAGGATAGCATTCGCAACACCAAGCTCCCTTCTTTTTGTGGTAATGGATTCAATTTGATGTTAGAGGACACTAAGTACACGTTAAGTTAGTTCCGGAATCAAAAGAAGCAGTTAGGTTATGTTAGAAAGCACTAGTGCGAAAAAAATTATACCTAAGCTAGATAATTACACGGGCACAAGTTCTCTTATCGTTAATTTTCTTCAAATTGCTTGGTAGTTAAGAATTTCATGGTTAAAGTAGTCACCATTCTTTATTTATAAACACCATGTCTGTTTAAATTTGTGTGTAACTTCGGATATAAATGTGAAATATATTCCGATCTCCAATAGATGCTTACATTATCAAGTTTAGAAAAAGATCTTGCATTTCAACAGTTTTATAGCCCAATAGCATGGTAGTTAAATATAGCATTATTATTTTAAGAACTTAATTGTAAGTATTGTTCTTTATGAATGAGTTGCACGTTTCAAACAAACACTTTATCAATAATATCAAAAAAGTACTATTCTTTTAATTAAAGAGCAAAAAGTGTGTGATAGGTTACATTTTATGTTATGGGCCAAAGATTAAAAAACCTCTTTTAATTTATAAGAAGCTTCACCATAAGTGAAGCTTCTTAGTATTTACTAAGATTATTTTATTGAAGAACAAAGTTATTGAACATAAAAACACTTATGACCTGTGTTTTGAAAAATACTATAGTCACTATTGGTTCTGATCTTTCGTACGGAGTTATTTAGATAATTTTAGTAAATATTTGTGAAATTTTTTAAAGAAAGAAGAAGGAAAAATGCAATAACGCACACGGGTCGTCAGCCTGTAGTGTAGGACTCCCCTACAAAACGGGTTTACCCACTAAAAAACCTCCTTTTACTCTTTAGGATTCTAACCTGAAATCTGAAGATCTGATCCCCCCCAGCTTAACTTGTACACCATGACTCCGAGGTACTGGACCACTTTCTCCCACTCGCAGAGGGGACGACGGTTTAAATTCCTTTTGTTTGTGAGGATCACGATGTCCATCTTGCTCAGGGCAAACGAAAGACTGTGATTGGACATCCAGGCGGTAACCACGCGAATGACCCGGTTCAACTTTAGCTGGGCCAGCTCAAAGTTGCGTGTTGTGATGAGAGCCGCAACGTCATCGGCATACTCAACTAAGATGGTTTCATCTGGCATTTGGATCTCAAGCGGCTGTTAAAAGCCACATTCCAGAGATCCGGACGCAGTATATAACAATGCATCACCGGAGGTGCCTTCATCATCCGCGCTCCATCTCGGGTATCGTACATCAGCCGATGCGAAAGGTGTTGCAAAGCACATCCAACATATCGACCCATCTCGCAAAGTTGAAAGCATTCTTTACATCAAGCATAACGTTGCACGATTACCCTCAGTTCGAGCCTGCAACTCACCCATCCGACTCTCAGGTGATGGAGGCTAAGCTTATTAGCATGCTTCTCGCCCATTTTGGAGACTGCCATACGCATGCCTAATCGAACATGTCGGTTCAAGGACTTGAAGCAGCAAAACCGTCATTACCGTTCGATTTTCCCAGTTAGAGGAGGTCATCCCTGCTCTGGGTCCGTCGGATGGACTTAATTGTTGTCTCCGTCTGCTCCGGCTTGGCCTGGGTTCTAACCTGTCCTAGGACATCGGCGAAAGATCGCCCCACTCTGGGCTTGATCTAAATCGCCTCAATCCTAGGCTTTTAGGGCCTGGGTTGCTCTAGCTTTCTGGACGGTTTTCCAGGGGCCTAACCGTGTTAAAGACTTCGGTTTTATTTCCTTTTACAGGCGTCTAAAGCAGCAGTTGAAATGTCTTCAGTCTGCGTAGAAACAGAAAAGACGACTGGTTTCGGCGCTTGGCCAGATTCCCCAAGTTCAGGGCTTCCCGACGAAGAACCTCTCTGTCGCATCGCTTGCTTTTTGGCTTGAGTCTAAGACTCAGCCAGATGAGATTGAGGCGAAGCAGACATGACTCCGTTCATGACGTCGCGCTCCTGCTTCACTGCCTTCAGCCTGATCGTCGGGCTTTCCTCGATTTTACCAAGGAAATCCTCGAGTATCAGAATTCCGTCCTTTATTGACTTATTGACGTTCTTCTAAATAAGGAGAGCTTTAGCCATCTCTTTCAAAAGACCGTTTATTTTCTTCAGCGACAAGTCTTCCTCCTCGTTGGCACCGTCCTCCTGCTTCCGAAGCATTTTCAGCCGGAATGCAGCACGAAGAGCAGGAATTCTCTTCATTTGAGGAATTCCTTCTTTCTTGTCTTGGGGTGTTTCCGGCTTGGTTACCTCCATCGCCAAATCGGCCTCCTCTTTCTTCTTACGACGATCCGGCGTCACTAACAGCTTTAAACGGGACCGTTGGATGGGGGGGGGGGGTTTGTAAGTCCCAGTAAGATGGTAAGTTGGCGTCCCAGTCTTCAATGTCGGAGACCTCTGCACAATTGAACTGCGCCTAAAAGCGGTTTGTTCATTCTCCTTTCCAACATTCGTGTTTTGCTGTTCACAATCCATGCTTTTTTTGTCACCGTGCAGCAAGCGGCGGACCGTTCATTGGTCGAGAGTGGGTATATCCTCGGAGGCCCCCCCTCCCGTAGAAGAAAAGACGCCCCTGCCCCAGTTCCCCGGGGCCCGAATCTCCCTTTTGCCCAGCACCGATACACACTATGTGCCGTACGTGCTGGGGGTCGCCCGTGGCAATGCAGAGTCCGATCTCTGCATCCATGCCGCACTTCCTGACCAAGAACCGAAGTGGCTGGCTTCTGACGATGCACTAGAGGAGACCATCGGCATTGCGAGGCATACATCAGTCCCTGCAACACGACAGGGACACTCCAAGGACCCCCCAGCATGCGCCGGTCGAAAGGAGGTGGAAGGACACCCATGATGCGAGGTCGAAAATAAGAAGGTGAGAAAGTTTAGCTCAGAAAAGAATAAAGACGGTGAGCGAAGACCTGATAGATGGGAAGAAAGGCCTTAGCTCTGGAAGAACTGTGAGGAGGGTCTCACAGCTTGGCTCAGGTACCCCGAGGTCGCAAAAAAAACCCCGTGCAGTAGGAAGCCCACTGCCACTGAGGGTAATATATGTGGTACTGCACTACAAATTCTTCTTAATAATTACCCATTTTAAGTCGATTTAATTAATTTGTTATTGAGCTAATTTTTATTTAAAATATTTTTCATTTTATAAATAGACGTTGAGTGTTTCTCTTCCTTTGTTTCTTCAAAACGTCTGATGGTCATTAATTGCATCGTAAAACATTCGCTATATTAGTAACACTTCTATATTTATATGGGTTAGTCACATAATGATTGGATACCCCTCATGAACTTTTTATCCGGTAACACCAGACAAGTTCACCTAGCATGTCTTCTATAAGAAATAAAACTAGTGTTTATGGTCAGTATCCCAATTTTATTCGAGACCCAGAAATGGGGAATTTTGAAGGCAAATCAAAAATTTTAATGCAAAGCACCCATTATTTGTCCTTTAGAATTTTTATCTCGGCCTAATGGTTATGGAACTCATAATGGGCAATGGAAGTTAATTTTTATTTGATAAGAATAACATTGACAACTTTCATTGTATGTATTACCAGAACCAAATAAAATTTGTATATACTGAAGTTCACGACTAACACATGTCTATTAGTTTATTGGTTTGTAAATAAATACAAATGAATGTCATATATGTCATATATGTTAAAATATATGTGAATGCAAATTAGTTAATATAATTCATCATAATTAGTAGCCATAATGTGATAAAATTAGAAGAATCGATATCTTAAAATATTTAACAAAAAAGTCTTGCACCTTTTAGATTTTTCTTCTAAGATTTTTCTTCTGAATCCTTGTGAACCGTCCCCTTTGGAGAACCAACGACAATAAGTACTTTAGGGAGTAGACTTTGTAATGCAAAATCAATTTTCAAAGTTTTAGTTTATTGCTTAAATACTTTTAAAGATATTATATCGTTTCCAGACTTTTTCCACCCTGTATATCAACTTATTTAAAATGTTTTACTCACTCGGTGGGCCGTCCCCCAGAAGGGCAATCCTGTAGGTTGTTTAATAGATAAGAAAGTTAATACCATTAATAATGGTATTTTTATCTGTCATGGTTGAAAAATTATTAAATGGGCTCCGGACTTAATTATCAATATTACGAAATTCATCCACACACAACAGTTCCTCGATATGCCCCCAGAAGAAAAAGTCCAATGGAGTCTTATCAGAGCTCCTTGGGGTCATGAAATAGTTAATTTCCTTCCAATATATGTTTTGCCTAGTCAAATTTAATGTTAAGTGCCTCATGCACACGCAAACTGGAGTGTGGCTGTGCCCCAACTTGTTGGAAGTGAACTCTTCACTTAAATGTGTAAATAAAGATAGTTTATGACTAAATTAGTTTTCATCTTGCAAAGATTTAGGGCATAGTATTTTTTCCTTTTTGCAGAATCAAGCTTTAAAATCAAAAGATTTTCGAAAAAAACTTTCCTGATAATTTTCTAAATAGAACATGACGTTGTATAATTTAGTCTGGTTAAACAGGAAAACTGAACAAAATACCATTAAAATCATAAACATAGTTGTAATAATATGCATAACGATAAAATGTATTATATGTATTATGTTAGGGAATTTAATTTAAAATTGTGGGTTGCGTTAAAAACCCTGTACTCGTAAAAATTTTAAAAATAATTTAGTAAATGTTTATAATATACATTGGTCATTATAATTTAAATAAACTGAAATAATAGGAAAAGAAGGTTGTTATGGATAGCAAGAAGCATAAGAATAACAAATCTAAAGAATATGGCCATTATGTGGAACTAAGTGATTATTAACATGAAATTGGGAGTTGCACGATATCTACCATAATTGTACTGAGGCCTTATCAGTTTAACTACAGATATTTTAACTTGCTGTAGTGATTTTGATACAATTACAAATTTAAAATAGACAAGAGTGACCAATGGAGACTCAAATCGAAAATATTTTTTATCGAAAGGTTATCGCTATTCATAATATAACAGTAAAATAATTTTGCCGCACTTAAAAAGCTATTAAGTAATTATAATATTATTTTATTACCTCAAAATAACAAATAAAAATTCTCTTCTGAATTCTTTAATTGTATTGAATACACTTTAATATGGTCTATGATCAAAACTATGCTTTTATTACCTACAACAATACGATAACACAAAGATATATTTTACTGTTTTCATTCTCCATAAACATTGTAAAATATTCAAATCCGTGGCGGCAAAGGAATTTTTTTTCCAACTCGAGCGCTGTGACCCGTGCTGCCGTGGGTGGAGATCCATGGAACTATGTAGTCCAGCGCAGCACGAGTAATTCAATATATTTTAAAATTCATAAAACAACCTATCAATTTTTGTTCAATAATCTTAACTCTACAACATAGTTAAAAAAGACTGTTAAGAACCCTTTAACTAATACAATAACATTTATAAATCTTTACATGTTATAAGTGTTTATAGTTGCAAAACATTTAAAAAGGAAGGTTTTTCCTTAACGATTTTATTTTCACAATAGAGCAATATAAGCTTAACCTAGAATTTATCACAATTAAAAATATATATTGAAAAAGTAGCACAACCAATTAAAAATATCGTTTGTCGTGTAGAATTTATAAACTTGTAGTAGATATTTTAGATACACTCCATCTTATAAACGTACCTAACATCTGTACTGATGTAACCAATCAAATAATGATCATTAAAATTTAGACTAGTAATGTATATGACACCATATCTTAAATATGTATAAGTCGTTAGTGGAAAATAATAAAATAAAGTGCTAATTAGTTTAATGAATGATGATATTTTATTTCCGAATAACCGACTTTCGATTATATTCGCTTATGGCTCCTAATGAAATAGGATCCTATTCGTATAGTATAAAAAAAGATTATTCTCTTGTATAGCCTGGAGGTGTGATTTTATACACAAATCTTTCAACACATTATTAAAGTTAAAAACAATCTGTATTTAATGATTTGAAATAACTTAAAGAACAATTAAAATACTTTAAATTTTAACACCCCTCCATGAAAAACTATGAATAGTGTACTGTGATTTTTGTAAATTTAGAGCGGTGTAAGAGAATTTTAATAAGTTTAGTTTACATACTTTTTGTCTCAATGCTTATTTGAGATTTAACGCATGAGTATTAGGGCTACAACACTTAATGTTGTTCAAATATTTGTGAGTCAAAATATGATGTATATTATTACTTAATAAGCAGTATATGATCTTAAGTGAAACTTAGATTGGACAAAAGACTGGAACGTCATAAGAATTGTACTACTGTATTAAATGAGTACGGTAAGTATAAGATTTAAGTTAAATTTATGACACCAAGCTTTTCATAACTTAAATATAAAATAACTTAAAATATTACCAACTAATGAACGAGTGAAGTAAAAAGAATTCAAAAGAAAAATGGAGGGTGTTGAATGTCGAGCGAGTTCAGCGAATAGCCCCCAGGAGCGCCACAATCGTTTTATATTTAAATTCAAAATCAATCCCCGATTCCCGCCATCTGGATCCAAACAATGGAAAATCATCATTGGAGACGCATTTAGAAATATTCACTCTCTCAGAAATATTAGAATATAAAATGTTTCTACTCGATGCCTCATATCTCCATTGCCAAGAATAAAACCAAGGTTCATTAAAAGAACTTTATCTGATTATAAGTATTACAATGTTCATTTCAGACAATTATAATCAAAAAGATATTTTACAAACAGATTCATACATTTCAATAAATGAGAATCCGGCACTAAAAAATATACTTTTCTTAAGAAGGAAAATTTTACCAGGATTCCACTAGTAGTTAGACAAAGAACTAATTTCTAACTACAAAAATATTGTATGATAATTTAAACTTCTCAAAGATATGGAAAATATCTCTTTAATGAGTTACTTCAATACAGTATTTCGAAAATCTCTTTATTAACTTCTGTATGAACATAAGTGTGATAGTTAATCGAATTTCAAATGTTAAGTAGTGGTCCTTTCAATTGTGATTGTACAAAATGTTGTAAAGGTCTTTCACTAACCTTACCCACAAAGGTTGTCTTGTCATATATGTTGGAAAGGTTAACACTCGACCTTTCTAATTGGTAAGGTTGTTTGTAAGGACCTGTGTAGCATTTTGCTAATCTTGTTGAATAGGTTTCTAATAACTATTACAAACTTAAAACACTAATCGATTATAAATACAGCCTCGCAATATTAAAGATTCAATAAGGTATCATACCAAGATCAGCTAAGATACTCATTGTTGTATTTTCATTTTAATACTAATTAACCTGGTAATTTTGATCTGAGTTAAGATAAGTTTGGTTTACAATTCACGCGAAAAAACGCTATATACCAGATCTACCCTTTTTGTATACGAATATAAGGAAGACAGTTTAAGAAGCCTGGTACGATAAGAGTTTGGTTCATGAATTCCTTTGAAATTCATGAACATACAAAACAATGATTTTTCTGTAATAACAATCAACAATTAAAGCTGATTTTCAAAACGAGTGCATTCAAGAATTGTGAATTGTTGTATTAAAAAATATTTTTAGTTGGCAATTTTTGAGCCGTCATTTTATTGGCGCGACCGAGGGACTGTGGGCCTCTGGTGCGTAAATGCGTCACCTATAATTTTGAGGGAGATCAATTTTGTCCAAATTATAAAGCCACCAAGCTTTGATGGCTAATGGCTTTTATTTTCCTTTGATTGCGTCAGTATCTTTGTGGGAAAAGAATTAGAGGTGAATACACTCAATTGAAAATTGTTTGAGTTTGGATATTTTAACAATCTTAAAGCTAGTAAATGTAATTTTATAAAAATATAATAGCGTGTTCTGGTTTAATTTTGTAGAAAGTTTATTATTGCTGTCACCAAATGCTATGAACAACAATATAAAATCAGATAATTTTTAAAGGGCTTTTATAGAAGTACAGTGCTTCAGATTAGAGACACCAATTAATGCGTAGAGAAGTCTTTTAGGGTACTGAATATTCATTATGGTAAACATTAAGTTTATGGAAATGAGTAGCATGGACATAAAAGTTTGGAGCAGAAAAAGAAAACCACAAAAATATTCAAAATCAAAACTTTCAATAAACATGATAAAGCTTTTACAAAGGAATGGATTTAACCGTCCCATAATCATAAAACAATATTACCTTTTAATCACCGGCATAATTTTCTTCCGGATAAATATTGTAGATGATATTTAAAACGTCTTTGATGGGCCATCAAGCTGTTAACAGTTGCTAATTATTTGTATCTCCTTAACTCTTTTAATAAATAATCGTAAACAATTTAAATCTACCTGAAGAATTAGTTATTACGTTAAAACCCTAACCCTTTAGGTGCCTGCCCTAAACCGCCGTAGTTGTTTATATTGTAAATTACAATGATTGTTTGCTTTCAATGCAATTGAAAATAATTTGAAAAAAAAGTAAAAAATGTTGTATTTGGATAAATTTATGGACCTCGCCGACAAGTTTTCTTTAACTTGGCGAGGCCATCTTTATGTACGTTTTTGAAATAAACATATTCTTATTCTTATTCTTTGTTTTCCAGTTTTTATATTCGCCATTTTATTCCATTTTAAATTCTTAAGGGATTTGATGGGAACTGGTGTTATATGAAACTGTAGAAAAGTGAAATATAGAATGATGGTTATTAGATTTTGTAATCAACGTCTTATATAATACGCTGATAGCATCCAAAGGAATGAGTTAAATACTGTCCCTCTGTGATCGTAATATTTATCAGAAATTGTCATATGTTGTTTCGATTTCAGTCGAAGTTTATTGTTCACAGTTTAACACTTTCGCCCACCCAATTGTATTCTAGTGGTAAAGCGATGGAAAAAATCTGTTTCCATCAGTTTGTATTCGAACCACTGAAGCAGCTATTCGCCGGTATACTTTAAGTTGGTGATATTTCACCTGCCACCGGTGACGACGAATGTTAATTACACGTCGTCCACGCTAGATGGCAGCAGCGGCGCCACTGCGAGCCGTGCAGTAAGCGGATCGCGGCAAAGCCGTTGTTCAAACAGCGAGGTGGCGGCCATTTTCTCGTATCCCTCGCTCGATAAAAAGAGCGCTCTTTGCAACCTAATAGGCCGCCATTTTTATTTAATACGAACATAGAAGGAAGTCGGCAACGCTCATTAGGGCGGCGCATGCGCGCTCGGACTCGACTTTTAAATGGAAACTCAATATTTAGGGAACCCGCGCCGCGGAGACGCGGGAGGGGTGTCTTTTGTGAAAAAGTATGATATATTATGGGAACATTAGCATTTCCTGTCTTTTGTGCCCGTATAAAACATCCCTTTCCGCGTGTCAAAGAACACACAAAGCCGATATTCGACCGTGTCCAAGTAAAAAGCCCTTTCACCGCGTTCGCTAATTTCCGACTAATAAATGCGCGACTTGATGATTCGCGCTGCGAGCGGGAGGCGAGATATCACGGTCGAGTTCTTTTGGTTGACAACGGAGATAAGCGCAGGTGTTTTATGATAGTTGTGTGCTCGGCCCGTGTGGCGATAAAAGTTGGCCACTCGAAAACTATAAAAACTGAATTTATTAAGTTTCACGTAGCTTTGTAATTACAAAAAAATGACAAATGTTTTATTTATTTTATTACACAGAGCATCAATAAACATAATCGCATTGTTTAAAACTGTTAGCTGTTCATCGCTGGGACCATTATAGTTAAACAATTTAAATAAAAAGTTACTATTAGGGCCTATCGTTACGTAGTAGTAAATGCTCGGTAGAAATCTTCACAACAATTGTTTACAATATATATCAAAGATTATCAAATAAAATAGTTTTTTTTTTATTTTCAATTTGGTTCACTCGAAGGATTTTTTTTAAGGAGAAATGATTATTTCAATTAAAACAAATATTACTGATAAATAAATCTGGAAATTCCAAATGTCATACGATTATGCACATTATAGGACTTCTTGAACAACTTCCAAACTTGGATGACACACAAATTAGAGCGTCTGCAACTATACCTGGACAAAATTTAAGTTGAAGTTTAAATACGAAATCAGACCTAAAACTTCAGGCTCGTAGATCTAATTTGTAATTCGATTAAATTTCAAAAAGACTGATCAATTAGCAACTAGAACTCACCAGGAGTTCTATTCTAGTATTTGCATCTGTTTATTTCAAAAGTATCAAAAATATTTTAAGCAACATTAATTTCTTTTAATTATAACAGGTATTATTTAAGCCTAAATCCATCTTTCGTAAGCCACCAAACTATAGCTATTTGTGAACTTAGTTTTAATTTCTTTTTATCATATATGTTAAGCTACGTTTTAAGAGGCGTTCCGCCTTGTTAAAAAAAAAATGGTTTAAATAAATTATTTAAAAGTTAAAACACAGTAACTCACATTATCTGTTCTCAGAGTGTTGTTATTTCCAACCAAGTGTGTTTATTATCAGGAAAAGGAAAATAAGTGATTGCCACTTCGGAGAGCTCTGTAACGGAAGTAAAGAGAAACTAACTCAATTAAACTTAAAAATGTACTAGGGCCAACAACTAAAATTCTAAGGATTTCTACAGATTTCCTCCTTAAGAGAAAGTTTTTTGACAATCTACTGAGGTTTTACATGGCCTGAAATTCAACTAATAAATCATGAAAAAAACTTGAGTTGCTGAAATTAAAATTGAAATTGAAACAGATTGTAGATATTGCACACTATTTTCACCTACAACAGTCAACCATGCGGTATTGTTACGTAACGTAGGTAGGTGTAACATGTTCAGTAGGTCAAGTTGAGCAACTTTAGTCACCCCTCGCCCACTGGCCCCCGGGTTGCGCTGCTAGTCACCCACCTCTCTAGTCACCCATGACAGGTGACAGGTCCACCACCGTGGGAGTCGAGGGCCCCGAACCTGTTCCGCTCAGGGTTACTCGGTCAAGACTGGTCAACTCTTGCGAATTAATCTTGCATTTTTGCAGGGGCTTTTATTCTTCAGCTCTGAAAAAAACAAGAGCAGTCGGTGAAGTTTAACGGTTCTTTTTCCCACACATTTGGTCACATTGAGTTCGCAGTTTGAATGCAGCCTGAAAAATTATAAAGAGATGTTTGTGTAGAGTTACTGGGTGTAATATCCGTCGATTAAGCTCTATGTATTAGTAAAAAAAATTGAAAAATTAAAAATGAAAAGTATTATACATGAAGTGCATTTTATTAATATAATTATATAACAGATCTTTTTTACTTTAGATAGGTAGATTGCTATAACGCTGACTACATAAACATACAAGTAGTTCAACGAAAAATGTCAATAAAAAAGATATCAATTGCATACGTCATTCACAAATAGTAACTTTATTTCTTAAATCTATGTCATAGGCATTTTACAAGGGAGATAGTTATATCACTTTACCTTGAGAAAACGGTACAAGGTTGCGGTAGGAACCCTGGAAATCGAACCAAGCACTTCTTGTATCGTAGTCCAAGAACCTAAACGGTAACCTAGTACGATCGTATTTTAGGCGCCATGTACAGATAACACGTAATATCTTGACCGCTGGCACATATCACTCACTACTGGATTCAATTTGGTAACCACATTGGACTAAAAAGAGTCAAAGAGCACATTCTTCGAAAACTCTCCAACTGTTTGAGCTGTAAACGGCCATCACAGGCCAAGATATCCCTATAATCTGTAATTAATCATTAAAACAAACTAAAAGGAAAAACCAACATTTTTTTTACTAAGATTTAAAAAAAAGACTAGAACCACTAACCAATTAATTGTATCGTGGAATGTTCATTCTAGCTGTGATGCTCTATTTAATAATACGTGGACAGTGAGTAATTTTTTCATCCAGAATGAAAATTTAAGCATTTTTCAACATTTTTAATAAGTTAAGTTACATGATTCTTACGATGAAATTGAGTATTTAACCGAATTGTTATACTATGTTCACGTCTCAATATGAAGTTCACCAGTTCAATTCTCGACAGTGTCCATTCTGACCCAAGTTATCGTGTGTTCTTATCCTATCAATTATTCAACAAGTTTTGATAATTCTTTGATGAGTCTAGCAAATGTTTGTACAAGAAAAACAATGCCTCTTCAGGAACTGGCATTTCTTAATTTATTGCTTTGTTGTATAAAACTGATTGTTTTTAATAAAATCATGGTCTTCGTATTAAGGTATTTTATGGTTATTACAGTGGATTCAATTTAAAAATGGCAAATTTACAGATATGTTATTCTGGAAGATCCTGTGAGCAATATTATATGAACTAAAAATGCTGTCCAACGATAGTAACGAGACCAAAATTTAAATAATTCCCTATGAAAACTTAAACCACTATCAAAGAACTTGCCAAAAAAATTCTCTACTCTTAATTACTCCTCTATGAAATATAAAGTTATAGTCCCTTTATGTGAGGGATGAGAGAAATGTATCCTAGAACGAACTTCAGCTGTTCTTGGATTTTAATGTCGCCGCTGCCAGGGAGGGTGAGAGGAGATCTTCCTCCGAGGTGATGTGTGGGATTATATTTCTTCTCTGGGCAGCACTCGCACATATTTCCTTGTGTCACGGCCAGATGACTTATTCCAGCCATGTCTCTCCACCCTTAACTTTTTTCTCCCTCGAGCCGAATATTTTTCCATTTTACCGCGCTCGCCCTTCTGAGCGCCGATAGTGCTCCACATAAATCTCTTATTCGTAGCTCTCTCTCCCTTATATTTTCTGTTTACTGAAGAACGATGTGTTTCAACTACTCAACTCTGAGGGTGATGTTTCATTGGCATTCATGATGTTTCATGTTTCATTGGTAAAATGAGTTAAAAATGTTTTTAATTAATACTATTTTTTATGGTATTTTCTTTTTAAGATTTTCGTTGCAAAATAG
Source organism: Neoaliturus tenellus (assembly GCA_030545055.2). NCBI lineage: Eukaryota > Metazoa > Arthropoda > Insecta > Hemiptera > Cicadellidae > Neoaliturus > Neoaliturus tenellus. The sequence continues at coordinate 106,460,588 of CM061531.1, read as the reverse complement.
TAGGTTATAGTGAGAGAATAAAAGCTGTCTCTTTTCAGAAAAATGCTAAATATTTTTTACGATTTAATAACAGAATTTGTTAACGAGAGAGAATTTTAGGAAAACAAGAGGGAAACATATTTTTAAACAAAACAAGAATGTTGAACAGTTTGGTTTCTATAACAAGGAATATCACGAATTCAAAATTCTCATTTCTACTAATGAGGCCTCCTTCCATTAGCCTTCTCGTCATCACGTATTCCCTTTCAAAAGTAATTCAGTTTCCAATTAAGTTTTAATTAAATCTGAAAAACGTTTTCCTCTTTTTCCTCTCATCTAATTTCCACCCTTCCTCAGACAGGGTGAGGGCTGCGGGCAGCGCCATATTTAATGCAGAATATTGAGCGAAGAAGAAGGCCGCAAGATGACCGGTGGGAGGAGGGGAGGGGGTGATGGATCACACTTTCTATCCACCGATGTTATCCAACGCATCGCAAACATTGACTAATTGATTATCGTTCGCCTCCATTATGATTCCGGTCTCCCTGTGGAGTCCAAGAAAAATAGCACCGGCCCCGCTGTTGACTCGCCTACCCTATTATGGACTGTTTGCTATCACCTAGCTGCCAGTGCCGCTCCGCACCTAGCGCTCGCTGTAGGCCCGACTGTCATGCGTCACGTTTATTTATTGCCAGAGTTTAAGCTTTAATGCAATAAAGAAATTTTTTTTGTGAGCTGAAGGATTTTTTTTATCTGTTTGCTTAATGTCGTAAAATATCTCATTTTATAGCCTGAATATAAGATTACGAAATCAGATGTTTACGATAAACTATATCACACTATGACAGATCGCTATGACATTCTAAATAGTCTTAACAGGGACTTTGTAAAACTATTCCTAGAAAAAATGCGATGTGCAGTAGATGGGATTCGGATCGAGTATGGCGAATTTTGAACACAATAAGTGAAAGGATACACCTGTCCTAATTAAAATGCTAGACTAGAATGAAAAAAAAAATAATAAAAAACTTAAATAATTCAATATAAGATTACCTCAACCAGAAGGGCAAGATTCAATAAGGTTTGCCACTGTACAACTCAAAATATATTTATGTCCACTTTGTTTCTAAAATATATAGCCTAAATAAAATGATTAACAAAAACTATTTCAAGTGTGCATGAAAGTTTGTTTATCAAAGGTGCGAGTAAAAAGAATAACTTTATTTTAGTAAATAGTTATAGTATTCGCAGAATATTTAGATTCTTCTTTGTCTGCATGTGATAGGCCTAAACTTAGCATGGAGTACTTCTATCCATGCTACAATATTCTGAGCTACAAAGCTTAAATTCATATTTTAATAACTGTCATGTAAGTAACATAAATGATTATACAATGAGCTATTAAGTGCAAAAATAACAGTGCAATGTACAAAATTCGCGATTAATTATTACATAATTGTATTGTTTTACTTAAAAGATGTAGCCTACTGAGCTGTCGTGTTTGTTTATCAACAAAATCAAATCGATAAGCTGAAGTCATCATTTGACAGTCGAGATAGTCAACAATCGCCGTTCGACTAGAAACCGACAAATACAGGAGAAATCGATAAATAATTCTAGCGAAGCTTTCAAAGGATTACGGGCCAGGTCCTTGTTCCCACGAGCAGACCCGCGCACAATAAACAGTCTCATTTATAATGTTTGCTTAAAATCGCATTTATACTTTTTACCTTCCTTTCAGCGCGCAGAATAATTGGAATCTACTGCGCCAGCTAAGCTCCTTACCGGCGCCAACTTACCGGCCGCCGCTCCTGTGTGGACTCGTCCATTTACATTTTAACGGCCTGCGCAGGGAAACGTAATATTTTGAATAAAAAGAGACGATTCTGGAATCAGAAATGAATCTCCGCGCTTAAATGTCAACGCGTCGCCGGAAAATTTGTTGTCTCTCCCTCCCTCCTTTTTTAGTCTAAATGTTAAATCTTACCGAGAGAATTTATATCTTTTTAAGCCGGTAGTTTATTTTCCAGAGCGGACTAAATTGCTCGTTAGAGTTTTACGAGATTATACTGAGATTTGTCGTTATTGTGGAAAATGCAAATTACTTTTGAGCATGGGCCAGTGACGATCTAAAAATGAGATATAAATATCTGACTTTTCAGTTAGGAATTTAATTAATGGTTTAAATTTATCCAAATGCTATTTTTACTGTAGTTATATACTCCTACAACTAGACACAATTTGAAACACTGAAATAGGCTTAATTATATCAGAAAAATATACACATTAATAAGAATCATAAGTAAAAAATAAATCCTAAAAGTAAAATTCATGTAATTGTAAATACATTTTTATTTTATAAATTACTGCACACAGCATAGTACTGTACTTTCACAATCGAAATCGAAACAGTATTACCTGTAAATTATATTATTATTTATTGGCGATTTTTTTAGTTGGTTTTTAATTGTAATATAATTATTGACAGGTAAACAAAAACAAAAAAAAAAAAATGACTGGTTAGTTATATGCAATCTAAAATGAATCTCTTTTGAAATTTTATTTTCTTTGCTAATACGAACGGTAAGTTTGTTTAGGCGCATTCAATAACAGCAAGTTCAACAAAGCTGTGCAAATTTGACGTTCTAACTGTAGTATTTTAATTTAAGACAAAATGTTTTTCTTACCATATAAACTTGACAGTATTCATTTTGTATTGCATTAAAAACATGCAATGAAGCAAATGAATAATTAAATGTTTCAGTTGAATCATAAGATAACTTGAGATATTTCTTTTTACAGGTTCTAACAGGCGATTAATGTCCATCTGTAGCATTAAATTAATTCCGATTACACTTTTTTTTTAACGCTGGAATAAAATGTCAATAATAACAAATTATTGTTAATGACGAATTGCAGCAGGTAGTCAGGAATGCTCAACTATAAATTGGTTTTATAAGTTTCAGTTTTGATTTTATAAGAATTTTGAAGTATGAAATAAACCCATATAAATGAGGTTATTATTGTCTTTAAAATTACGCAATCTTTATATAGTTATTCGAATTCGTTTTATAGGAACACAATATTCAGTTAGATAAACGACGAAATTCTTCCGCTGATTTTCAATGCCGGCTGCGGATTCATCCCTAACACAACAGTTTTGCATTTTTGATTAAATATTTTGGATTCTAGGCAGTTGTGGAGCATGGACGTGTAAGGTAAACAAACTGCAACGAGGAGTAAAGAATCGGCCATCGCGGGCAGGGGGGGGGGGGAGCCATGGGGAGAAAAATATATTTGCCCGCGCAGGCCTGCCTGCGTCCCAGCGAAAAATGGCGGTCGATGAAAAAACTCCGCCGCGCCACTCTTGAAAACCGGCGGCGCGGCCCATCTTGGCCGGCGGGACGCCTTGCATAAAGGCTCTTTGTCCACGTTATACCATTGTTGAGCGTTATTAAAATAACTTTTCAAAATTTTGTTGAAGTCTTTTCAATTCGTAACCGTGAGGAATTCATCAGATTTGTATGACGACGCTGTTACTATTCCTAAACATACGGTAATAGGATATATTTTTTGTTATAAGTGGTATACTTTTAAATTAAAATATTCCCAGTTATCGTATTTTTTTTGCAATTTTTGTCATTATTTTAGTAAGAAGAATTTTTAAGTAGCGTGTAAATGAAATAGAGTAATTTATCTAGTCCCATAAATACTTCTTTAATACTCTTTTCTCAAGTGACAACAGTAATGTAGAAATATAAAATCTAATAATGCCTTCCACATGACTTCTTCTAAATAGTTTATACAAAAAATATAAAAGTAATTAAGTAATGTTAACATACCTTGACTTCCACAATTAATTCCCATATCAGTACTTAGTTCACTATCACTTCGGCTTAAACGTATTAAAACTATAGCCTAGTGTAAGAACGTTGTTCCATTATTTTTTTACTGGAGAAATTCAAAAGAATGAAAAATCCCTTCTATTGTTTTGATACATAATTAATTTCACGTGAAATTTAAACTTGTTGTTTAAACTATAGTCTACGTGTTCACCGAAACGATTGTCTACCATTAAGGGAGTTGCGAACGTCAGCAAGGTTAACAACTTCATATTGACTAGAGATCGCCTGCTGGTCGAAATTCGATCCAAAATTCAATTGATCTTGAATCAATTAGTTTAAAAAGGTTTTGTAACTGAAACCTCTCTTCATCCTCATTTGCTAGTGTTTGTTATTTCAACATCCGTCTAATAATTTAATCAATTACCCTTCTTCGATAGTATTAACATTTGAACATTATTAATAATTGAAAGCCTGTAGTCCAGCTCTGGAGACCGATGTGAATTATGATAGGATTGTCTCATCTACAAGTCACTAGTTTTCTAAAGTTAAACAAGGATTTTCCTACGATTTATATAAGCTCAGGAAAAAAATTAGGAAAGGAATCTTGCTTGCCTATTAATATGTAGATAACCAATTTCGGATAGCTTCCATGGACAAAAGGTATAACTTATAATATCCCCGATATGGTGTGACAGGCTATAAATATAGGAGATCAAATGAGATTAAAAATCAAGAAAATATTTAATCCCTTTATTATTAACAATAGTTAGTTGTCGATATGTGTTATTTTGTAAATTAACGCAAGCATTTATGTTCAATTTTTGTACATTGAAATTTCTAGTTACCTATCACAAGTTGGACTGTTAAAGGTATAATCAATTTTTCTGTCCACTCTTTAGCCACAGAATGAAAAACTAATATGAAAACCGTTTAAAGGACGATGCTAAACGGAAGTGAGGTAAATAGATTGTCGTGTAGCAAGCTACGTGTAGCGGGTGTCTGTTTTCTTGTCGGGTGTCAGCCCCAGCGAGCTAGAGAGAGAGAGCGGAGGCAGTCACATGCACCTGCCACTGTCTCTGTCTCTCTCTTACATAAGTCACTCCCTGTCTCTATTCCGCACAGAAATAAATTACCTTCCTCCACCTCTTCGAGTGAAGTGACATTTACGTTTTTATTCAAACAGAAAACAACAAGTTTAAATTTCACGTGAAATTAATAATGTATTTTGAAATTTATACGTAGCTGCATACGATTCTTCCATGTCAAATTTTGGCGAGTTAATTTTACGGCTTTCATTAAGTTAGGTATCCTTTTTCCAGAATTAAAATTTCACTTCATACTTGGATTAAATGTGTTTCCAGTTGGCATTAATGACGACGTTTTGTTCAAAACATATCATGATCTAGATTATTTGCTTTTGGTCCAATGGTTTCAATCAGTAAGTCTGTCGAATACTTCATCTCCAACTTACGTCCAAAGAATTGATTATTTTACGTTTTAATGCTGCATACATTTACATACGACGTGTTCCTCTAAACGGTATTATAAAATTGACAATTCTATATGTTGCACAAGATTAAAAGAAAACTATTTTGTTTCCTAAAGGAATTTAATTATACTAACTGGTGTGCTAAGTTACGTAAATGTATATTTACGTGAAATAATTATTTTATCAATATGGATCCAATTTACAAAAATAAATTTTCTAAATTACAATTTTTGTATTAAGATTTTTTTATTTGTATACTTCTTGCTCTGCTTTACGAGAGTCACACATATATTCGTAATTACTAATATAATACTGGTACCTGCTTTACCAAAGAAATTTTTCTAATAAAATCAATTTGAACAAATGTTTCTAATTTTAATCACCAAACTAGACTGCGCCGCACACAATGTCCAGTTAATTCGACGGCCGGTCTATCTCATCCAGATTAACGCGGACTTTATTTTCCACAATCCTCCAATTAAGTGTCGAGCTCAATCGAAACGACATCGCCGGAAAATAAATAGAACAATGTAAAAACTTATCACGCGGAATGCCCTGCGCAGAGGTTTTTCAGCGGTGGTGAAATAAAAAGGCCATTGAATCGTTCGATCGCGGGCCGATACGCGGCGACATATTGTCTTTTACAGGGCAGAGGCGTCGCACAGCTGCGCCCAGAGGGCTCTTCACCCGTCACACATTTTGTCATTTTAACACTTTTTAAGAGCTTTTGACTTTGGCACAAGTGTTTTGCCGATGCGTTCCATCGCTCGGGCCATTCTTGCATGCTTCACTTGACATCCTGCTCAGCTAGGTTGTTTAACTGACGATCATGTACCCAAAACTTTTATTTCAAATCAGATTCAGTTGATTTGTGTATAACAAAAAAATTATATTATTATGTGCATTATTATTTCACTTTATAAAGTTCCCACAGAAAAGTAGTTTAGAAATAGGTTTTTCCTCTATTTCGTAAATCGAGTTTTGAGGAGAAGTGTATTTGAACCACTAGATTTAATAAAATTATGACGTACCTTATATGTAATAAAATATCGCTCTATCATATCTTTACCTCCACTTTAATAATTTTTTTCAACACGATAGGTGTGTGATAGTTCGTTCACTATGGGCTAAAAGTAAATGTAACATATGAATTCAGCTTTAAATAAATTCAAGTTTAGTTAGCCATGAGTGAACATTTATTACGAATTAGCCAGCAAGAGTTTCTGGTTTTTTGTACTTATCGAAATTAATATTACTATACAGGTGGGCATAGATCGTCCCTATAAAAAATGAAGGTGTCCCTCCGAAATATCCGTTGACTCATTAATATACCTCCTGACAACTTCAAATCCGCCCAATACATAACCACAAAGTAGATCGTGCGGCAGATTAAGACCGAGCGATTAAGGTTATCATTCGTATCAAGACAATAAATGGACGTATTTGTTACCAGTTATTAATCCTCATAGGCTTTTTGCGACGGTTTCGTGAAATATAGAACACAATTTGTTAAAATAATGATGACGATGGCGGCGGAGGGGTCGGTCTTGTTACGGCAGGGCTCGAAATCAAAATGTCATCCGATCGTGTTGTCAGGACGAAATCTGACCGTCGGTCGGCCGGCCAAGTCAATCATTTGCAACCTGCTAGTTTTGCATATATATTACAAAATGTTACATTTGTCAGCGAGGATATATCGTGAGCACCTGACATTCTCGATATTGCTGAATAACCGAGTCTTCATTTCACTTTTGTGTTTTTAAACAGAGTTAAAACTTCATTAAAAGTTGCGGATGGAATGATATGGCTTTGCGATTGGAAATAATCAGTGACATTTGAGATTGGATTCATCATAGGAATTTTAAGTTAACTATAGTAATCAAAATAATGTTAGAGAAATTTATTTTACTAAGGTAGAGTAGGTACTAAGGTACTAAGGTAGGTTGTTTGAGTATTTACTTCCTAACATGACTATTCAGCGAAAAAGTTACGAGGTAGGAAAAAAACATTACTTAGATGAGGTTAGATAAATATAACCTTATGCAATTTATTGTACACTTGCAATACGAGTGCAGGCAATACCACTTCTGTTAAAAATTTACATTTCTATTGAAATATCGTTGTGGCTTTAGGTATGTCAAATAGGGCTTTTCCTATTCGACTTTTAAAGTAGAGGCCCTTTGTATAAATAAAATACTACACAGTTAATCGAAATACCATGTAATTGTCCTACACTTACTGTTCTATCCAGCTAATACGTTGTTATATAGGTGCTATTTTAAGCGATATTTTAAGGTGAATTAACTGTGTCTTATTTTCTTTCTCTGAAATGTCTAAATCTACAGTTCTTACAAAAATTTCTACCCATCTTATACTTTTGTTTAAAATGAATTAGCTGTTCATTTTTTACCTCCCCTGAATTTGTCAAGGCTAGGCTTTATACCATAAAATCGTAGATTCAATAATTTCAAAAAGAATTTGCCTTCGTCATAATATTAGGGAGTACTCCCTTGATGATGCAAAAATCTCAAAACTCAGAAACATCCACAAGTTCGTTAAAACGTGGCAATGATGAAACGTGTTTGAAAGAAATGCAATATGAAGGTTTTATACCCCTTTTATGAAAGCCATTAATTAAATTTTTATCTTTAAAAGCGGAGAAGGGCGCTTTTGTTTATGCCGAGTGAAGTTCAGCTAAATACAAAAGAAACTCATAATAAACGATAAAAGGGTGAATGATGCATGGTTATGGGGAACTGAGGAGAGACCTAACAAAGGAAGGGCACAAAGAGGCTCAGAATACGAGACTTCCGAGCGGAATAATTTAGTTTAACGGAAAAACAGGAGAACGGAGGTGTAATCCTGAATTAGTGCACGCTGGGCTTTAAGGAGATACGCCTTTGAAATCTTTTCGGAGCCCCTTCTCACAAAAAAATACATGAGCTAAAGCTTTGAGCAGATTTTCCCTTGAAAAATTAAACACAGGCTCCTAATTATTTTGCTTTGAACGTAGAAGGTTCAGTAGTGAGAGATGTGAATATTTAAAGTAGTTTTTCACGCTTTAAAAATACTTAACTTTATTTTTTTCAACTCAGATATAAAATGAATTTATCTTGTTAAAAAAAAGTGTGGGAGACGTAAATGAAAGGTTTGCTCAGTTCAACATTCAATATCCTTACTATTAACACTGACTATTTGGAAAATCTAAATTTATATCATCCTATGCCAATGTTTGTTACTCGTCAAGACTTATTCAAATATAAGAGAGCTTTGGAAAATCATTGATCGATGTTTTGTTTAATTTTTCGATTGAATTAAAAATTAGAGGCATCCTTGTTGTGGTAACTTGTATATAATTTTTTTTTGTTGATTATAATTACCAGCAAGCTTACACTTTTTCAATATTTTATATATTACTTAATATGTTGGGAAAATTTAATTAAAAATAAATGTAAAGACCGGTATGCTAAAATTGTGAAATAATCACAGTGGAACATCAGCATAGCATAAATCATAAAATGTTTAGTCGAAGGATTGCTTTTCCGAATTGAAATTTGCTAAAAAGAGCGAACTGTAGGACAACGATCTGTTCCTTGCGTTGTTTCAGATGATGATGATCCGCATCAAACGTCACTTTCCCGGCCAATTTGGCTGAATTCATTATTGACTGCATCGGACGATGGGCGCCGGCCTCACTTTTGAGGACACTTAGCACGGCCCGGTCCGTCCCGCGTCATTCTATTACAAGCACTCTAAACCGGCCTGCCGCTATAACCTAGCAAATGGTGCTATTGTGGTCCACAGTTAACATGTTTAATCAGTTCACAAGAACTGTGGCAATGGAAAACAATACCACCGATGAAAAGATCGGGGTATGACTCGTTAACAATAATAAATGCTTAAATTTATATTTTTTGTATTTTTCCAAAAATAATTACAGTTTAGGAACTATATAGTAATATAATCTAATTAAACCTATTTCCTGCAAAGGTTGTTTGGATCACTATTGTATTTACTAAATACTAAATAGTAATTCGAAGATTACGGTTAGAATAACCTATGAATCCGTAAAATATTTTGACAAAACATTATTATTGAACGAGAAAACGCATCTTTAGGTATAAAAAAACTGAGGACCATTAATGTAGGCATTTAAAAGAAAAGAAAAAACGAGCTTAAAATATTTATAAGCTAACCCACATAATGAAATGCAAGGAAAACATATCAAACCCAAATTACACTGGCAGTGTCACCTAATCCTTAACGACTAGCTGAAACACATTGGTTATGACGGAAACATTTGATAGTAATACATTAAACATGTACGCCCAATATAGTAATTACCTAATGACAGTGTTGTGGTACTCACATGCACGTTGACGGGGAGCTGTGCTCGTGCTCGTGCTCGTGCCGTGCGTGTGTGCGTGTGTGTAGTGTTCACTACAATGTCAGGTGTCTCACTGAGCCGGTAGCACTAGTAATCTAACGCGTGCACGAACCACTCGTAGATCGAAGCTCAACTTCTGTCGATTGGATAGACAAATACGCAACCTATAGCTAAACTTTTGGGGGTCTTTAAAAACCTTTTTTAGATATTTATTATTAAACAAGTTGTTCCAAAAAGCATTTTTTAGTAGATTTTTATTTAATCGTAAAGGTTAGTTTTACTAAAAAATTAACAATCGTTAATGAGAATAAAGTATTTCCTTGTTTATAACTCCAAAACGTTCCGAATAAACCGAGCGAAAAACACGCCAGTCGACAACGCCAACGAACGTGACAAACTTAAATTTCAGAGACGACAGATATTACAGGCCCTCGTCTAAACCAGGAAGTAATTAAACTAATTAAACGTGTCAATTTAATTGAACGTGCAATAGTAGAGGCCGTTCGCGCGCACTGCAGGTTCCAATTTGGCCGAACATAGAATTTAATTAAAGTCGGTGAACGGAGACATTCAACCGGTTGGCCACTGGCTACCGCCCGCCCTAAGCCGCTAGCTGCATATGTGGGAACTCCTACACCGACAACGACTACGACTACGACCTACTGACACCGACACTACCAGTAGACTTGGCCTACTACTTAGTAGTTCCTGTTCGACTAGTTCTCCTTCCCAAGTGTGGGAGGAACTGGTCTCGGTCTAAAGGGTCAGTCTAGGGGTTTAAAGGGGTGGCGAATTATGTGTTTACTTTGGCTAGAGGCTAGAGACAGTGCATAAGTTGGTCGTCCTAGAATTTATAGGAAATCGTGTTGTAATAAAATATTATATTTAAGTATTTCCAATGAGTTTTGTAATAGAAAATAATAGAATATCGCGTTCGATTACAATTCAATTTTTTCTTTAAGAATCAGTGATTTAAGTAGCGTCATCGCTTTCAGGTTAACTTACGTTACTTAATCCATCGACAGTTGAGTTATAAAAACAGTTTTATTTAACAAAAGTAAATTTATTCGCTAACATGAAATCTACAAAATTCTTATAATTCCAACAAATTAGTTTTTGCCATTCGTTGAAATTACTGTGACGAATTGTTTCGTCAGGAAGAGATTCGTCTTCTGAATGATCCTGATGTAAATATATTTATGTTTCCTAATAAAATTAAGATTGTGATTACAGCTAATAAACACATTGAACTTAATAATTATTCGTAATAACCTACATTATACAAGAACATTTTAAGACGACCTACGGACCCCAAACTTAGTACCTCCCATAATGTTTACCAGGTAATATTTTTTTAGCCAAGAAGAATCATGGTGACACCAAGGTGTCCTAAGTTTCTTGAACTGCATATTTGACCTTTGCAGTCGTCTTTGGCGTTACCAAAGCATTGTTTTACTACCGCGGCAACAGAGGTGCGTCAAAACATCGCGTGACCTTGAATATCGAATCATTAACTCGGATATATGAGTGAATAATTCAGTTATGCCAGATCGATCGCTCAGGTTCACTGGCTGTGACACATTGCCGATAGCCGCCTAGTTCCTCCTCATTTTTATTGCCTCGAACGATAAACCACTTTTCTATGAAGACTGTCACGTTTTATTGGAGGAAAGGGGAAAACGTAGAAACGCCAACATATAAACTGTAAAACTATTTATTTTGTACTAGCTTTAAAATAATCAACTGTCAAAGCACGAACCATGTTCTCCAGTATAAACATGTAGATTTTCCATTGTAGCCAGTAACTGAATTACTAAATTACTATGTTAAATAGAATTTATGGGCTTTTTAAAGAATAGTACATAATACTAGTAAATACGACCATTTGGTTAAATAATAGTAAAGTAAAAGGATAAATAACTAGAAATTTGTAGAATTGCAATTCAATATTAAAACAAAAGAATTGGCAACAATGGAAAAATTAGCTGTTAACTATAGGGCTGTTAACTTCGTCGGCTACAGTTTCAAGAAATTCATATCAGAGTGTAGCACCTACCCTTCCGCCTACATTAATACTCTCTGAAACGCGAGAGAGCGAAGTGAACGAGCTCGTCGTGGAGATGAGAGAGCAAACCAGCTCGTCTTGAAGGAAAAAACCTCTTGGGCTTGGGATTTTAGCGTACAGTCTGTGACTGATATTACTATGTCTACAAAGAATCATTTAAGTTTACCGAGCGAACCCAAGTTAGTATTTTTTAAATAAACAACGAATCAATTGACTTCCATCTTCCGTCCAAATTTAAAACCATGTTTTTGACTTACACACAAACATAAGATAGCTGAGGTTGTCAATTGATCACATAGTCAGCGTATTTTTATAAACAATCAACTGACAAGAGAACTTTCAAAAAGTAATTAATATTACTCTTTTCTTACACACCAAACTATAAATCAACAAAGTTACATAAAACATGAAGACCTAAACTTGTCACTATCGTAATATATTATAAAGACCTCAATCTTATTATATTTTAAGAATAAGTCTTTCCTGATCGAAAAAAACAGTTTTGAGTTTCCTTGATTTCATCTTTTAATTTACAAAAAAAGCATATGGAAATTCAAAAATCTTTTGTACAATGTTAAATTTTGTTTAGGTACCTCAAGATCCAGACGTCCACGTTCAAGGACTCTTCCCGTTCTGATTCCCACGGGATCCCATTCCTGTTGTAGAAGTCTCTCAAAACCTCGTAAACATGCAAACTTCTGAGAGGTGATATTCCTGAAGCTTTAAACAGTTGTTCTGTATGTTCTAAACGGTTCTTGTTAAACTTAATTAAACATTGTTCCGATAAAATTAAAGGTCATGAAGATGTAAGAAAGTTCTACCCCAAACACAAACCCCGTATTTAAGTTTACAATTTTATTATAAGGGTATAATAAACTTATTTTGATAATTCAGTGTAGCAAACAGTTTTTAACACGAAGAATATTCTAGTATATTTTATTTTATCTTGTATAGCCATTGTGCTCTTTCCATGATAATAGCTCAAAACTAGAACAAGGTATTTGTTTTACTTGCTCTTGGATAGTAAAAAAATGTTTACACACAACTTCTTTTTGATATTTTAATGAATTAAAAAAAAGCCTCTTGGCCTCAAAGTAATAAACTTTGTTTTGGGACTCGTGAAGTGTTTATAAACCTACAATTTAAGATCGTTTATATCATTTTGCTTTTTAAATTTTAATTCCACAATTCAGTCGGCCTTATAATATAAAGCTGTGTCATCTGCAAATTACACGATATTATCATAAATCATAGCACTGCATAAACTAGGACTAAACTAGCACTACATAAACATGAACTAAATTTAAAGGACCAGAAAATATATAACCCTGAGGTAAAAACATCTTAAATAATGATTGGTTTTTCATGAATACAATTTCTTAAATTTATCTAGTATGTTCAATAGAACTCATTATAAATTGTAGATCTTTACGGATGGATTCATGGTGTTAAATTACTGGTAATTTGTCACTAGTTATTCAGCAGATTGTAATAAAATTATCAGCATTAACCACAAGAAACAATTTTATCATATATCTCCTAAATTGAATCCAATGATAGTTCTTAATGTTGAATATGTGTTCACATTATCTGAACTCTGTCCGTTCATAAAAGCAATCTTACTTCAAAATCTTATCTTCGTCTTAGATAAGCAACCTTACTTAAACAAAGACATTACAATCACAATTATTAGTTATACAAACTCTCTAGTATTTTTTTTATGAGTGAACATGATCGACGTTGATATTTTGCTCTAAAGCCAATTATAATATACCAGATTGCATTACAATGTAATAATACCTCCGAACAATGATTTGCACTACTTTTGGAAATTAAAGCCCAAAAATGTTGTATCACAAATATTTTATCATCCTTTATAGTTTTACAGTTTATATGACAAGTACTTTACAGTTTATTTGATAACTCGATTAAAAAATTATCCGTGAAATTCTCTTTAATAATGCATTTTGTAAATAGTTTTACAATTTTATATTTATAATATAACAGAGTTTAAATAGGCGCAACATTTTGTACATCTTTAAAACTTTGCATAACCCACCCTAAAAATATCCAAGGCATGCGATAAAATTTTTAACGAAATAGCGAGAGGAGGCTGCAACAACGAACATCAATATCTTTTACCCCTCTAACACATTATTTTTAATACAATAACCGAAGGGAGCGTTATCGGCAAGCTTGATTTAATATGCAAGGAATGTTTGCTGGTAATCTTACAAAAATTTATGGACGGCCGTTCCCTGAGCGCCCTTGAGGGGGAGGGGGCGGGGCCGCGCGGGCCGGGCCAATCGCAGGGTGGTTTTTTTAAAGAACGCATTACCCGTGGGCGCCTGGAGCTGGAGTAATTTTCGCAAAGTGAAGATTGTAACGTCCAAGAGGGTCGGGTCGGGTGCGGGGCTCATCCCTCCTCGACTTTTTGCAACTCCAGCTCTTCTTTGCGACCCGCTAACGAACGGAAACGTACCTCGTTAATTGGCATTTTGTAATTTTTATGAATGCTCCGTGTTTGTTTTGCGTCCCTTATTTCTTTTCTGTTGAATTTCTCTCTTCCCTCTGGAACTTCGTTTGACCGAAAACATACAAACACCGTCTCTAATGAGAAACCCTCTTCGCCCCCCCACCCAACCCAACGCCCTCGCTCGCCCAGCATTCGAGCCCTCTACAACGTCGTATAATTTATCTTTTAATTAATTCACTTGGTGAAAAACTCGTTTCGTTTCCACTGAAAAGTAATCACTTTTATGTTTTATTTCTTGCAGGAATACGCCGGCGATTCTCGTGTAGATTTAAAACTTAATTTACGTTTGAGAGATAAACATGTAATAAAAACGGAAATGAAAGTGGATGCCATGAATTATTTATGAAGGTTATAATGGGTACACTACCATGTGAATTTAAAACATACATTGTTGTAATAGAAAGGTTTTTTATAACTTTAAGGTATTAGTTTTCGTGTAGGTATATTTTGTGACGTATATAAACTTTTTTACTTTAAAAATATGAAGTCATGCCCTTCCCTATATCATAAAATTTTTTAAATATGTTTTGTTACGTAATAATGTATGAACACCAAAATCCAAGTACTTATACTACATATAGATCAATCTCTGACTGCAAAATCCTAAAGAAAGTCGATTTAAGAACTCATCACTGATATTACTTGCAATAGATGTATGCGACATATTTAGTAGTTTTACATATATTTATTGTTTAGATGTAGATTGTGCAGTCAATTCGCATTTCTTTTTCAAACCAAGAAAATTATTTTTATGTATATATTTGGCTCAATTATTAAACACGTCTAAAACAAATAATATTAATAATGTTATTAATAATAATATATTATATTAATAATAATTATATTATATTAATAATATAAATATTAATAATATAATATATAATAATAATAATATAATAAATATTATATTATTATTATATTATTATTATTATATTATTATTATTATATATAATAATAATATAATAAATATTATATTGCTGGAGGGACCAGATCTTCCGTACGGCGGACAAGGCCGCTAAGGTAGTCACTTACCTTAGTAGGCTGATGGCCAATGTCGGGGGTCCCCGATCCAGCAGAAGACGTCTGTTGATGTCCGCGGTCCAGTCCGTGCTCCTTTACGGGGCAGAGGTGTGGGCAGGCGCTCTAGATAAGGAGTGCTACAGGTTGCGACTCGCCCGGGTTCAGCGTCAAGCTGCGCTCCGGCTGTGTTCCGCCTACCGGACAGTGTCCGAGCCTGCCGTCCTGGTGGTCGCCGGAGTCATCCCTGTCAAGCTCTTGGCAGGGGAGAGAAAAGCGATTTATCAGAGACAAGGCGAGATCGGTAAGGACACGGAAAGAACAGAAGAGCGCTCCCGAACCTTCCAGCAGTGGCAACACAGTTGGGAGCACGACACCCGAGGACGATGGACTGCGCGACTCATCGAGCAGGTCCAACCATGGATAGAAAGGCGGCATGGCGAGGTGGACTACTTCCTCACGCAGTTCCTGACAGGTCACGGCTATTTCAAGTCGTACCTTAACCGGATGGGCAAGACCGGTTCACCGGATTGCATCTACTGCCCGGGCGTTCCCGATGACGCGGAACACACCTTCTTCCGCTGTTGGGAAAGGCCCCGCCTGGAGGCCACAAGAAAACTCGGTGTTTTTTCGGTGGACACGGTCTGCCAAAAGATTATGGAGGATGAGGGCAACTGGGATTGTTTGTCACAGTTCGTCCGGGGCATCCTCCTGGAAAAGAAAACCGATCTGGACCGCGAAGTGGCCCAGATCCCTTGATCGAGCGGCTGAATAAGGAGCGAGCCCCATGGGCGTAAGCCAAATTTAGGCCTAGCCTGACGTAATGTGACAAACAATTCCAGGTTAGATTCCTAAAGAGTAGAGGAGGTTTTTTAGTGGGTAAACCCGTTTTTAGGGGAGCCCCACACTACAGGCTGGCCACCTGTGTGCGTAATGCATTTTTCCGCCTCTCCCTCAAACAAAAAAAAAATAATAAAAAAATAATAAATATTATATTAATAATATTATATTATACTAATAATAAAAATATTATATTATATTAATAATATAACATTATTATTAATAATAATAATAATGTTGTTTAATTTCAACAACAGTAATTCGCAAATAGGAATAAAGAAACACTTTAAACGTGTAACTTCGTAAAATTAAAAAAATTCTGTTATTATAACGTTTGATTTATTTTAGTTTTCCCTTCCATTATACCAAAACCCCTCCACCAGCCACGCCGTTACGTTCTATTACTTGATCTGTCACTGCCTCGTACAGCGCGTCAACTCGTCCTCTTGCTTTCCATACATTTACATGCATACACAAAATTTCTCATCACAAAAACCTTCCCGTGCACCTGACTAGCCGCTCATTGAATTGCAAATGCCGTGCGGTTTAAAATTAGATAATAAGTCAATTAAATTGTGTCTGTTCTGTACGGTGCTGTTCTATATTGATTTTTCTACCAATGTTTTATATAAAAAAGTGTAGTTTGATGCTTGTACGTGTAATATTGTAAACAGACCATTTTATAATGAAAGTGTATAATTTCCCATAAGAGCAACGTGGAATAATGTATTAATTTTTCTATGCAGCCAGTTCAGCTAAGTTCATTATCCAAAATTACTAAATTGTTAGATTTCAACGTTTTTAAGTAATTTGTGTTAAAATCGTCAGTTAAAAAAAATAATCGTAAAAAATTTTCAACAATATCTAAACTACATTTTATAAAACTACTTAAAGTAAATTATAATTACAAATCATATTAAACCAAGATGAAAAAGAAAACTCTTGAATTTTCCCCTCTAATATTATTGTTTAGCCATAAATTAAGATTTACGCTGAAGTTAAACGCACTATTAACCAGGTGAATTCCAAACCATGTACTTTCTGCAGGCCACATGCCTGCTGGAAAATTATGTTGCTTGCTTCAGGTAAATATTTGGAAAACAAAACATTTTGCTGGTGGTGCAATAATATGTGTAAGCTGTGCCCATTAGCCAAGTGTTATTTTACTGAACTCGCTAATGTATCGGCAGCGCAAGCATTCCGCAAACCTTCTCATTTTCTTTTTTCCTTTCTATTTCAACCAATATATATGTCTAAATGGTGAAGTGATAAAATCCCTCCTCTTACTTTATTTATTTATTCAACTACAAAGCCATTTATACATTTTTACAGATCAACAAACAATGATAACAACAGTTATTGATGTTAATTTAACAAGAAAAATGAGAAGACCTTAGTGAAAGATGATTACTTAAGCTTTGCACATACGTTTTTAACATATCATATAAGAAATCAAACCGTTAACAGTATAATAATAAATTTGATCTTTAACAAATTACAACCGTTTCATAAATTTAAACATATTTTAAAGCCATAATAATATTTTAGTAATAAAATGTAGGTATCAAAGAAACACAGGGTGCCCATAAAGTCTTGCCCTGATAATAGCTTTGCTGTACGGAAACCATTAGTCACACAATCTTGCACTTCTTGTTTTGAATTGAATTTAATCTAGTGTTTGTACAATAAGAGTGTCATAGTAAGTCGTACAATTCTTTTCTGATTTAATTTAATCAATAAGATGATAGGGACCTTATGGGGTTCATCAACATTCACACGGTTATTTTTTTGTTGTGAGGAGAAACAATTATTTTACGCACACAGGTGGCCAACCTTTAGTGTGGGACACATACAACCAAATCTATTAGACTACATTAAAAAAAAAAAACTCTAATTTCACTTTCGGACACTAGCATGTTCGCAAAGATCTAGACAGCAATTAATTCTGGTCTTCTTGGATCGGAGGACTTTCTGGGCGAAATGCGACCAGCCATCCCAGTTGTCCTCACCCTACAACATTTTTATGCAGACCGAGAATACCGACAGCACTACACGATGTCGTGTTATCTCCACGTCTGGCCATTTCCATGTGTGTAGAATGTGTGTTCTAGGTCGGGGACAATAAGTGCAGTCAGATGGGTGGGTTTTGCCCAACGTGTTCAGTAACAGCTGAAAATATCCCGACAATAATTGAGTCAGGAAGTGGTCCATCTCACCGTCCCGGCCTTTCATTCAGGATTGGACCTCCGAGATAAGTCTCGCAATCCATCGACCACCACTCTCCGGCTACCAGCTCTCCTAACATGTCACTGACGATTCTGTTCTTGCCAGGGCCTTACCGACGTCAACTTGAACCTGATAGATCGCCTTTCTCTCTCGTGCCAATACATGGGCAGGGATAACCCGGACAGTTCGTGAGGACCACAAACGTTGTGTTGTTCAAGGCAAGAGACATTCCATAGTCACACAACCATTCGTTGACAACGCGCATGACTTTTGATACAGCTTCTGCTGAGCTAGGTCAATATTTCTTATAGCTATGAGTGCTGCTACGTCATCGGCGAACCCAACTAAAACTGTTCATCCTGCATCTCAGAACTACGGAGACTGTCGTAGGCGACATTCCAGAGGTCCGGGTCGAATCTCTAGCCCTGCATGGCACCAGATGTAACCTCCATCGTCCGCTGTCCGTCTTTTGTGTCATAGAGTTCTTGACCGCAGGTAATCTCCGAGAAGCCGCAATTGGAACGCGGAAGGTGTTATTCAATTCGTTCAACATATCGTCCCATCCAGGCGATTTGAAAAGGCTTCATTATTGACATAAAATGTAACAATAAGCAACACTCTGTGATAGAAATGGTTGTGGATCTCGGCTCTTTTCGCTGCACTTTTCAATTTATCAGCGATTGCATCTATGGTTGATCGCCCCTTTCTGAATCCATACTGTTGAGAGGATAAACCTCCGGCAGATTTCATGTGGGAACCAATCAACTTGTCCAAAACCATGCTCGCCGTATCCAACATATATGAGGACGTAGGATATGCCTGTGGGCATATCCGGGTCTCATTTTCACTTGCTTATAAGCACAAACCTACCCTTTTCCAAAAGAGATGGAAAACCCTCTTTGTACAGGCAAGCATTGAACATTATTGGGAAAAAAGCTGGAGACTGGCAGAATAACCTTACTTAAGAGAAGAGCCTCGGAATTCCATCGGTACCAGGAGACTTGTTGTTCTTTAGGAAGAGAACTGCGTTTTCCAACTCCTCATTGCTTAAGAGAAGAATGTTTTCTAACTGTCCACAGTCCCTTTGGAATCACTGGATGTTCTAGAAACAGGGCGTTTATATTCTTTCCATGGTGCCGCCCTCCACGATGGAATATGGAGAGCTTCTTAGAATGCTATGTTATAACCAAGGGCCCACGGATCGGTGTTGACGTCCATCCAAAGTCTCCTCCACCAATTAGCCTAAATCCTCTTGATGGCCCGACTGAGAGCTTCCCTAGCTGCTTTATGTGTGACTTTTCCCTCAAATCAGAGTTTTTTTGAGGATTCATTGTGATGTGTCTCGCTTTCAGACAGGATTTCCAGAGATCCGCTACCTCTAAAATCCACCAGTAACCGAATTGCTTGTCGAGTAAACATTGCTGCATAGCATGGACTGTTTACACGCCAATACGATTAGTTCCATCGTGAATGTTACCGATTTCCCGGCCCCAGTCCCACTAGATGCAGCAGAATAATCCCGTCTTCACCTTCATATTACCAGTAAACTTGACTACGTCCAGCCTGCCTATGTTCCAGTGGCGTTGAGCAGTTCTGCATAGGTGCACTGTGGTGCACATCTAGAACATTGAAGACGATGTACCGATGGTCACTGGCCACCAGTTCTTCGGGGATAGTGCATCTCATTCTGGGTTGCCCTGGTTGACGACAACCATCACGGCTCTAGCAGCAAAGTCCAGGATGTAATTTCTCCGGGAGTTGGTGGAGGGCATTTCCCACTTGACATTGAAATTACATTGCCCTAGCACTTGAATCACCCCCAAGACAATATGTCAAATGATGAAGCACAGTGATGGTCAATCTAGTCAACGAAGTCTTCAATGTGTTTGTTGGGGGTGACGTAGCAATTAAAAAACCGTTATATCTCAACACCGAACCCACACGAAACCTCACACATGTCCTTTCTGAAGACTTTTCATTGGATACGTTTGCACTCTCATTTCTGACGTGTTCCACACCCAGAAAAACGGCAGTATCCAGAATATATACAAAAAAAAATCTACTGGTCCCGATCTCGATATCGCTCGCTTATCAGGATTGCGTCGACGTTGTGTTCTTGGGAGAAATTATCAAATAAATTATCAGCTGTCCTGGACTTCCTAAGGGGGACCTTAAAAATCCTCATCATGACAATCTTCTTGGTTTAGTTTAGCAAAAAAACTATTCACCTTTTCTTTATCAGAACGATGCTCAAGCTTGACTACGGTCAGGCACCTCTCTTCACAGAGGACGCACTATTTTTTCCAAAACAGTTTTTGAACTTATATTAAATTGTGAGCAATAATAATAGTTTTAGTTTTTGTTGAGTTAATTTTAAGACCATGGTACATCGTTGATTAGGCAACGGCAATAGCCCAGTGGTTATTACCCAGCCATTAGGAAACAAAACAACACTGCTTCTTCTTGCAAAAATCCACCAGGGCATCAACTTGCTTTGTCTGATGATTCTGAGGTATTATCAGCTAATCTTTAAAAGTTATGACACAAAATGTGTTTGAATTAAGTAAACAAGAAGTATTAGATGTTGTTAAGAAATTTGTGGAGCAAAGTAACTTGACTGTTCTATTTAAAGAAAATCGCCCTGGACATGATTGGTACAAGAGTTTTAGTGCTCGCCAAAAGCTAAGCTTAAAAAAGTTAAAAAGACACACACGAAACAAATTAACACAAGTGACCCATTCTTTATCTATAAATTTTATAATGTAGTTGTAAAAGCCATTAAAGATCTCAAGCTTGAGAAAATACCTGATTGTCTTTATAACCTAGATGAGACGTTATTTTGTAGTGATTCTACTAGAGTGAAACTTGTTCTTGGTATAGGGTAGAAGTCCCACAGAAGACAAGGAGGCACTGAATTAGATAACACATCAGTTCTGGCCTGCTGCATTGCTGCTGGTGTAATCTTGTCACCCCTAATTATTTTTCAAGGGTCAAACTTATGGTCAAACTAGTAAGGTGAGGCTTGTTCCCAAAAAGGGTGGATGAAATCGGAAGTTTTTAATTATTATCTCATTAATTTCTGTAAAGTTGTTAAGGAAAGGCCACTTTGGTTAATCTATGATGACACATTTAGATGTTGGACTGCTGATTTCTCCCGGAAAAGAAAAGTCACAATAATCAAGCTACCGGCCCACACTTCAGATATTTTACAACCTTAGGACAAGGCATGTTTCAAAACACTTAAGTAGACCTGGGACCAAAACGTACTTCAGTGGTATAGGGAAAATCAGAGAAATATGCAGAAAAGTGAGTTTCCAAACTTACTCTGCAAAATTTGGTTCACTGGTTTGACTTCTGAAAA
Organism: Neoaliturus tenellus; assembly: GCA_030545055.2. NCBI lineage: Eukaryota > Metazoa > Arthropoda > Insecta > Hemiptera > Cicadellidae > Neoaliturus > Neoaliturus tenellus. Next base: position 106,438,843 of record CM061531.1, on the reverse strand, counting down.
TGTAAAAGCACGATTTAAACTTCAGGAATATTTCCTTGCGATAGAACGAAGTATCCTGCAAGTCGACTAGATCCTCAAAAGTTAACAAGATAAATCAACTTCAAGAAGAAGTAGCAGCAGAGCAGAACATGTTGATCGACGTTGATAACAATCATCCAGAATAGGAGGCATCAATGCAAAACATGGATGAACTGTTGGAAAAATCTACCTTTAGTTCAGTTAGAGAGGCTACATCATCACGCACAAACTCCTAATTAAGTGCCTTCTGTTGCAAGTACTTCAAAGTCTTCATGTTCTTCAAAGTCATTTGAAACTTTACTCCTTGACAGAATAAGACGGACATTAAAAACACAGAAGAGAAGGAAAGGAGTAGATGCCCGATGCAAAAGTTATCACAAGCGAAGAGTGGATTGCAACTGAAAAAAAAAATATAAAAGAGAAGGAGCGTCGAAAGGAGCTTTAAAAAGTTGAAGCGGCAACAAAGAAGAAAAAGGGTAACTAAATAAGAGCACAGCTTTAAAAAGAAGAACAGTGTATCGGCAAAATGTATCGGTAACAAATAAGAAAATGTGGCAAAACTTGATGATATTCTATCAAAAGTTGAAACAGAACGTAATAGTAAATTGCCTTTGAAGAAAGCTTGCAATGCTGTAAGTAGTGACAGTGACTTGTCAATTAATGAAATTTTTGAAGACGATTCATTGGAAGAATTTTTAACAAACGTGAGGCAAGAAGCAGTTAAGCCTGTTGAGTATATCACTCCTGTATTTCAAGAAAACATTAAAAAGGGCTGGTTTTTTCTGGTTGATATTAAAGGAGGACCCACAAACTCAACCCATTTTAAATTTGTTTGACAAATCAATCTTGTGAACGAAGATGATGGGGGAATTGTTGTGCAGGAAATGCGAAACTGTGACGTTGAAGACACCGAGTTTTGTTATAAAGAAAAAGATGTTTTTTTATTGAATTTTTAGATATTATTGCAGTTTTACTTTTTCCACAAGCTGTTTACAATAGAAAGATAACCTACAGATTCAGCTTCAGGTTCAGCTTAGAACACTTATTTCCAGTGTGCATTTTTTCTGATATTCTAATGTTTTAAAAGCTAGAAATCATATAGAATGTCTATAATAAATTATTTTTGTCTTCTTCTTACCTTGCGCTCATCATTCATCAGATTCGTCACCGAGACTAAGAGCTGACAACATCATTGGAACCTCAAGTGACCACAAGCGACTACAACTCTCAAGACCTGCGCCAATGCTGGATCCTGATGAAGACCCTCGACCTGAAGGTCATGGAGACCGATTCCGGCACCAACACGGAGAAGACCTAGCTTTTCGAGCCAAGTGCCACCGACCAAAAGAAGAGGAAACCGGCCTTCCCACGCAGCAAGAGAACGCCCAGTTGAGCTGCCGTGCTGAAAATCTTCCAGGCCCGGGAAACGGACTTTCCCAAGCCATTTCGCCCGTGCGCCTCACCTGCTGCCGCCCGGCCCAGCAAGCTCCCCGAGCCTCCCGGAACAGGAGTATAGGGCCCGGGAGAAGTCTGCTGTTTCGGAGACCTGCCATGGTGCGGGCACCAGTTGCCGGGGGACCCTGTCGCCGTTTGTCGACCGAAAAGGCCCTTCCACGACCACAATTAGTGGCCCAGAAACCCCTCCCCCGCTGCCTCCTCTAAGGTTTCTAAAGCAAAACCTCATTATCAAAACCGCCCTCCTCCAGTTCCTGAGTCACCAGCTACTGAGACCCACTCTGATTCCGATCATGATGGCTTCGTTCCTTTTATCGCACGCGTCACAGGAAACCGAGGAACCCCTTGAACCGGGATTGTCGTCCTGCCACTCCCCCTTCCTCGGTGGTGACCCCGATGGCCCTGACGAGTTACCTCTGGCTGCCATGGACGTCCAAACTTTGGAAGTGACTGAAGATCATATCCTCCGGTTGCAGTCTACCATGCGTGCCCAGCGCCCCTCCACCCTTGAAGTGTTGCCCAGAGACGGAACTACCGCCTCAGCCTCGTCTGCCAGTCCCTCCACCCAGATCTCCGAGATCATCGTCCAGCCTCACTCGGTGTTGTCCTTACTGACCCAATTGGTGGAAGCGCTGTCTAAAAGTGTTGTCAACAATGGGTAGGTTTCGAGTGGTATCCTGTAACGCCGATGGGCTGCTGGACAAGAAACAAGAGCTGATCCAGTTTCTGCAGGACATCGATGCAGACTTGGTCCTCCTTAAAGAGACCATGCTTCGGCCAGCTATACTCTTCAACCTACCAAACTACCAGCCCTACAGGACCACACTTGCCAGGGCCCCGTAGGCATGGTGGCACGGCTATCTACGTGCACCGAAGGGTTCCCCACCGGCACATCCCACTCAACCTGCCAGACCTTGAAGTGACTTATGTTGTAGTTTTCTATGATGGAGCGGAACTTCACGTTTCCTCGATCTACAATAATCCTCGTACTGTCATCCAGCCCCGTCATCTGGACCATCTCCTCCGCCCTGGCACTGCTCTTCTAATTGGAGACCTGTGGGAAGCACCGAGAATGGGGATGCAGGGTCACAAACCAGAATGGAATGGATTTTACAATTACCTTAGGAAATGCGGATAGCTTGACATTTGCTTATCATACTACCCTTAAACCATCCTCCAAAAGAGGAAGCACTGTACTTTTTTTCTTGGCCCACAGCCATGCTATCCATAGTTTTGAAGATCTTACTATGGAGGGTAAATAGCCGAAAGCCAGACCAATAAAGGACAAATATGTTGGAAGTTATCACATGTAAAAGTTTTGATAATGTTATTTAAATTTTAAGGGGTTACTTCTGGTACACACTTTACATTGAAATTATCATCATTGGATAGAGCGCAACGGGATTACCTATAATGGCACAGTTTGTTTCTGTGAAAAACTAATTGTGTAGATTTTAGGCCAGAAGAATGATTGGCGTTATTCCCGTTTTTCATATACTTGAGAGCTCTGCCCCAGTGGCCTTGCGAGTTCTTCCAATGTTATTCTTATGGACAAGATATTTGTTCATTGAACTGTGCATAAACAGACGTATTTTAACTTGAAATGTGAATATATCTACAACAGGATGCAGCATATGAACTAACAATTGTCAACATTTAAGTGCGTCGCATTTAAATTTCTTTACTCTTTATTAAAATAAACAGCTGTCAAAATTTATTCTTCATAGCATTGAGAGTTAGTTTAATAAATAATTATATCGAGTTAAACGTGTAAATACTATACAAAACGTGGCGTATTAAATTTTGGTATTCACGCGGTTAAAATAAAAAGTTGAAACTACTAATATTTTAATATTTTTATCGTTGTGAGATTGGCACACAAGCGTGAACAAGCGCAAATGAAAACAATTGTGTTTTTATTGTTTTGACGTGTTTATTATTTAATGCAAACATGATGTTACTGTAGGTAGTGCACTAAAAATGTTTGAATATATATTTTTTTATTTCATACAACATAATGAAGCACAATTACCACTGAATATATTTGGAGAATCCACGTTTCTTAGGACGAGACAACAGGTGACAAAATATCTTACGACTTTGCTAGCAAAAATAATGGTATATGATTAATGAATGCCTATACACTCGTGGAAACCCCGGTTTCGGACCAATCACAATTTATTGTCAGTTTTATTTTCTAAGACATTTTCCCTAAGCACAAATTTGAGATTGATTGAAGTTTTAAATTCACAGTTTAATCTAAGATTTACGTACGTGTTACAATCAAAGTAATATTCACACAGGTTGCCATCAAATTGATAACGAAGTTCCAAGATTGCCTGTTGATAAGCTCATCCTAAGAGCGTTCCAGTATCTGTTTATATCTTCATGCCCCACAATGAACTCTTTACAACTGAACAATATCAGAATGCGAAACACCAGAGATTTCGTAATCTCAAGATGTTTTTCATTGTGAGAATGGTAGAAAGAAAGTCATTAGTAATTTATCCTCGGGAGACTTTGATAACTACACCCCTGGATTGAGGCATTAAAATTTCTTGGGATTTTTAGACTTATAATAAACTCAGAAATGATCTTGCTCTACATACTTCTGATGGTGAGACTGACTTAGCAATTGAGCATGTAAATGGTGCCCAAAAATAGTCAAGAAATAACTAACTTTCTCCAACGGCAGGGGACTAATTTGTTATCATCAAAACACCAATGGTCTCAAATCAGGATTTTATACATCAAGGAATCTTATGATGCTCCTCTCCAAACGCCAAGTTACATACATAATGTAGGTGCCCCTCTATAAACTCTATCATTAATATTTGAAACGCCTCTTAAAATTTAAGAAGAAACAAGCTAAATTAGACGTAAGCAACGTCTGTGAAACTGACGGCGTCCTCCCAAATTTTGTTAGATATTGTGATGATCTGTTGGCTGGTTTTCTTTCTGACTTTTTTTTAACTTCAGTTAGGTGAGGGGTAGATTTTCCTCAGCACTTAAGAGAAGTTATGTCGTGTCAATATTTGAGGGGAGTGAAAGATAGGATGCTAAGATCTACAGAACTGATAAAATAGAATCTCCAATAGATTCGAATCTATTGTTCTTGACAGTCTCTATCCCTTTTTCATGAACTAAACCCAAAAGAGAAATATTATTTTTCTCAAAGTCGTTCAATTGTTATGAACCTAGTGACATTTAAAGAATGTCTTCTCAATTGAACAGCCCCTCATCCCTTAACTAGATTCATACCTGAAATGAAAAACACCAGTTTTAAGGTAAAATGGAGCAGTCTCTAGTCATCAGTGAAATCAGGAGTTACTGGGGATCACTTCTTGGTCCCTACGTCTTATTCTTGGGATATATACGAGTAAAATAAGCAAAAATGAACCAACTAACAAACAAAATGGCCATGGAATTAGTGACGAATCAGCTTAAATTGAAATAAGTGAATGAGACATTTATGAGTGAATGTGAAAACGGGTGAAAAAGGAATTGAAGAGAACATAGTAATAATTTGTGAAGACATTGTATCCTTTAAGCTTGCACAACTAAGAGTGTATAAGGAGCATGATGAAAACAAACATGTATGGACGTCTGATGGGCGAATTTTTTACGTCGGCAACAGCAGGTATTTATAGTTAATATTTAATGACTGACAACTTCATTCTTTTATGCTAGACAAATTTTATTTCTTTTTAGTCACGCAAGCCAAACTGTGAACTGAGTTAGCTGCGATACTTTAGTATGCCAAATACTTTAGTTTTTTCTTGTTATTTAATAGCTTACATTTCAATTTACGTTTTTCCGTTTTTTTTAATATAATTTTTATTGTGCAACGAACTGCTTTGTTGTATTGGATAATCATGTTTAGAATTAAATAATAAAAACTACAATGTTACATTTCATTTCTCTATTTAATGATGTTAGCCAATAATGATAATATTATTTCAAATTTTATTTAGAAAAAATTGGTATAATGTCCTGGTATTCACTATTTTCAGGATTAGAGTTGTGGGGCCAAATAATTGGGGGTTCGTATTTAAAATTAAAGACTTTCGGTCTGGATTTAAATGTGACACACTTAAATGTTGCCAGTTGTTAGTTCATATGGTGCATCCTGTTGTAGATATATTCACATTTCAAGTTAAAATACGTCTGTTTATGCACTGTTCAATGAACAAATATCTTTTCCATAAGAATAACATTGGAAAAACTTTCAAAGCCACTGGTGCAGAGCTCTCAAGTATATGAAAAACGTGAATAACGCCAATCATTCTTCTGGCCTAACATTCCATCACCACTTAATTCCAGTTAAAATCAAGTAGAGTTGTCAATTTATTGGTCCAGTAGTTTTCACGCCCATTCAATAAGCGTAAGATGCAATACACACAAAGATGCAAACATTTATTACAGATATAATATTTATTACAGGAATCCAATGGGATTTATCGGATTACAGTAAATTGAAGAATTCCTCCTTAATGATAGAGCTCTTAAGAAGTATATTCCACTTGAGAAATGCTGTATTCCTTCTAAGCTTTTTATTCCATTTATTAACTACAGATTACAGTTAACCATGTTGTAATTCTTTGGAATTGGTGCTGAGGGAGGATCAAGGTTTCATTACCTCTTATTAGGAGAAACCAGGTCACCAGTGGGCATAACTCATTTTTAACGCATATTTTAATTCCAGTAAATGAACTTATAACAACAATAAACCCAAAAATGTTATCTAATAAATTAACAAACGATGGCAAATTAAAGTGAAGGAAAAAATCTAATTGAATCATTGTTTACTGAATAACTTGGAGCGTTTTACTATTTAAATTAGTTCATGAACCACCAAACCCTGTGGTCAAAATAAAAACTTAAATTTAATTATGGTAGAAAAAGTAAAAAGAATGATTATAAATTAAAAAAAATTAATATACTTTAACATAAATTGTATCTATGTATATGTTAGTTACACAAAACCTTTGTACTCAGTAAAAAAAAACTTTTTTAAAATAAATTTGTAATGTAGTTGTCTCATGTCAATGTAATGGTTATTATTATTGTTAATTCTCAGTATTAGAAAACTATACGTTGTCGATGACATATCTTTCCAATAAATCAAGATGGATTAAACGATGGCAAGCAATAGAACATTAGGATGACGTTGTTCTAGCGCTAAGAAACATGTATGGTCCAATTATTCTACAACTCACTTGCCCTTGGACTCTACCCGCTTGGTGAGGTTCTCCAGAACCACACGTCAGTTATTCAAAAATCACTTTATTCCGTTAAGTACAAATCAGTACAATAGGACAAGTCAAAGTTCAGTACATTTGCACCTAGTCACTAATATTAAAATGGGCTTAAAATAACAAATTTGAACTGGAGATGCTGATTAGTTGTACAAACAAGATAGGCTTAAAACAAATAAATAAACTATATAACATGGTCAAACAACAATAAATATATAATATTTTTAACAAAACTATTAAATAGCACCAAAAAAGGCCAGACAGACAAACATAGATGACATAAATGAGATTTAACAACACATAAATGACTGGGTTAACTGCTATAATACTTGGGAAAAAGAATTAAAAGAGGCGTGAACAACTTAAACTTTAGTGATCTAGAATTCAAATGAGCAGAAAATCCAACCACCTGCCATAATGAACAATGCAATGAAAGCAGACAAAAAATTACGATCCATAAACACTACTGTTTATAAAAAAATTATGAAAATTATTTACAGCGGTTTTAAATAATGTGTTGTATAAATAAAACAAAATGTACAGTTTATTGGCTGAGTTGTAAATAAATTATTATTTTTTTTATTAGTACTGACCAGACCACCCCTATACCAAAGGGGTTCTTTATTAGGACCTCCTTGCCAGACTATCGACGTGATATAAATTCTTTCCCACGTTAAAAGGCTCCTTGGCGCAACTTTTTATCCACCACTCCACTATGTAGACACCCAGTACTCAGGACTTTCACTCAATACCGGAATAGGTTATCACAACCGCCATAGTTTTAAAATCAACGCACATACCAAATTATCAGCTCCTGAAGAAGAAGTCAATGCTAAATTCAAAGGGTCATTATATTAATGCCTTTCTTGAACAGGCAAAAACAATTATACACTACATCAAATATACGGGATTATCGTTCACTCACCCTCACATTCAGGGCAATTTAGAAGAATCTATTAAATATACTGGTAAAATGTTAATACATGTTTAACCAATATCCTACCAAACTATTTACATGAAGTCACATCTCAAAAAGCGAAGGACCTTTGAAATCTCGCCCTATTTACGCACTCGATGAACTTTTTTAACTATGGAGTCAATGCTTACATTTTTACTGCATGTGCAAGCCAGACGGATCAATTCAATCATCATGTATCGTTTAGTAACAATACGAGGAGCGGGCGTTTTCGTAGATCAACTTGCATAATAATTCACATAATTTTTCACAATTGATTGGTCGAGTTTTTTCCAAACCGTACCACTACTCCTTATAACGAGTCATGGCTACCACCCCACATATATCTGACCCATGAAAGCCTAACTAAGGAATCATTTCCTGAGATGATGGCAAATCTAATAAATTTCTTACATTTATGGTTGAACAACATGACATCAATTACAGCCGACGGCTACGCATATAGAAGCAACCTAGCAGGAAACTTAAACATCCAGTATCTTGACAACTTTTGTAATCTATTTATCATGACCGACACAATGATTGAGTTTGTACTAAGCGATTCAGAAATCGAAGAAATAAGAATATTTGTTATATTCTTATAACAAATGTAACAGCCTTTACCCGATGGCCTCTTGCGAAAGCAGAGCAGTTCATCGATTTCATTTACAAATATGCACACGAAAGATGGAAAATGACTTTGTTTAAAGCAAAGTGTAAAGTGATTGATATAAGAAACAAAATTGAAACTCTCTCTTACCAATGAAACTTTGGTAAACCGAAGAGAGACGTCGCACTATGTTATCCCGAAAGAGGTACTAAAGAGAAATATATGTCAGCCAGAGCTATAAGAATGGCCTACGCAGCTTATGGTCAAGACCTCATTTTTAGTTCATTTTGAAGAGACGTATTTGATGAATTCAAATCCGAAGCAGCACAAGTAACAGAAGAAATGAGACAAAAATTTATCAGATGTCTTCCTGGACAATTCAACGTACTAGACAACCCCACATTCTTTTTAAAGTCGGATCAAGTTGGAATATGGCACTGCAAGCCAAGTGATTCTCCGAAATAAAACTTTGCTAAATAAAAGAATTTGAATGAAGAACTTGAACAATTTTTGTAATGTGACCTAAGCCAATATTCCTCCTCTTTGACAACGGATTGCGAAAAACATCCAAATCCAAGTTGTACAATGCACTTGAGCCTATTGAAAACACAGAATACCATTGTTAACTGCAGTACGTAATTGGAGTTGGATTCCTATTGCAAAACAATAATTTAGTTGAAGATACATTTAAGGTCTCTCATACCTCAAAAGTAAAAAAAAAAAAAAAAAAAATAATAAAAATCATTATTCTCAGTGACGTCGCAAAGTAACTCATTTTTTCTTATTTTTAAGATTTTTTATAATCATAAAATTTATTTTTACTGATATATCAGGTATGAGAGACCTAGATCTAACATTAATCTACAAGAAAACATATTTTTTACTAATAAGTATCCAAAAACAACAACCGAAACAGGGAATGCTTGTTTTCAGTACCAAGGGCGAAGATGACTCTCAAGAGCGGATGGAACAACGACGATCAACGTCAGGAGATAAATTAAAATAAAATGCAATAATATATTTTAATCTATATACTCTTCTATAATATGTATTGAGTAACATACATAGTCGTTTACTTTTAACTCAGCCATAAGTAATTGTATTTTTGAATATAAAAGATGTGTAATGAAGGTTGTATTCACTCATCTACATTTCTTTCCTATGTTTGGTTTTTGAAAAAATATTATTAGTTTGTAGAAGTATTTCATAATCAGCGAAGTAACGGTGTTGTAGAAATATTTGTTGGTTGTAGAATTATTTGTTATATTTGTTGAAAATGTTGTCTACTTCAGTTTTTTACAGAATAGTATTTTCGATCAAATGCATAATAACCGAGATGAGGATATAAATTATATTTAAGTGAAAGGTCTGTAGTAGAAGACATAACTAGTCAAATTAATGAATCAAGTGCAGAGCATCTTAAAAACAGACCAGAACAGTAACATTAGTCTATGTGTCAAATGTAATCAGATTAGGTATACATTGTAGTAATCATAGCATTATACTAACACCTCTGTAGATCTTTAACTACCTTCAAGTCTTTTTAATAACTACCTTTTATTTGTCTAAATTAACACACATCTAGTCAATACATTAAAGTGGATATGAACAATTTGAGTGAGTGAAATTACTATAATATTTGTTATTGGTGTAACAGTAACTCACAAATAACATATCATTAACTTGTAAATGAAAATACGAGAAATCACAAAATAAGTGTAACCGTTGTATAAAATTTTTGAAAAAGGCCAAAATTCTGTAAAAATTCAATAAAGACATTTTTACTATATTTTCCGGTAATTCTAAATTTTACTGTAACATGGGTAGCAACAAATGAAACGTGATCTCTTTTCAAAATTTGATATTGCGATGTCCTTGTGAAACTAGATCACCTTGTGGCACATGGGTAGAGGGGAGATTCGTAAAAATTAACTTTTTAGTCCAGAGAGGGGGGCTAGCACAGCTGACGTCAGCTATATTCAGATACCTACGACGACCAAACAAGTTAGATAGTGTGTAGGGCAGAGTATGATCAATTCATGCAAACTGAATTTGCTTTCGTATACTACATAAAACTTTTTGGCTTTCCCCAATGTTTTTTTTCAACTTTTTTATGCCAAGTAATAGTAATTTATGCCTTTAATATTGTCTTCATAAAATATTTTACATAGAAGGCTAAACTCGAAAATCCGAATATTTGTTGACTGAAGGAGTTGAGATATTTGAGATATGCGGATTACAGAAGAAGTAGAAAAATGTCAAAAATAGTTTTAAACTGACAGATAAAATGAACTCACTAAAATAAAAGAACTCATTAAAATAAAACAAATTCGCGAGGTTTCTGTTGGACTTTCATGGACCTGTTCTTTGTCAAAAGAGTAAATCTATTTGAAGGCTAATGAACAAACCTAAAAGCTTACGGTCTTTTCGGATCTAAATATGTTCAATAAGAGGACTTGAGAATACTCTGGAAAATTTCTTATTTATCATAGTCTCATCTTAAATTATCATTATGATCTTAAAGTAAAGTAATAAAGTTCCAAAAAGTATTTTACAATAGCACTTACAAAGGTTTCATCGTATCAACAACCATGCTATTACACTTCAAAACAATATTTAGGATACCTTTCGTGTGATTCAAAAGCCTGTATTTAGATTTAAAATTCATTTATTTTTTTTTCCAAATCCGTGCCGGAAACATATCCTGTTTAATCTTAATACAAGCTTAGTAAGATCAAAACAGATTCGCCCGCCAAACGCCCGAGCGAAATCACGCACTCACAAAATCGCGAGTCCCAATAGATTTTCGAAAAGCTAATTACTTCGGAATTGATTTTCGCCGTTTTTAAATTACCCATTGTGATCAAGATGGATCATCGCGGGACGCTCACAAATAGTGAGGTAGAAAAAACGGGTGAAATATATTCGTTAGTGGACGGCGAGGAGGAAGCGGCACAAAAGACACGATCAATGGCCCGGTCCATCAGGGCGGGCCGTTATCCGCGGACCGGCCAATGACCAATGGCGCTACTCGGACTTGCCATTAGCATAACGGAGTTCACATGCGAAAGAAAGCGATGCCACAGGTCGGACACATCAGGTGTCCCTTCAGCGGAGGGGTGCACTTCTTGCCCAAGAGGGGCTCCTAACCTGTTCCGCCGTCCCGAGACGACACCCCTTTGATACGTTTAAAAATTTTATTTTTATATGTCGTTGTCCTTCGTGGGACCCGGATCAGAAGATTTTTAAAGTAGGTGTAGTTTAGTATTAGTTTTTATTTTGGACTATCCAATAGCTGTGTGGTCTATTTGTAACAGGTTGGGTAGCACGCTTGGAACGAATTGCTGACCTATGGCATTAGATAGAGTAATGAACGGTAGCGTTTGTACTTAAGAAGCCTATTTAGCGCAATACACTTTTTTGTGCATGTCCAACCCATGTAGTGTTGGTGATATTTATGTTTTGCTTAATCCTCGATGGTTTCGAAAGTCTAAGCTTTCATTGAACTAGTACGTTTATTTGTTCAATATAATGTAGTTCTTAATATCATTCATCCAGCTATAAGAGTATTGATTGACACAAAGCATTCCTTATCTTTGTATGCACAAAAAGATACGATTAAAGAGCAATTTATGAGATTAAACTACTAAAAAACTCATCCATCTACGGACAAAAAATGTTGAAAACACTTTGTTGTTTATTAATTAAACTATCAATGCTATATATATTTTTTCATTGTCCCTTAGATATAACCATATACTTTAAAATTACATAAAGGTAAATCTTTTGCGACCAAAATTGAAGTCGTAGTGAACTTCTCAAATTTAATATTAAGTCTTATGGGAATGAAAATCCAAGGTGGCGTGTAGTGCACAGTAAAGAATGCAGAACATGGTATTTTTATAGAGTATCTGACTCACGTTCTTGTTAAGAAAAAAACTCAAATTTCCAACAATGAATAATCAACACATTTTATAATACAGAACCAAAAACCTTACTAAAAGCAACTAAAAATTAAAAATAATAAGTGATCAATGAAGATAAAAAAGGTAATATGTAGGTTATTTGTTGGCCAACTCTTTGCCTAATTACCCATTAAAAAATTAGCGTAAATAATATATAAATAATGAAGTTATCATGCTTTTTACAAGTGACTTTTAATGGAACTCTGTCAGTCGGTAGAATTTTCTAATTGATATGTATTTTGGACCACATGTAGGTTATCTTCGAAACTTATCAATCATTTAATACGTGTAAGTAATAAATAGTTCACGAAAATCTGTAATCGAATGTCTCTTGAAAAGGAATTTTTGGGCTTAGGGGAATAGTATTTAACACTTTCATTATTTGAGGAACCAAAAAGTTTTGTCTAAATTATTCTATGCAAATAAAATAAATAAATTTTCCTTTTAATACTTTATTAAACTTTTAATGTTGGAACGAACTACCTCAATTATTAATATTCAATGAAAATGGAACACTTTAACGTGTGTTTAAGTTTTTAGGAACAGAGTTAGTATATTAATAGCCAATAATTGTACTTTCTGAAATCAAATAAAAAATAAATAAAAATACGAACCAATTTAAAAATATATATGTCAGAATTATCTGGACAGAAATAAGTGGTCTAAGCCAATTGCGAGACATCAATGCTTATGGTTGCTTTACCCAAATAACTCACGTCAAACCTAAGTTTACCATATACTTAAGTGTTTCACTAAATTTATCAAACGTGCTTTAAATTCATTTAATTCTGCGTAATTTAATAATTTATACTTCCCTATTTAGAGTAAATAGTTCAAGAACATAGTAGCATTCTTTAATCTAATAACGGGGATCTTTAATGTATGTTGAAAAAGTCGTAATAAATGTCCCTGAATTTCCTGAGAAGTTTTTTTTTACCGTCCCTAATTTTTATATTTTGTTCCTTAAGTTTAATTAATACTAAATATCGGCCTCTTCTTAAAATTGGACCGTAATTTTTTTTAATTTGTACTAATTTAAAAATATGTTATAATTGAAAACCTTAACGGTATGCGCAGATTTCTTCTATGATGAATAAAAGCTAATAGAAAAGAAGGAAAAGAATCATGCTTGCCTACTTATTTCTTAAAATTTAAACTGTAGTTAATTTCATTTTATCCCTATTATCTATATTTATATTGTAAAGTTGCGATCTGGCTTTGTAAAGCATTTTTAATCAAATTAAAATATTAAAAAACGTGTATCATAATACACTTAAAAAAATATTTGCATGTTACAAGTATTAAACGTGTTAAAGTATTACAAGTGTTATAAAAACAAATACCTAATTAAAATATCGTTAAAAATTTATTTAAGTAACAGTTATTCTGGTAATATTTTCATGTCTAATGTAATTTCTTCTACATAAGCACTAATTAAATGAATAATTGTTGTCTTTTAAAATTTAATACATGTTTTACTCGTGTTTCATGAACCGCTCAGATGCCGTCGGCCGTCGGCAAAACAGAGTCAGCGTGGGTCCAAAATACAGTAAAAATTTTTGCTTTTATATTGATATTTTCATGTAAGAAAGATAATATCTGATTAATTAGCTTTTTAAGAAATCTTCTTAAAAATAATTTGCTGCTACAATGAGTAATGTCTGTGATTTCAGGGCCTCTCAATCTATTTAAAAGTTTCAGTATATAACTATTAAAATTGGATAGGTTTAAATTTATTGAAATTTAGTCTTATTACTTTAAAAATGCCTAATACCTGAGCACGACAGACTTTACAATAAAACAGGGAAATTTTCAAAATATTTGATTTGAACACTTATTAAAAATTTGGTTTTTAGAACAATGCCGCGATTAAAAGTTAGTATACACCACCAACATATTGGGTAAGATTTTTCGTAGGGTAAGATATATATTCATAGAATATTAATTTTAATTAACATCGTATAAGCTGTTATTTGTGCAATCTTTATACTTTCATCATTTAAATATTTTTGTTCAAAGGTTTCTGATTATTTTTTATTAAATCATAGAGCTAGTTTGTCTGTTTAAAATATGAATTAGTTATCAACACATTTTTACCATTAGAAATGCATATCGGAAGCATATCAAGAATGATAATGAAAGTAATAAAAACGATCTTATAAAAGCTTAAGTATTCCCAAAGAAGACTAGGCTTTTTGTAATGGATAATAAACTAAAGAAAATTTATTTATGTAAGAATTGTTATCAGCACTATTTTAATAAAGTAATGCTGAAATTGAATTAGACATTTAGTCCAGGCAACGAAGACAAAAAATGACCCAATAGGGGAAAAAATTCATGTAGAAGCCAAATTTGGTACAGTTGTAGGGGAAGGTTTCTTAAACAACATACTAAAAGTACTGACCCATAGGGGTGGAGCTAAAGGGGTGGGGAGGCTCTAAAGGTCCCATGAGGAGTTACATAAAAATTTGATATTAAGCATACTAAATTGAAAGACATTCCAGAAGGTTTATATATATCAAATTAAAGGTCTTTAAATGTAGAATACAATGCCGTAAACCTGACCTCAATATAACTGTCAGGAGTAAAATGGCAGGCGTTCAAAGTTTAGAATAAAATTATATTATCAAAACTTTGAAATGCAATAACTTCCGACATATTTGAGCTTTTGAGGTCTGGTTTTCGGCTATGTACTCTCCTTACTAAGACCTTTAAAATTATGTATAGCATGGCTATAGACTAAGAAACTTTTTTTTAAACTTCCTCTTTGGGACGTTCATGTAGAGGATGGTTCAAGGGTAATATGATAGGCTTATGACAAGCTATCCACATTTTCAAAGTTAATTGTAAAAGCAAACGTTTGCCGCAAACCGCACCTGGAAAGGTCAAGTATTTCGAAAATTATTTCATTTTTAAGCGATTAGGTTAAAATTTGATTTTTATTGAAAGTTTGACAGGCTGCCGTTTTCGACTCAGGCAACCTTTTGAGATGCGGTTTGCGGCATTAAATTCTACTACTTAAGAGCTTTAATTTGATATACATAAACCCATTGATCGACGAAAGATTTATTTCTGACTCCACGTGGACCATCCCATCATCCCATCATTTTAGCTCCACCCCTATGGGTCAGTACTTTTAGTATGTTGTTTAAGAAACCTTCCCCTACAACTGTACCAAATTTGGCTTCTACATGAATTTTTTCCCCTATTTTGTCTTCGTTGCCTGGACTAATTATACTTAACAAAAAATAGTTCTAATGCTTATTAGGATTCTTTGTACTGTATTACAAGTAATCTTTATCCCTGATGATTGAATAAAAATATGTTTAATTAATATTTAAGTTCATTCTTGTACAGCCTTCTATATTGTAAAATAAAATCATTCTTAAGTACCATAAAAGAGAACTAAACCAAGCCATAGTGTTCATTATTTTTAAGAAAAGTAAGGACATTTTATAAAAAATATTTTATGGGGTATATTACTACTATTATGTCTCCAGTAAGACAATTGTAAATCATTCAAGATATAAATACATTTTTATTACAATGATGCTTCTTTTAATGTTGGAATCTTAAGCAGTTTGAACTTAGTATAGAATATCTTCCTATGAGGGGGTTTCGGATGATGTTCACAAATATACAATAGTTGTATATTACATTGTACATTCAATTCGGTCTTTATTAAAGTAATATTTTTCAGAATTAAGAAAGGAATTATGGAGAAAATATAGAACGGAAAATTAATTGTAGTACTGATAAGATTAGTTTTAATACTGATAAGAAAAATCAAATAAACTTAAGAGTCATAGCCTACTAAAATAGTTGAGCATTGACGTTTAACAATCAGCTTTACAGTTTTAATAATAATGTAATTTTCACTGATTCAAATGCAAAACATACGACGAGTTTGTAGCTCCAAACTTTATCTTCTATTATTATTAAAGTAACAACTCTAAAATTCCAAAGAAAACTTGAATAAGACATATTAACACTTTTTTGTTGTACAAATAACTCTTTTTGAAACATTGGAAAAAATACTTCGTTTTGGAAATAACAAAGTATAGAAAGTTTTGTCCTTTTTTGTTTCCAGTGTTCACAGAAAATCAGTATCCAAAGAAATATAAAAAGTTTAGTGATTCCGGTATGTTGAATACAGTGCAAAGCCTTTTTCTATTCCAATAATCTTAAAAAAACATTTATAAACAGACTTTTGTTAAATGATTTATGTTCTAAATCACATGATACAACACTTTAGTTTAACAACTAACCTAAAAAAACGAAACGTAATTATACCAAACTACTGCTATATTGTATTTATGGTTTACAAGTTTAATTATGTATCTTTTGGTGGAGGAAGTACCTTAGAACGTCTTCCCAAAATGTTATACTATCAGTTTGGCTTTACTAGCAATCCGCTCT
Organism: Neoaliturus tenellus; assembly: GCA_030545055.2. Taxonomy (NCBI): domain Eukaryota; kingdom Metazoa; phylum Arthropoda; class Insecta; order Hemiptera; family Cicadellidae; genus Neoaliturus; species Neoaliturus tenellus. The sequence continues at coordinate 106,422,163 of CM061531.1, read as the reverse complement.
TTAGTTTCATCACAGGATTTTATTACCTCAGTTACAGTAAGTTTAATGCAATTAAAAAAATACGAGGATAGAAAATTGTCTAAAATCAACTCTGGCCTATTGGATCTCCCGATCTCAATCCACAAGTGTATCATGATTATATTTTTTTCCTACCTAAAACACAGACTGAAAACCCCGCCATTTTCTGCTTCACTTAAAGAACCATAGTTCTTGAACCTTCAGCTGAGAAACCTATAGGTTCTCACAACCGAAGCCATTGAATACAACACTTGGCTGGCAAAAATGTTCCTTATGACCATTCATCGGGGGCATGTCGAGAGCACGTATAATAAAATCAGTAAAACATTTTGAACTTGTTGTAATTGTTAATAGTTGAAAAAGGTTTGATTGGTTTGTTCTGAAATTTTAAAAATATGATATTTGAAAAAGCCTTGTATAAACTAAATCTTAGGCATGTAAAATTTCAAAAGAATAAGTGAAAATTCGTTACATTTTTTAATGATAATCAACCAAATATAAAAAATCCACATCTGTAGTTCAACAATTGGTTGTCGAAGACCAAGTTACCTATTATTTCTCCAAAGAAAATGTTTCAGTATTGTATAAAACGATCCTGCCACCTGGCACCTTCCTTCTCTTGTGGACCATTAGCTGTTGAGGGATCCATCAGATTTAACTGTCGTAGGCTAATCATCTGACGTGGTGAAGCAAGTGAAAGTGATAGATGATGGTAATGGAAAATGTGTTAAATTGTGGGTATTACTAGGTTAGGGTGTTGTGATTCGTAGATACATTTCTCAATGAGATATTTTCTTATTTTATTCTTAAAACTGTTGAAGTTCTATATTAAACACAATAATATTACCTTTTTACACTGCCTTAGGTGCAGTTGTATACTTCTATAGTAGGATTAAGTAACGAATGATGTTTCAAAGAGTGAATGTTTGGTAGAAATAAAGTACAATAAACAATTGAACTTTCATACAACCTCCTGATCCGGAGATCGAAAAGGATCGATCAGCAACGGCAGAGGTCATAGACTTGATATCAGACGGTGACAGTGACTTCTATCTGATGGTGATGAGTGAAACATACGAGATGATAGACCAAAAGTGGACCCCGGGAGTCATCATCAGCTCCTTGGGCGGCCTACCAGGGACCGTGGTCACAGCCGTCGGTAGTAGTGGAAGTACATCCTAAGATGTTCTGGCAGCCAGCCTCGCCAGATTCAAACAGAGCGAACTCGCAGGTCCCGGCCGAGGATCCCTGGACCCGGAGACCGAAAAAGGCCAATCAGCAACGCAGGAGGTCATAGAATTTATGTCAGATAGTGACAGTGACAATACTATCATACTTGTATGTCATAGTGATGAGTGAAATATGCGAGATTCTAGACCCGAAGTGCTTACACCGTCTCGCTTCGTCATCATATAATTTTACAAAGCTAACAGTTTATTATTAAACTGTAAATTAAGCCCGTAAATCACAAACATGTTATATGAATAAGCTATCTACTGTTAAAAATGTATTAATGTACAACAATGATCGACAGAAAAAACGAATATGAATAGTGGTTCTTTCCACTAGTTCGTTGTTTACATGAATATATTGTATTAATGTAATGTATTGTTGTACATTAATACATTTTTAACAGTAGATAGCTTATTCGTATAACATGTTTGTGATTTACGGGTAGCCGGTGTACTATGTTTAACACAATTTTGAAAAAAACTTTCTCAAAAAGGAAAATTCCTGGACTCTACCGCCACCGGGATTGCGTCAATTAGCCACAGCCACACCAGTATTATAATAAGCCGTTAAGTGTTTTCGTTTGTCTGTGTTCTTGTCCGTGTCGGTATTTATTTATTTTAAACATGTATCAGTATCGGGCGTGTCTACTTATTGAGCTTTTAATATCTTTGACGATTTTCGTATAAAGAGAAATAACGCATCTTTGTATAAAAGCCAGATGATGACTCCTTGTATGAGTTGAACCTAGTTACTCGGCAATATTTGATTACCGTACCACAGTTAATTTATTTAAACCATTAATTGACGAAGACTTATTTGAAATAACCAAAGGATATTGATACACTATCTACTATTTGCAATATTTTTACTAAGAAATTTCTTTAATGAAAAAAATTCTTCAACTTGTCCATAAAATGAGGCTGCAATTTGACATTAAGTAAAAAAAAAATAAGCAAACTAAATTTATGGAAAAACCAACCTCAAAATGACGCGAGTCCAGCGAATAGTTTAATCGTCCACTAACCCCAGTCTACCTTGATATTCAATGTCAAGAGAACCGAAGGACTTTGAGCCAACAAATAGAGAATAGTATTTAGTTTGCTCATTAAGATCATGTCAACGTCAGTGACATTTCCAAGGCTTATAGAACCTTTGTTATGTTACATTTTGCAAAGCTCTTCTTATTGGAATTCAATATAACTAATTTTAAATTAATAACTTCAAATAATCCAATAAATTTATTTAATTTTTGATGAGGCCTTTCGTTATCAAAGAACATCATCATCAGAACAACACAACTGAACAAAATTACAATTGTATATAAATATAACATATGATTAAATTTACATGTGTTATTTGAATTTTAAACAAACGTTGGATTCAGAAAACATCAAAATATGAATTGTACTATAGTAAATTTAGAGATATTATAAATTTATATAGGTTAATAAGGTTGAATTTTGTAAGATTCCAGGTTCGTTATTAACTAAATAATTTTCTTTCTTCCTCATTTCTAAACTTCCATGTGCATCCAGATAATTACTATTTGTGACTTCTTTTATTAATTTTATTCTTGAAAAAGTATGTCCTGTCTCCAGCACATGTTTGGCCATTGCTGATTTTTCAGGTCGATTATATTTCCAATGGCTTAAGTGTTCTTTCAATCTAATGTTTAGTTTTCTTTTTGTTTGACCAATGTATAGCTTTTCACAGTCGTTACATTTGATTTCATACACGCCTGATTTATCATCTTCTTTGATTTTGTTTTTGGGATTCCCCAAGATATGTTTTAATTTTAAGATATGTTTTTGAACGCCTTTTGAACAATTTTTCCGTAAGAGCCAAAAGAAATTGATCTCCAAACTTCTTCATGTTTGTTATTATCAGATAAGATTGTCCTTGTCATTTTTGACGTTCGTTTTTTCTTTTTCTTAATCATATTGTCGATTAAACTTTCTTCAAATCCATTAAATTTAGCTACTTGTTATATTTTGATTACTTCTTTAGTATATCTTTCTTCATTTAGTGGAGTGTTGACAAGTCTGTGGATAAGGCTGTTAATACCGCTCTTTTTTGTGACCCATGAGTATAAAAATCGTAAAGAATAAATCTGTCATTACTAGTTGGTTTGCGGTGTATATCAAACTCCAAATCTCCAGACGAATTTCGAATAACAAGTAAATCTAAGAATGGCAATGAGTGATTTTGTTCTATTTCATGAGTAAATTTTATAGTTGGGAAAAAGGATTTTAGTTGGCCAACAAATTGCTGTAGATTTTGAGATATTTCAAATATCACAAATATATCATCGACATATCGCAACCAAACTCTTGGAAAATAATTTAAAATTTGTTTTGCATTAATTTTAAAATTACTAAGGAATATGTTGGCAATGAAACATGAAAGTGGATTACCCATTGCAGTCCCAAATGTTTGTTTGTAAAATTGATCTTGAAACTGGAATACGTTTTGGTTCATGCATAGATTAATTAAAAGAACGTACTCTTCGATAATCTCATTACTCAAACTATGATTTTTCATCCATGATTTAGTTATTTCAACAGTAGTCGGTATTGGTACATTTGGGTACAACGATTCAACGTCAAAAGACACCATGTATTCATTAGGTTTAATTTTGACATTTTTCACTTTGTTCAAAAAGTCGTATCTATCTTTGACACTCAAGGTTGTTGGAAATGGCAAGTCTTTTAAATTGTTAACAAGCCATTTTGATAGATAGTACGTTGGGAAATTAATCGATGACACTATTGGTCGCATTTCGTTACCTGGCTTGTGTGTTTTGGGCAAGCAATACAACCTTGGAATACATGGGTTTGGAACTGTCAAATGTCTCATGAAGTCTATGTTAATAATGTTTTTGCATTGTTTGAGTGAGTTTGTAACGGCAATTTTAAAAAAATTTAAAGGGTTAATATTACATGCTTGATAGTTTCCTTCGACGATAATTTTTTGTACCCTTTCATTATAATCAGTTTTATCTAATATAACGACTGTGTTGCTTTTATCAGCTTTTAAGTAGTAAAAATCTTTTTCTTTAAGCTTTTTATGACACTAGTGTCAATATATATATGGTCTAAGTTTTTGCAAGTTCTGTTTTGTTCTTTTTTCTTCAAATCCGTAATAATATCAGATCTAATAGTTGCTTTTATGTTATTTGGAAGTGATTTTAAGTGAGTTTCAACGTCAATGAAAAGGTTTTCATTTTCTTTGTATGGGTTTTAAGGGATAAGAATGTATATTAGAAATGATCAGCCTAAGACAATAAATTATGTTATATTGTCTAAGACAATATTTTAACACATCGCAAAAGTAAATAGGTTATTACTTGGTTATCAGTTATTCGCGATTCTAGGGTGTTAGCCAATATGTTTCTTAGTTTCTTAGTCTGGATTTATGAACTCGTTGATAGTCGTTATTTCAACCGTAGCATAGTGTACAATATCTTCTAGGGTACAATATCTTCATACTTACATGTTATCCAAAAGCTACAAAGTTGTTTTGTTTTTTTTTGAAATTTCTCAAATAAAAATGTTTTAACTTGTTTTAATATGTTTCCAACGTAGAAATGTCCTCTGAAGGCAAAGGTCCCATGCTGATGTTCACACTTTAAGTAAATGTGCCTGTTTGATGATTTACGTGGCCCTAACAGTTTTGATGTCCCAAAAACATGGAAGGGTTTAGAACGACCGAACAGGCCACAACGGCAGATCCGATTGCCCCACCTCGCGCCTGTCAGCGAGCAGGTGAATTTATTTTGGAAATTTACCTTTTCTGAATCGTTTAAAAACGTACAGAAGCGTTGATACGAAGTATTCGGAGCTAAATCTTCTTAACTGTCCTGATTCAACCTCTGTGGGGACACTATTTCTTTCCAATACGATTAGCTATTTGTTTATCTGTTATATTGTGGTAGAAAAATAAAAAACTGAATATATGCTAGTTTTACGCAGTTGTTAATTGCGGTTAGAATGTGTTTAGAAGTTAATTCGAAGAAAATGTCTAGGTACGTTTATCTTTTAAAAGTACAGGATTTAATTGATACGAACAATTTGTCTACTTAAGTACTTAATGATAATTTTAGGGATAATTAAGTTATATGAAATAAATATAAGTATCCTGTTTTTCTAGGCATCTTCTCACGTCTATAATAATAATAATAATAATGATGCTTTATTGACAGGTATCAAAAAGATACATAGCAATATAATAAACTTAAAAATAATTTTTAATTTTAACTATGATGTCCAAAAATCTTTGAATAGGCAATCTTCAACATTGTATGGTGTTTTCATTAGTAATTTTTCAATTAATTTTCTTTTAATTTATTTAAATCGAATTAAATAATTTTTGTTCCATAAATTAAAGTTTTTGTTTAGATTTTGTGTATTTTCATAAAGAAGTTTTTAAGTTATTTCTGTTTCTTGTTTCATATGAATGATTAAAAGAATTTTGAAGTTGATTGTTAATTTTTTCTCGAACGTTTAAAATAATTTGTAAAATATACATCTTAGACTATTAAATTTTTGGAAAATGTATTTACAGTGAGCTTTTCTTTTTGCTCCACAAATAATTCTGATTGCTTTTTTTATTTTTTTAACTTTTTCGGCTATTGGAGCAATGACCCAAGCTGTAATTTTATATAATAGATGGCAATGAAAGCAGCCATAATAAGCCGTAATTATTATTTCCTTTGTCACATTTCATTTTAGCCTTCTTATGACGTAGATTCCTTTAGAGGCTTTACTTAGAATTTTGTAAACATGATCTTTCCAATTAAGTTCCGAATCAATCATTATACCCAAAAATTTTACTAAAGCCATATTTTTATACAGGGAATATATATTTTTTAAAGGTTATTTAAATATTTTGAGTTTTTCCAGATTTAAACTTAATTTATTAGAATGGCACCAATTTTTAACAATTGATGTTGTAATATTTTACTTCTCAATTATCTCACTATCAATATTTCCAAACACATTGATTCCAATATCATCTGCATACAAAAAACAGGACGAGGGGAAATTTTCAATTCTGAAAGGCAGATCATTAATAAATATATTAAAAATATTGGTCCCATAAAATCCTTGCGGAACTCCTACATTTACATTGAGACCTTCAGAGATTTTATCATTATAATTTGCATATTGTGTTCTTTCTTCTAGGTATGACTTGTTTAAATTAAGCGTCTTATTTTCAAAACCTAAAATTCCAATTTATTTGTTAAAATATTGTGATTAACTGTATCGAAAGCTTTTGAAATGCCGAAGGACCTGAAGCAAACAATCATTCCATCTTCAATTTTATTCACTGTGTTTTTCACTAAACTATTGATTGCGATGTTTGAATTTATTCCTCTCTAAAACCAAATTGTCTTTCGCTAAATAATTTATTATTTTCAAAAAATTCATAGATTTGTAAAAAAATTAATTTTTAAATAATGTTTGATATGACTGGTAGGTCTAAAATTGCTATAATCATGCAAACCACCTTTGTGGCTTGGTATAACCTTTACTTGTTTACATATGCGTGGAAATTTTTCTTCATCAAGACAGCTATTACATAATGTAGTTATCACTTCACATATTTCTTTGGAAGCAAATTTCAAAATTTTTTTTTAATTTCAAAATGATCTCAAATGAATAAATTTATGTTTTGAATAAGTTTATTTATGAACTAGAATTTTACACAACACAGAGTATATTAATAAATCTGAGTGATTGTTATCAGTTTTAAAAAGTACGGAATAGGCTAGTCTCGAAAAAATTTAGATGAAATTTTGTTTACAGGTTCATTTGGTCAAAATTAATATAACTAATTTGGGAATTCGCTGAGTACGCAGGTCTTTTGCGACGAGGGGTTTTTATATTATTTCAATTACTTGAGTAAAAATCTATCCTGATAAAGAACATTCTTATCACTTTATTTATTGGTTTTTTTCAATTCAACAATTCAAATTCCTACAAATTTCTTTCAAAAATCCTCAAAGTATTAAGTGAATGTTGTTATGGTGTAAATTTTGCATGTCCGATTTTTTTCTTATGTAATGGGGTTTAACTATACAACCAAACTATAATAAACCGCACTGTGTCTCATGAATATGCACAAACTAAAAATTTTAAAGGTAAATTTGTTTCACAAAGATTGCGAATGGCGTGGTTCAACTATAGAAAAATAAACCCTGGAATACAACAAATTTATTTTAGATTTAACCCTTATACTAAATATTATGTACAGTTTCAGTCAAAGATGATGTAAATCATTTTAGATAATTGTCCAGAGAGGGCTTAGAAGTTATTTTTACTCAAAATGTCTTGGAACGATTTAAATATTGTTTTAAGATATAAGTATTGTACCTAGATAATATGATAACGGTTTTTAAAGAAACATCTAATTTAGGTAACTTAGACCTTTTAGTGGCTCGGAATTTAAAAAAATCTAAAAATAAGTATATGATGAGCTTTAGAATTATTAGTTTTTTTAATAACGCCATTTGTAGGACGTTTCTTGAAAGCCTGGAAAAGATCTTAGTTTAGTATGGTCATCGTCCATTTGTCCACTGCAGCAGATCCAAATTGACCGTCATACGAAGATGAAAATCTGAATTTGGATTTGTTTACGAGGTTGGTAGTCCTCTTTATTGCTTACTTTGCCCTGACAACCTATATTGATCTGTGCGTGGATCGTATTAGATAAAGTAAACATCGTATTTGGCAATAAGCAGCTGTAATAAATAATATTTTCATACACCACGCTGAGAGATTATATATCATTAAAAGCCTTGATCATATAATGTATTAAGGATCTTCGTATTTCGTCGTAAACCCTCCTTAAAATGTCGGAAATGTAAAAAGTTATTCAGCTTTTTTATAAAGAAAATTTATTTAATAAATAAATCTTCGCCTTCTTTCACAACAAAACCTGCTGTACAAAGGTTACCAAAAAAATTTTTTTTAACTATTTGTTACTAATTAAGATTTTTTTACAAAACTATAATAATTGTCCTTGAGATGTAGTTTAATTCATAGTGTAGATATGATTTCGTAAAATTCCCACTGAATGTTTTATAATTGTTAGTGAAATGTTCTTTAAAATTTCATTTTTAAGGCCAAACCTTTTCCAAAATTCATAAAACAAAGGTAGTGATGCTTCCTCTTGTTCCTAATAGTAGGCCAACAACTTATATATTTTCAATGTTATATTTTTCTTTGTAGTATGGAATTGTGGGTTCGTAAATTTTTCTTTTTTCTTCGTCAACTTCTTTTGCTTGGTTTTTATTGATTTCAAACCTTACTGTTGGGTCAAGAGTGAAGGATTCTTTTTTTCTTCGGTCTATGACTAAAATGTCACATCTACGAATAGAGCCATTCTCCAAAATACGAGTACTTGTTACTTCTTCGTATACTTCTAACTGTATTGCTCTAAGGGCATTGGCAATTATCTTCCTCACTGCGTGATGTCTGCTGTTTCGGAGGGGCTCACCAAATGGGCAGGATCCAAGGACGTGAAGCAGAGATTCTAATACATAGTACTCAGTGCTGGAACAATGCCGGCACTGGTAGCCGTCCCTGGATCTGCCGGGTTCAACCTGGTTGGAGCAACATCTCCTATTAGTGTAGTAAAATTAAGCCAAAATATGGCTGGAAAATGAAATAATTTTTGGACAGCTAATTTTTGCTAAAATGTGTTCTATACCATCCCCTGACCTGCCTCACAAAAGTCCCCTGAAATCCCCAGTGGGCAACATGCCTAAAAATGATGGGATGGCCCGCGTGGAGTCAGAAATAAATCTTTCTTCGACCAATGGGTTTATGCACATCAAATTAAAGCTCTTAAGTAGTAGAATTTAATGCCGCAAACCCCATCTCAAAAGGTTGCCTGAGTCGAAAACGGCAGCCTGTCAAACTTTGAATAAAAATCAAATCTTAACCAAAACGCTTAAAAATGTAATAATTTTCGAAATACTTGACCTTTCGAGGTGCGGTTTGCGGCAAACGTTTGCTTTTACAATTACCTTTGAAAATTCGGATAGCTAGTCATATGCTTATCATAGCACCCTTGAACCACCCTCCACATGGACGTCCCAAACAGGAAGTTTTAAAATAAATTTCTTAGACCATAGCCATCCTATACATAATTTTAAAGGTCTTAGTAAGGAGAGTACATAGCCGAAAACCAGACCTCAAAAGGTCAAATACGTCGGAAGTTATTGTATTTCAAAGTTTTGATAGTATTATTTTATTCTAAACTTTGAACGTCTGCCATTTCACTCCCGACAGTTATATTGAGGTCGGGTTTACGGCATTCTATTCTACATTTGAAGACCTTTAATTTGATATATATAAACCTTCTGGAATGTATTTAAATTTGGTATGCTTAATATCAAATTTTAATGTAACTCCTTATGGGCCAACCCCTCATTTTTAAGCGTGATCCCCATATGGGATTTCTGGGGACTTTTTGGAGGAAGGTCAGGGGACGCCATAGAACACATTTCAAAAGAAATTGGCTTTCCAAAAATTATTTCATTTTTCCCGACTAATTTTACTACACTATATAAGCTTCAAATCATCTTTATACTGTGAAATTGTTATGTTTATTTTTATGTATATAAAAAATCGTTTAGTTATTACTATTTTTGCAATATTTAACCGCCTGACAAATCCGACTAAAATCTGGTTTGAGGTATTTCCTCTACTAATAATTAGTAGAGAACGTTAATTATTGAGACCTTTTATTGACCCTACGAATTTATTAATTATTTTTATCAGTTTAGTAGTTTTTACCTAAAAGCGTAACAATTAAACGGACATTCACACATATTATACTTAGTAGGGATCAACTTATGCTTATGTTTAACATTTATTTATTTGTCTCTGTGAAATCCTCCTTAGGTATAAAATCTTAATCACCATTGAAGAAGTACATTTTGTCATGAAATGTAAGTCATTACTTATTCTATACATATAATATATCTAATACTTATATAATAATTTGTAAACAGTAATATTTGTACAGGTAAAAACAATATTTAAACATTATAGAAATTTTTACTTTACAATATAAAGAGTATGAAGTGATTTATGTACATAAATTTTTTGCCATGTGCTCTAATTATTGTAACTCCTAAACCATTCATTAAAAAAGCTTCGTATTAACATACACATGGATAATCTAATATTAAATACTGCGTGACTAATAACCACATATGTTTCAAATAATTTCGCCCATTTAAACTAGTTATTCCCGCATCCGAAATTGCCCCCCCCCCCCCCCCCCCCGCTCTTGCCAGACTATTTTAATGCATACCCGATCGCGATGTTAGGTTTATTACTTGAGCCTAATCAGTGATGGGGGTGGGCGATTGGCCTTAAGTCAGGTGGCCGGTTCTCATCTGTCCGGTGCTGTTAAACATTTCATACCCCCCCCCCTCCTCCTCCCCACGGTGGTGGTATCTCGAGGGCTGTGGTATGCGGCAACATGGCGGCCCAACGCTCCACGGCACGTTCACGTTCGCGACGTGAGCCCGCTACTCTGCCCTTTATACATTAACTTTGACCGCCTGTCAGGCCAGCTGTATTTTATTTTCATGCCTCTCGTAATTTCGGAAGCTGTAACTCAGAACTTCCATTAAACCCCCCCCCCTCGGTCCATTATGACGCAGAAGCTTAGCTGCGGAAAGTATGCGCATTCGGTATTCTCGTTGGTTTTTACAACGAAAATTGAATTTCAGAAAACAAATAGAGGCCCAAGGCTACCCGACTAAGGTTTACGAATGTAAATTATTCGCATTTCCGGTTCCCTGGGTATTAAAGGACATGGCGTTGCATTTGGTAAAAAACTTCAAAAGAGAGTTGATAGGTTTTCTTATAATGAGTCAAAGGACTGTGTTTCATTGCATTTCATGATGGTATGCCTTTTAAAAAATATAAGAATTAATTAGGCCTCCCGTTTGTTTACTATTTCACATAAATCGTATAAACACTATACATTAGTTTTATGATGCTCAAATTAATGACTATTAGTCTTATTGTTTATTAGTTGATAATTTTTCAACAGTTATTGCATCTATTGTGTACATAGGTGAAATGCCTTCGTCAGTGTATAATAATAAACTTAAAAATCATGACTTCTTACAGAAACTATAATGAAATTTCAAATGAAAATTAGGATGTTATATAATGATTGCTTCATGTATTCGATTAATAATACCAATTAATGGCATTACATTGAGCTGAAATAAATATTACATTAAGTTAAAATTCTGTCCACACATGTTCCAACTCATGAACCTCTTCAGGACCCCGATTCAATAGCTCAAGCTATAATCACCTTTTTTCTTTCACATGATGTACAATCAGTAGATTTGGGAACATTTCGTTAAGAAAATGCGTCACCTTTGTAATTCAAGAAAAAATACTGTAAAAACTTTGTTGCATTTTCTGATTACTTAAAATGTGAACAGTACAAATGAAGAATTAATTAATTACTCTTTTACTCTTCTTTTGTACATCAATAATAAGCACTCATAATGATATCACACTTAAAATTATAAAGAGATACATTTTTAAACCAAATTCAAACTCGTTGAAAAATGAGGTATGATTCGTACTAAATTCACATAAAAAGATAGGTTCTCGGTCAATGGGAGCTGAGTACGTGACAAAAGTAGTGTTTTAATATACACTGCATTGATTTCAATCTATTTTTTCAAATGACTTACTTAAATTCATTCATTCCAAAAGAGTGAGATCATGTGTGGAGTTAGAACGACGATTAAGTGAGGCGAAATCTGTGTGGATGGAACTTATTAGTTTTCGATATTTTTACTACGAAAATTTACCATAATAAGTTGGTCGTAAATAAAGTTGTGTATGTAACTATTGTATCAATCCTTTAAGCTTCTTGTGAGATAATTACATCTCACTCGTGGCTTAGAGGCCTTATTAATACATTCGTTTCATAAACTACTAAAAGTTACCGTGCCCATTTGTCGTTCATAAGGACCACTTTATCCTCTACGTTGTATCTACCTTGTGAGGTAGTGAAGAGTGTTAAAAGCTACAAATATATACATATATTTTTGTCAACAGATCGCGAAAATCTGATAATCTGTGAAATGGTAATATTTACAACGAGTTTTTTTCTTTTTTCAATTTCATCTTTGATTAATTATAAGTTTATAAGGTAATTTTTATTCTGTCCAACAAAGATACTTGGGAAAACTTTTAAGGATACAGTAAGTTGTCAATTTAACATTTTCTATTCATAAAGGGCTTCATCCCATTACCTGAGATTATAGCCAATCACAGCATTATCATGCTCGCTTATGTAATCTACATCGTCTATTCCACATGACAATACCGGCATATAAGGCAGACTATGGAGGACTATCTGCATAAGCAGTCCATGCTCACCCCATGTAGCAGTAGAGGGTGTCTATTATGGAATATTATGTACAATATTTCTATATGCAAAATGATCTTGAAAGAAAAATTGCGTGTGGAACACTTAAAAAATTCTTAGACTACAATTGAACACATGGGAATAAAACAAAAAAGGCACTCTAAATGCACTCTTCGATTACATGTTTTCTCGCTATTCTCAATCACACATTATAAACGACATTCTTCAGAGCAGATTCATTTAAAATTTTTACTCTATACTGACTCAGTCCGAGTCCAGTTTGAGTTATGTTACATCCGTAGTTTTTATCACAATAATCTGATCGGTGGATTTGCATACTCTTTGGCTTGTCGCTTTCTTCATTAGTATAGAATAAAATTCCTGAACCAATATTTATGAAATACACCAGCTTCAGAGCATATTAATTTTAAAGTTTCTACTTTCCTTTGCAGACTCAGCCCGAGTCAATTATCTTATTAATTATCTTACGTCCGGCGTCTTCTACACCATAGGCTTATTGGTGGATAGTGAATTTACTCTTTTATTTAATACGAGGTGGCCCGTGCGCAAATTGCGCATTTTTGCGCATTTTATGAATTTGTATGGGTGAATCTCCCCTACAGTACGTGAATGTTGATTATGAAGTGACAGAGATCTATTTTTGTTTACTATCTGGCTTTTAAAATTCATCTGAAGGTAATCAGCTGCAATTACAATTCACTTTAAAGAATTCGCAAAAAAAGTTGGTCAACATTTTAAAGCGCCCTCTAGAAATAAATCAAAGGCGAGGGGGCGAAGCCCGAAACAGTATGACCTTTTTAATTGCAATTCGTCACTGCGGTATATCCTAAGCTTTAAAATGACACCTCAATCTTAAAAATCGGTTCAGTAGGTCGAGAGAAAAAGGGACGTAACAGACGAAACCCTTATAGAAATAAGAAGATAGATGTTCCCCATCAGTATAGCATAATATTCCTGTACCAAAGCAATTGGAACACCAGTTTCAGAGCACATACATTTTAAAGTTTTCTTCTTTCCTATGCCGACTCAGTATGAAATCAGTAATCAGCTTTAATGAATTACCTTATATCTGGTGTGTTTTCCCTAATAGAATAGACTTATATGAATTTGACGTTGAATCTTCCATCGTCTTCCTGTCGGTCCGGGGTCCTCTCGAAGTGAGCTGGTGTTATTTTAAATGTTGGAAATGTATATTTAGTGTTCTTCTTTGCATTCTAATGTGTTGCAAAGTTTGTTAATGAAATATTATAGTAATTTTAGATTTAAAGTGTTAATATTTAAGACATTTAAATATTATTTAATGGTAAGATAAATGTGTGAGCCTGAGTACTGTGGTTCATTACCAATTTTCAGCAATGTGTGTTGAGGAATACAGTATCTATTTCATTTTTGTTTATACGTTTTTGAGTATTCTGTCGATTCTCAATCGATGGTACCATATCGCAGGTGTGATGTGAAAATCAAATGGTAAGTCATCATACTGTCTTTTGGATGACAAACAGCACTGAACATAATTTTTTGCAGAGGTAGTCAGTACAGAGTGTTCTGTAACTATTCCTATGTCCTGTAACTATTACTATACCTCTCCAGACCTATACTGCTCTCCAGAGGGAGAGTAGTATATAGCGTTGTTGCTTAGGTCAAGACAAACCCATTTCACCATAGGATTATAGGGTTCTGGTACCTAGTTAGAACACATACACATATACACCACATATAGGGGTCTATCTATATGTGTTGTAGAAAAAAAAAAAAAAAAAAAAAAAAAAAAACTCCTTGACGTTTTAAGGTACAATCAAAGTATTTGACTGTTAAGCTTTTTTAGCTCGATTTAATGACGATAAGTAATATTTATTTCTACGTAACAGCTATTTTAAAAATCCAAAAATTGATTTCAAAAAATACTTTTTGCTTTATAACTTTTGAACGCGCTTTTTCTCAGAGATGCGGGTGGTGTCATTTTATTTAACATTGTAATCTTAATAAGCCACAAAATTTTAATCAAAATCGTTAGAGCCATTTTTGAGAAATTTAGGTTTTTCAAATTTTTTAGGGTTTTAGAGGTAAACTACCCTTAAAAATTTAAAATTCAAAAACATAAAAAACCCGGTTTGAAGTGTTGAATGCCAGTTAAAAAGTATGTTAGGAAGCAAAAACAGGAATCAGATAAAAACTGAGAAAACTGGTATATTTATAAATTGAAATGCACCGAATGTCCGAGTACTTATGTTGGTCAAACTGGACGAGGATTTAACATTAGATTCAAAGAACATATTCCCGACCCGAGAACGGACAAACAAAAATCTACATTTGGCCAACATTTAATTGATTATAATCACTCGATTGGCGGTATTGAGGACAGCCTCGAGATTTTACACATATGCAGTAAAGGGAAAAAGATGGATACGCTAGAAGAATTTGAAATTTATAAATGTTTTAAGGGCAACAATCCTGATGAAAGTATTATCAACGAAAAACTTCAATTCAACTCTCATTCAATTTTCAATTCACTTATTGGGGATAATTGCCTGCCTACAGCTGTACCCGTTCCTCCTTATATCACTGATACGCCTAGATAAGGAAACGTACTCCAGTCTGTCCCCGACCATCGGCGCGACGCAATCTTTGCATTGTTTCCGTGTCACAGGCCTGTGTATTGTAGTTCGGTGTTTGTTTTAATTTGCGTATGTGTGAACTTTGTATGTGTTATTTATTTATTTTTTAACCAAGATGACGAGGCCTAACAGCCGAAGAATTTCACGTTTTCGTCAGCTGAAGATGATGTACTGACATCGAAACATGTCCTGACCATGTTTATAAATTAACATTGAGCTGTTTTTGACGGAATCTGTAAGTAATTTAGTCTTACGTTAATTCTCACAGCTCGGGGGCTATAACCATGAATTAGAATTAAAGATTTATAAATTTTTAACAGCAAAGAAGGATGTGTTCATTTTGTATTGCAGGATGTGTACGTTTACACTGGGACACATGTATGAGAACTTGAATGAGATACTTGTTAAATTAACAAATCCAGAAACATTGGCTCACTCAAATGCTCACACAAAATGTGTGAGCTTCAACATTTCCTCACACATTTTGAATGAACAAAATTTTGTTTCAACATTTGACTTGTGTGAGGTGATTACTGATGATTCCCCTACTTTGTACAGCTTCACTGTGTTAAACCATACGCCCTAGTATCACACATCGTTGGACCAACGTTGGATTCTTGTATGGATAGTAGGGAAATGATCGGTTGGCATTTTCGAGGTTGGCCCAACGAATATATTGTTGGGTAATTCTAGCCAAAAATTCCAACCAAAATCTAACGTTGGGCTATTGTTGGAAATCCTACTGTTGGAAAATTTTGCTATAAGGTTGGCAATGTCGCGGTTGGGCAAACGAACTGATTGTTGGGTAGTTATCTACAGCAATTCCAACCAAAGCCAAAGTTGGACCATCAACAGCTATGATTCTGTAAATCATACCGCTGTCGCATAATGTAAAATAACGTTATTTTCACATAAAAAATGTAAATCGAAAACACTGTTTTGCCTGAAAAAGATGATAAAATGTAAAAGTAACATAATGGTAGAATTCATGCATAACGTTGTTTTCACGTTTTATTTTTCACGATGATTTTGCATTAGAATTCTTTTAAGAAATTGATTTATCTAATGTGCTACAATGATCGGGTTGCACATTAATTAATAAATAAATAGAACAGAAAAATTTATGTTTTATACTTTTCAAACAATAAAAGTTTTACTAATAACGTTTTTTAAAGTTAAAATGGAGAAAACCGTAAAAGTAAAAAAACTGGTAATACTGATAACGTAATGTTAACATTTTGCAATTTTTTTACATTTATTGAATTTTTATTGAATAAAACCTGTTAAAACTGGTATAAATGTATAAACTTATCAAGTTTTATTTAATATTCCTTCGATCTTAAGACTACAAATACATGAAAATTTTTACATTTAAAATTATTAAAAAACACTTGAAAATGGTCAGTTTGTATTCTAGTAATTTTGAATTTGGGTCAACGTTTTTACTTTGACAAAATTTTCAAGTGCACTAGTGAAGGCCGATCGACTGAGTTTTAATGTATAAAGAGTAAATTTATACCCAAGTGTAGTACAGTTGACGTAGCTCAAGAGTTCTAGGCGCTAGGACATTGCGCGGAAGGTTGTTTTTTAAAATCCCCACGTCAGTCAAATATTTCTGCTCGATTTTACTTACATTTTTTAAATCTACTATGGTTAGCAAACATGCATTCATAAAAAAAAACTGTGCTTTTCGACATTCTGTGCAAAATACATCAACGTATCAAATGAATCGGCAGTAGCAAAAAACCGTAAGGTAACTGCAAGTTTATCAGCTGCAGGTATAGCTTCTCTTAACCGAATGTCTCTTTTAGTAATTAAAAGTGCAACTTTCTGGATAATTTCTTCAAATTCTGTAGTGGATACGCGACAGTAATTCTTAAATCCTGAACCATCTTCCAACGTGAGTTCGTTTATTAACATGCTGCAAGCACCATGTGTTTTTCTTTTCTTTAAAAACTCACTATGCCTTTCTTCTTTTTTTCTCTATTGTACTAACAGTAGTGTACAATTGGATAAGTATAAAAAAAAACTCTTTTTCATCACTACCCATATCAATAGTTCACAGTAGAGAAAACGACAGTGGGTATTTTCAAAAAAAAAAAAAGCAACTTTTACAATCAATTTGTTAGCAATTGTAAACAGACTAAAGTGATTCAACAAGTACAGTGATTTGTGTACTCATACTTTAAACTTGTTTCTTAAACAAGTATCTCACACAAGTTCTCATACATGTGTCCCAGTGTAAACGTACCAGTGACATCAAAAGTTAAATTTTAATTTTGTTGTCAAAAATTATGCCGAAAATTAGATGGATTTTCACCAAACAAATCGTCTCATCATATTTAAAGGAATCATAAGTATTTACTGTTCTTTTTCTGAAAAAATTATCGCTTCACATTTTTTTGGATTCAAATACAAATCCCAGGACGACAGGAATTTTCATACACTATAAAAGACAATTGTAAATCATCATACCGATATTTCAGACTTTTTTAAAAGCAGACAATTACTTGGTTACAGATTGAAATTTTCTTGAAACGTACTCTTTCAAATTAGATATGCAAAGGACAAAAATTATTACGTCTTAGGACACACACACACTTGAGGTAAACCTATTTACAGGCGTTATTCAATTAGTATTTGTTGGGTACCCAAAGAAATAGTTCGATTGTTTAACCAGTTGAAACAGTGTTTAATAATGGGGGAAGGAATTCCGTCAAGCCAGTGAAAGGTCTAGTCAAGATATTTTTGTTTATGAATGTTGATAATTTAATCTCAGACAAGAAGAGTAGCTACATGATCCCACACACCTCAGGCAATTTTTAAAACAAACTTTGTTACGGTTACTTTGTTCTGGTTATGGCTAGAAAAAACATTCTAAACGATTTTCCACCATGGTGTTTAATACATAGTGACTTTCGGGAATATTACGGATTTGAATCAGTTGTATCGCTATTGGACGAGTTAGGGAGATTTGGGTTACTTTCAAGGTTAGTCTGAATGTTCACTGTAGGGTTTTAATGTAAAAATACGGAATACGAAACAATGCTTTGCATTTCATCGTCCTCACCTTACAATACCAAACGTGAATTGAGTATTTTAAAATAAACTCAAACTGCAGCTAATCCTTTGATAACTAATAAATGGTAAATTATTTAAACACTACATCGTAAAAATATTACAAATTTGACAGATTTTTTAAGGCCAAAGACTTGCAAACTAACGTCTTAAGTGCTTCTATCTGGTAGTTTAAAGAAGAACCAAGAATTGCCGACATAGTTTATTTTAGTTTGCAGATCAACCAACAGATCTCAATGGCAGTGGTTTTATTTCTCGTTGAAAATTCTACCAATCGTTCCCATATAACAGCCAGTGGATCTGTGAACATAAGTAGTGTTAGATTTTAGCCACATTATCCTGGTCAAAGGCTAACACTACCGAAGAATAAATAATCACTAACACATAAGCCAGACACATGGGTCACGTAGGTTGATAAGTTATGACTGCTACAGGCTCTTTGTGCGTCTGGTGGCGCGGCGTGGCTCAGGACATCTGTTATGTTTAGGTTTCAGTTAATGTAGTAAACCTTTATTTAATTCCATTATGTCTTGCCATTTTAGTCTACAATGTGCAAGTTATCAATATAGCATCTTATTGTTTTCATAAAATTTTTAAAAACAAATCATAAAACCCCAACTGTAACATAATATGCTTTTCTGTGTGGTTCTTTTGTTTATATCTACTATTATAAAAAGTCTATGACAAACCAAGATGCTATATTGACTCAATTGTTTTTCGATTGTAGATCTATAACTCGCCTACGGCTCGATGGGGGCTCCGCCCCCATGCCCCCTTAGGGGTTGCCCTAAATTTGTAGAATAATTAAAAGTCAAGTATGTAATAAGTTAGTTCCACGGAAGAGCTATACGTTACAAAACAGAACAAAAGACAGGAACAGGAAGACAGTAACAAAACGGTTTAATACACAAAATTCACAATCAATAGTAAAAAAAGCTTTGAAAAACTCCTATGAATCGGTTTTAGTACCCCTTCGTAATTAAAATTCGCTAACAAGATTTTAACTGCGAAATGATAATAATTTACGTAATATATGTAAATATTCTAGGTAAATATTTCTAGGTTATGCTGGATGTAGGGTCCTCCCCCTAATTGGTTACCCCAATTCCGTAATTATTATAAAAATTACTATAAAACTCTCATGCAATGAGGCTAGTTGTGGGCTCCACTCCAATACCACTCATTGTGTTCGCTGAATAACCTACGGCTCTTCGTTTAAATCCCCTTCTTAGTTCCCCTCATTTCAATATAAAAAATAAAAATAAAAAAATTGAGAGTTGTGAAATAATATTTAACTATGTATTATTCTAGGTATTACGATCAGAATTGTATGTGTAAAAAAATGGAGATACTATTATGATAACTTATGACTGGAGTGTATTTCAGAAAGAATGGAAGTGGGGAAAATATCTGTTTTGATGGAAGTAGGTTGTACCACAAAACAGGAAGGCTAAAGAACGATATTTGTAGTTTAATAAATATATTGGCATTCATTACAATTCCTTCATTTCAGTTTTTAATGGTGTAAAACTTTAAAATTTACCTAATTTCCTAAAATATTACTGTCAAGGCAAATAAAAAAACTTCAAGCTTCTAAATACAATAATACAGTAGTTACTAACAAAAGTATGTTAAATAATGGTTAAAATATTAAAATTACCATACACATCAAAGGACGTGTGTTTTAGCCGTAGGACCAGGTCAGTAAATAACAATCAAAGTAAAACAATCAGTTGCTTGATATAGCAATTCGTTCCGACTCACAGTCAAAAGAAGAATACGTGATATTGAAAATCATCATGATAATTTTTAAGTTTGATAATTTAATTGATATTGGTACTGTGCAAGATATGTCTATGTGCAATGTGAAGGTTCTGAGTAAAATATTATTATTATTTTTTTTGTTTTACCACGCTGGACGGAGGAAAAAAATAGCTCTTACCCGCACACAAAAGTGCGGGCCCTCTACACCACTTTACTCAAGTGGCGAGCAGGGGTCTCCAGCCTCTTTATGACATCAGACAGCAGTGATGTCGAGGTCCCGCCTCAGGGCGGCTTGGGGTATGCGATTGTAGTCTCTCGCTACCCAAGGGCATACCTGCTAAAATAACTCCCAACGCGTGCTGTCACCACATCCATTGCAATCGACCCGAGCGTCTGCTCATTGCGACATTGCAATGTGTGGCCTCTGTCCCTTTCAGGATTCTTCAGTTGGTGATCAACCTCTTGCTGTCCTCGGTTCTGGGGTCACTCCAGACACCCATCTCTCCTCTTCTGGCGCAGGATGGACAGAACAAATTCAGCCACAGCGTTCCAGCTGTCGTTGCCCTGCAGCATCTTCCCCACGATGTTGTCCGGGGTCAGATGACCGCCAACTGAGTCGGCGAGGGCAGTCCGTTCTTCATCAAAATGACGGCACACAAAGAAAGTGTGGTGCGCGTCGTCTCCGTCGTATCCGCAGTACCTGCACCTGGGCTAGTCGACCTTGCCCATTCGGTGAAGGTACAGACGGAAGTAGCCATGACCTGTCAGGAACTGGGTGAGGAAAAAGTTTACCTCCCCGTGGTCGCGGCAAACCCACGGCTCCAGGTTCCCGATAAGACGCCATGTCCACCTTCCAGTCGTGTCTTCATCCCATCGACGCTGCCAGATGGCCATTGTTTGGCCACGAGCCAGCTCGGCAGCCTCCTCGCGATCCATCTCAGGTGCACGCCTAAAGATGGCCTTCTTCTCTTGTGCCAGCAGGTCAATGGGAATGGCTCCCGCGATGACCAGCACGGCTGCTTGCGATACTGTTCGGTACGAGGACGCGACCCTGAGCGCGCCGCGTCTCTGCACTGCCAGCATGCGAGTCCGGAATTTCTTCACTTTTGTCGCATCTGCCCAAATCTCCGCTCCGTAGAGCATGATGGCATGAGCCGTCGACAGCAACAACCTCCGTTTCGACTGGCTCGGTCCTCCGACGTTGGCCATCAGTCTTCCAAGGCAGGACGTCACTTCGGCTGATTTGTCACACACACCCCTGATGTGGTCCCAGTAGGTGAGCTTGTTGTCCAGCACCACCCCCAGATACCTGGCCGTCCTCTTCGTCTCGATCACTTCTGCACCCACCCGCATCGGGATGATCGTGGGGATCCGCTTCCTCGTCAGCATGACTATCTCCGTTTTGGTGAGAGCCAGCTGAAGGCCGTGATCGCGCATCCAGCCCTCCACCAAGCGCATGACCTGATTCAGCCTCTTTGGGCCAACTCCGCGTTTCGTTCGGTGATGACCGCTGCCACATCGTCAGCGTATCCCACGAGGAACGTTCCATACGGCATCTTCATACGGAGCAAACTGTCGTTCCAGAGATCCGGTCGAGACATTCCAGAGATCCGGTCCCAGCACCGAGCCCTGGGCCGCCCCAGAGGTGATGGTTCTGACCACAAAACCACGGTCCGTCTCGTACATCAGCCGCCGGTCCCTTAGGTAGTCTCTCACCATGGCAAGGAGGTACCCAGGTATCCTAAATGTTCTTTTTAGTGCGTCCAAGATGTCGCACCACCGTGCCGAGTAGAACGGGTTTTTCACATCAAGCGTGACCAGCAGCACAATTGGGCGGGCTGCGTGGCACGCCTGATTTGCTTGTGTCACCGAATCAACAACTTCCGAAATGGCACTGAGTGTCGAGTGGCCCTCCCTGAGTAAAATATTATAGTAGTTGTAAAATTACATCTACATGGGGTAAAATTCCCCGCAAAAATAAATAAACATTTAATTATGTTTAATTGTGTGGACTGGGGGGCAAAAATTCATAGAACCAAACTTGTAGTAACTTGAAAGATGTTCGCGAAGATTGCCTCAGATGTTATAATTTGGCCGCTAGAGTAGAAAAAAATAATGTCTTATTTATTTTGGGTAAAAATGTTTGGTCGCTAAATTTTGAAATCAGATAGTTTTCTGGGGCAGGAAATAAAAAAGCTTTTTTTATTTTAAATGAAAATACTGTACTGCCACCTTTTTAAATTAAACATTAACTTAGTACGCACTAAAAGATAAATCAATTGTGTAATCTGCTATTTTAGTTAAATTTTTTGTTGAATTGTAAAATTTAAATTAGCATGCTATCAGGTAAAGTCAATGATGTACTTCCTAATGAGTTCGTTAGAAATTAAGTGCCATCCCAAATAAAGAACCAATTTTTGGGAGGACTA
Source organism: Neoaliturus tenellus (assembly GCA_030545055.2). NCBI lineage: Eukaryota > Metazoa > Arthropoda > Insecta > Hemiptera > Cicadellidae > Neoaliturus > Neoaliturus tenellus. The sequence continues at coordinate 106,399,581 of CM061531.1, read as the reverse complement.
TCTTGCAAATATGATACTGTCTTACCGGGTGTCCCATACCAACCTTGCACCTCTTTTAAAATTGTACAAAAAAAAAAAAAAAACAAATAGTGCCGTTGTAGGTAAACATATTTTGCTCTGTTGAGTGACACGGATTTCAATACAGAGGGGACCAGACGTTATTTTGAAGCAACTTTAAAATTTAATATTCAAAAACCCTAATCATACTGATTTAGAATAATAAATAGCATGACATTATTTTTTTAACTGGGGGAAATTTAACATATATTATGTCTGAACATTTTACATATAACAGAACTTACCAAACATGTAAATGTCTAAGAACCTCATTTAAAATAATATGCCATCATAAAACATCAATTATCACGTGATTAGTTTTACTAAACATTTAAATACATGTTCATTAATCTCCGTCATGTTGTAAATTTAATAAAAAAACATTTTTACCAAACTGACAATTTTGTTGGAAACGTATTTAAAAGAGTCTAAGACATTTTTGTGCCGAGACATTTTTGCTTAAAATCTAAATTTCAACCTCAAATATTCAATAAACTGCTAAAATTACGCGTACAAGATCAAATTGTAAAGTTTTCTTAAAAACAGTGTAAAACTAAAAAAAAATTATTTAAAGTGAGAGTTTGTATTTGACATCAGTGACTTCCGGTCTGGAGAGGTAATTTCAGATACACCCTGTACATTGAAATTACTCTCGGTGAATAGACCGCTTTACCTATAAAGGTACAATTGGTTAATGTTATAAAATTTCTTAAAAAGAGTGTTTCGGTAATCTGCGACTTCCAGTATGTTGGCAATTTTCTCAGTAATACAGGTCGGTAAGTTTAGTTCTCGCTTGGGAATCACTCTGTAGTAAGTTATATATAGGAGATCTACTTTACCGACATTTGACGAATTTCTGATACCCCGATGAGTGAGTGAGTGAGTGAGTTACACATTCGGGAGTATATAATTTAGATATAGCCCTGGTTAAAAACTCTGTACTCACCAAAGGTACGTAGACTAGGTTTATATTAGTGGAGAAAACTCTACCGAGTACTCAGGCTTATAAAAGCACGGCTTCCCTTTTCAAAGAGATCACAGTAACGAGTGAAACAACAATGTTTGGAATGTCTGCAGTGTTTTTTATTTTAGAAATCAGTAATGTAGAACAAAAAAGATATGACAAGAGACTAATCAAGTAAAAGAGATCACCATGAGAATGACATAAAATAAATAATCTACTCTAACAGGAGGCATGTTGTATAATTACATGATGCACTTAGCTCAGTCGCTATATGCTTACATAAAACACCGTGATAGGTCTAAATTAAATAGAAGAGCCATACCATCAACCAGCATGATACCAATGTATACAGAACCGAATAAGTAGGGACATCCCATGTTAAAAAATTTTAGTTTTGCCCCCGAAAACCAGAGGAAAATAAAGCGCTGAGGCTAGGATTACTTCTCCTTACTGTCACGGGAAGCGCTCTTTCTACCTCTCAAATGTCAAAATGAGCATATTTGTTTACAAAAAATCAAAACAGTAATAAACTTCTGTAAAATTATTCTAGCCATCTGTTTCCATTCAACCAATCAGCATAATCCTTACCATCTTGGTGGTGCTATCTGTGTTTCAGGGGCGGCGTTCTCACTTCCCCATAAGGATGTCCCTACTTATTCGGTTCTGTATACATTGATGATACTGAGTATGTTCCTGAACTTGATTGAGGAGTTCCACCTCAGACTCTTAAGAGAATAATTGGGTCCACCATTGCTGTAGAGGGAAGAAAAAAAGAAGAAGCAATTCAACAGACAATCATTAAACACAGTCAATGAAATACGGCCTCCAAGCAACTCAGGACACCGCCGGTAAGTGGGTTGAGTGCTTATCTGCTTAGTGCTGAATATTTTGTAATTCTGCACTTATTGCAATAATTCACTGAGAACAGAACTGAATTTCATCTTAGACCTTAGCTAGAGGCTGAGCTAAACCGCCTTCAGAATCAAGCAAGATCTAATAGAACCCGCACATGGGCCTACTCCTTGGGTACCTCCAGTTGCCTTGGTTCCAAAAGCCAATGATCCGAACAAGCTCCAATCAGCGTGGATATGAGAATGGCTAACACAGCTGTTCTTCGAAGAAGACGTCAGTTACCTACTGTTGAAGATTATTACAGAAGTAAATGGATCAGTAGTATTTTCAAAACTGGATCTTAGGGAAGGTTTCCATCAGCTTGAGTTGTATTAGAACGTTTTATAGTCACAACGCTTTAAGGCGTTTTAAGCTACTGATCTTTGGAATCTCCTCTGCTACTGAGATTTCCCAGGACACCATAAGACATCTTATTCATCCAGTAAAGATGTCTGTGATGATGTCCTATTATTTTGATAAAAAAAAAAAAAAAACTCGGGAAGAACGTGAAAAAGCCCTTGAAAATATGTTTTCTATTCTCGCCAATGCAGTATTAACAGGTAATAAGGACGAATGTCAGTTCTCAGCTACCTCGTAACACCAACCTCAAGACAAGGAACCCTTATGCCTCTCTAAATGTTGTTCAAGAGATTTCTGATACTGAAGATGGTATTGTGTTCGGAAGTAACCTTATAACAATGCCTTTGTCTCTTCAACAGAAAGTCATGAATGTAGCACAGAGAGTACATCCCGGTATTTACCGCACAAAGTAGCTCATAAGAGAAAGGACTTGGTTTCCTGGAATGGTGGAAAACAAATTTAAAGGTTGTTTGGCATGTCAAACAGTAACGCAAGCAAAGCAAAGGGATCCTATAAATAAACACAGCCTCCGTATCGTCCGTGGTCTGAACTTTAATTCGACTTTGAAGGACCAAGGACCTTTTCCAGACAACAGATATGTTTTGGTCGTTTAGGAGAATACTCTCGATTTCCCCTAGTTTAAATTGTTAGTGCAACCTCAGTGGTCAGCACTTCAAGTTAGTCGTAAGTGGTTTTCGCAATGCGGTGTTCCTGAAATCCAAATCCGACAATGGTCCATCATTCAACGGTAATGAATACAGAAACTTCCTCTACCAATGGGGAATTAAGTCGAGACATGTCACTCATTAATTAGCCAGAAGCAATTGGTGACTAAGATCGATTTTTCATAACCATCAAAAAGGTAATCCAAGCCGCTCTAGTAGAAAACAAAAAACTGGCAAGAAGAGCTTGATGTCTTTTAAATGAATTTTAGGGTCACTCCTCATGCAATGACTAGAGTGCCTCCTGTTACCATAATAGTCAGACACCGATTTAATATCGGCTACCTCCCATTATTTTCTCTACAAGAGACTGACGTCGATATTGAATTTTCTGAGAATTTTAACAAAGCTACTCATAAAAAATGAAATAAGCTACGTAAGCAGACGCAAGTATGGCCTATACCAACCACCGGTATGGTCTGTTAAAGTTATCTAAGGGGATTGGTCGTGTTTATTAACACCATTCTTGAGGTTGTCTCGTTTGGATTAAGGCATGGAAAACTAAAACGAGAATTGATCGTTATAGACTTTTTTATTAGTCTCCATATCTCTGAATTGCCCGAAGCCATAGCGGCTCAGAAAAGGAAGGGAACACCCAAAAACGATTATGTAATAGTTTATTATCAAGTAAAATAACGTAAATAAAGTTTATGTAAACAAGCCTAATCTACAAATATTAATAAAAAATCTTCTTACAGTGCAAAAAGTCTTTTGGTACATTTCTAATTTTATTTAGATACGTCGAAAACTCAACAGAAACTAAAACTAGCTTTCAAAATTAAACTTTTTAAACAATCTAAAATCAACCTGGCAAAACACTACATAAATACCACACTGGCCATTCACAGTTATTATCCTCATCGTCAATAACTTCGTAAACATCATAAGTTCTGTGTTTGAACTTTTTTTCACGATCTGCACAATAGGTATGCATGAAACTTTGCTTACTTTTTTCTCAATTTGTTTGCACCAAAGGAGAAATCCCCGCATACCGTTAGGAAGGTAGTGTCCTATAGATGAGCAGATACCCATTGCAATTTACATTGGCCTTCAGGGCTACGCCTTTTAATGTTTTAATCTTATGGAAGAACGGTAATTGATTAAATCATTATATTTTGCCTGCTGTTTAATAACATTTGCTAGAAAAACATGAAGAACAGATGTTTCAATTATAATATATTTTTGCTAAGAAATCCTATATAGGCATTATTTACATCACATCAAAATATTTAGTTACCAACTTAGTTTTACCACGAAAAGATTTATTAAAACGTTTGTCACTTGATGTAAGTGTCATTTATATATGTCTTTTCCCCTTTAACCCAAAAACTGTTAGAAAGTGTTTCTCAACTAAAATTTCTCCAATTGAATACAGATCGACAGTATTATGTCCTAAAATCTTGAATTAACGATTTCCTCCAAAATCAACCCCGAGGAATTCTAAATTCGAGGAATGTTCTAAAAACTAGCGGTCACTGGTTCAAATTTTCAAAATTTCAATTATAGACATGTCATCGTTTGAATGTGGTATACAAAACAAACATTTTTTACAAGAGGGCCTCCACTACGTAATATCTATGCAAATATTTAAAAGAAAAATATGTATTTACACAAGTTTTTAGTAAGTTTTAAAGTAAAAATAACAAAAACTCAGACGATTCAAAAATTTATTTTAATGGTAGTAAATAAAAGAAAGGTTAGAGAAAGTTATTGCATGCAGATTGGATTAGGTTATTTCAAGTTAGTTTATGTTAGGTATGTCACGGTTATGTGAAAATAGACCTAAAGTTGAGGCTCTAGACACTTTACAGAAAAAGTTCTAAATGTAAGGCAATATCCTGCCAGATGAAATCAAAGATATAATGACAATATTTAAGGAAATAACAGACAAAATGGAAAAACAACTTTTAATACAATCCAAATGATTTACCTATAGGAAGGCCTTTCTCTGGCTTATTAGCTGAAATATATCTACAAACATATGAGGAGACAAACATCTTAAATAAAGACTATCAAGTTAACAATAAAATAATTTTTACAGGCGTTATATTGACGATGCTTTCATTGTGTTTACAGGCACAAGTAGACAAGCTAAACTCATGCTTAAGCACTTAAATGGTTTGCATTCGACCATTCAATTGAAAATGGAAACTCAGACAGATAACACAATCAAATTTATAGATATAAAAATCTAGAGTTAATAAAAGTATTGAATTTGGAATGTACAGGAAGCATACGCAGACGGATCTTATAATGCCAAATGACTCTAACCACCCACAGACATACACAATGGCATCTTTTAGGTCAATAGTTAATAGACTTTTCAATTATAATTTATCACCACTAGAATTTTTTAAAGAGAAATATATAGGGTGAAATGAAGTTAGTGTTTAATATTTTAAGGGAACAAAATAGACACAAAATGTGGTAAAACTGTGTATTTAAATTTTTTTTATTTAAAAGATTGTGGCCAATAAAGGTATTTTTTCATATTTTTCAAAATTAAGTACTTTTATTGGAAAATCTGAATTTTCTCAGAATTAACACGACCTTGTGTTCATGATCTAATAACATTTTTGGATCCTGCATAAAACTTTCAATAAGAATAACAAGATAAATCACGGGTTTTTAATCAGTTATTTATTGGTAATTTTTGTTGGAAGACAACAAACTAATTTTTTATAAAATTCTTAATCTCCTAAAACATTAAATAAACTGTTTCGATTTGGTCACAGGAAGTGTCAAATAATGTTAAAAACTTAAGTTATAGGCTTCAAAATTATGTATCACACATTAAGGTTTGATCATAATTTAGGTGAGATAATCAAACTTATACTAATTATAACAGGCTTAATCCTAATTTTGAAATTGGTTATCTTTATTAATACAAGACAATTTTACAAACAATAAATAATTTAATTTAAGAATGTAAATACATTTTTATATTCTCCTCAAAATGTTTTATAAATAAATAAATAATGTTTGAGTTCAAAAGGCTGGACAACGACTTGACGATGACTAAGGAATACCTTACTTTACCTTTATTGAAATGGAGACCTAACTCAATAGGTAGTTTAAAGCCAAGCATGAATGAGAGACGAGTGTAGGATGATTGTGGCGCGATCTTGTAGTCTTGTTACTGACTAAGGTCGACATTCTCCTTAGACAGGACTGTTAATTCATAGCCCAACTGCCAATGGTATCTAGGGACCTACAGTTTAACGTGGGATCCGAACCACAATTTTGACCTCTTATATACGAATTGGTCTAATTATGAGGATGGTCTTTATGGATGAACTAGTATTAACAAGTTCGGACGTTAATCCCCACCAGGGAATATCGAATCCACAAGCTATCGCTTATAACTATTCACAATTCGTGACCTCCAAGTAGCTGGATTACAGGACGTCGCCACCGTCCCAGTCCAGTAATTAAGGAGGCGAATTTCTCAAGATTAGAAAACCCTAATTCGTGATTTGGGCTTTTTATTATGTAAAGTATTTTAAGAATTAATTAAAAGTCTACTTAAGATTAATGAATGCAAGAATCAAACATTAGTATTTGTAAAATTATTTTAATAGAATAACATTTTGGGCCCTTTATCAGCATTTTAGTTCGTACTTTGGTTGAAGTGTGAGAACATGTGAATTTTGAAGTCAGTACTCTATGATGTCCCAAGGTAATTTTTTTATTGCAATATCTTAGGCAATGCATACACAAGGATAATGTAAGAAGGCCTAATTGTTGTAATCCAAAAGTTATAGAATGTTTAACTTCATGTCACGGATATTTATTACACTTTATAAGCCATAAATATAAAAATATCAATCAAAATAAAATAGTAAAAACGAGACATCAAGATTCAAATTATGGGAATTCTTCTACTTACCTCTAAGTGCTGCGTTCTAAGCTTGGTCATTATTGATTTCTATATAGAAAATGTTATGGAGAATATAAAAATGTACTTGCAAAATTAAAAGTAAATATTCATTGTTGATAAAATTTTGATTTATTAATAAAGGTAACAAATTACTTAAAATTTGCATAAAGCCTATTTTAATTAGTATAAGATCATACTTGAACTAATTAAAAAAAATAATCATTTATAAATAATAATTTATTTCACTTACAATATGATCAAACCTTAGTGTGTAATAGATCATTTTGAAGCCTATAAAATACTGAAGTTTTTAACGATATTTGACACATCTCCTGTGACCAAATCGATACAGTTTATTAAATGTTTTAGGAGATAAAGAATTTTATAAAAAATTAGTTTGTTATCTTCCAACGAAAATTACAAATAAATAACTGAGTTAAACTCATGATTTATCTTGTAATTCTTATTGAAAATTTTATGCAGAATCCAAAAATGTTATTAGATCATGATCACAAGGTCGTCTTTTCTGAGAAAATTCAGATTTTCCAACAAAAGTACAGAATTTTGAAAAATATGGAAAAATACCTTTATTGACCACAATTGTTTGAATAAAAATTTTTTAATACACAGTTTTATCACATTTTGTGTCTATTTTGTACCCTTAAAATATTAAACACTAACTTCATTCCATCCTGTATAATCAAACAGATAGCGTTTAGTATCGGGTACCAGACAAACATAATAAATACTCTTATCAGAAAATATAGGCTTAAAAAAAAATTCCCACAAAATACTATTAAGGAAAAAAGTTTGTTCCAATTTGTTAAACTAGTAAATATGTTCAAAGTATTGGCAACTTACTTGATACTTACTTGATACTTCTTCCTTCATCGATGACCAGTAATGACTGGATAGATTGCGTCACAGTTAAAAAAGAACTACTAATATTTAAAACTAATAAAACTAATATTTACAACTTTGTGGCTATATGCATCTTTACTGATTTTGAGTGTAGGGCGGCAGGTGTTTTGGCCTAAATACCAGTCAAGTCAGCTGCAAGGTACTCAGTTATCGAGTAGAATGGATTTTTCTTCAGCCAGTCCTTTATCCTGTCTTCACATTTTCTTGGTTCCAAATCTTTAATAGAGCTTGGGAGCTTGTTGAAGAATTTCATGGAGATAATTGGGTAGCAGTCTTTCTTTTTTGACAGTCTGCAGAACGGGATATCCAAACATTTTCTGTTTCTAGTATTGTAATTATGTTGATCGGCTCTTGTAGTAAAAGATGGAAGATTGTTTCTAATATATACTAAATTCAGAAGTATGAACTGGTTTATAACTGTGAGGATCCCTAATCTGATGAAAATAGGTCTGCAATGGTCTCTGTATCCTGCCGAATCGAAGAGACGGACAGCCTTTTTCTGCAGCAAAGCAGGTTGTTACAAGCAGAGGCATTACCCCACAGTTCAATACCATAAATAATATGACTATGGAAAAAAAAACGAAATACATCAGGACAAGATAATGTTTTGTAAGCATGGGTTTCAATCTACGCAGTAAAAAGATCACTCTTGACAGTTTAGAACAGACATGATTTATGTGTGGAGCCCAAGAAAGCTTATGATCTATGTGGAATCCCAACAACTTTACTTCATCTAAAGGGTTACCATGTGCGGAAAGGCTGCATAACAATTCCTGTGTCTTGGCCTCGTTTATACTAAGCCTGTTGCTGTTGAACCACTGTTTCACAGTTTCAAGTGTTTCCTTAGCTGAAGATTGAGCCAGTTCCGGTGTACCATTCCTGGCATAGATGGAAGTGTCATCTGCAAATAGCAGGATATTCCCCAGCAGTCCGATGTCATTGATAATAACTAGAAACAGGGTAGGCCCAACGACCGAGCCTTGAGGCACGCCGTGCTTGACCTTGAGTGGTCTGGAGTTTGCTCCCTCAATGGAGAGTACCTGCTTCCTGTTCTCAAGATAGGTTTTGAACGTAGCCAGAACTTACCACCAACTCCATATGCCTTAAGTTTATCTATTAATAAGCTGTGGGGGACGCAATCAAAAGCCTTTGTTAAGTCAACTAGGGCCAAAGCAGTAGAATCTTTCTCCTCAAAGGAGTCCAAGATGTTCAGGACTAAGTGTGAAACTGCTGTCAATGTTGACCTTCCCCGTCTGAAACCGTGTTGTGAATCTGAGAACAATTTATTATTTTCTAGATGATTTACAAGTTGATTTTTCATAACGGTTTCGAAGACCTTTGCAAGGACTGGAATTGTTGAGATGGGTCTGTAGCTTTTCATGGCCTCTGGGTCACCTTTCTTATACTGGGACGGTACGGGACAGTTTTAGTTTGCTAGGGAAGATACCCTCATTTAAACACCGATTAACTACAAAACTCAGGGGGTGGCTATGTCTTCAATAATAGTCTTAAGCAGTTCAACTGACATCCCATATATATCTAAGCTCTTCTTATTCTTAAAGTTAGACACTATCTTGACTATGTCCCTAGGTGATACCTGACGCCAATGCCACAAGGGTTTCACAGCCTGGGAAAAATTTCTTATCGACATGCATAGCTCATCATTGCTGACATTATTTTTTGGTAATATGTCTATAATATGCTGAACCTCATTAACAAGAAATTCATTGAACTCGTCCGGGCTTTCCTTGAACTTAGGTTTTAGATTTTTACCCTTACAATTGGCTACCGTATTTACTAAATTCCATGCTGCCTTACAGCTATTGGTTGAGTTTACTATCTCAAACATATTTGACTCTTTCTTGGCTAGTTCCACTTCACGCCTGTATATCTGCTTAGCTCTTAAATAATAAGCATGGAATCTAGTCCTAACTTCATCATCCAAGGAGTGTTTACTTCTATCATTTAAAGCTAATACTAAGTTTCTCAGCTTAGCTAATCTTGGTGTATACCAATCTCTATTTGGCAATATAGAATTTGAGTTTATTCTTGACTTACTCACTACAGAAACAGACTTAGTAGGAAAGAAATTATCAAAGATAGTTGTCAGTTCATCAAAGAAAGCATTAAATACGACCTCCGCATTGTCAGAGTCACTAAATCTATGAAACATACCTTCCCAGTCTGTATTAGCTAGGGCAGTCTTAAACAATGGAACAGATTCTCCCTTAATAGGTCTAATAATACGTGAGTAATTATTACGCCAAGATAAGTTTAAAGAAGTTTCACTCACCAATTGAAGATTCGGGTCCATTACCACAGCATCGTGATCAGCTACAACTGGATTGCAGACCCCCACTGCGTAGTCCCAGGAGTTCAGCGAGGTGGCAATGGTATCCATACAGTGTTTACCCCTTGTTGGAGTTCTGTTAGTTATGTACATGCCATAACTTTGCAGAAGATGTTTGAAGGTATTGTACAGGTTGTCATCAACTTCAAGGTGGATATTTACATCTCCGCCCAACACAATGGGCATGTTAAATCTACTCAGGTATACTAAGCAATGTTCCAGTTTTTCAAAAAAAATTTCCACATCACCATCGGGTGACCGATAGATGGAGACAACAATCACTGACTCGCTCTCCAAAATTACACCTGAGAGCTCAATATCAAACTCACAACAAAAAGTTCCAAGTTCTAGAGGTTTAAATGCAATGTCATTCCTTAAATATACTGAAAAACCTCCATTTTTATGATTGTCACGATAATATGCTGATGCTAGGCTCAAATGTCCGATGATAGCAAAAAAGTCTCCTTCGCTGCTATTTAAATGATGTTCACTTAGGCTCAATACGTCTGGGTGAATTTCACTCGCAATTTCCTCAACTAAATTAAACTTGGTTCTCAGACATTGTACATTTATAAAAGCTAATTTCAGGCCTAGTGTGTGTTCCACCATGCAATCGTTATCTTGAGAATTTGATGGTCCACTATAACCAATTTGAAGGCTAGCCCTAGGCACATCTACATTATTTACAACAGGCCTATCTTAATTATTTACAGCAGACCTATGTTCAATATTTACAATGTCGTCATTACTTACAACTAAACTATTTACATTCGTTATGGTTTCTTGGAGGTCTACTTTTGTTAATCCGTGTTCTGGTTTCTTATTCTTTTGAATAAAAAAACGTTTAAGGATCGAGTTCTTCGGCCAAGCAGAACAGTCGTAAAGGTCGACTGTGCTGCAACGTTTTATTTCATTCTGCAAGAATTCATTCTATCCACGGTATAAAATTAACGATCAATTATCAATTGTGACTAGCAGAACGAATATAGCAACCAAATGTATAAGCAAAGTGGTATATCTTTTAAAATTTGACAAGGATGCCGTTTGTAACAAACAATAATATATAGGATATAAAAATTGATCTTTCAAGGATCAATTTTAGGAAAACACTGCACGAAATAAAAAAACCCGTCCTCAAAAGATGCTCAACAACTGAAATCACACACCCTGACCACAATTTAATTTTTGACACATCAAAGTCAGTTTTGAATCAAATTCACGATATACAGGGTGTCCAGCTTCATTCAACCTTTACAAACTTTTCCAGGTTATTGCCCACGTCAAAATAAGCAAAAAAGTTCCCGTAAACATATGTCCTAAAATGCTTCGTTAACCCGCTAGCCGCTTTGACTTTTTTTTATTAAGGCCAAGTAAAACTATTGACTTTTAACCCGAAGTTAACTGCCTAAACTTCGAACTAATTTTTAATCAATTAAATTCTTACTAGTGTACATGTTGCTCGATTTCGAGCAATTTAGTTTCTTTTATATTGATAAACAATTTCATTTACCACAACAGAGATATTTTCATTTTCTATAACAACTCTTGTAAACTTCTTTTCCAGGCCTACAACAGAGTACAGTAATCTACTTTGTCTACTTTGTTGTGTAGTTAATCTAAGTTATTTTGTCATTTTTACCCAGATCACCCTGGTATTTCATGTAGCTTCATAGTGCAAAATCAGTGTTTTTCTGCAGGAAAACCACAATAACTCCGTTATTCGTTGTCGGATCCTTACATACTTGACATCACTGCTTAGATAATTTAATTTGTCAACTTTTTTGTCTCTTGTAACATTATTATAAAATTTACCGTTTTTGAGATATTTGAGTTTAAAATTTTTAATTGGCCGCCATTTTGAAAATACACATTGGAAAAAAATAATTTTTTTACTGAAAATGTATATTGTTATAGTGAACGTTTATGCCAAATATTAACTTTATACAATGATCCGTTACGGAAATAAAAATTATTTAGTGTAAAAAACAAAATGGCGGCTAGCGGGTTAACGAAGCATTTTAGGACATATGTTTACGGCTACTTTTTTGCTTATTTTGACGTGGGCAATAACCTGGAAAAGTTTGTAAAGGTTGAAGCTGGACACCCTGTATATTAAGTAAGAGTTTAGGAAAATAGCTAGCCCCATAACTATACATATCTGCCTCTTACAGGAACAACTTTCTGGTAACTAATACTCGCAAGAGGACAAATGTCTACAACTGAGAACTTAATTCAAATAAATCTTGACAGTAATTTTGATAGAAGTAAGTCTAAGATCTGGGAGAGAAGTATAATAAAGAATTCTGATATTTACAAAAATGTATTTATTGATATTTTGTAAGTGACATAAGAAGTCAATGTATATCATCCTCAAGTAATTTATTTTCATCCCATTCTTGTAATTAATTATTGTTCGTCAAGTGTCGGTATGGTAGATTAAAAGAGAACTCTTTGTGCTTTCGGTAAGGTACAGCCGTGATAACGTAGTACAGTCATAGTAACGTAGATCACGTAGCAGGTTTGGTTCTTGTACTTATTTAATGAACTATTTTAATATAGATTCCGGTATACAGTCCTTATTATGTAGTTCAATTTGTCCTCATCTGTTGGTACGTTTGGAATGAATGTCTAGAGATAATCGTAGTGCTTCCTTTAGTATTTTCAGTGTAATCGGCAAATTAATGCTTAATCAATTAACTGCAGTAGATATGGGTGTTGTTCATTTCTGACCATTTTTAATTTTCTCATTTAAATATTAATTTAGTTTTTTAATTTAAATATACATTACGGTTAAGTTATATAGGGATTAGTATTACCTTGGTTTTTACAAAATCGCCACATACCGGGTGTCGCAGGATACAAGACACCCCTTGTAAAATGTACAGAACTAATTTAACATAAACCAATTGTGCTGTTAGAGGTAAACCGGTCTACAATTCTATCTTGTACGCCTAATTCTAAAGCTAGGTTTACAAGTGAGAGTTTTTCACTCTCGGAGAGTTAGTTAGTTACTCTCATACAAATCTCAGACAGTTGTCGATAGTGCTCGCACTAAACTGTCTGTGATTGACTATCATGGAAAAATTCGCTGGTTGTGTAAAACCCTCTGAGAGTACGAAACTCTCTGAGAGTGAAAATTCTCACGTGTAAACCTAGCTTAACGGTTTAGTGAACATTGGCGGTTGAATTTTAGATTTCCTTAAAAGAATAACATGGAACAATCAAAAGATTTCAACAATCTTAATGTTGACTGTGCTTTCGGTTGTCACTTTCTGTGATGGAGAGTTAATTTTACTCAATACTGACGAAACATTAGTTGCTGGTTACAACGGGTGTTCCTTCCTTAAATCATCGAAATACCCGATTACCCAGTAGACTGTGAAATATTATAATAACCAATTTAATTGAACTAAACTCTTTAATTTATAAGAAGGGTAGACTGTTTAATGTTATGAAAATATTAAAACCCTAAAATTGTTCTAAGGATTCTTTAGGCTATTAATTCACCATTATTGGTTATCTTGATTTTTTTTTAAATAACATTTTCCTTGTAGTTTATGTAGTATCTTTAATTTATTTCGTTTATTTATTGTAATTGCTTGGTTAATTTGATCATTTGAATAGTTTTTTTTTTTCATTTTCACACTATTGACTAATTGACCAGGAAAATCAAATTTACCATGCAGCGATCAATGGCCTTTTTATAGGATACATAATAATACTAGCTGTTGCCCGTCACGGCTTCGCCCGTGATTGAGTTTATTTTTTAGGTAATAAAATCTCTTTAAAGAGCAACTGAATCTTTTTCAAATTCCATTGAAACATTGATGTAGTGTGAGCGGAGCCCAGAAGGAATTATGCAAAAACTTATCTTATTGAACACCTATGAGTAAAGAGGAACGTCCATGTCAAATTTCAACCCGTATAGGCTCTAGAGTAATTTTTAAGTCCAGTGAGGGCCTTAAAGAACTTCAAAAACTATTTAGCCTTTTATTAGAAAGTACCTATTAGCAAAGAGGAACATCCACGATTAATTTCAATCCCGTAGGATTTATCATAATTTTTATATTCTGTTGGGCGGAACCCTAATGGATATTTGCAAAACTGTTCCATAGTGAGCAACAATGAGATAAAGAAACGACGACTACAAAGTCTATAGTCCTATAGTTTCTGAGATCTGTCGTTTCCTTGATTCGCATTTAAAATTGGCCACAAGGATGAATCATCATAGTAATTTTGAAGTCCTGTGAGGTGGAGTCCTAAAGGATTTAAAAAAATATATGTGTAAAACCATTTCTTAGTAAGTACCTATGATGAGCAAAGAGGAACGACCCGACCGTGTAAAGTTTCAATCCAGCAGGCCATAGAGTAATTTTTAGTCCAGTCGAGCGGAGCCCTAAAGCATAAAAAATTATTTGAAAACACTTTTCTTATTAAAAAACTATTAGCAAAGAGGAGTCCTTGCCAAATTTCAACTCCTTAAGCTTTATAGTAATTATGAGGTTCTGTGTGGGGGGAAAGAAATGTGCAAACAGTTTTTATTAAGCACCTATGGACAAAGAGATCACTCCAATTTTCAACCCCGCATTCCCTATATTTTAGGAGATGTGTCGTTTCCTTAATCTTTACTTAAATTGGCTATAAGGATAACATTAAATATATTGCAATTTCAAAAGCCTTTGGGGCGGAGCACTGAAGGAATTTTGCAAAAGTGTTTCTTAGTGAGCACCTACGAACAACGAAAACCGTCCATGCCAAGCTTTTAACGCCACAGGCCCAAAAGTATATTTGAAGTCCTGTAGGGTGGAGCCCTAATTAGCTTTTCAAAAGCATCTTGTAGTGAGTACCAATGGGCAAAGTGGATCTTCCATGCCAGTGAGTACCTATGGGCAAAGTGGATCTTCCATGCCAACTATCGAATCAATACCTTAGGTCGTCTTTTTTATTCAGATTCGTTGTTGCCCCTGGGTTATTTCACCTGTAAACTTGAAACTTTTATATTCACTGCTTGTACATATGTATTGCCAGTTAACAGTTTTATTAATAAACACTTCAAATTGTCATTGTTGATTTCGACCATAATTTTTAACTCGAATGAAATTCCATAAATTCATCGAAATTCGAGAAATTCATGAAATTCGAGCTCGACATCGTATATAGGCCTACATATTCCCTCCTGTTTTTATAAGGCAGACACTCTCTTGTCATGAAATGTAAACGTGCATCAGAATGTCCCAGTTATCAGAGGCATGTTTGACGATTTCGGCTCGTGTATATTGCGGCAATCTGCGATAGATCCTTTCATAGCAAAGGATAATGCAGACAAAAGACGGGCACCATCACCAGGCATAGTTCAAACCCTATGAGGGACGAGAGCACTGTAAGTTTCTAACAGTTCAAGGTTCGTCATCACCTTTTATTGTATTAACTTAACTAATAAACATTTTACACCATCTAAATTGTTTACAAAGAGATGAAAACATTGTCATATCGCTATGACGTCTCTTAAATTTATTATTTCACTAACAGCTTATAGCTTTGAATCTTCAACAGTAATTACATCAAATCTTTGAAGTCGTGTGGGGCGAAGCCCTGAAGGAATTTCGCAAAACCGTTTCTTAGTGAGCACCTATAGGCGAAGAGGATCCTCCATCCCAAATTTCAACCCTGTAGGTCTTATAGTTTTGGAGATTCGTTGTTTCCTAGGTTAGTATTTTAATTGCTCCATAAGAATAACATTGGAACGAAATTTTGAAGTGGTGTGGGGCGGAGCCCTGCAGGAATTTAGTAAAACCGTTTCTTAGTGAGCACCTATCGGCAAAGAGGATCCTCCATCCCAAATTTCAACCCTTTAGGTCTTATAGTTTTGGAGATTCGTTGTTTCCTAGGTTAGTGTTTTAAGTGCTCCATAAGAATAATATTGTAACGAAATTTCGAAGTCGTGTGGGGCGGAGCCCTGCAGGAATTTCGTAAAACCGTTTCTTAGTGAGCACCAATGGGTAAAAAAGAACGTTTATACAAAACTCGCCTGCGTCTTTATGGGGGCTCCGCCCCCATGCCCCCTTAGGGGTTGTCCAGAAATTCGTTAATTGTTGTAAAAGTCGCATATAATGAACAGACTACATATAAATTCAAACATATCTTGGCAATCAATGGAAATGGCTGAAAGTAAAAACAATGTTTTGAGCCTCATCTCTAAATGATCTGAAGGATCTCTGAATCATCAGAGACTGAAAAATTGTGTCCTAAAAGAGAAATTTGAGAAGATGGACTACGACCAGACGGTGAAATTTCGCCAGCGGAGGTCTGACGTAAGGAGTTTAGCTACCCATCCAGAGGGCCAAGTATAGGTGGACCTATTCTGGATTAAGAAGTCGCTAAAACCATGCCATTATAGGTATGAAAAGGCGATTAGAGGATCAAACTGCAGGCATGAGTCTAGGTTCAACCCCTAAGTAAAGAAAAAAAGATTGTTCCCAGGTAAGCGTAATGGCTCCCTCGTAATACACTCTCTGAAGAATCACACCCAGAGCAAGGCCTTAATGTGTGATGTGGTAACGGGGGTCAGGCCGATGCATGCGGGTCGCATCTGGAGCATGGACACCGTCCAGTTTTCCAAAACGCACAATGATCAGTTCTTAAGCAACGGCAAATCGTGTTCAGTGGATCATTGGAAAATTCAGAGCAACATACAATACCTGGGAAATTACGAAAATGAAGAGCCAGAACCGGCTAGTAGCCACTATTTACAAGCAATTAAAATATATAAAAATAGAATATGCCTGGAATATGCCATAGAAAAATGGAATATGCCTTGATTTATATTAAAAATCCCCCATAAGAATAACATTGTAACCAAATTTTGAAGTCGTGTGGGGCGGAGCCCTGACGGAATTTTGCAAAACTGTTTCTTAGTGAGCGTTTTTGAGCAAAGATGAACGTCCATGCCAAGTTTTAACCCTCTAGGCCTTATAGTTTTGGAGATCCTCTGATACGTGAGTGAGTGGTATTTGACAAATATACTGTATAGTAGAAGAAGATAAATACATCTGTTGGAAAGTGAAGAATGATGCATGAGGGAATGTTGTGAGAATGATAGACATGTTGAGGGGTTTCCAAACTTTAATAGTGAAATCATTAAGTTGGTTTAATTAATTAAATACCTTAAGAAAAATTCTTTTGATCCTAAAAAGAACTACTGGTAAAAATTACAGGAACTTTCAGTTACATAACCACATATTCTTCGTCAATAAGTATAAGTGTCTTTTAATTATCAAAATACACGTACTGATCGTAACAACTTATAAAATACCCTACAACCTTTGGTGGTAACGTCTGGTTAGCCAAGCGTGGCAACTATTTGTTCCGGACAGAAATGAAACATGTTCATCAACGTAAACAAAGTATTATCTTTACCAGCACTTTTAAGGCACATCACTTTTAATTTCATTCTGCTCACGGTTCTGTGTGATGCCCAGAAACGGGTATTTAATTTTGTTGTTGTTGTCTTGATACTTATGCTTGAAACGGACGAGGACTTAGTTTCCAAGTACAATGGGGGCAGTTGAAGTATCTTCATACGACCATGAATGTAGAAATATTCTCTTTAACCATAAAAAAAAGATTGTTATATCTATCTTCTTATTTCTATAAGGGTTTCGTCTGTTACGTCCCTTTTTCTCTTGACCTACTGAACCGATTTTTTAAGATTGAGGTGTCATTTTAAAGCTTATGATATAGCGCAGTGATGAATCTTAATGAAAAAGGTCATATCGTTTCGGGCGTCGCCCCCCTCGCCTTTGACTTATTTCTAGAGGGCGCTTTAAAATGTTGACCAACTTTTATTGCAAGTTCTTTAATGTGAATTGTAATTTAACAGCTGATTACCTTCAGATGAATTTTAAAAGCCAGATAGTAAACAAAATGATCTCTGTCACTTCATAACCAACATTCACGTACTGTCGGTGAGTTTCACTCATACAGAATCATAAAATGCGCAATTTGCGCACGGGCCACCTCGTTAATATATAAAACCCCAGAAACTAGACCTGATTGACTGATATGACTGATATTAAAAGTATGAGTCAGTCCCTAAAAACGGATCCCATCTCATCATTATATTCGACTTAAACTTCTAGGCAGAATGAACAAAACTGTCAAAAGTTTTAATATTTTTTATAAAGGCATTTTAAATGAAAACTATATTTGTTTATATAAAGTTGATTATGAAGTGCTAAAAAGTTTATTTTAACTCTTACTTGATTTTTTAGACCCTTTTTTCGCAATATGCATGCATTCCAATGAAAATTGCCTACTATTGAACACTATTATGTCAACATACAGGTCATAGAAGTCAAAGTGAATTAATGCAGTCTTACTATCTACTTACTCTCCTTCATCACTTTGTACTGATGGATATTTCCAACATGGTTATTATTTAAGATATTTAACACAAGTTGATTCAAAACCAATCACCAATGATTTTATGTCAACGGTGAAGTAGTTTTTCAATTGTTTAGTAACCTTTTTCTTCTTTCATTTTATCTCAACCCAGTCGGACACCCTTGTCATTCACCCATATTTTTTTACATACTGGCTAGGGTCGTCAATATTGTATGTGATATTTATGTCTTTACAATTTTTACACTTTCTGTGGAAACACGATGAATTTTTCTCTATCACAACATAGTTTTTTAAGGAAATCTGAAGGTTTGGTGGAAAAAATATGTCCAGCTTAATTAATTTAGCTACAATAATCGCTGTGTTTTATTGCAATGTAGATGCACAGGTATCGCGGTTTTCTACTTTCGGAGGAACAACCCAGAATGGTTTCAACGAACAAAAAGATGAGTAGGAAATTTTGAAATTTATATCTTTCATTAAAATGTCATGTAGTGGTATTAGTGTATCGTTTAAAAATCTCTTTTGATTTTTAAGTTGTTTTTAGTAACGCATTTTCCCCCCGGGCCAAGTCTGGAACTGTCATCTCTTTCCAATAAGGTTTGCACCTTCTCTCTCACTTTTTCTGATATGAAGTTTCCCCTCCTCCCACATTTTATCGTCAGGATGTTGCTTCCGGATATGTTATCACAGTTTTCATTGCCTCTCTTCTTTTTCTATCATATTCCTTCCTTTTTTTTATCCGAAGTTCCTCCTTGGTTTTTGTCATAATATTTTTATATAAGCCCTTACTGAATGGTTTGTTTAAAGTTACTGAATGGCTGTACATTGACTTCTATGACCTGTATGTTGACATGATAGTGTTCAATAGTAGGCAATTTTCATTGGAATGCATGCATATAAGTTTGTTTAACCAGAATGAGGTTAAAAAGAAATTCAAGGGATTTCAAGTAAAATCGTAGTTTCCTAGTCATACTCACAATTTGTTTATATAAGAGCTTTTTATATTGTTATTTGTCTTATTAAAGTCAACTGTAATAAAATGGAGTTAAAATTGGATCACTATAAAATATCCATCATTGCATCACAATCGCACCTTTCCCCTCACTGTCAGGGAATGGTGGTTAGGGAATGATGGATTTTAACAAGACATTAATATTATAGAAAGGCTTTGGGCAACAAAGGAATACTTAGAGGTTGGAAACAAATACCTATTAAAACTATCTAATTATATCTAAGCTGAATATTTGAGGTATACTTATGAAAAAGATCTTGTGAGGGAATGAAGAAAATAGACCATGTTATCTTCTTCGTTTTGAGGTCCCTAGAGCTAAAAACACTGTACGTTCAAATTAATATATATGCTTTTATGTTTGTGTCCGTTTACACGATAACTTTTGAAAGAGGCCCAAGATTTCGATGAAATTTAGTATGAAGATGTAGGGTAGCGTTCTTGAGGTTAAGTCCGAAAACCAGGATGATTGGTTTTATAAGGTTTCAAAAGGGTCAAAATTGGGTTTTTAGAGCTTTTTACCTTTAGTTTTTTTTAATTTATCAATTTTAAAGAGATAATTCAAAAGAAAAAATAACTTTAGTATTTTGAATCATTAACTTAGCTTCACTGGTTACGGAGAAAACACCAAAAAGGTTTTCCATGTTATTCTTAGGGGAAATTAATGAAATGTTATATATCGCATATTTTATATAAATAAAATTTTATTTATCAATAAATAAAATTCAATAAAATTTGGTATATACCTTCATTAGGTTAATTAATTTTTTATTAAAACCCCGATGGCAGCCAACCTGTATATTAAATTCCATGAAATTTAATTTTACGGTTCTTACAACTAATTATATCTAGTATTCATTGTGACCCTGGATTAGAATATTTTATTAATGAACTAAAATTACCTTTTCCAATCACTGGTTATCAAAAGACGACATGTTTCGTTCCTTAGAACTTCATGAGGTCCATAGTATGCAACTACCACACATTGCAATGTATTATTACATTGTGATTTGTCAAAACATTCAATAAAAAGTTGCCCCAGTCGCTAAAACTAGAAGTTGTCATAATGATAAAATTAATAAAACAGAATAAAACTGATTAAAATTGTACTTGGGCTGGCCAGCATCTCACTCTTATCACAAACTAGATAATACTGATTCATTCATTCTGATTCATTCATTGTAGATAATACTGAATGAATCAGTATTATCTAGTTTGTGATAAGAGTGAGGTGCTGGCCAGCCCAAGTACAATTTTAATCAGTTTTATTCAGTTTTATTAATTTTATAATTATGAAAACTTAGTTTCAGCGACTGGGACAACTTTTTATCGAATCTTTTGACAAACCACAATGTAATAATACATTGCAATGTGTGGTAGTTGCATACTATGGACCTCATGAAGTTCTAAGGAACGAACCATGTCGTCTTTTGATAACCAATGATTGGTCAAGGTAATTTTATTTCATTATTAATTATATCTATAATAAATGTGATTATGCGCAATATATTCAAAATTATGCATAATAATAATAAATAATAATAATAATTCTTTATTCATCAAAGTACATGTTACAAAATTATATAAGCACAAATAACATCACATTACACTGGCAAAGTGCATACATAACAGCAAAACATATCTTTATAATCATTATATACAAAATATAAACAAAATAGTGACATTATGAATATTGATGAATAATTGGGTTGCCCCCAAGGCCAAGCCCGTTAGGGGGTCCCCTCATTTGATTATCTTTTTTAACAGAAAAGAAAAGATGTGCCAAGTTGCTATTCAAATAATTGATTCATTAAAAAGTTTAAACATACTTTGAAATGCTGCATTATTTGCTTTACAATGTGGCCTGCAATTGAATGAAACAATAAAATACAATAAACGATATAGATATATATATATATATCCAATTACCTTGATACACAAATATTAATTAAGTGAAAAAAGTCTGAAAAGCAAGTTCGAACCAACCATATTAAAATAAAAAATAAAAAATAACATAAAAGCTATCCCTTTATCCAGTCATCAAGTAGTTCTAAATTTGTGGTTTTAACAAGTCTTCGACATTTTCAACGCCAATTATCCATTTTCTAAGTTTATTTAAATGTTTTCTTTTGCCATTTAGTTGTGTAATGGATTGAAATGTTCTATTATATAATCTAGGTGCATTGAATGTGTAGAAATGTTGGTAATGGGTCAGATTTGGCTTAGGCAGTGCAATAGTGTGATTAAAACGTAGCTCATATGGTTTTGAAATATTTGTACGGTAAGCAACACTTCTGGTGAAGAAAATTTTTAAGACTTTATAAACATACAAATTTCTAAATGGAAGAATATTTAACTGTCTGAAAAGAGGCAGCGAGTGTTCGGTTCTAGATTTTTTAACCATTATCCTTATTATGCATTTTTGTAATTTTATAATTGGATTTATTGTGGAAAGGTATGTTCCCCCCCAACATGTGATTGCATAACTCAGTTTAGATCCTACTAGAGCATGATACAGGCTAATTAAAAGTTTTCTTGGACAGAAGTCTCTCAAAAAATAAAATTTCCTGATCATGTTATACATTTCCCCTTTTAATTTTTTTACCTGGTTTTTCCAAGAAAGATTTGAATCAATCACAAGCCCTAGATATTTTATATTTTTTACATTTTCTATTTCAATGCAATTAGTGCAGTTGGTACCTCCCAAACAGTCAGATATGTGATACATTAATTTAGTATTAAAGTATAATTCTTTTTTAATATTAAATAGCATATATTTTGTCTTTTCACTTAAGGTTAACAAATGTTTACTAAACCAAAACTCTAAACATTCCAAATCTGATTGAATTAAACAATAGAGTTCATTTATATCGTTAGATTTATAACTTAAAGCTGTATCATCAGCAAATGCTGTTATCCTTCCATTGAGTTTTGCTTCACAAAGGTCGTTAATATAAATTAAAAAAAGAATTGGCCCTAACACTGACCCTTGGGGGACTCCACAACTTATTACACCCTCTTCACTTAAGCAACCAGAAACTTTTACTCTTTGATTTCTGTTATTTAAATAACTGGAAAACCAATTAAAAGGCAAGCCCCGTATTCCAGCTAACCACATTTTATTTAAAAGTATATCGTGATCAACTGCATCAAAAGCCTTGGTGATGTCTAAATACATTGCTGCACATATCGATCCCCCATTTAAACCCTCATAAATGTCTTCAAGAAAATTAAGTAAAGCATGTTCTGTTGATAAGTTTTCAGTAAATCCATATTGATTTTCACTAAAAAACTTGTTATGATTTAAAAAGTTCACCAAACGCTTTTTAACCACCTTCTCGATGATTTTTGAAAAAATCGAAAGCAGTGATATAGGTCTATAGTTAGAAAGGCAGTCTGGGTCACCCTTTTTAAACAACGGGATTACTATAGCTGTTTTAAGACATGTTGGAAACTCTCCTCTTTGAAAACTTAAATTAACGAGGTGGGTCAAAACATCTACCACATTTTCTAAAATGGATTTTAGGACAAATGATGTAATATTATCAAACCCCGGTGCCTTATTATTCTTTAGATTTATTACAATGTTTCTGATCTCATTTGCAGTTGTGGGAGCAATAAAAAGGGATTTTCCAATGTATTTGTTCCTGAACGTTGTTCCAAAATTTTCGTATGTAAGGTTGGTTTTCTTAATTTTATTTCTTAAATTTTCTGCTATATTAATAAAGAAATCATTAAAAGCAGTTGAAATTCCATTTGGATCAGTTATGGTATTTCCTTGTACAATTATTTGGGAGATTTCTCGGTTATTTGTTGTCCCTTTCACTAACCCATTAATTAAATTCCATTGTGCTTTTACATTACCAGCTACTGACTCAAACTTCAACGAATAATAACGTTCTTTTTGCATTCTAATATCATTTTTTAACTTATTTCTAAAATGGTTATAATATCTTCGTAACCTATTATTTTCAGGCTGCGACTTAAGAACAGAATATAATGTGTTTCTTTGTTTAATTTTTGAACAAAGGTAGTCAGTCATCCATGGTGCTTGTTTATTAAATTTGGAGTTTAATATAAATTTATACTTAGATTTGTCAATCTGTGTTTGCAAAATATCAAGGAATTTGGCAAAAGCTTTCGAAGCAGAATTTATATTATAAACAACTGACCAATCTTGATCTTTTAGCATACTTTTTAATTTATTCATGTCGATTTTAATTTTGGTTGTTGTATTTTCAATAGGTGACATTTTTTCCAGCAACAGTGTACAGAAAACTAAAGAATGATCAGTAATATTTAAATGCATTACTTCTGATTTACAGCTTAAAAAGGATTTTTTACTTGAATTACAACGAAAAAACACATGATCTAAACAAGTTTTACTGTCATTAACTATTCTTGTAGGCTCGTTGACCAAAGATTTTAAACCAAAGCTTGTCAAAAGTGTCATGTATCTATGGGAATTTGGAGTATCCGTCAAAATATCACAGTTTATGTCTCCTAACAAGATTAAAGATTTTTTATCATATGAAGGTAACAAACTCTCTAATTCACCAATAAAGTTTAATAAAGAAAAATAATGTAATCTGTAAATAGCAAGCAAGTTGATTACCATTTCTCCTACTTTAAATTTGATTGACAAACAATCCGCCGAGTGTATAGTAGTCAAATTGACAGTCGCATCAACAGAAGATAAGTGACAATCCCTTACATACACTACAACCCCACCGGCTCTGTAACTATCATTGCAGTTAGAATATTGTTTGTACCCATCTATTGCATAAAAAGCTGCTTCATGTGATTCTACCCAAATTTCCGTTAAAACAATGAGATCTGGCTTTATACCTAATGTCTCCAATTCCGCCAAAAAGTAGTCAAAATTACTCCTCAGACTCCTGATATTTTGATTTACAATAGTAAAACTAGTCATACGAAAAAAAGAATATCAAGTACAAAGATAAATCCCCAAGAAACAAATTTTTACATAAAACCAACACAACAACAGAAATTTGGCAATACATTGATATTTTGTGACTTTTTCAATAAATGAGATAAAAATCAAGGAATTCATGGAAATGAGATGTACTAACAGTTTGAAATCAAAATGAATCCTGATAAGTTAATCACATAGTCAAACAAAAGATATTTCCCCTTTTGTGTCACCCTTGTTCAGATAAAAACGAAATGGAAACATACTTGATAAAAAAGATTAAAAATAAAACAGTCTCTAATATCCTACAGTTATTGAAACGCAGTTTGTATTTATAACGTTAAAAGAAAAATATATACATACAACTTAACAAAAATATCCCTATGAAACAAAGATGTAAAATCAAAATAACAATAATGAATCTAAACAGACAGTTCTTAAACTTACAGTTTTCCCAAATCCTCCAACGAGTTGATGTGGATCACCGTGTCACCATCACCTTTTCGGCAAAAGATCTTCCCACCTCGCACCCAAATAAACTTGTACCCTTTGCTTCGACGGGCCTCCCGAGCAGCAGCTAGCAGTCGTCTCTTGGCTGGAGACAAACTCTCGTTTATATACACCGGAGAGTCTGTAGCCAGTCCCAAGTGTCGGGTGGACAGATCTTTTTTTACCCTCCGCTTCTGGAGAATCGCCTCGGTGTCCATCCGCCTCACCATCTTCACAATGATTCCCGGTGCTTTCCCAGAGTCAGGTTTGGATCTAAGTCGGTGACAAGCATCGATCATAGAATCCTCAATTTGTACACCGATTGCCTCTCCGACACTTTTAACAATCGTCAATACATTCTCATTGTTGTTCTGTGGTACTCCGTGTATCTCAAAAGTGTTTCTGCGGGAGTATTGCTCCAGATCATCAATGCGCGACTCGAGTTTGGTGATGGTTGTTTTTAGAGAGGCATTTTCTTCAACCATCTTCCCCAAAGAGTTGTTAAGTGAGGCAATCTCATTTGTTTGTGCCTTCAGCTTCTCATTTGCTTCTCTTAGTTCCTCATGACAGGAATTCAAAGAAATTCCCAGACTCTTCTCGACTTGTTTAAACTCTGACTTCAATTCTTCAAATAGCCTCAGAATATCATTATAATTAACGTTCTGGGCTGTTTCTAGCACCATGCTTTTTCTTCTTTCCACAGCACAAGGCTCACAGCGCCACACTCGACCAAGATCATTAAGGCACTGGACATCTTCATTACTCATATTTACGCATTTGTAATGAAAACATTTTTGACAGTCATTGCACTCAATTTTTCCTTTGACATTTTTTAAGGATTTCAGGCATTTGCCACAATCTGTCATATTGATTGAGTGAGAAGAATAATAATACGAAGAACAAGAAGTCGAAGAAGAAGAATGCGAAGAATAAGAAGTAGGCTTTCCCAAAATGGCGAACTTTTTCCTTGTAAGGTTAAGTTTATTATTACTTGATTTATTATTGTAAGACTTAAATTTCACTATAAATCTGCAGTCCACAGACTCAGTTGAACATAAACTGATACTATAAAGCAGCACTATATATCTTAACTAGGTTTTAGCACATTAACTATTATGCAGTTATGGAGCAACTGACACACGTCTGCTCTTCTCTGTGACTGGATCATGAATGGTATATATAATGTTTTATTAATGTTAAAAATTAATATGAATATATGAATTATACAGTGTGATTGAAAAGTCCCGGAACGGTGAAATACAGTATATTTTTTACCATTATAGATAAAGTCATGAGACTTGTTATATCAATAATAGCCATAAATGTCTACTCTTTTTTAGCTATTATCACTTTTTTATCCCTTAAGGGGGCAGCCCACGAGGAGTCAGACCAAATTCTTAAATAGCAGCATAGGTCGAGTTTGGTATTAAATTAAATGTCTTACTTAGCAGAGTACAATGCCTCAAACTAGACTTCAAACAGATGACCGAGACGGAAATGGCATTCAAACAAAGTTTCCATTAAAATCATAAGGGTAAAACAATAGAAAAACTAACCAGGTACATTTCATTTCATGTTCATATTCCATTTCAAGACAAAGGTCAAGGTTTGGGTTTCCACTCCTTTACAGGCGTCAGGTACCTACCATTACGGCATCACCGAACAGTCTGATGCGGGGACCCCCCCCCCCCCCCCCTTATTCCCTAACCGAATCAGAGAACAGGGAAAGCCCATCAGAACGGGGAACTTATGAAACTATTGGCGAGGAACGACGCCAATTAGTCCCAAATCACATTAGACCCCCACAAAACCCGGAATTCACCAGGCCTGTGGTACTCAACCGGCAGTGAACCCAAAATCGACAAACCGCTGTGAGTATCAGTGACAGCGCTATCCAACTACTTCTCTACTTTCGTTTGTGAGCAACGCCCCCAGATGAGGCTGGAGGGCCCCCCATGCTATGTGCCGAGCGTGCCGACAACCTCTGCCCCCTCGAGGCCAACCCAATTTCCGGACTGGCCGAAGCCAGGGGCTCGGACCGGAACCCAAGGTACCCATTTTAGGTTTTCCTTGGGACATGGGTAGTTCCCAAGCGGAATACTAGGTCTCTGGAAACCCGCAAAAGACGCCGGCTACACAGCAACCACTCCCGAAGGTCACGGGAGCCCCAGATCTCCGACATCCTGACTCATTTTCTCCTTTTTGGGGGAGCCGGAGAGAGAAACCCAGTAAGCGCCAAAGCCACCTTCGCCAGGGCTCGGCACAGCCGAAGCTGACCTCCTTCAGTGATAAAGAGAGCCACGGCCGCTAGCCCAGCTCGGTACTTTGAGCTGGTATTGGGTAGTAAAAAAATATTTCACCGTTCCGGGACTTTTCAATCACACTTTACGAGTATAATGAAACATCAATTTTCTTGTATGATTTAACAATTTAGGTAGTAATTTAAAGTATTTTTACATAACCATAACACATTAATTTACTCACTTATAAAACAAAATATTTTGTTAATTAAACAATAACAGCCATTGAAAATTCGCCAAGTACGTAGGTCTGCTGTGACGGGGGTGTTTAACTTACTTGCCCTTAGAGAACTATTTGTTGGCCTTTTTCTAAAATATATAGATTGTTTTATTTTTCAGTATTTTGTAACAATTCAACCTGAGAAGTGAAAAAGTTAAGAGTCAATCTCTATCTCAATTAGTTAATTTTAAAACACGATCCCCGTAAACCTCTGCGGCCATCAAACTCGCCTAGCGCTTAGGCCGCGAGGCGGCATTCTGCATTGTTCGGGCTCAGGTAGACCGGAGCCTTAACGTCTTCTTTGAGTTATTTATTTAAAATAACTAACATTTCGCGTCGTTTTTTATGCATTTTTTGCAATGCAAAACACTTCTTCGTACAGGTTTGTTTCATTTCTGTTCCCGAAAGGAGTAGGCTATTATTTTCTTAATCTTGTGTCTCTCAGAGTTCTCCAAACGGGCAGTATCCTAGGGTCTGCGGTAAAGTTTTGTTCAACGTACAGCGCCCGAGCCTCTCCTGCATTGGGTGCCTTCCTTGGACCTGCCTGGAATTGACTTCACTGGCGCCACATTACGTGGAATTTTTAAGGCTTCTTTATAATCAGCTGACATAAATCCTTCACTTTGGTGTAAGGCTACTTGTAGGGGGTTGTGTTCCTAGAAAAGAACACGCACCCTCCTTTGTAAGGAAGTGAACAAAATTTACTGTATTTTCTTTTTTAGTAGTTCAAGCCATAAGTGTTTTGTAGTTTTAAATATTTTTGGGTGTTTTATTAACTATCTTTTTTAAACTCTCTAAACTTATTAAGATACACATCTTTCTATAACATTCAAAATGTTCATTTGCGGTAGTGGAGCCTCCTATATAGTCTTAATTAATCCTAACAACTTGGGATTATACCATAAGCCTTGGAATGTCAGACGGTAAGTTAAGTGTTTATTTTACAGATCAACAAATTAATAGACTTCATTATTATATCAATGTAATTTAGAAATGATATACTTAATTTTGATAAAGGAGCTGTTTGAAATGGATACGCAATGTATCTACTGTTGATGTTTTATTAGTGATTCAACAACCTGGATTATAAACTACATGTAATTATTACTTACTACAGGTGAAATAATCGTTCATGTCATTAACTAATCAAACCGTATCCCCTTACTAATTACAACTATTATGGTATATAAAACGATAATTGTAGTAATAGTATTATATTAAAGTTTACTGCTCTAAGGTATATCCACCAATCAGAGGTTACAGGATTTAATATTTTTATATGTCGATGATAACATGCTGGCTGTTAACAGACAGAATTAAACCCATCCTTTTTAGAAACTTACTATATTAGTATCTTAAACTTCTACAGTCAATAAATAAAACCTCCGATTAACGTTTACATACAGAAGCTATATAGTTCAGTCTTAACCATTTAAGTTTTACTCCTAACATGAACACGATTGATTTAGAACGTTTCTTATAATGTTGTGTAGGAACTGCTTGAAAACAGATTGTAATCTAAATGGCTCTTAAACTTCTTTGAGGGTTATTTATGTTTTTTTGTTTTGTTTTGTTTTTTTTTAAGAAGAGTGTTTAATTTAATGTACTCAATTTTATTTTTTAATTGTGCAGTAGTGTACAATTTGATTGATTGAACGAATCAAAAGAAGCATGAAGTGCCTGAAAGAAGACTGTTTTGCCTTGGAGGTTTGTTCCAGCGTCTCAAGATAAATATTTTTTAATCAATTTGGTTTTGAAGTTCATGTTCCAAACGTGGTTTCTTTTAGTTTTAAACATGAATGACAAAATTTTAACTTAAGGTTACCCAATTAAGTAAAAATTTGATAACTCATTATTGATACGGTATCTCTCTCCAGCAATTTATAAGACTGACTTAGTAATAAAATTTAATGACATTAAAGAAGAGCTTAACTTAAAGAATTTAAATGAACTACATTTCTTAAATTATAAGAAACTTTTTTTCTTGGGAAAAGAGCATTTATGATTAACAACATTTAACATTAAGAACATTTAACTGAACTATTTTATAGAAACACAGATAATATTAAGTGATCTTTGCTGCAGTTCTGGTTTAGAAATATTTGTACTGGATAGTTGAGTAGGTATTTATTTATGTTAAACAGAAATTCGGTTATAACAAACGAATAGGTTGATGTCTTCCGAAGAATAGTAATTTTGTTTATTATCGTTACTTTTCATTCTTGTTGTTTGGTAATTTCTGGAAAACCTCTACCATTTTAATACCGTACACGACTAATTTAAGTCACACAAAAAGGTTGTTCACTGAAAAACATCTTATCGAATAAGTCGAGTTTCAGGCTAAATCAAAGAGCCAGAAAACATTCAAGTATGGAATTTTCGTGGATGGAGGAAAATATTTGAATATCGTCTTTATCTCTAAACTTTTTGTTAAATTCAAACAAATACTGTATTTTTAAGATCATAGCAAATATAATGTTATAAAGGAATCCATAGCCTTTGTCAATAGTACTATTAATTCAAAATGTCAACCAATCTAGTAAATTGTTTCAACTTTTTGGCCATCTAGAGCAGCACCGGACTGTTGTGGAACTTGTGCAAAACTATTTTTGAAAGGGAGGGAATGGCGAGTGGCGTATTGATCGGTGCAAGTTATCAACTGTAGAGGTGGGTGCAAAGTCGGTGCAATAAATGCAGCGGAAGAGGGCAGAATGGCCGACCGGGCTCAATACCTGTCAATCACACTCTCGATGCAGCAGCAAGATTTTATATCCACATTATACCCGGGTTCTTCAGCCGAATGTCAACAGATATAAACATTTTAACCTATCAAATATTCACTTTTCAGAAAAACAGGCCGAATATCTGCCGGCGTGTAGGTGACGGGGCCGTATCAATGTTAGATCCGTCCGTGCGCCTGCATAAGGCCACCTGCTATTTCAAAGTGCACTTTTTGTTTATGGATTCGTACATATTTACATTCGGCGCTCTGGCATGCGTTTTCGTTTGTTGTCATGATGAATTTCTGTAGTTTCGATTTACCCGACATACAAGTATCGGCGGGAGCCCGAGTATCGATGTGGGCAATGAAAACACAGACGAGAAAAAGTTTGGCACTGCGGACAGTTCAAACATGGCGAATTCAAGCATGGTCATTGTTAGAAAGTAGCCAGTTTTATTCATCATGTTTTTCTGTTGCGTAGTGGTTATCTACAGTTTCCAATTTTATTTTAACTTTTATATGTTTATGGAAGTCAACCATTTTATTACGAGCTGTAGACTAAAAATTAATTATACAAATTTGGGATAACTTGCATATTATATACCTTTATTACAATTGTACAGACTGATTTCCTAACGTGATCCGGTTTTTATAAAAAAAATTGCTAATAACACATGGGAAATAATAATAATAAAACTGCTACTAGCCCAGAAACACAATAAAATAGTATTAGGAGCACTAATATAAATAGTATATGGTTACTTAAAGAATTATTGTTATTTTTACAAACGAATACTCCTCCCAACCATATTTATGTGAAAAAACTTCGTTACTACCAGTGTAGTTTTAAGGGTTTCTTGACTAGTTAACGCCCAATATCTAATGTCTACTGTCTTGTCTAGTGTGTTTGTAAGTTGTTTTTTGTCTAGTTAATGATTTTTTCTTGTTAATTATAAGTAATTAACTAAATAATTTGTTTATTGCTTGAAAAACGAGTTAAAAAAGGAAAACATTAATATTATTTCTATATTATTTCTATGACTTTTGGTTCTTCTGTAGGAAACATGTACGATTTCACGCCCAAGGCTCGATTCCCATACTCCATTTTTAATATCGAATTTACTAAATACCCAAATTTATAATTTTGTATTGCATTTAACCTGCTGATAATGTAGTCCTTAGTGTTCATTAGTTCAACTGACCAAAGTTGGCAAACTAATTGTTAATTATTATTTATAAACGAAGGATTAAGCTCAATCTAGCCGAATAATGTTAATTTTGAACTACATAGCTGAAAATTCGAAAACACGACTTCATAAAATTCTGTTTAAAGGGTTTAGTGGCGTGGTATAATAAAAATAAGAAAAGATCATGCGACGATATAAATTTGTAGTCCAGTCTTTTATAGGGTTTAACGTTACAACTTTTGGAAAATTTGAAGTTTTAGGATAAAGATGTATAAAAATGCCAAATGATAAAAATCGTAGTTCACTTAAACATCTTCCCATTTATTACATCGGCTTTTACGTCAGTATAGACTTCAAAATAAATTTAATTGAATTAATTCATCAACATACAAATACCACACTTGCGTTATTAACAGATAATTATTTTGAATAAGATTCCAAGCCTCTAGATGTTTTAATAATAGTTTTCTCGTTAGGATTATTTAAAAACAAAATACGGAATTGGAATAATATAAAAGAAATACACGCTATTTTCTTATTAACTATTCCAACTAGTAGTTTTTATTGAATTTTGTTACAATTGTGAAACGGATTGAAACAAATAAAAATTTAAGTTATTTCTAATATTTAAAGAATAATCTATGAATTTGAGAAGGGATGATTCGAGACATAAAAATACCTACTCCAAAAACTCACTACGAAAAAAGATTTTATAAATCTACCATGTAGGAAATACAATACACACTGACGTGAATGTCCATCAAGTCTATGCACCTACAAGACACTGCCATTTACTTTTATTTAAAACGGAAGATTAAAGGAATTTGTTTCTCCTGCATGTTAATGTATAAGTAATATAATCATGTTGTTGTGTTTTATCTTACACTAAGCCATCGTAGGCTTATTTATTTTTAGTTGGCATAAAACTGAATATAAGGTATCAAATCATTCTTTTAATCGTGAACTCCAAGGTTAAACATTTTAAAATTACTGATGATACAAAATATTAGTAACTCATTTTTCCCTAAATCATTTTTCTTTGGCATCTAACTAATATTAAAATATTACGTGTTTTTTCACAAAATCCATCTACCTTAATTTTGTTTCGAAGATGTCTGATGCTGGAATGTTCTTTGTCAGAGAGCGAACTGTTTGCAAACAAAATCATAATCTAATTCAGAGAAAAACGATAATATTGTTGGCAAAACTTTAACACAAATGCAAATGAGATCTTGCGGGTCAGCAGTTTCTTGGTTAGTTTCCTATATTGGGATTCACCGTGCAGTGATAATGGAATGAAATATTCATACCTCATATTACCACCGGACGTTTGTCTATTACCCGTTCATCATTTAACACTAGGCAATTTGCAAGCTTTTGAATCCACCCCTATTTTCGCATGGCGAGCAATAGTAATTAAAAGTTGCCTAACAAACACCACTTATGCGGGCCGGTGTGAAATGTTTTATCTATGTGCAACACGGGTGGAACAGCCCGAACTATCGGAACAGCGAATATTAGACATTATCATGGAAAATAGATGTCATTAATGGTATAAACATCAGTTTGAAGTAGTTATATCACTTCAAATAGACTCAGTAATAATTAAGTTAACATTTCTCAACTAGGTGAACATAGTATTCAAGACCAAGCAGTAATGAAACTAGACGCCCTATTATATTTATTTATTTATGTAAATAAATTCAAAGGAATTCTGTTTATCTTTCAGGTATTTTATTTTTTTTACTTGAATTTTTTATAAAATTTTCTTGTAATAGTCATGAATCATTTGATAAACTGGATATTACCTAGGGGTATACTTATTACATGAAGTAAGCTGTGTACTAACTTTTACTTATTATACTTACATCATTCTCAAATATAAAAATTAAAACCTTCAAATTGGTTATACTTCCTTAAAAACGCTGACATTGTGTAACAGTTTTCAAGTTGTCAATACTAGTTAAAACCTATGAAAGGTGGTTAAAATCAACACAACACATACAAAGTTGTTGAAAGTTCTTGAGTTGTTATAATAAAGCACTTAGTTAATGATTATTGAGATCAGGTATTATAAATACCAAGCTGGTTAATAATAGAGAATAACGAACATTTATATTTAATCAAAAACGTATTTCGAGGCCATTTTCAAAGGTCATGAACTTTAAAACGACGTTAGTCTCAGGTATAGAGCAGTGTCTACATCTTCTATTATTTTGACCTTCCCAATTTATGGGGTGGTGATCGAACAAACAAACTACATAGGATTTTACATAAGTTATTAAAAGCTTTAACATCAAAGTACTATTTTGGTTCGTGTAACTTCCCGTTGGTGATGCGGTAAAGATCCCAGTATCACATCCTAGCCCAGTCATGCCAGTATATCGGGTGTAACTTCTACGAATTGAGAGTGGATCTGACTTCTCAATCATATTTTCTGATAGGGACAAAACATAATTGGTTTAAATTCCAACAGGAATAAAGAACAAATCCATCAGTAAAGTCTGGCGGGCCGTGCGTTTGGATCTTGACAGAATCCACTACGTCAACAAGCGAATTGGTAGGAAATCCCTGACCCAAACTTCCCCGTAGCAATAATGCGGCGCATTGTCATAATGATGTACTAGGTCACTTTTTGTAGATATAATGAAAAAATCAATGAAAAAACAATGCACTTAAAATCTATTTAGGGAACAAAAAATTATTGATTTTAATAGTGATGTGCCGCATCAGTGGTGGAATTCGTAAAAAACCACAATGTCACTTTCATTTTAAACAAGTTCTTTTTCTAAAAATAAGGTCACATACTTTGATTTTTAATTCTTTTAATACTATTCACATTCAGCATGTACCGTACTTTGTAAGTCCTTTTTGTTCCGCTCTACAGAGAAATTATTTTTAAGGCAAATATATCACTAAGTTAAAACCATGTAGCGGAACTTAAACCTTGCTGTTTTACCTTTCACTTTACGAGTTTTGATTGGACTTTTCTGGAAGAAAATTGTTGCATAAACTAAGGATCATGCAACAATTGAATTTTATTTTGTTTGAATCCCCAAAGGTTATTATATACTGTTATGAAATTATTCGCTTTGAAAATAAATTGTGATTTGTAACATTCTTGCTCGGCAGCCAGAACGGTACAGCCGTGCATGATTCTACTTCCCCGATACATTAGACCTGGGCGGAATCAAAGGCCTTCGTAATTGGAAGTATAATTGACACATTGATAACAAACTAATTGGCCCGTTCAAAGTTATATTTTCATTACAACAACCGAGGTAGAATATTGCAGCCAACTTTTATTCGGAATAGGTTTGGATGCCTACGACATTCAGTTCAATTGCAGCATTTGGTCACCCTCAGGAAGCTTGAGATTGGTAGGCTGGTGAGCGCTAAAATCTGGTCTTAAAAATTACAAATACCCCTCGTCTCAGCAGACCTGCGTACTCAGCGAATTTCCAAATTAGTAATATTAATTTTTACCAGATAAACCTGTAAACGAAATATCATTACATGCTCAAAAATAGGGAAATAAATGGCTATTCTCCTTATGATAAATATAGGGAAAGAGTATGCAGGTATGCTGCCATGGGGAACACTTAAAGTAAATTTTTAGCACAAACAAAATTTATTTCGACCAAATGAGGCCATATACTAAGTTTCATCAATATATGTCCATTGCTAAAGGAGTTTGCCTATTTTCCATATGATTAACATGGGAAAAGAGTATGCAGGTTTGCTGTCATGATAAGCACAAAAACCAAGATTTGTTACCATAAATGAATGAATATCAACCACATGAAGCTGAATACCAAGTTTCATCCAAAAATATTGGTTAATAAGAGAAATATTAACACATCCTTATTCTCCATAAGATTAACATTGGAGCCCCAAAATACCGGGTGTTCATAAAGTCTTGCCCTGATAAAGAAACCGAATAGTGTGAAAACATTTGGTGGTAAGATAAAGTTTTATATTCAATTTTAACAAGTAACTTCTTATGTTTTTTACAGCTATGCACAAACTCAATACACTTCAATGGGTGCGACATGGGTAATTGGGTAGCCTCTAAATCTTTTAGGCGACTTTTTCGTAAATTTTCTATTAACAACCATTTTTCGGTTTCAGATCGCATTTCCTGAGTACGGTGGACGTCACCGTATTTATTATTTTGTCTTTTAGAGTTTCTAAATTAGGCGATGGGGAAGAATATAGCCCAGTCAAAATAGGTTTGTGTCGGAAGTAATTCCGGAGGAGCTGAATTTTTCACAGTTGATAGACTATGATAAGGTGTGCATTTTCCCAAAAGTCCTGAAAAATCCCCCTTGAGCTTTCCGCCCTACACCCCCTTAAAGTTAAAGGTGCAATATGTTAGAAAATCAACTACAATTTCGTAAGGAAAAAAGCAATCGAAGTGTGGTTGCTTTTATTTTGTTCCTAATAAAATTTGCTACAAAAAATGTTATTACCACTTATTACACAAACCTTAAGGTTTTGCGGCAAAATTGATACAAACGTAAAAAATTGATTTTTTTTCTTTTCATCAGTTAAAAACTTTCCCTTACAGCTCCTTTGTTTGAAGTTTATATGTAAAACCGTAAATCTAAAGTTTGTAGAGAATGATTTTAGCTTTACAATAATATATAATATCACTGTGTTCGGTTTGAGGATAACGAGCAATATTGTATTTTATTTTATGGTGACATTGAAAAAAGGCTCTGATCTTGGGCCATTTCAGTATAGAAATTATTGAATTTTAATGTCTTCCCCTCTTATTTTTTCTAAAAGGAATGAC
The DNA here is from genome assembly GCA_030545055.2 of Neoaliturus tenellus. NCBI lineage: Eukaryota > Metazoa > Arthropoda > Insecta > Hemiptera > Cicadellidae > Neoaliturus > Neoaliturus tenellus. The sequence goes on along the minus strand of CM061531.1, from coordinate 106,363,375 downwards.
TTAGAGGAATGGAACTTCATACACCCATATTTGGCTATTAGTACTTCATTTTGAGATAAAATGTGATTTTTTAGCCCCGATGGGGGACGGCCCACTAGGAGTCACAAGAAAATCTTAAATGTAAGCATAGGGTAATATGTACCTCATATTAAAGGTCTTAATTAACAGAACACAATGCCGCAAACCCGACCTCAATCGGACAACCGAGCCGGAAATCCCAGGCGTTTTAACTTGTCATTAAAATCTTTTATAACAACTTCTAAATTCAAAAACTTCCATCGCCTGCTACTTCTGGCTCGGTTGTCCGATTGACGTCGGGTTTGCGGCATTGTGTTCTGTTAAGTGAGACCTTTAATATGAGGTACATATTACCCTATGCTTACATTTAGAATTTTCTTGTGACTCCTAGTGGGCCGTCCCCCATCGGGGTTAAAAAATCACATTTTATCTCAAAATGAAGTACTAATGGCCAAATATGGATGTATGAAGTTCCATTCCTCTAAGTCATTCCTTTTAGAAAAAATAAGAGGGGAAGGCATTAAAATTCAATAATGTCTGTACTGAAATGGCCCAAGATCAGAGCCTTTTTTCAATGTCACCATAAAATAAAATACAATATTGATCGTTATCCTCAAACCGAACACAGTGATATTATATATTATTGTAAAGCTAAAATCATTCTCTACAAACTTTAGATTTACGGTTTTACATATAAACTTCAAACAAAGGAGCTGTAAGGGAAAGTTTTTAACTGATGAAAAGAAAAAAATCAATTTTTTACGTTTGTATCAATTTTGCCGCAAAACCTTAAGGTTTTTGTAATAAGTGGTAATAACATTTTTTGTAGCAAATTTTATTAGGAACAAAATAAAAGCAACCCCACTTCGATTGCTTTTTTCCTTACGAAATTGTAGTTGTTTCTAACATATTGCACCTTTAACTTTAAGGGGGCGTAGGGCGGAAAGCTCAAAGGGGATTTTCGGGACTTTTGGGAAAATGCACACCTTATCATAGTCTATCAACTGTGAAAAATTCAGCTCCTCCGGAATTACTTCCGACACAAACCTATTTTGACTGGGCTAATAAACCAAATCTTCAACAAATCAAAAGGACATAAAAAAATTCAGAGAGTCCAAGTAGAATAAACGTAGGATTACACATCTCTACCAAATTTGGTGTCGATCGGACCGCTTTAAAGAGAGTTGTCGTGTCTAGGGACACACATATATATATATATATATATATATATATATATATATATACATATGTATATACATACATACATATATATATATATATATAAATTTTAATGACTGTTAATTTTGGTCTCTGGGCACCTAAAACCGAAAAAGTAACATGGTCCCGGGCACAGGTCTCACCATGAGACCTACGGTAATAGCTTATTCCCTATGGGAAATTCGCTAAAACGTATAACGAAATAGTTATTTGTGCTTCTAGGGACTAAAGTAGGGAATAAAGGTAGGCCTTATCAATTTTGAAGAACACGATAAAAACAAAATATAATTTAAGCCTAGTCAAAAGTTTTACACTTATGTTTTGGACTTCTTAGGTTAATAGCCTACCCAATCAAAATGTAAACAAACACCTACACTGCCACGGCCATCTCTAATACTAGAGATGCTGCTCACCCACTGCTGACTGAATGGTCAGCAGTGGGTGAGCAGCAGCTACAGCTGCTATTAGTCAACAATGAGTAACGAAACAAATACAAGTAACAGCTGACTGTGGCTCATGTTCTTATTAATCTCTCTTTTAATGTTATTCTTATGTAACTAACTTTAGCCCCGTGGTACGAAAAAACTAGAGTTTTCCCTAGGTAGAAAGATTAAGTAGTATTCAAGTCACATGGAATAGAAATTAGTACTTTACTACTCTATTCCAAGGAGTAAAATACGGCTTTAGATAGTAGGTGGAGGAAAACATATTTTTAAACAAATGTCACCTATTCCATATTTTTATAAACTTTATCACATAATTGTAAATTTCTAAGCATAGAACACTGGTATATGAACCATACCACTAGAAATACGAACTAGAAAATAATGATCTAAATGTTAAATGTTCATCCATAACCTCTAAGAAACTATTTACGTCAGTTCCTAAAGGTCTGGGTCTTTATTCAGGATGAATGGAGAGGGTCGTCCCTCCCGGCAATACAACATACCAAACAGATCCACGCGTCCTTTGTCGCATCTCGAGACGGGACGAGTCCTAGACCACACTATGACTACAGGAGGGGGCAGCAGCCACCACGCGACCTACAGGTAAACGGGTCCTCCTTGTGATGGGTCTGGCGCGTGGCGGCTGCCCCCACACTACTGTATAGACAACTACTAACTACTCCGGGACGTCCCGAGGGGTCCCCGGCCCTGCAGTCAGGTGAGCACGTGCTATCACTTCCTCTTCCCTTTAAAGTTAGTACTAACTGAATTGTTATGTGAACGAGGTGTCCCATGCGCAAATTGCGCATTTTATGGTTCTGTATGAGTGAAACTAACCTAAAGTACATGTATGTTGGTTATGAAGTGACAGAAATCAATTTTTGTTACTATCTGTCTTTAAGGGTATTCCACTACTTCCCATGTCCTGGCCAGCGCGGTGCCCACAGATTGATTATTCGTTCCTTAAGATGGCCAATATTACAAATTTTATCCACACACATCAGATTCTTTCAGGTCTAAAGTAATAAGATGCTATTCCTGTAATGAATTAGGGTATAAGAGTATCAATTGTCATTCTAGTCCACCTTGTAAGTTCTGTAAAAATACCAACAATTTGGAGAAAGATTGTTTTTTCCGTAACAAATCAAGTTATGGTAAGCCTAAGTCAAAAACCAAAAATGTAAGCTCACCAATAAAACTGTTTTTTAACACAGGTCAGGTAACTAAATGCAACCATCAGCAAGTGTAGGTCTAACAGGAAATAATTGTGAAATTATACCTAGTAAAACCAGCCAAGTAAAACTATTATTGTAGACAGTCTTGTAGTCCTAATCATATGACTAATGAAATATCTATCCTAGAGAATGCTAAACTTGTGTACAAAACATTTTCGTTGCTAAAAAGGGCCAAACTATTCATTTAGAAGCTGTAGGCTCTGTTTCTACAGAACAGTGCATTTTGAAAAATGTTTCATATGTACCAGATCTAAGTACTGTAATAACATCATATCTGTAAACGCTATTACTGATAATGGTGGCAAAGTATTGTTCACAAAAAAAGTAGAAATCTTCAAAGATGAAAACTTAGTCATGGAAGGCAGTAAAAATAAAAGGGGCTTGTATGTAATAAATCTAGATGACGATTAAACAAATGTACAGTATAAGCCTATTGGAAATAATAATTTGATATACCTAGGTATTAGGAATTCAGCAGTAGGGAAGAAGTGTGTAAGATTAAGTACCTCTAATGCAATTGATTGGCACAGAAAGTTAGGTCATATAAGTTTTTCTAACCTAAAAAAATTACCTAAAGTGTACCTAGGTATACCAGAGTCAGACATAAAAATACGTAAAGATAATTTTTGTGATATTTGTTTTAAAAGTAAATATGTTAGATTTCCTTTCAGTTCAGATCGCGAAAGAGAATCTAGTGTTGCAAATAATTCACTCTGATCTTTGTGGTACGATCGATCCAGTAACTCATGATGGTAAAAAGTATTTTCTTACGTGTATTGATGATTACTGTCATTTCTGTAAAGTCTAATTTTTGCTAAAGTGTAAAAATGAAACTTTTGGTTACTTAAAAGAATACGTTAATCAGGCAGAGACATTTTTCAATCTCAAAGTTTCTAACATCAGATGCGATAACGGTGGGGGGAATACACGGCCAGTAGTTTAAAACAGTGGTGCAAATCAAAAGGTAGAGTACTAGACTACACGATACCTTACTCACCCCAATTAAACGGCACAGTCGAAAGGATGAATCGAACACTCATGGAAAAGGCTCGGGGTGCAATGATTTTTTACTATAAAATAGATAAAGAAATGTGGGGCGAAGCCGTTTCAACAGCAGCGTATTTACTTAACAGAAGCCCAACCGTTACTGTCGAAACAACACATGCAGAAATATGGTATTGTAAACAACCAGACCTTTCGAGACTTCAAATTTTGTTGGATACACACTAAACGGTCATAGGATGTATGATCCTGTAAAACGTAAAATCTTTGTTTCAAGAGATGTAGTGTTTCTTATGGTGCAACAACAACTTGGAATAAGGTCTCCAATTGCTGAGGACAAAAATAAAAGTAGTATTGACTATGATGAAAATGAGGCGAAGAAGGGAAAAATGATATAGACCTAGAAGAAAATGAAAATGGCAATATCCTTCAAAACGAAAATCAAGAAAATCAACCACGAGTAGAACAAAGATATAACTTAAGACCAAGACAGAGTTTAAAATGCCATGTAAGGTATGAATTATCATTTGATGGATAAGCAATGCTGACATTCGATGGATGAATGAAGAGTGCAGATAAAGAAAAATGGCAAGTGGCAATCGATAAAGAAAAGGAATCTTTAAAACATTATAATACTTGGGACATAGTAGATAAGCATCAGGAAAATAAATTTTATACAGCCTATGGGTTTTTAGGATAAAAGATGATGGCACTTTACAAAGCCAGACTCGTAGTAAGAGGATGTCAACAAGAAACAGGAAGCTTAGATTTCAAAGAGACATTTAGCCCGGTTTTCGAAAGCGCTTCATTGAGAGTTTTGTTTGCTATTGGTTGCTTCTACCCACAAGGGTTTCTGCACTGGGCCGCCAGCATTATTGAACCAGGATACTTCTGACTGAAGACAGGTGTGAGGCCATTGCAGATTTCTTTGCTTCTGTGTTCGAGCCCCCTATTGACCTGCCCTACCAATATTACTTTATATTAGTTAAATTATTTATTGTAAATGTTACCCAATGCTCCTTAGGTAAATTATTTGTTGAATTTTATTTATTGTTTGCTTGTAATCACTGTTATTTATTGAATTGTTATTTATTAATTTATGTTATGAAGTCAAACCAATTATTATTCAAGTTATTGTTATGTAATGTTGAATCAGTCAAAATAAGGGTGGTTCTATGTTTGTGTTAATAAGAAGGACTATGCCTCACAAGATATATAAAATGGACTGCTTCCATGTAATTAGGTTTTGTAGCCTGTATTGAAGCATGTATTAAATGAATAAATATAACAGTCATAACACCCTTCATTGCCTATAAAATTGTTTCATCTCACGAAAGGAATTTTTAAAGGCTCCTACCGACCTTGACAGTAATAAACAGGGTATGGCCCAGACCGTATCCCCCCTGCGTTCCTGAAGGGATGTAGACATCTCCTTGCTAGCCCTCTTCAGTACCTATTTAATGAGTCCGTGAGTTGCGGGATATTTCCAGACATTCTTAAAACGAGTTACATTGTTCCAATACACAAATCTGACCCTCCTTCTGACGTGAAAAACTATCGGCCTATAGCAATCCCACCAACCATTGCTAACATGTTGGTTATGACCTTAGGGACATTGCTAAGGTGTTCGAGAAGCTTATCCTATCCAGTGTCTAACCTCTTCTCAAAAGTTCGTTATCATACTCTCAGCATGAATTCGTGTCAGGAAGATCAAATTCTACCAACTTACTTACTCTCCAATCTGACATTGTGACCATAAAGAAGGAAAGAAAGCAAGTCGATGTGCTCTATATGGACTTTTTGCAAAGCCTTCGACCGTGTTTGTCATCGTCTCTTGATAAGGAAGTTGGAGCTTTATGGTATTTATGGGGTATTTATGGTCAATTATTGGCGTGATTCACCAGTTATCTCCTGGATAGTCGACTCATGGTGAGGCTTGGTGCTGAAACTTCAATTGTCTTCACAGCTCATCAGAGGTGCCACAGGGGTCACACCTTTGTCCCATACTGTTCAACGTTTTTGTTAACTACCTGACCGACTCATTGAATTTTGCCACCTTCTATTCGCTGATGATGTTAAATTGTGTGCATCTATCTCATCTCGACAAGAGTATGACTTACTTCAAAGTGATCTGCTTGTTGTAGAGGACTGGTGCGTCTCTAATGGAATGAAACTCAATATTGAAAAATATACAAGTATAACTTTCCACCGAAGACATCCCCGATTCTGTTTAGCTACCAACTCAATAGCAGGACTTTGAGGAGGGTTGAGGAGGTCAAGGACCTCAGAGTTATATTGTCTTTATCCTGTCTTCTGAGACACACATCAACATGGCCTGCTCCGAGGCAAACAGGAATCTTGGATTCACTTTCCGGGTGTCGAGACATCTCCATCAGCCCGGTACACTAAGGCCCTTTACATTTCTTTTGTCAGACCTCTTCTTGAGTACTCTTCAGTGGTGTGGTCACCTTATCATAGACTCCTAATTGACAAACTAAACAAGACCCAGATTTGTTTTCTCCGACTTGTTGGTATCCGTATTGGTTATTGGCTATTCGGGATCCATCACATGATATTTGCTTGCCGGCTCTAGAGCTAAGAAGAAGTATGCAGGACATTATCATCCTCTTTAAGATTTTGAATGGCCGAATTGAATATCCTCAACTACTGCGATTGGTAAATCTCCGTGTACCAACAAACACTATATCTAGCGAGATGTTCGCCAGACCAACTAGCCTGGTTGTTGATCTGACCTGATGTTGATCTGTTCTGGACAACCTTCCCCGCCATCAAGAGGAAGATGCTACTGTCCAATGATGATGTCCTTCGTACCTGATCCGACATGCTGCTGCGTGTTTCACATATTTTCAATTGTTGCCTGTTATTTTTTTATGCATGTCAATTATGTTTATGCATATTGTTGTCATTGGTCTGTTACACATTAAGTTATTGTTAAGTTTTGTGCATGTTATTATTCCATTTATTACTATTACTTGTTGCCACACGCATGTTTGCGTGTTTAAATCATTGTGTGTTGTTTTTCTATGTTATTAAGTTATTGTTAAGTTTTTTGTAATTTTTTATATTTTTTTATGTACTGCGTCACTTGAAATATTTTATATGTTGAGGTGCCTGTCCTAACTGCTATAGATTTAAATTTGTTTTTCTATTAAAATATTTAAAGTTAATAAATAAAAAGTATAAAAACTTTATAAAAATGCAATATGTTTCAGAATACTATTGGAGCTCGCCGACAATTTATGCAAAACTTGGTGAGGCCATGAATATGAAATAAATAAGTGTGAAATTTGAATATGTCCCTAGAGGCTATTTTTTGTCGATCCCCTAAAATAAGGAATTCTTTCAATTGATCATGAGAATAAACTACTGAACTTCATATCCCTATATTAAAGAGAAAGGAATTGCTGTCAGCGGATCGATTGAATCAACATCTTACATTCTGTCCCTAGTTATCCATTTAGAGTAGCGGATTGCTGTCAACTGGTCCTAAGAAGAAACTACTTTATATTCTGTTTCTAGGTAGGTAGAATTTAGAGAGGCGAATTGATTCACACAAATCCTGGTCCTGAGGAGCAACATTCTGTCCATAGACGACCATTTAAAGTCGCTTACTTCAAAAAGTATTATGATTATTTTTTTCCAACGAAGAAGGGAGTTTATGTTGTTTTCCTAGTGGAGACTCTGAACAACTGCAGCAACTATACCCAACTATATAGAGCAACTATATATAGCAACTATATAGAGGAAGGTTTTGCCTCTTAAGCTGGTCAAGCAATACATTATTGTTTTTTTTTATGTTTTAAAATATTAGAGATTTAAAGTGTGTTATTATTCTTGTTGCTGTTCTGTTTTACACTATTTATTAAGATTTTTATATATTACTTAATTGTTGCTAGTGTTGGAGGTGAGTTTATTATGAGAACATGTTTATTTATAGCTATTTTAAAAATGAAGGTGAAAAATAGGTGCCTGTAGTTGTTAAGTACGGTACTTTCAATGTTAAATTATATTCAATGTAATTTGAAAAATAATTTGAAAGGAAAATTAGAAAAAGTTTGTTGTATTTTGAGATCCTAATGGATTTTACCGACTTTCACTTTCTTTAATTTGGTGGGCCCCTTATTATGTAAGATCATGGAATAAACATATTCTTATTCTTATTATTTAACTAATTCACATTCTACCTATAGATGACCATATAAAGTAGAGTATGAAATTGTTTCCTGCCGATCCTGCGACGCAACATTTTTTACACTCAAAAAGATCAGAGGATCTTGTTTAACAATACATTTTACAACAATAATTTTACATTCTTTTCCTAGATATGAATCTAAAGTAATATATTGCCTTTAACCATTTCTGGGTAAAAAAACTACTGTAAATATCTATATTACCATTCGCAGTGAGGAATTTCTTTAAGTTGATCTTGAGAGTCAACTACATTACATTCACGAGAAGACCATTTAGAGTAGGAAATCTTTTTCAACTGATCCTGAAAAGAAACCTCTTTTATATTCTGTTCCTAGACAACGGTTTATGGTAAGCAATTGCTTTCAGAGGACATAGACAAAAAATTATTTACCTAGATGATTACTTAAAGCAAGGTATTTGCTCCAAGCCGATCTTGGGAATCAATTATTTTATGTTCTGTCCAAATATGACTACTTGGAGTAGCGAATTGAAGCCGATCCTGAAGAGCAACTATTTTAAAATCTGCCCAAAATAACTATTTAGAGTAAAAAGTTGATTCAATCTTATCCTGTGAAGTAAGTGCTTTACTTTCTGTCAGTTGAATAGAAAAAGCAAATAATTTACATACTGTGTCTAGTTTAAAATTCAGAGTAAGAAGTTGCTTTGATCCGATCTTGACAAGCAATAGCTTTACATTTATTCTATAGAAGACCATTTGATGTAAATAGTTGGTTCCAGCCTGTTCTTAGAAGAAACTACTATACGTTTTGTCTCTAGTCCGTGTCTCTGTCTCTAGATTGGCAATTGGAGTGAGGAATTTCTTACAGGCGATCTTGAGGGACACCTACTTCACATCCCAACTAAAGATGACCACATAAGAGTAGCGAATCGATCCTGCCAATTTACACTCCATCAGCTGATTATATGAGAAACGACTAATTTAAATTCAGTCCCGAGATAACCAACTATTAGTAAGAACTAAGAATTGTTTCCAGCCGATCCTAAGAAGCTACTTCTATTACATTCTGTCCCTAGACAACCATTTAACGTAAGCAATTGCTTTAAACCGACTGAGAAGCAACTACTGTAATGTTATCCCTATTTTATATTTAGATTAAGGAATTAATGACACCCGATCATGAGATTTAAATTTGTTATTATTGTCCCTAGATAACACTTTAGTGAGTGAGTTGTTGCCAGCCGATTTTAAGAAAAACTTCTTTGTATTCTGTCTTAATATTACTTTCCGGAGTGAGAAATTGCTATTGAGTAATCTTGAGAAACAATTCTGTCCAAAGATGGTCATTTAGAGTGGACAATGGAATCAAGCCGATCCTGAGGAGCATATACTTTACATTTTGCCCTTAGATGGCTATCTAGAGTTGAGAATTAATTCAAGCCTATCCTGAGTAGTGAGTACTTTACATACTGTCAGGTGATGAAAAGAAAATCATTTACATAGTGTTCCTAGATTTCAAGTCAGAGTAGAAGTTTTCTTAAGCCAATCCTAACAAGCAATATCTTAACATTCAGGTTATAGACGACCATTTGTTGCAAAGAATTATAGCTAATCTTGATAAACAATTAATTAATTTTATATTCTGTTCCTAGGTAACCATTTGAAGTAAAAACTGTTTTCAGCCGATCTTGAGCAATACTTTACATTCTATGTCTATATAACTATTTAGAGGGAGGAATTGCTTTCAGCCATTCTCAGAAGCAACTATTGTGCATTACATCTAGTTATATTTAAAGTAAGGAATTTATGTTAGCCCATCCTGAGAAGTAAGTACAGTGCACTCTGTCAGACGGTCATTTGGAATGAGTGATTGCTCTTAGTCGATTATGAGAAGGCTCTAATTTAAATTCTATCCCTAGGTAACTATTTGGAGTGAATGCTTTCAGCCAAACATTCGAAACTATTACTTTACATTGTATTCATATATATTACTATATCCTCCTATATACTATTTACAGTGAGGAATTGCTTCGAGCCAATGCTAAGAAGCAACTAATTTACATTTTGTTCAAAGACCATTCACAGTGATTTGTAAGCCGATCCTGAGAAGCACCTACAGTACTTTACATTCTGTCATCTAATAATGAGGAGTAACTGTTATGTCTTAAATTGATTGAATTTATTAAATAAATCATTTTAGTTTATAAACTGGCAAGCTCTTTACTGAACAAAAGTAAACATAAAGAAAAACAAACAACACAACAAAATAATAGAATAAAACATGTGTTAATAGTCGTATGATAATAATACTGCGTGCCAATACTGTTTCACCTCACAATACTTAGAGGAAATAATTGTTGGTGAGGATGTTGACCTATGATTTGTTTTGTTTTTTGGTTTTGTTTTTTTGTGTGTGCAAGGAAAAGATGCTTTCTTTTTAAAGCCAGGGAAAGGCAAGATCAACTGCGCGAAAAATTAATTCGATTTGCATCAACTGCGCGAAGCTCTAAAAAGGTCCCTAAAAATGTTCATCAACCCGAGCCAGGTATATGGAAGTTGGTGGAAAAAATATCCTAATATACAGGTAATCAGCTCCTCCCGTATCACAAAATGTGGTCAAACCCCTGGTTTTGGCACTAATATTCGTAAATATTTATAATCTCCACTCCCCCGTTAGTTTATTGATTATTTTCGTCCGTTACGGTGTACTTTTCAAGGTAACAACACCCATATTGCCTTGGATTTTTCGTAAACGTGTAAGTTTTTTGTAAGTGTTCTAAATTCTTATATTTTTTTAATTAAAAATTGCGTGATGATTTTGGACATATTTTTTCACTGTGAAATTTACTAGTAAATAAGTAAACAATTTAATAATTAGGGTCGGATACTCTACAGGTTTCAAAGAGTTCTGAAATCGCCAGAGTATTATAATATATCGTCCGTATGGAAACTATATTTACATTAATATACAATAATTTATCACCCCGTTATGGAAATTAACATAACCATGAAGCTTCATCGGGTGAACAGATTTCCCGTCAACAAATGTATCCATAGCGTCAAAAGGAAGACAGTTGACAGTTATTGTAGAGCGGCCTACTAAGCTTTTCACCGGATACAAGTCAGCAAAAAGAAAAATTAATGAACATATTTTAGGGTTTCGTTTCATTTCAGTGGGAAATTAATTAATTTTTGAATATTAAAAACCCATGTTGTCTCATGATATGGTAGTAAAATAGACCCACCGCTTCGCGCAGTTAGGGCACGTCTCTGGTGACGTCCCTTGGAGCGTTTCTTGCAGTTGATGCACACCCACCTGCAATCTCAGTAATTTCTTTTTATTCATCTATATCCATTTATTTCTATCATTTGATTTTAATCAAATATTATTAATTTGTAAATAATGTTCGTAATAAAAATCATCATGGTTTTCAGTTATTATTATTTTTTTCTTGGCATTTCACTTACATTTTGCATCTTACACATTCAAATCCTTCATAACATTACTTCTTTCCATGAAAATAAAAACTTAAAGGACAGAATTTGGCGTTTTTATGATTTTTCAATTTTGGCTCTTTTTCAACGCGCTCTATTGGATAAACGGTTTGTCGCAGGAAAATGTGTTAAATACAAAACTTGTAGGAATTTTTCTCTACTTTAATTTAACAACTAATACATTTTTATAATAAATCATAATAACCAAGATTTAGTCAAAAAACATAAAAAATGCGACTATTTTTGCAAAAAAGGCAATGTTCCGGGCAAAATATCTGTTAGCAAACCTCATATTCGTGTTCAGCGACCCCAAAAACATAAAGAAATAAGTTTTTCACGACTGAGACAAAACTTTCCTTTAACTTTTCTAATAAGACTAGACTATAACTGCTTCCTTTAGTACGTTTTATTTGGTTAAACTATCACACCTTAACAGAGTAAACTTGTTGTTAGCATTTTGATTATCCTATGGCATATTTTGTTATTTCTTGATCACTATTTTCGACAGTTCTTTTCCTTAGCAAAATGAGGTGTTACTAAATAGGGGTTTCATTGGTAATTTTTGAATAGTTTTCTCTAGTTATGCAAAACTATAATACACTCAATACAGTTGATTTCGACAAACTTTTATGGTGTGTTGAGTTTGCTAGCAAGGTTAGGAGCCATTCTGCACAAAACTGTAAGAAACCTTTAGATTTTATTATTAATTTTATTCAGTAATGAAATTAAAAAACAGAATTTTGGCTTTAGAGCTAACATTTAAAGCTATAGATCGATTAATTCTATTCTTTTACTCTCGGTCTTCTATTAATTCGCCATAATTAATGTCAAGAGTGTTAAATATTAATTTCTTTAAAAGTTTTATTAAAATCAGGGTGAATAACAATTTGCACACTGTCCGTTATATGAATATTAATGTATTCTCTAATAAGAATATTAAAACTGAGTACAAACATGTATAGTCACATTCTCGTATTATTTCACATTATACCATTTAAAACAATTATATAATTTGCTAAGAAAATTCCCAGAGAGCTTAATATTTTACCTTACTATACCACTTACAGATAAGTGGTATAAGTTTTAAAACATATTCACTACACAACACATTAGCTTTATAGTCTTATATTGATTCATTTTAAACAGATCTTGTGATGAGATTGTGATAAGAATCCTTAGTTATCTTCAGTGGATAAGACGTAATAATTATTGATTTGCCATAACACTCCGTAAATTTTCTAATTTTTTGACAAGTCATACTCGTAATGACGGTATACTAAAATGAAGAAACCCAAAGGAGAAAAATGCAAATAACGACATAAAAGTTAACATTATGGTATGCAGAATGCGCTTCTTCTCATTAGCCATAAAATTAATATGTTGGTTTTGATCTTTTTTATTTTTTATTTGTTATAAGCATCTCTGTAATTCTATTTATAAATAATATTCTATTATAATAAATAAATGTTTGAAGTGAAAAATATATCAAAAATTTTAAATAAATTTAATATTGCTGAAATATTAGAGTACTTAACTTTGTTAATTACTCTAGCCAAAAGATACCGAATAGATGGTGGAAAGAGAAACCTTTGTTGGAATTTATAAACAAATTTTACAATAACTCAATAGTCATCTATGGATGAAATATTAAGTTGATCAAGCAAATATTGTCAGAGTATCGCAGCTCAATAGGTACTTCCATTTCTTCGTTTACTTATTATTCCCTTGTTAAACCGTAATGATTTGATTGGCTTCACAAAACCCGATTTTTATAGTGGTGTCACCTATCGCCTAACAATGAGGGAAATACAGTTTTGTATTGATGGTCATGTAAATTTCCACCACTAACGAATAGCGTGGCACCGATTCCATCAGACTGGATTGCCTAGATAGGACATGCAACCAGTTATTTTTCAGATGCAGAACAGCTGTCAGCAATAAAGTCTCAACAATATTGCATATTTTTGAATTCCATCGGTACAAAACAAATTAAACAATAACAACCCTGGTTTAATATAAATTCAAACAACCGTAGGGCTGATAAACCGAGCGTCTATTCGAATGTGATCAATACGGGAGGAGCGGCTAGCTATTCGAAAGCTATCAGCATCCACGAGTATTATTTTGTGTTTACGGAATCATCAAGAGCGCATGCATCTGCTCTAATCAAAGTTATTCGGACTCGAGTCGAAATCTGGCATCGATCGAGAGTAGGGAGCGCTAAAATGAATTATTTGTAACGCGAATTCAAATACACATTGACAAACTAAATTCCGTAAATTTTCAGAGAGAACAGCCAAATCCAATTGGCGGAGAGGTGCATGGAGTGGCAAATGATTGGGCGTTGCATCGACGTTGCACTTTGCACTCGTTCGGACAATGCAAAACAACGAAAACATAGAGAACAGAACGGTAGGCCTGCCCGGGTCTTCGATAGGGGCCTCTTGGGCTCGTGGCTAGGCGACGACGCGACGCTTTGTAGCTTACTTGCCTTAACTAAAATCTTTTAAATACTCTTGTGAAATGTTAAACGAAATTTCTTGGTCAAACGTTTAAATTGCAAACATTTACCAAATACTTTTTAGGTATGATTTGATTGTTAATACCGAATATTATCCAACACCTTGCTCAATAAATAAATGCATAATGTGATAAATGTATGAAGTTCTTGAAATTAATGTAATTATGAGGGAACTGAAATATTAGAGTACTTAACTTTGTTGGTTACTCTAACAAAAAATACTGACTGGATGGACATAATAGATACAAGAACGTAATTGACAATTTATTCATATGTTGTTGAAAGTCTCATATTACATAATTAAATAATTGAGTAAATATGTAATTAAATAATTGAGAATTTAAATCTTAAACTTAAGAAAAATCTTTTCTTAAGTTTACGAAAACCTACTAATATCATGAGTCTAGAATTTGTAGTTGAAAGCTCGAAGTAAGCTCGAAGTGACATGACATTCACATATATCTTATAACTTAGTAATGACCACTGACTATACAATCGTAATAGACTGCCATCGCAATGCTAAATTATATATTTATTTTTATTACAATAATTATTCAGTTCTGCAAAAATCTAAATATAGTTGTGTCCCTTAAAATTTAATCATAAACAAAGCCGCTAGTAGAACCCTCAAAAACTCAAACTTAAAAATAAGTTATAAGACCAAAAGCTATAATTTAAAAATTATAAGTAATAAAATTAAGAATCGACATCCATTCAAGATAAAGACTTCAATCAATCAGGAATATATCAATTTAGTAGTTGTGAATGCAGTTAATATAATAATGGACAAACCAAAAGAAACTTCAATATTCGAATTAATGAACATTTACAGGCACTAAAATCTATAAACAAAACAACAATTAAATCAAATTTTACAGAACATCTTATACTTTTATATCTTATCTTATATCTTCAGACCATTCATATAAAAACATGAACGAAAAGTTATCGATCATACAATACGACAAAACACGAAACAAACTAAAAGCAAAATAACAATTGCATATGCCAAACGCAATGCAAATTAAATAACAAAACCTCATATATAAAAAATAGTAATATAATAGATGAGAAAAAATAAAAATTTGTTAGGTATAGTATATACAGAATGTCCCTAAACTCTCTACCGACCCTTTCAGGTACTATTTTTGGCCGAGGACAAGCCAAAATTTCAATTTAAACAATTTCAAAACTCCATAGTTAATCTCACAGCTGCCATTTTGTGTTTTTTAAAAAATAATTTGTAAAATAATTTGTATTTATTTATTTATTCATTTACATGCTTTATTACAGGTAAAAAATACCTAATTACAATAAAGCAGTTCAAATAACATATTATTAAGGTTGAGATGCCTAATTTAAAAAAGTAAGCTTGTTGTAATAAGTTGAATCTTTGTAGACATATTTCGTATGAAAACGCCTAGTTAGAAAAATGAGTCACTCTTTTACAATTATTCATATTTATTAAATGGTGGCTGTTTAAAATATTTAACTTTAAATTGCACAAAAAGTACTGAAATCATCAACATTTATGTTATTATGTGTTTTTTTTTAAATATTTATTTTAAAATACAATGGTGTAAAAATTATGAAAATTGGTTAAAAAATAAGCGAGTTCAAGTTATTTAACTTAGGTTAGCTACGGTCTCACCACTCCTACGGGAGCAGTGCGGGTATGCAACCCATTGTTGAGCTGGCGCTGTCACCGCGCTCTTAACGAGGAAGTCTCTTTAGATACGGGACTATTTCTATTTAAATCACTCTACCTCACTTCTTTATGAACCGATTTTAAAAATTTTTACATCGCTGGATTTAATAAACAGTTTTGTAAAATAAAACATAATAACATACAATTTTGTACCTCGCGTAGTTTCTAAGAAATTTAAGGTTAAAGGTTTCAAACAGCCACAATTTTGAAAATATTAATTGTAAAAACTTTTAAATTTACTATTTTTTTTAATTAGGTCTTTACCTAAAAAAACTGAATACAAATAGTTAACTAATTACATAGAGAAAATGTTTTAACAGAACTTGAACGTAGTACCATTAAGCTAGACATAGTGCTGTCTTGGCGGGCTATCCAGTGCTAGTGTGTAGTCTATGGTGATTTTACTTGGTAAACATTTATAAATTATAATTTTCATTGTGTCATTGTGTAATTTTCATTTTCGTTGTGTGTTTCCGGTTAACCAATTTATAAGATAAATTCTTCTAAATAAGTTGGTTGTGAATATAAGGCACACATTCCCTTAGACTACATACAGAGCCATTCTAGGCTACTGACCAAGAGCATAAATACACGGTGGAAAAAATTCTGGAAACGATATACAGGGTGTCTATAAAAACCTTTACAACTTTACCATCCTCCCACCCTCTTTCCATGTAACTTACTAATTTTCTAAAAACACCACATGAAAGAGTGGCTCAAAAAGTTTTAATCAGTAGCAGTTTTATCGGCTGATTAGTTTATATTGTTACTTGGTAAACATTAACAAATAATTTGTGAGTCCCATAAGAATCTCAGTGGATGTTCGTATTAAAGCGCATTGTGTGGAGTGATTTATTGAAACCAGGATTTATTGATTTATTGCTGATGTTGTTGTTCAACGGAGATTTCGGACAAGATAAAATAGGAATCCTCCTTCAAGGCCAACAATTAGAGCTTGGCAATTTAAGTTTATGAACACTGGCAGTTTACATCACAAGAAAGGGAACGGTCGACCCCGTGTCAGTGATGAAGATGTGCGGCGTGTTCAACAAACATTTGTAAACAGTCCAAAAAATCTACGAGATGTCAGTTGAACATGAAATTCGCTACCATACACAAAATCCTCAAATCACTTAAATTCCGTGCTTACAAACTTCAAATTTTGCAAAAGATTACCCCAAATGACTGGATTCTCCGAAAAGAATTTGCTGTTACTCTGCTAGGTCGGTTGTCCCAAGATAATAACTATTTAAAACAAACTCTTTTCTCAGGGATGAAGCTAGTTTCCACTTATCTGGGAAAGTAAGGCGGCAAAATGTAAGGATATGGGGATCCAAGAATCCCCATTGTTTTAAGAGCACACCAGGGATAGTAAAAAATTAAATGTTTGGTGTGGAGTGTTTCACGATAGGGCAATTGGCCCTTTTTTCATCCAAGAAAACACTAGCAATGGAAAAGTTTACATTGATATGTTGGAGAATTTTGCTTTTTCCCAACTAGAAGAATTACAACCAAGTGTAATTTTTCAACAGGACGGTGCTCCTCCGCACTGGCGGGACGTTGTTCGAGATTGGCTGGATAGGTCATTCCCAAACCGTTGGATTGGCCGTGATGGGCCTATTTTATATTGGCCTCCTAGGTCACCAGATATCACCCGTGTGACTTTTTTGTGTGTAGCTTTGTTTAGGACCGTGTCTGTACCAGTATATTGAATAGCAAAGAAGAACTCAGAGAAAGAAAAACGAGAGCGTTTGGTGAAATAAATGGTCTTATTTTAGGACGTGTTTGGTCTGAACTAGAATTCAGACTTGATTACTTGCGAGCATATGAGAAATGGGAGGCATGTTGAACTTAGGTAAACCCCTTAGTACATACAAAAACTTGAAATTATTTCCTGTATTTTTATTATATAGTTTTAAGTTGAAAAACAAAGGTTTTATGGTTGTTTGAAGTTGTAAAGCTTTTTTATAGACACCCTGTATCTTTAAAAGTACAAAAAATGCAATAACTCCCGATACACCCGGCCTATTCAGGTCGGGTTTGTGGCAAATTACTAAAAATGCAAAGCCCTTTACAATTTTGTATGATATGACGTAGGCCAATGAAGTTTTACCAAGAATTCCTTAGTTAATGTGGAGTTTTACCAAGAATTCCTTCGGTGGAAGTCGTCACCGAAACTGCACTGGCCTTAAATGTTACATATTGCAATGTTACATATTGTTAAATGTTGCATTGGCCTTCGTCATATGATACATCATTTTAAAAGGCTTTACATTCTGAGCAATTTACGACGAACCCTACCTTAAAAGGCCGAGTTTTTTTTATGTTTTCAGCAATATGATTTTAATGCAAAGTTTTATCGCCTGCCATCATTGACTCGGTTATTCTTTTGGGGTCGGGTTTGCGGCATTTTCCTCTATTATTAGAGAACTTCAATTTTATTTACATATTGACCTATGCTTACATTTAAGATTTTCTTCTGACTCTTTGTGGATCGTTCCCCTTGGAGGTGCAAGGACAATAAGTACTTTAGGAAGTAGAATTTGTCACCCAAAATCAATTTGCAAATTTTTAGTCTTATTGCTTAAATACTTTTAAAGATATTGTATCGTTTCCAGATTTTTTCGACCATGTATACTACCGTAACGAGAAAATGAGTAGTAGCCAACCTATCTATTATATAACACTTGGGATTAAATTAAGAAAATTCTGCCTTGAGACCAAAATAGAAAGAACCACCATATCAGTATCTTTGGGGGTGAGAATAAAATTCGAAACCTCATTTACTTTCTTATCACTGAACTGCTAAAAACCAGTATAAACGTATTTAATTTTAAAGAAAATAATATGACAATGCCTGCTTGCATAGCATATCATCTGCCCTCTTATCACCATCTCTTTTTTCATTAAAATGTATTATTTAATTTCTTTTGACTTCCACGGCCTTCACTATGGGCCTGAAGCATGCGCAGGAATCTAAAGATAGCAAGGTACATGACATTAAAGCATGTTAAAATTACTCTGTTTACAGCTGTTTGGAAGCTTTTGTTGCTTTGGGACACCTGTAGTTTTTTATTTAAAAACCAAGCAATTCTTCATTGCTGTTTAAAGTCTTGATTTTTCGAGCCGGCCATCATATAGTATCGTTCTTCAATATCGGTGGATGTCTTGTTCATTACCACTTATGCTTATTTTCGTGCGTGTTTAAATTCATTTTTAACGTGAGATAACATTGTATGTCATGGCTATATACCGTAATTCGTTTTCTGCGAGTTTGATATCCTTGACTGACGCTTCATTTAGTCAGGACTCCTTGCAAGATTATAATTTAAAAGTTAAGATTATCAATAATGGAGAATGACAAGAATAGTAGTAAAACAAAAATAACATAAACAATGATTACATTAGTGTAACAAAACCCAATTTTATTGTAGAACAATTAAACTATACAATTATTATTATTACTTCTCTATTTCTCATTAGTTTATTCCCGCTGTCCTCATAAGCAAGATTTTAGGCATTGCTTGTTAGATTGGCATTTGCATGGTTGGTAACACTTGTCGACACTAACCTCCACCCCTTTCCCTCAGGTGTTCACCCCACAAGGAATGCTGACCGAAGGCAGGCTGACACTATATTCCTGCCATAATGAGGGATTACGAATGTTTCAAGCGGTCCAAACATGTGCACCACTTCTCTCTGACTTCCTTCGGCGAA
This sequence comes from Neoaliturus tenellus, assembly GCA_030545055.2. Classification (NCBI taxonomy): domain Eukaryota; kingdom Metazoa; phylum Arthropoda; class Insecta; order Hemiptera; family Cicadellidae; genus Neoaliturus; species Neoaliturus tenellus. Next base: position 106,343,844 of record CM061531.1, on the reverse strand, counting down.
GCTTCATCCAGTTGTAAACACCTAGTCAAATGTTGATCAACCATAGGCCTGGATATAAATGGTTCATTTTCTTCTGATATTCATCAAAGTTTAAAGTCCAATTTATTAACATTAGGTGGCTTGTCCTGTGCCTTTTCATTACCATTTCGTAAATATTTTTGTAGATCTACATTTTGTTCTCTAATTGGCTACTTTCACGAGATCCACCGATTCATTAGTTTAGTTGAACGAGTGATATCTCCTTTCTAACGATAAAAATGATTAATGCCTGTTCAAAATTTCTCAGTCCACAGCTGTGTTAGGAAGGGTCTCTTGTAGCCAAGGATTATTCTTCAACAGAACCTGAGCAAATTGCTAGTGACAAAAACATTTTCTCCCATCAATTCACGTTCACCAACAAAACTTCATTACTGATCAGGCGAGCAATGTAATCAGGCACTAAATAAATGTAAATAATTAAAATAGTAGTTTTCATCTCTAGGAGCAAAAGTGGGTCTTTTTGGTGCGCAATCGTGTTTTAAAAACGAGGCGCAGCCGAGTTTTTTTAAAAAGATTAAGCATCAAAAAGACACTTTTGCTCCTAGTGATGAACAACGTTTTTTATCATAATGTGAAATTAGATCATTAAAAATATTAACAATAAAGGTGTATATATTTTTTTTACAAACGATTATTAATTTTCATGCTAGGCTATCTCTACACTATAATCCAATTAACGTTTAACATTTCTTTAACACAGACACAGTGCAAAAGTCAGATATTAAATGTTCGACACATCTTTACACAACCGTTTTAAGCTTGCATAATTCATGTTTTTATCATTCTTCACTAAATCAGCCTGTTTTTTTTTTGTTCTCTCAACTGTACCAAAACCGATTCATTTTTGTCCTAGGACTGAAAAATCATCTGGAGAATTTTTTAGGTCCTAGGACTGAAAGGTCAGCTGTTTGCTATGTATTTTATTAATCATCTTCTACTATATATTTGTCAAATACCACTCACTCACGTATCAGAGTATCTCCAAAACTATAAGGCCTAGAGTGTTAAAACTTGGCATGTACCTTCATCTTTGCTAAAAAAACGCTCACTAAGAAACGGTTTTGCAAAATTCCGTCAGGGCTCCGCCCCACACGACTTCAAAATTTCGTCACAATGTTATTCTTATGGGGGATTTTTAATACAAATCAAAGCAACAACGAATCTCCAAAAGTAGAGAGCATGCAGGATTGAAATTTGGTATAGACGTTCCTTTCTACCCATTGATGCTCACTAAGAAACGGTTTTACGAAATTCCTGCAGGGCTCCGCCCCACACGACTTCGAAATTTCGTTACAATGTTATTCTTATGGAGCACTTAAAATACGAATATAGGAAACAACGAATCTCCAAAACTATAGGACCTACAGGGTTGAAATATGGAATGGTAGTTCCTCTTTGCCTATAGGTGCTCACTAAGAAATGGTTTTGCGAAATTCCTTCAGGGCTCCGCCCCACACGAATTCAAAGATTTGATTTAATTAGCTGTTGAAGATTCAAAGCTATCAGCTGTTGGTGAAATAATACATTTTGAAGGATGGCATAACCACATGACAATATTTTTATCTTTGTAAACAATTTAACTGGTGTAAAAATGTATTAGAGTTTAGGTTAGGTTAGTTAATCTACTTTGTCAAGTACCACTCACTCGGTATCATCAAATCTTTATAACCATAGGGTATAGGGGGTTGAAATTTGCCATGGACGTTCCTCTGTGTTAAAAAAATGCTCACTAAGAAACGGTTTTGCATAATTCTTTCAGGTCTCTACCCCACAGGACTTCAAAAGTTCCATTTAATATTATTCTTATGGCCAATATTTTATACAAATCAAGGCAACAACGAATCTCGATGTTAAAATTTGGCATGGGCGTTCTTCTTTGCTCATAGATGCTTACTATGAAACGGTTTTGCGAAATTCCATCAGGGCTCCGCCACATAGGACTTCAAATTTTCTATCTAATGTTATTCATAGCTAATTTTTAGTTCGAATCTAGGAAACAATGAATTTGAAAAACTATAGGATCTATGATGATGAAATTTGGCGTGGACGTTCCTCTTTGCTTATATGTACGTGCTCACTACGAAACGGTTTTGCAAAATTCTTTCAGGGCTCAGTCACACACGATTTCAATTTTTGTTTAATGTTATGCTTGCCAATTTTAAGTATGAATCTAGGGAACAACGAATATGAAAAGCCAGATGACTTAAGAGGTTGAAATTTTAATGGAAGATACACTTTGCCCATAGGTGCTCACTAAGAATCGCTTTTGTAAAGCATCTTTAGGGCTTCGCCCCACAGGACTTCAAAATTACTTTTGGGGCCTACATGGTTGAATTTTGGCATGGACGTTCCTCTTTGCTCATAGGTGCTCAAATCCCTTCAGGGCTCCACCCCACATCCCACATGTCTTCGAAATTTCAATATAATGTTACAATTATTGCCAATTACAATACGAATTGAAAGTAACAACGAATCTATAAACTGTAGGGCCTGCGGGATTGAAATTTGGAGTAGTCTCTTTGGTCATGGGTGCTCAATAAAAAGTGGTTTACACATTTCCTTCATTGCTCTGCCCAAAATAACCTCAAAATTACTATAGAGCATACATGGTTAGTTTTTGACATAGACGGTCATCTTTGCTCATAGGTATTCACTAAAAATGCTCGAAGGACCTGAGGTAAACTATTAAAAAAACTTAAAATTTAGTGCTTAAAATTTTAAATGTTAGTTAAAATACAAATATTGAAAAGATATGATAGTGAAAGTAAATTATTAAACTAATGGGGTGTGATTTGCTACATGTATTACTTTATATAAATTGAACAAATACAGTTTTGAAAATGTAGTTTTTGAAGTCCTTTAGGGCTCCACCCCACTGGTCTTAAAAAATACTCTATGGTATACTGAGTTAAATTTGACATTGATGTTCCTCTTTGGTCATGGGCATTCACTAAGAAAGGATTTTGCGATTTTGCTCTAGGGCTCCACCCCACAGAACCTTTAGGTTACCATAGAACCTACAGGTTAAAATATGACGAGCACATTTATCTTTACTCAAAGGTACCAACCAATGGATTTGCATATATAGTTTTTGAACTCCTTAGGGGGTCCGCCCCTCAGGACTTAAAAACCTACGGGGCCTACGGGGTTGAAATTTGACATGGATGTTCCTCTTTGCTCATAGGTAGTCACTAAAAAATTGTTTTGGAAATATAGTTTTTGAATTCATTTAGGGCTACGCCCCACTAGACTTAAAAATTACTCTATGGCCTATGGAGTTGGAAATTGACATGGACGTTCCTCTTTACTCATGGGCATTAACTTGGAAACGATTTTGCAAATTTCCTTTAGGGCTCTACCCCACAGAACCTTTAAGTTACCATAGATCCTACGGGGTTGAAATTTGACGTGGACATTTCTCTTTACTCAAAGGTACTGAGAAACTGTTTTGGAAAAATAGTTTTTGAAGTCCTTTAGGGCTCCACACCACTGGACTTCAAATTACTCTATGACATACGGGGTCAATATTTGACATGGATTTTCCTCTTTGCTCATAGGAAGTCACCAAGAAACGGTTATGGAAATATAGCTTTTGAAAGGCTTTAGGGCTCCGCCCCGCACTGGACTTAAAAATTAATCTATTGCCTATGGGGTTAATATTTGATATGATCGTTCCTCTTTGCTTATAGGTGGCCCACTCTCACTATTTCAATGATAACTTAATGTATATCTTAAGGAAGAAGATTTCGTTGGTCTTAAAAGAAATTAAAAATAAAATTCAACACGGGCGAAGCCGTAACGGGTAACAGCTAGTTATTTATATTTCTAAACTTTTGTTTTTGATTTTGTTTACTATAAAATCGCCTCTAATTTCAAAGAAAGTTCCTCAAAAAGCAATTCCATATTGCAACCTGCTATTAACTAGAGCAAAGTAAATATGTTTTTTAAACATATTCCCGTGACAGGCTTAAAAAAAGTATACAAAGGTTTTTAACCTATATATTTCAATATGATATTTAAAATTCCATTCTCTGTCAATTATTACTCCAAGATATTTGACAAATCTTTCTTGAACAACGATCCCACATTTGTTGTCACATTCCTGGTTTGCCTCTAAACAGTCCCTACATTTGTACTCAACTGAAAGTTCAAAACTAATAGATTTTTTTTGTATCCCTATAACGTTAGTCTAATTTATGTTTAAAATTTCTTTTATACGGACACTGTAACAGTTAAATATCAAAATGTTCAACACATCTTTACTCAACCACTAGCCTATAAGCTAGCATACCTCTTGTTTTTCTTAAAGATACACATGCATTTAGTGCATAATAACGGTGGTGAAAAATAACTAGGTATTAAAAAATTGCTTCATCACCCCACAAGATATTATCAAAAAGTTGTGGCCAATCCTAGTGCCAACCCAACATTAATTCCCCACATTCCATTCTTCGGTCACAGTAAGTTTTAACTCTTGTACGTAATCGGGTTTCCATGGGTGAATATTTAGTTCTTTATGCAGCACTGTACGTATCGTCACGAGCTATCTGACGTGTTGATTTGTTTAGGCTGCGGACTGAGGACGGACTGTTAATACATTTTCCTTCGATCGTGATGTGGATGGACCGCTTCTTTTGTCTTTTGCAGATCTGGTACTTATCAATTTTGCATGACTGTTCTTAATTGTCTCTGGACGTAATTTAGCATTTACTCCATTCACCGAACATCATCATCCTTGCACTATAACAATCGATTTAGACACTTCATGACATGCAGCAATCTGAGCTAGCTCAGGAACAGATAAGCGAACAGCCATGGCTGTTTACAACGCGCCAACTGAGTCCAGCTGATTTCTTACAACAATGGACTGAACGCGCAATTGAATGTTAACGAATAATCAGTATTTTGACATCATTGCCAACATAAAATCAGCGAAATGTCAGGATTTATTACAGTTTTTTTTTTTTTTTTTTTACCTAGTTACTTTTTATCCACCCGATATATTGCTCGCCGGCTCAATAATTAAGTTTTGTTGGTGAACGTGAATTGGTAGGAAGAATTATTTGGTCACTATCAATTTTCTCAGGTTCTGTTGAATAATAATGCTTGGTTCCCTGAGACTCTTTGTTATGATAGACTCTTCACCGAACAGAAGGTAGTTAAAACAGCTCTTGACGAAGAAATTTTTAAAAGGCCTTCATTTTTAGCGTTAAAAGAGAAATGTCACTTGTTCAACTATTTCATGAAGTGATGTATTTACCTGAAAGTATTCTATTAGAGAACAAAATGTAGATCTACAAAAATATTTATGAAATGGTAATGAAAAGGCACTCACAAGACAAGTCACCTAAAGTTGATTAATGTGACTTTAAATTTTGATGAATCACCAAAAGAAAATGAACTATTTATATCCTGCCCTATGGTTGATGAACCTTTTAATAGCTGTTTACAACTGGATGAAGCTTCACCGAGCGAAGTCAGAGAGAAGTGGCGCACATGTTTGGACCGCTTGAAACATTCATAAGCCATTACAATGGCAGGAGTATAGTGTCAGCCTGCCTCCGGTCAGGATTCCTTGTGGGGTGAACACCTGAGCGAAAGGGGTGGAGGTTAGTGTCGACAAGTGTTACCAACCATGCAAATGCCAATCTTACAAGCAATGCCGAAAATCTTGCTTATGAGGGCAGCGGGAATAAACTAATGAGACCGAGAGAAGTAATATTAATAATTGTATTGTTTAGCATTGTTCTACGGTATAATTTGGCGTTGTTACACTGATATAATCATTGTTAATTTTTTTTGTTGTGTTACTACTGTTCTTGTTATCTCTATTGTTGATAATCTTAACTTTTATATTTCAAAGTATTTGTGACGATATTTATAAGAAAATAGTTTTGTAATCTCACAAGGATTCGTGACTTAATGAAGCTTTCGTCATGAATAACAAACTAGTAGAAAACGAGAGAAATATGCTGACGTTCATAATTATCAATGGTTTTTTTTAAGGAATGGTTCACTTATCTCCTCCTAAATCTTGAGGGAGGTTGTATCATCGTTATGGACAACGCAAGCTATCATTATATGCTCAAGGACATCGTTCCAAACTCTAAGTGGAAAAAAGACGAAATCGTTCAGTGGCTCTCAGTAAAAAACGTCGAACATGACCCTGTGGTAACAAAGTCAGAGCTCATTGAAATGAATGAAATAAAACATGCAAAAAATCGTTTTAACTTGATGATTTAACTCTTGAAATGGGTCACGAGGTAGTTCGCTTACCCTCTACCACTGTCATACAACCATGTGGAGTTGGTGTGGGCTCAAGTGAAGGGAGAAGTCGCCTCGAAGAACAATACATTCAAGCTATCAGATTTTGAACAATTAGTTTATGAGGCCTTGCGTGATATTACGCTCGAGGACTAGGCAAAATGTGTAAGACTGCAGAGCGACTCCAGGAAGAAGATAAAATAGTGTTTGATAAAAATTTGTCTAACATAAAAAGTGTTTGTTTTGTTGATGTTCGTATTTTATATATTTACACTGCCTAATAACAAGTTAAGGAGGCTCAACCTTAGACTGAAAATCTCCTCAATGTTGTTTTGCAATGGTTTAACATGGCCGTGTTGCCGCGAAGAACACTTGCGGACGTTTAAATGGGAACAAACTAAGGTTTGTAAATCATTTTCTAATGCAAATTAAACGTTTATGTCAAGTAAAATCTGATAAATTAACCTACCTTTCAAATTACTGTTTTAAAATGTGGTTTAATTTGTTTTAAAAACAACGGTTAAAGGCATTTTTTACTGTTTTAACAAGTTATAGCTAACAAGATATATTATATTTAAAATATTTAGTTTCAGCGGTCAGTAGGTTAAGTATTTCATTGTTTTTAAAATGAGACCTTAATATTTATCATACATCTAGTTTTTTACTCGCTATGTGTTCCCCCGTGAACCTTCATTTTCGTCTGATGCCTCTAAATGTAAAATGCAAGTAGTGTATTTAAATTGAAGAGTTTATTTTACTTCGAGTATCTTTTGAATAGACCAACAAATGTCAACCCAATAAGTTATATTTAATAGAGTATCTTCAAATGTATTAAAAATGACAGCATAAGTTACTGACGAAAACTTAACTTATTACAAGAATAAGTAAAATTGGCCTAAGCAGTACATATTTTTCAAATTTATGCAATATTATTAATTATAATTTATGGGAGAGAAAAAAAACTATTGAGTTTTACATGAGATATAATAGTTTGACAGTTTGATAGTTTTACTCTTCCTAATGTTTGAAATATATTCGTCTTGAAACAAACAAAGTTAGAATTAATTATAAACTTAGAGATTATTTAAACCTGTTCTCATTCAACGAGATATTCCTTTCTAACATTTAAATAAGGTTATGGTTATATGTTTATTATGTGAATAAGTTTCTGGATAGTGGAATGATGTTCTCTTATTATATAAAATCAATGGTATTCAGCAGAGAGGAAATTTGGCAACAATGCATCCAACTCTCATTGGACTATCTACGTGAATCTTACTATTAGCGGTGAACTTATGTCAGTGGCCAATAACAGAACGATAAGGTCTTAAAGATTGAGTTGAACCAAACCATCAACTTCGCCTATCCCAGTCCCAAAGGACATTCCCAAGACATGGGGAATCAATTTCGACGTTAAAACAAGACATCTGAGGATTTGTACTAATATGTAATAAAAATTTCTAAATATCGGCGAGAATCAAATTTGTGAAAGATATATTTTTGTTCATTCAACCCAAAGGTACTGTTTAAAGTTAAATATACTGTGTTAAAGATAAAGTTTGGCAGAAGTTAAAATTAGTGATATTGAGAAGCAGTAGTTATAATTGAGCGAGCGAAGAGAGCGGAGCTCCTATACTACACTCTGACTTTTTATTTATAAGTACTCCTCCTGAACGGCTGGAGTGATCCTCACGAAATTTTGCTCGGTCATAGTAACCATCCATGGGAAGGTATAAATCTGAAATGGTCCAAATCGGACATAAGGGTTATGCCCTACGGCCCTTTAAAGTTACCACGTTATTTTAATAGGAGAAATATTTTTTCATCACTCCGTATACGAAAGTGACAACTTGCCATACAGCTGAAACCTTGGAAAGTAGTCATTTCCCAAACTGTCACCGTCAGCTGATTTTACTGACCTGTACGGAAAGTAATGTTTGTAAACATTACTTTCCGTCCAAGGTAAACAAACCATTCCGTACAGCAACAATCAGCTGGGTTTTAAACAAATTAAATTTTGAATTCCAGCTTTGTTTACTTTGTCCAATGGCGAAGAATTTACAAAAATAATCCTTCTTTAAAACTTCCACATTTATTAATAATTGCGTCGTGATGAAAAGTATCGTTCACAACTCGTCCGGAAAGCCCATTTCCAGACTCGATAGTGTTTTCCACGCTCGGCTTCGCCTCGCGCGTAAAACACTATCTCGCCCAGAAATGGGTCACTTTCCGGACTAGTGGTGAAATATACTATATTTGGTTTGTTTAGGGCCTACTGTGTGTTGATTATACAGCTGTTATAAGGATCAAATTTAACTGCAGACTGTTACTATCAGCTGTTTGTGAATACAGTAGTTTTATATGTGAAATTGTTGTTTTGTTTATTTTAAGTGGTTTGTTTACCTTTGTACGTGAATGGAATGCCACGTTTACGGAGAGGAGGTGCAAACCTTGGACGACGCACCATTTAATAACTTGTAAACATATAATATCCCGTCGCAGCAAACCTGCGTACTCAAAAATTATTAGAGTATTACAGACTTGTGGCGAGTAAGCGCAGCGAACAACCTAGATCTGGCGACGAGTATGTTCCAGCGAATGAGCCGACCCAAAAGGTGAGTGAGCGCAGCGAACGAACTAAATTGACGACGAGTGAGCGTAGCGAACGAGCTCACTTGAATTACTTATAAAACATTTGCTATTATTGATTTAATAAATATTTGATTATATTATATATAAATCAATAATATTATAATATTGTATTATTATTAATATATAATAATTTATATACAATATTATCAATCAATAATATTATATATAAATTATTGATTTAATTTAATTAGTCACTCCGCTCAATATTGCAAGCAGACAACTGCATTATATACCTAGTTATGCTATGGAAATAAGTGGGTTAAACTATTTAAATAGAGAAAGAGCGACACGTGTTTTACTGGTGGTGGAAAGGAGAGGTTTATAATCAAATATAAAGACTTGTGCTATGTGATTATCTTTTAAAGTTTGTATAAAATTTTGAATCTATATTAAGCTATGATGGTCTAAAGTTGATCAACTTTGAACCACTATAGCTTAGTAAGGATTTTAAAAAATATATAAAAAAGCGATTCAAATAGTCAAAGTTTTATATTTTATTTAAAACCCCTCCCACCTTTATAGGATTCAAAACAAAGGAGCGAAATGGGAGCAGGCGAAGAACTGCAAGACATTCTGACACCGGTACTTCATCCCCCTCTTAAGTAGTTGTATGTAAATTGAATGACAGCACATATTATACACTTTTCTTATGCAGCAGAAACTCACGCTCTTGCATATATTATCGCGCTACCGTATGACATTGTCCTTTGATATCTTTATTTGAACACCCTTCGTAGCAGTGCTGTAGTTTTGTTATTGAGTTACTCTTCTTTGAAAGCATGACCTCAAAAGATTTATTTCAATACCTATTTTACACACTGTATTCAAACATTAACTAGCGTATTAAATAGGTATAGATCTGATTCACAAACACTGGTTGTTATAAACACGTTAGTTCGATCAGACAATCAGCACTGGAATTAATAACATCAACGGCAATACAACGATCTACGAGGATCAGAAAGCCAGTTAAAGGAATGATTTTACTTCATAATACTGCATGGTGGTGGTAAACTTTGGATGCTTTAGATATTATGTTTTCAACTCTCTGTTTATGATTGGTTTGCTCTGGGGTCATTTCAGGTAATGACTTTAAGCAACTGTCTCATCAGTTCACGTTTAGTTTAAGGGTGGTGGTGTTAACTCTATACCCTCCTTAGTTGCGTCTTCTTATATACCTACTACTTTTTGTTTGTATTGCTCTAAAATCTAAACTGGTAACTAAACATCAAGAAATGAACCTTCATGATTTTGTCGCCCAACTTACGAGTACATTCCTCCATTGTTACTGTCGCAGGATGATGGACGTAGAAGGCTGTACTGCTCTTGCACAATTGACTTCCCCAGTAGAGTCGTAGAGATCAACGACATTCTCCAGGAGAACAGTCTTTGTTCAGTGACGTGTGGATGATTAACAGCTTTATAACAATTTCTTGCCCTTTGACCAGGTAGTTTCAAACAGGGTAGAGCATAAGAAGCCAAACGCCATTATGTTAATCTTAATCCCATGTTAATCTTATGGAGGAAGGAGAATTGATTGAATCAATAGACAGCTGTTATAAAAAACTGCTAGAAAAACAGGAAGAACAGATATTTCAGTTATAAAATTTTTTAAACTTCTTTGGTCCAGATCAACTGAAGTTCTGGTCGAATTTCGATCACGGGGCGATCTCTAGTATGGTATTATTACACAATGAAGAGTTACAGAGGGAGAGTCTAAGAGGCTGAACACTTTAGTTTTACGGTCACATAGGGAGTAAACTGACTAAGGTGTGTTATCTGGTTTAGAGAAATGTTATTCACTGATAAAATATGATTATCACATACAGCTTTAGGTACTACTACTGATAAATTAATTTCAGGCTGGGATTATGAAGAAAACGATTTGCTTGGCAATTAATTGAATTATAAGAGTTATCGAGCTCGTTTTACTCCTTTTCTTCTACCCATGAGAGACATTACAAGTTATAACCTTGTGTGTATATTTCTGCGCATGTGTTGCACTACCTCGGAACGATCCGGATACAGATGAAAGAACTACAGAATAGTCTAACAAAATCATAAGCGGAGCAGATTGATATGTTAGTATAACCCTTTCTTTTCAGATCACACAATCGACTTACAGGTATATTCTCTTTGACGTCTTTCCCCTTGGGATTGCCCTTTAGACTAAGTCCTAGGGCCAACTGCAATATGGAGGGCCACCATCCATTCAGCTCTGTCGAGAGGAAGCAATATACAACTTAACTACGGGATTATTCTTGATAAATCCGACTAAAGTAACCTAGAATACCTTTTTTAATCTTGCCGTTACGACCTTTGGACGCTGCGGATTTCTTGGGGACCTTACAAGATCAAAGCTAAGACGGTTCTCATTTGAACGACAGACCAACAATTCCGCGGCCTGATCTCAAGCACTAACATTTTGCCAGATGCGTAAAAAAACATATCACGCTCTAAAGCAAACTAAATTTTAATATTCATGAATTTCCATAGAAACTAAAATGTGTATTTTAATTGTTCTTTAATTCATTAGTGATGACTTATAACCAGTTGATGGAAATGTAATATAACCTTATCCAGAGTTGTATTTGTTACATTGGAAATTATTGATGGTTATGAATATTTTACTATGATGATTAAATAAAATTAAGTCTTAAAAACCCAATTGTAGTTTTTCATTATATTTAAATAGTTTGTAGAGTACTTCTGTTTCCCAGCATAACCATCCATTAAACTTTAGTTAGGACATTTTCAGTGAAGACATAATTACTTTATTAAGGTGCGTTAAACATCTGAAGAGAACAATCTATCGTAATTGATTCTGGATAGACGATAATTTCCGTGGAATTGAATTGTTCCTATAGATGTGGCCGAGGAAGATTCTTGTAGAGAGGCTGGTTGACGTGATTGAGAAGCTGCCGTACATGACCAAATGAAATAAATATTACACACGATTTATTTATTAATTTTTTAGAACACCATCTCCGCTCTTGGGTATGAAAATTATAAGTGCTTATGTACCAGATGCATCGTTATTTTTCAGATTTAAATAAAATCTGTCTGATATAAGACGTTTAACTCTTAACATGAAAGATATTATTCAACTGAAATGATAATGAGGAATGGGAGGATTGCCATTAGATTGGTAATTGCTTAACCACTCTTCACTTAAAACTCTCACTTATAAATCTTAATGTGTAAGGATGTTCAAGCAGCTAAAATGCTTCATCGACCTAGTGTTAGTCGAATATTGCAAAGATTGTAAAAGGTGTAATTTTGATTTTTTTTAGCAGACAGTCAACTTTTTAAAGCCATGTCTTAGTTATTCGAACCCAACTTGTTGGTTTGCAAATTTCTAAAATGGAACTTATACTGTATAGCAATGATCATGTTTTGCATCTAGAGTAATTTTTGTAAAATTTATTTATTTATTTATTATTATTACAAAGGTCTTAATTGCCATAATTAACTATGGTTAAGACTCATATGTATATGATTAAAAAAATTCAAAATCATCCTAGAATCTTCATATAGTTTTTTAAAATTCTTCCAGTTTATAAATACATTTATTCAATAATTCATCCTTTAATTTTATTTTGAATTTCTTCAAGTTTGTCATTTTTCTTAAGTTTTCAGGTAATTTATTGTAAATTTTAACTCCCAAATAGTCAATTCCTTTCTGTCCAAATGATGAGTTATATCTTGGTACATTTAGCAATTGACTGTTTCTTGTATCGTGGTAGTGTCCAATTTTTCTTTGTTTAAATTGCCAAATATTTTTATGGATATATGCTGAAACTTCTAATATAAAAACTGATGGAAGGGTAAGAATATTAAGAATTTTGAAAAGTGGTTTACACGAATTTCTGCTTGGGATTTGGCACATTATCCTCAAAGCTCTTTTTTGCATCTTGAAAACTTTTTTTGCTTCAGTACTCGATCCCCAGAATATAATTCCGTAGGACAGGTGCGAATGTATATACGAATAATGAATAAATAAACTTCGACGTTAAAACAAGACATCTGAGGATTTGTACTAATATGTAATAAAAATTTCTAAATATCGGCGAGAATCAAATTTGTGAAAGATATATTTTTGTTCATTCAACCCAAAGGTACTGTTTAAAGTTAAATATACTGTGTTAAAGATAAAGTTTGGCAGAAGTTAAAATTAGTGATATTGAGAAGCGGTAGTTATAATTGAGCGAGCGAAGAGAGCGGAGCTCCTATACTACACTCTGACTTTTTATTTATAAGTACTCCTCCTGAACGGCTGGAGTGATCCTCACGAAATTTTGCTCGGTCATAGTAACCATCCATGGGAAGGTATAAATCTGAAATGGTCCAAATCGGACATAAGGGTTATGCCCTACGGCCCTTTAAAGTTACCACGTTATTTTAATAGGAGAAATATTTTTTCATCACTCCGTATACGAAAGTGACAACTTGCCATACAGCTGAGACCTTGGAAAGTAGTCATTTCCCAAACTGTCACCATCAGCTGATTTTACTGACCTGTACGGAAAGTAATGTTTGTAAACATTACTTTCCGTCCAAGGTAAACAAACTATTCCGTACAGCAACAATCAGCTGGGTTTAAAACAAATTAAATTTTGAATTCCAGCTTTGTTTACTTTGTCCAATGGCGAAGAATTTACAAAAATAATCCTTCTTTAAAACTTCCACATTTATTAATAATTGCGTCGTGATGAAAAGTATCGTTCACAACTCGTCCGGAAAGCCCATTTCCAGACTCGATAGTGTTTTCCACGCTCGGCTTCGCCTCGCGCGTAAAACACTATCTCGCCCAGAAATGGGTCACTTTCCGGACTAGTGGTGAAATATACTATATTTGGTTTGTTTAGGGCCTACTGTGTGTTGATTATACAGCTGTTATAAGGATCAAATTTAACTGCAGACTGTTACTATCAGCTGTTTGTGAATACAGTAGTTTTATATGTGAAATTGTTGTTTTGTTTATTTTAAGTGGTTTGTTTACCTTTGTACGTGAATGGAATGCCACGTTTACGGAGAGGAGGTGCAAACCTTGGACGACGCACCATTTAATAACTTGTAAACATATAATATCCCGTCGCAGCAAACCTGCGTACTCAAAAATTATTAGAGTATTACAGACTTGTGGCGAGTAAGCGCAGCGAACAACCTAGATCTGGCGACGAGTATGTTCCAGCGAATGAGCCGACCCAAAAGGTGAGTGAGCGCAGCGAACGAACTAAATTGACGACGAGTGAGCGTAGCGAACGAGCTCACTTGAATTACTTATAAAACATTTGCTATTATTGATTTAATAAATATTTGATTATATTATATATAAATCAATAATATTATAATATTGTATTATTATTAATATATAATAATTTATATACAATATTATCAATCAATAATATTATATATAAATTATTGATTTAATTTAATTAGTCACTCCGCTCAATATTGCAAGCAGACAACTGCATTATATACCTAGTTATGCTATGGAAATAAGTGGGTTAAACTATTTAAATAGAGAAAGAGCGACACGTGTTTTACTGGTGGTGGAAAGGAGAGGTTTATAATCAAATATAAAGACTTGTGCTATGTGATTATCTTTTAAAGTTTGTATAAAATTTTGAATCTATATTAAGCTATGATGGTCTAAAGTTGATCAACTTTGAACCACTATAGCTTAGTAAGGATTTTAAAAAATATATAAAAAAGCGATTCAAATAGTCAAAGTTTTATATTTTATTTAAAACCCCTCCCACCTTTATAGGATTCAAAACAAAGGAGCGAAATGGGAGCAGGCGAAGAACTGCAAGACATTCTGACACCGGTACTTCATCCCCCTCTTAAGTAGTTGTATGTAAATTGAATGACAGCACATATTATACACTTTTCTTATGCAGCAGAAACTCACGCTCTTGCATATATTATCGCGCTACCGTATGACATTGTCCTTTGATATCTTTATTTGAACACCCTTCGTAGCAGTGCTGTAGTTTTGTTATTGAGTTACTCTTCTTTGAAAGCATGACCTCAAAAGATTTATTTCAATACCTATTTTACACACTGTATTCAAACATTAACTAGCGTATTAAATAGGTATAGATCTGATACACAAACACTGGTTGTTATAAACACGTTAGTCCGATCAGACAATCAGCACTGGAATTAATAACATCAACGGCAATACAACGATCTACGAGGATCAGAAAGCCAGTTAAAGGAATGATTTTACTTCATAATACTGCATGGTGGTGGTAAACTTTGGATGCTTTAGATATTATGTTTTCAACTCTCTGTTTATGATTGGTTTGCTCTGGGGTCATTTCAGGTAATGACTTTAAGCAACTGTCTCATCAGTTCACGTTTAGTTTAAGGGTGGTGGTGTTAACTCTATACCCTCCTTAGTTGCGTCTTCTTATATACCTACTACTTTTTGTTTGTATTGCTCTAAAATCTAAACTGGTAACTAAACATCAAGAAATGAACCTTCATGATTTTGTCGCCCAACTTACGAGTACATTCCTCCATTGTTACTGTCGCAGGATGATGGACGTAGAAGGCTGTACTGCTCTTGCACAATTGACTTCCCCAGTAGAGTCGTAGAGATCAACGACATTCTCCAGGAGAACAGTCTTTGTTCAGTGACGTGTGGATGATTAACAGCTTTATAACAATTTCTTGCCCTTTGACCAGGTAGTTTCAAACAGGGTAGAGCATAAGAAGCCAAACGCCATTATGTTAATCTTAATCCCATGTTAATCTTATGGAGGAAGGAGAATTGATTGAATCAATAGACAGCTGTTATAAAAAACTGCTAGAAAAACAGGAAGAACAGATATTTCAGTTATAAAATTTTTTAAACTTCTTTGGTCCAGATCAACTGAAGTTCTGGTCGAATTTCGATCACGGGGCGATCTCTAGTATGGTATTATTACACAATGAAGAGTTACAGAGGGAGAGTCTAAGAGGCTGAACACTTTAGTTTTACGGTCACATAGGGAGTAAACTGACTAAGGTGTGTTATCTGGTTTAGAGAAATGTTATTCACTGATAAAATATGATTATCACATACAGCTTTAGGTACTACTACTGATAAATTAATTTCAGGCTGGGATTATGAAGAAAACGATTTGCTTGGCAATTAATTGAATTATAAGAGTTATCGAGCTCGTTTTACTCCTTTTCTTCTACCCATGAGAGACATTACAAGTTATAACCTTGTGTGTATATTTCTGCGCATGTGTTGCACTACCTCGGAACGATCCGGATACAGATGAAAGAACTACAGAATAGTCTAACAAAATCATAAGCGGAGCAGATTGATATGTTAGTATAACCCTTTCTTTTCAGATCACACAATCGACTTACAGGTATATTCTCTTTGACGTCTTTCCCCTTGGGATTGCCCTTTAGACTAAGTCCTAGGGCCAACTGCAATATGGAGGGCCACCATCCATTCAGCTCTGTCGAGAGGAAGCAATATACAACTTAACTACGGGATTATTCTTGATAAATCCGACTAAAGTAACCTAGAATACCTTTTTTAATCTTGCCGTTACGACCTTTGGACGCTGCGGATTTCTTGGGGACCTTACAAGATCAAAGCTAAGACGGTTCTCATTTGAACGACAGACCAACAATTCCGCGGCCTGATCTCAAGCACTAACATTTTGCCAGATGCGTAAAAAAACATATCACGCTCTAAAGCAAACTAAATTTTAATATTCATGAATTTCCATAGAAACTAAAATGTGTATTTTAATTGTTCTTTAATTCATTAGTGATGACTTATAACCAGTTGATGGAAATGTAATATAACCTTATCCAGAGTTGTATTTGTTACATTGGAAATTATTGATGGTTATGAATATTTTACTATGATGATTAAATAAAATTAAGTCTTAAAAACCCAATTGTAGTTTTTCATTATATTTAAATAGTTTGTAGAGTACTTCTGTTTCCCAGCATAACCATCCATTAAACTTTAGTTAGGACATTTTCAATGAAGACATAAATACTTTATTAAGGTGCGTTAAACATCTGAAGAGAACAATCTATCGTAATTGATTCTGGATAGACGATAATTTCCGTGGAATTGAATTGTTCCTATAGATGTGGCCGAGGAAGATTCTTGTAGAGAGGCTGGTTGACGTGATTGAGAAGCTGCCGTACATGACCAAATGAAATAAATATTACACACGATTTATTTATTAATTTTTTAGAACACCATCTCCGCTCTTGGGTATGAAAATTATAAGTGCTTATGTACCAGATGCATCGTTATTTTTCAGATTTAAATAGAATCTGTCTGATATAAGACGTTTAACTCTTAACATGAAAGATATTATTCAACTGAAATGATAATGAGGAATGGGAGGATTGCTATTAGATTGGTAATTGCTTAACCACTCTTCACTTAAAACTCTCACTTATAAATCTTAATGTGTAAGGATGTTCAAGCAGCTAAAATGCTTCATCGACCTAGTGTTAGTCGAATATTGCAAAGATTGTAAAAGGTGTAATTTTGATTTTTTTAGCAGACAGTCAACTTTTTAAAGCCATGTCTTAGTTATTCGAACCCAACTTGTTGGTTTGCAAATTTCTAAAATGGAACTTATACTGTATAGCAATGATCATGTTTTGCATCTAGAGTAATTTTTGTAAAATTTATTTATTTATTTATTATTATTACAAAGGTCTTAATTGCCATAATTAACTATGGTTAAGACTCATATGTATATGATTAAAAAAATTCAAAATCATCCTAGAATCTTCATATAGTTTTTTAAAATTCTTCCAGTTTATAAATACATTTATTCAATAATTCATCCTTTAATTTTATTTTGAATTTCTTCAAGTTTGTCATTTTTCTTAAGTTTTCAGGTAATTTATTGTAAATTTTAACTCCCAAATACTCAATTCCTTTCTGTCCAAATGATGAGTTATATCTTGGTACATTTAGCAATTGACTGTTTCTTGTATCGTGGTAGTGTCCAATTTTTCTTTGTTTAAATTGCCAAATATTTTTATGGATATATGCTGAAACTTCTAATATAAAAACTGATGGAAGGGTAAGAATATTAAGAATTTTGAAAAGTGGTTTACACGAATTTCTGCTTGGGATTTGGCACATTATCCTCAAAGCTCTTTTTTGCATCTTGAAAACTTTTTTTGCTTCAGTACTCGATCCCCAGAATATATTTCCGTAGGACAGGTGCGAATGTATATACGAATAATAAATAAATAAACTTCGCTCTATATTTAACAAGTGTCACATTCATTTCAGTCGGTAATCATTCTTAACACTAATTACTAGCATAACCTGTTTAGCAAGTAACGAGAGTATTTACCCCTGGATACGTTCTACATTTACCCGCTCGACCGATGCCGTGCTAGTTCTCATCACGGCCACAGCACACGACAGCGCTAGCGTAGCCAGTGTCAGTACCCGGATGCTCCGATAGGTAGCGCCCCGGTTCGTTTTCTGTGTTCGAACGTGTCCACATTGAAATGAATAAGCCGTAGGCAACTACCCCCGATGCCGTCACTCACCGCATTTATTATTTCCCGGCTTTACCTGTTCTACTCTAAATTCATGCACAGCCTAAATCTCCATAGCAACAGAAAACATAGTTGACCACTATCGATTGGGTCGTTCTATTTTCTCTGGGCCTATAAAACGCTTTGTAATTTTTTTTCATTTTAATAACTGAGAGACAATAAATTGGTTATACATACTTAATATTTCACTATTCTCAAATATTCCTTAATTAGTTGATTTGTTTAAGATGAGTTGGTTTTAAATGTTTAATAGCATACCGGTAATACCGAGTGACTTTTTAATATATTGTACCTACGGCATGAAGTATTAAATTCGATATTGTAAATGCAGCAATCCAGAAAGTCAGTGATATATCTGCAAGAATGATCTACACGAACAAACAAAATGTCTTAATATTGACAAGGGCCTACTTAACCTTGTAGTTACAAGAATAACAAACGATATTAGGTTTTCACTCTTGGACAATCTATTAATGATTTGTTTTGTTCAATATTTAAACAAAATCACACAATTTTCATATAACATTTCATTGGGGCTATATATAAACATAACCTAAAACAAATGTGCATTATTTTCCGTGTAAGTGTAATCTTACACTGACAATGAAAAATTGCCTGATCAACGATGACTTGTGTTTGTTTGTGTAATCTTTATCTTCAAAGTTGCCATAAGATAGTTAATTCAAAGCAATTGCTTATCAAGCAATTCAAGCAATTATCAAGAATATTAAAGTAGATAATTACAAAAAGTTTTTTTTCCTTGAGAATGTGAAACAATACTGTTCAACTGAATATAGGGAGTTAGTCGGCTTCTTAAAGAAACAAAAATCCGAACCATATTCACATAAATACGAATTTTATTATTATTTTATATGTTTTTAGCGAATTTCCCATAGGGAATAAGCTATTACCGTAGGTCTCATGGAAAGACCTAAGCCCGGGACCATGTTACTTTTTCGTTTTGAGGTGCCCAGAGACCAAAAATAATAGTCATTAAAAATTATATATATATATATATATATATATATATATATATATATATATATGTATGTATGTATGTATGTATGTATGTGTCCCTAGACACGATAACTCTCGTAAAAATGGTCTGATCGACACCAAATTTGGTAGAGATGTGTAATCCTACGTTTATTCGGATGAGTTCGAAAACCAGACATATCGACCTACCGGAAGGGGTAGTTTTGGGGGGTTTTGTACCCCAAAAATGGGTTTTTTGCATTTTTCATATGTAATTTAAAAATTTTTTAATTTTTGTTTTGACCATTGGATTTAGCTCAAAAAAACACACAATTTAGTATTTTGAAGCTTTGCTCTATCTCCATTGGTTACCGAGATATTACAAAGTCTAAAGACAGTACATTGTCTTTTGGGGCTCCAATGTTAATCTTATGGAGAATAAGGATGTGTTAATATTTCACTTATTAACCAATATTTTTGGATGAAACTTAGTATTTAGCTTCATTTGGTTGAGATTCATCCATTTAAGGTAAAAATCTTGGTTTTTGTGCTTATCATGGCAGCAAACCTGCATACTCTTTTCCCATGTTAGTCATATGGAGAATAGGCAAACTCTTTTATTTATGGGCAGATATTGATGAAACTTACTATATGGCTTTATATGGTCGAAATAAATTTTTTCTATGCTAAAAACCTACTTTTAGTGTCCCCCATGGCAGCATACCTGCATACTCTTTCCCTATATCTTAAGGAGAATAGACATTTATTTCCCTATTTATTTTGCACGTGATGAAATTTTGTTTACAAGTTTAGCTGGTCAAAATTAATATTACTAATTTGGAAATTCGCTGAGAACGCAGGTCTGCTGCGACGGGGGGTATTTTTATATAAACTGTACAAAACATAAAGTTTTTATATCATTTAACAGAGTTCAAAGTCAAATTTGAGAAAATATGTAAAATGGCTTTTGATAAAAATGCTCTAGAAACTGATACATTAAACCTGATTTCTGTATTATGTATACTGTACCTAATATATTAAACTAGTCCTAATAAATGAACCTAAAAAAATTAAAAATCAGATATCACCTTACCGGCGCGGCATTTTGACCGTAAAATATTTCAAAGGAGTTGGCACACACACAAAAAAGTTTTAAAATATGTCAAATCTTTATAATATTTCTCCTCAAGTTTCCGAGACAGATTTTAAGTTCCTTAGAGACAAAGAAATTCCCTTTTTAAACTAGAATTCATACAGAATAAAACAGGACAAATTTAATCAACAACATTTTTCGATATCAATAAATGTTCAAAATGTTCAATATTAAATGTTCCTTGCCTCTCATTTCTCAAATTGCTGTTTATTTTTAGGTTTACTATGTAGTTAGAATTTGAAGAAAAACTATGTAAAATTTGTACTGTACTGGTCTTTGCATGTTCTTGTTGGATTGTAATCATGACATCACTATTTCGCCTTTTCATGCAAATTTGCTCATAAATGATTAGTTTCACAGCTTGGATACTATTGTACAGTGTGCACCTTGAAGTAATAAACATGATTTACTCGAATAAATTTACATCTGCATTTCAGTTCATCATCTCTTGCAGCTTCAACATTACTTCAAGACTTTACAATTACATCAATATTTGAACCGACATCAAGGTAAACCCCTAGTGTATCTATTTAACAATTGAACATGGTTAAGAAAACTGTTTTCTGGTAACTGGGGATGTTATAGCTTACACGCTTTCATGAAAAGTATCATTTGATAATAGCCTTTGAAGACATGTTCTATTTTGTATTTTACCTTTATCAAATTTATAGAGAAAATTTATTATTGTGTTTACTGGTATTATACAGGATATCGCAAATATCCGAATGTGGCTGTGCATATTTACATTATAAACATAACGATAAATCGAAAATGTTAATTAATTTATTTCCGATTTCGGCTTTGTTAAACAGTTATCCAACAGTTAGTTTTTTACACTTAACAAGTTTTATTTCTGTAACGGATTGTTGTATTAAGTTCATATTTGTCATGGCCTTTGTAATATAAATGTCCATTACATTTTTTTAAACTTATATTTTATTAGATACTGAATCGCGGATTCCTTGGTCCCTAAATTTTATTTACATATTTTTATTGTTTATTTATCATATTTGCGATTCATGTTGTTGATTTTCAGAATATGCCAAAGATGATACCGAACTTTGTGTCTGTGATGGTCTTGACCGTATTCCTAGTCGTTGGCTCAGAAGCGGAGGTGTGTAAAAATTATATTCTGTATTGGTTTCAGCTACTTCACACGTAGATCTTTCAGGCAATTTTATTACCTTGTTTTAAAATTAAAATTCCAAGTGAAGATTAACTATCAGATTTGGATTTTAAAAGCAAGATTTTAACAATAATGACGTTTGAATAGCGCCAAAATCTCGACCGTTTGTACTAACGTTTGTTTTACATAAAATAAATTAAACTATTACTATTTACTACTGTGTACTTATATTTCTCTTTTTACTATTAATATTTTCTTTCGTATCAACTAGGCAATCCTTAGTCGTAATACACATCGTTGTTCTAGGTTTTATCAGTTCCTTTACCCTCAGAAGCATGGGCCAAACACCTGATCTGGATCTGTACAGTATAAAATAAAATTAAACTTACCTTGTTAAAGTTTGACATTCGTAACATGTTCCTCTTTAACAAGGTGGTACATTATCATACCTCCAGGTTAATGTTACCCACCTTTTCAACGATACCCGAAAGTTAGTTCAATATTAATTGTCTAAACCTTGACAGGTACATTTAAATAGATCAAATTTGTATCATAGTACAGTAAGTTAATGGAAAAATCCATCAGATATAAATACTACAATAAAATAATTAATAAATAATCAGTTCATCTTAAATAATTAGAAATAAATACTACTAACCTATAAAATCTTTTCCTCAAATCAGTTTCCTGCAAAACCAAATTGAAGATGAAATTCAACTTCATAAATGAAATTTAAATGAAGCAAGGTTAGTTTTTTTCAATTTTATTAATAGTGTAGCCTCATCACTGGACCGTATAAATAGTACACATCGGGTTTCCTATACCGGTAACTTAAGCATAGCTTTTTACGCAGTGAATCACAACATTCTCTTTCTGAAACTTGAAAAGTGCTGTGTAAGAGGACATGCTTTGGACATGCTTAAATCTTACTTTTCTAGAGACCAGATTGTGCAAATGATATGAAGTCATATTTCAAACAGTATGTTATATTCTAAAAAAAATTACAAAGGATTAGGTTTAGCTATAGCATCTTTGGAAGCAAAGACGCAGTCATTGTCAAGTGCAAGACTGTGGAAAATGCCCACATGGAGGTCTGCTCAGGAACATTCGTCATAACAAAATGCCATTAATTACAGCTGATGAATTAAGATTAAAATGTTACGAAGTTTAAGAAGAGGTTACAGGTGTTGCAGACAACGATTCAATTCGGCTTTAATGTATTTTTCAATTAGGCATGATTTTTATGAAATGAGGATTTATAATAATAAAAATTCAATAATAGTAGAACAATGATCCAGTGTATTTCACATTTTAAAACGAGACTAAAAGTCATGTAAACAAAAACAATATAAAAATATATGTTTGGATTACACAATTAATTATAGTAGGTACAGCCTGCTGGCCGAAATTCGACCAAAAATCCAGTTTATCTTGAGCCAATTAGTTTGAAAATGCTTATAACTGAAACATCTGTTCTTCCTGATTTGCTAGCATTTGTTATTACAAGAGCTGTCTAATGATTCAATCAATTATCCTTCTCTCATAAGATTAACATTGAAATCTTGAAAGCCTTCAGGGCGTAGCCATGTTTGCCAATGGGAATTATAATGGGATTCTGCTCATCTACAGGACACTACCTTTCTAGTGGTCTCCTCGGTTTTCTCCTGCGATGCACACGAGCTGAGAAAAAAGGAGGAAACGAAACACGCTTGCCTATTAATATATAGATGGTTAAATAAATTAAAATAAAAAATTATTTGGAAAAGGGTTTGGTAATTTATATAACACTCTTCCCCCTAGATATCTGGTTTTTCTTGTGGTCGAATGTTTCGCAGCGAGCAGGACTGTCTTGAGTGTCATATACGGTTTATTGTTCCACAAGTTGGGTCTCAACATTGATTTGTTGGTGTTGTGTTCTTCTAACATCGGTTGTACCAGTATTGTCGTCTGTTGAATTCGTTTTCGTAGCTTGGACTTTACCACTTTGCGTGAGGCATGGTCTTGGAGTTTGCAGTGGATGGTGTTGAACTTGAAGTGGTGGTAGCGATACATCTCGAAGCTGATTTGCATGTCTTGTTACTGAGGTACCTTGCGTTCCTACATTGTAGTGTAAAGTAGCATCCTTTCTACATAAGTTTATTTCTTGATTGGATTATAACATCGAACGGCAATGGTTTGTCCTTGTTTGAAATGTTTGTCTTGAAAGGACAAGACTCCCCTTTTAATCTTATTCCAAACCTTTAGATGATGTCGGGTTTCAATAAATCCAGTTTTGAACGTAATTCTCAACGGAGGAACAATATTGATGGACTCTCCCCCGTTGTTATATTTAGCACCCTCCGATAAATGAAAAGGAACTGATTCAACTTTTCTTGGATTGATGAGGTCCCTGATTCAAGACATTTGAGAGATATCTTCATTGTGTAAACGAACCTCTCAGCTTTTCCGTTTGAAGCAGCATGGAATGGTGCACAAGTAACATGCTTGACTCCATGAACCTGGACAAAACGTTGGAACTCATCGGAAGTAAAGGTTGACAGATTATCACTCACCAAAGTGTGGCTATTGAAAATAACACATGCAAAATTTGCGATTGTGTCCTACTCCGCATATTGTGAAGTGAGGTCATGAGGTCAAAAATTTCTGGCCACTTAGAGTGAGCATCGATCACCAAGAAGAATAAGTGTCCCATATAAGGCCCCGCGAAATTGACATAAATTTGTGACAAGGTTTTGTCGGATACTCTCAGTAGTGGGTGGCCATTTTCCAAGATTCTTAGCTTTTTCGCTGCATTTCTCACAGCTTTTGACTAGTAGTTCTATGTCTTAGTTCATTTCCGGCCAATACACTATGAAACGTGCAAGCGCTTTCATTCTGACGACTCCCAGGTGCCCATCATGGATCTGCTAAAACATTCTGTCTGTAGACATGATGAATGTAGACTTGATTTCCTTTCATAATACATCCAGACTAAGAATCAAAATGTTCGTTCTTATTTTCAATGGGATTCCACACTTAAGATATTCTAATAAAGTTTTTATCCTGGGTTTTTCTCAGTCTCATGTTTAATGTCTCCACTGAAGGGATATCTGATTGAGTTTAAAAAATCACCTATAGTTTGGCATATATTATCTGAGTGAGTATAGATATGGGATAGGCAGTCACCATTTACATCGTCCTCGGTTTTCGATAGTGAGTTTGGAATCGGAACGCTTGTAAGAATAATGCGTAATGCAGCAATCGCGTTGCTTTAAGTGAAGGTACTTTCCGTTTCCCCCCTAAAATGTGCATCAGAGGTTCACTATACAGAGGTGTATAAGATGAATTTTCTTGCATACAAACGGTAGAAAAACTTCTCGATTCCCCATTTGATGGCAAGAGCTTCTTTGCATGTTTGGGAGTAGTTTCTTTTGCTGGATGATAGGCTGCGTGGTACAGTCCAAGCTACGAGAACGAATTCAACAGAAGAAAATATTGGTACAACCGATGCAAAAGGTACACAACACCAACAAGTTAACGATGAAACCTAATTTGTGTAACAACAAACCGTAGATGACGTTCAAGGCAGTCCTGCTCGCTGTGATACACTTCTCGCCTTATTTGAACAAGTGTTCGGTAATGTATATAACATCGACATAGTGACATAATTGTAATAAAATGAAAATAAAATAAAGCCTACATAATTGATCCCACAGTGAGATTCGAAAGAAATGAAGAAATAGCAAAATGTCCCAAGAGGTAGATTTATAGAAAGACAATATATACCGCAAAACAATTGCAATTTACAAAAATGAATACACAAGATTGAAAACTTAGAAGTAATTGGATTGCTGATAGGTTCGAGGAGAACAATACAAAATTTTTTTTAGATTTTTGATAAAAATTCAAACTTTTGAAATCAAATTAAAATTAAATTGCGCTTACATCAGTGAAAGATTCGATAATAACTCTGAGAAATGTTTTGTATTGTTCAATTGTCTTGTATTCTTTGTATGTATGCAATATGCAATTGCAGAAAGATATCATGTATTTATAAATCAAATGCAGGAGGGCCAGTTTGTTCAAAGGCCAGGACTGTATCTATCAGAGCTCCTTAAAGATCAGCAATTGGTCCTGTTTTATTTCTTAACATTAATGACCTGTCTTGCATTTAAAAAGATTAGTTCTAGTTACGTTTGCTGATGATTCTTCAGCGTGTTTTCGATGAGAAATGGAAAAACACACACTTCCATTATTTGAGCAATTAGTTACCTGTTATTCAATCTTAGTTTAAATTAAACCACTTAAAATTAAACACAAGTAAAACTAACTTTATTGAATTTTATTTATAAACTTACGACCGATATTAGGCAAGTAAATAACTCAACAGTATTTCAAAAGAGAGTTTAAGAGTTTTAGCCTGAAGTCCCTTAGAGTTTTAGGCTACAGTACTTCATGAGATTGAATGATGTTGGTGTTAAGCCTTAAATGTTTTGTAGTGAAATGTGATCTCATTTTATTTTTTTATGGCAGCTTTTCAAGTTCTTTAATATACTGGGTGTTTAATTGGTAACTGGTAACAGTTTAACGAGTAACTGTATTTGTTAGAAGCAACAAATAAATTAATTTTATTTACATTATAATTTAATTGAAACTGTATTTACTCCACACATAGGTTGTAAACTTAAGAGAATCGTTCAAAATGCTTTCCACTAACGCATTTTTCACAGTTTATTTTTTATTTTTTTATATAATACATTCCAATATTAGTATATTCTAAATAAATACATTAAGTTTACCTCAGTAAACTCCCTTATGAAACACCCGGCACATCTAACGTGTTCATGTGTTGATTGTATTGACTCCTACCCTGTATTTATTTATTTTAGATTCCTTGCATTTTATAAGAATAATTCCATGAAATGCACACAGGGACTCTTTTAAACCGTGGACAGCTGTAAGAACGTTGATGTCCAATGTTACTTAATTTTGTTAAGAAATAAAAGCACTACCATCCACTTGAAGTGACGATAAAATGTTTAAATATTTGTTAACAACCCCAGGAGTATATGTGAATATACTCAATGTATAAATTACCATAGACAAATTGTTATCTATATTCCAATAGTTTTATCCCTAAATTTGAAAGTTTTAAAGAAAAAAATTGTTTATCAATATAATTTAAACATAAAGACCATTATTATTTTTTAGGATTTAACTGTGGGAGCGGCCGGAAGAGCGACACCAGCCGACGTCCGACAAAGATCGCTCCTGCCAACGTTAAGTGCATTTGATGAGTTGATGAAGGCGTTTAAACCACTGGTGAAGTTTCCAATATATCTATATTCTTAAAATGTATAAATACTGCAACTACTGATTGTCTGAAGTGAGGTCATAATTACTTGTGTTGAAGAGAATATTAGAGATTAACGGTAAAATTCTTTAGACTTAAGAAATAATTGTCCTCATTGGTTAAGTAAAATCAATTGGTATTATCTAATTTTAATATTATCTAACTAATTGTTAGCGGCCCAAAGTTCTCTGCTCGATGTTTAGTTGTTCAGCAGTGAACTCTCTGTTATCAATATTATTTCATAGGACATAAAATGTATTATTATTATGTTTTAGGAGATGACCACTGCGGGACAGGCTGTGGCGCATGGAGGAGAAACGGCTTTAACACCAACCAACGTCCAACCGAAATTTTTTCAGTCTTTGTTAGGCAGACAAAGTGATTTTATAAAGGCATTAGATCCACTGGTAAAGTTTATATAAAATATATAAACATTATTAGAGTTATTGTATGTGACGTACTTGATTCACAACTTTTACCAGATTGGCAAGATTCACTGGTATTATTAACACAAATTTGAATTTTTAATTCGGACTCTAATAATCGTGCCTTGGTCATGTACGGAATTCACATTCGAAATTAGATGTTGTAAATACCTAAGCAGGTTACAGGAGATATTTCAGTACAAATTTAAAACAAAAGTCAAGGTTTAACGTATAATTAATTATTTAAGTATCATTTCACATGTTGATATAGTCTGATAGGAATTCATCCAAACATCGATGCTACTATTTTACAATATAACCGTGGGTCTCCGGTGCCTGTCTGTCCGTCGATAGATAATTTTTGCTTCACTCATGATGTCTTTACTATCACTTGAGGTATTGCATTGAAACTTGGCATGGTGATTATTTACGTTAATACTTATTTACTTATGAATTCGGAATTTTTTCTTTTTAAAAATTGGTGGTCGTTTTAAATTTTAAAAAAGTTATCTAAAAATTTAAAATATTATGGAAATAACAAAGAAAATTTATAACGAGTAAAATGTTAATCATATATAGGCCTACCAAGCTTGAACGAATCCGATCATAAATAATTGAGAAATTAATTTCCTTAACAAAAGAACTAAAAATTTGATATTATGAACATCTCAATTTCTCGGTAATTTATGGTCGGATTTCTTGAAACTTGGTATTTATGATTAGATATTTAAAGTTTAAGTGTTTTGTATTATTTTAATGATACTAGTATTTTTCTTATGTGAGATATTTATCTCTAAAAACTCACAATGCGTACCATTTTGAACAAAAATGAGAAGTTTAAATTTCTAAGTGGTTTTAAATATTTCATGAGTTAGGCAAATATGACATACGGATGGACAGATAGAAAATTAGGAACCGGAGACGAATGGTTGTATTGTCAAATAGGTTTGTCTCGATGCAAGAAAAAAATATACAGAGTTCCTGGACACTATATTAGCTGCATTGTTCTAGTGTTTTATTGGTTTGGCTAACTTTAAATAAGTTAAAAGTCTGTAGATGCAAAAGAGTTATTAGGTAACTGGTATGATTAAACTAATAATGTATCTTTTTGTCTCAAAGTTTAAGTATTTCCAGCAGAAAAATTACTGTTAATCGTCATAAAATATACATTCATATTGGTGAAAGTTGTTGTTATTTTCAGGGCATAAACAATGCGGCGACGGGCGTGTTGCAAGCCAGAGAAATTGTCCCAACACCAAACGATGTGCAGCCGAGAGCCTTTTTATACACGATAAAAAGACTTCTTAATTTCATTACGGTGTTTGAACCATTGGTGGAGTTCATCTTAAATCTATTTACTCAAAATACTGAATAACTGTTTAGTTTTTGGAATTTTTTGTTGTGAAGTATGTGCCTAATTGTTTTAGATCAATAATTATGTTAAATAATGTCTGTGCTACTAATTAAAAAACATATATATTATTTGAGAAATTAAATATATTTAATGTAAAAATTATGCTTTGTGTTTCTATTTCCAATTAATATTTGTTTAATTAAAACCAGGGCGACAGTAAAAAACCTCTTTCTTTTTAGACGCTGTAACAATTAACTTTTTAATTTAAAAATTACAAAAATAAATGCTATGGGAGGCATTGATAAATTATAATATACCTTGCCTTCCCCCCCCCCCCCCCCCCCCCACAAATGAACAACCTCGAAGCCTGTTGAAATCCATGTAGGGGTACATTACAATTTTTTTAATTGCCATTTGATAGAGAACCTCATAAAGTTTTTTAACATGTTTTTCATGTGTCAGGTGATCGCTGGACCATTGTTGTAGCTTGGAACCTAAAACTTTAAACATAACCGACAATAAGGTAGGCGTCATGAACGTGCAAGAAATAGCTCAGTGGTACATGATACACAGAAAATATCTGTATTTTCCATCTGTATTGCCTATCTATTTTCCCGACAATGCTTTCATATATATTTACAGCTGATTGTTTACAATCTTGATTTTTTTAAATATAACTTACAGACTATCCAGAAAAACTACTGAAGAATAATATGAGTGTCACTTTTATATCCATGAAAATGTGTATAGATCCTTTATTAAAATAGAGTATTTACAATGCAACAAAGTTGTTAAGCTTTTCCGGGACACAACGTATATTCTTGGCAAATATAGAATAAAAAATATATGATAAACTACGTTTGTAATTACATTAGCTAAAAAATTTTGGAAAATACAATGCTCGAATGAATTGAGAAATTTGCGTATATTCAATTGTTTGGAATATTGTGTTTCTATCATATAATCATGTATGATACAGATTCTGGTTAGGGCATGACGATGACAATGCTATCATGCTAGATAATTTTAAGACAAAGAAAGTCATGCAAAAAATCTAATGGGTTTGACCTAATTCCAATGTGCAACAACAGTACCTCTGTGTGCGTAGCGAACATGATTTTAATTGCTAGACTGTGCCTATGTATAATTAGGAACTATTTTTCTACGTTTGTTCAGTTCAACTCTAATGTTCTATTACATTTGATGCATTGGTTTTAGGCAGGTTCCCTACTAAAATTTTTTGTTTTTATTTATGTATGTATGTTTGTATGTATGTATGTATGAAGTTTTTCTTGACACAGTAGATTTCAGCCCTAAAAATATAAACTTAATATATAATTTCTCCTTTTACTCTACTCCTCGACAACCCGACTCTGCTGTTGTATTCATTGATGACATTGTTTGCAAACTTAACACACACTGCTCAATGTTTGCAGATTACATTTAAATTTTTGCGAAAGTAAAATGACTTGAAGAAGCATCTTGCCTCCAGGATAGTCTCAAAGCTGTGGAAGATTGGCGTATGGATAACGGCATGATTCTCAACTCTAACAAATCATTCTTTTGACTTACACGACATCACTGTCACCTGTAATCACAGACTACTCCTCAAATGACCTAAAATTAGAAAGTCGGTTTGGAACAAATAATTTTGGTGTTCGCCTGATGCCTTCCCTTAACCGTGAGGATCACATAAATAAATGCAATAATAGCTCTACCAAAGATTAGGGAATGTGTATCGCCGCTCTAAACATCTTTCAAGAACCTCTACACTAAAAATGTTGGCACATGATAGGCCGATATTTGAGTATGCTGCTGTGGTCTGGTCACTTCCCAACTGTGATAAATACAGGGTGGCTGAAAAGTAACTACCACCCCCCCTTAACTTTTTTGCTAATCGAGATATTTGAATTCTGATTGCGGGAATCGTTTCCGACAGAAGGGGCTGCATTGCCAATGGGCAGTTTTACATTTTTGACCCGTAGGGGATGTGGGGGTGGGGGGTAACTCAAAATTTTCAAATGGGACGAATGGTCGAGTGACACCTCATTTCAAAGGTCTTGGCAAGAGAAGTAAAATGGCATAAAAAAATAAAAATCGCTCCACCAAAAACAAAATGGCGGCCAAAAACGTGGGGTGGCTGAAAAGTAACTACCACCCCCCTCTTAACTTTTTTGTTAATCAAGATATTTGAATTCTGATTGCGGCAATCTTCTCCGACATAGGGGCTACATTGACAATGGGCAATTTAACATTTTTGAACCTTAGGGGATGTGCGGGTGGGGGGTAACTTAGAATTTTCAAATGGGACGTATAGTCGAGTGACACCTCATTTTAAAGATCTTGACAAGAGAAAAAAAATGGCATAAAAAATGAAAATCGGAGCACCTAAAACAAAATTTCGGCTAAAAATGTTTTTTAAAAGTACCAAAATTTACCCCTTTTATTGCCATAGTATTTTAGATTTTAAATGCTGTAGTATGGTAGTGTGCTGTTACACGATAACTATTAAGTCCAATTAAGAACTTGTGTAACTTAATTGGACTAAATAGTTATCTTGTTACAGCACACTACCATACTACAGCATTTAAAATCTAAAATACTATGGCAATAAAAAGGGGTAAATTTTTGTACTTTTAAAACACATTTTTAGCTTCCATTTTGTTTTAGGTGGTCCGATTTTCATTTTTTTATGCCATTTTTTTCTCTTGTCAAGACCTTTAAAATGAGGTGTCACTCGATTATACGTCCCATTTGAAAATTTTAAGTTACCACCCACCCCACATCCCCTACGGGTCAAAAATGTAAAACTGCCCATTGGCAATGCAGCCCCTTCTGTCGGAAAAGATTCCCGCAATCAGAATTCAAATATCTTGATTAGCAAAAAAGTTAAGGGGGGTAGGTAGTTACTTTTCAGCCACCCTGTATATGCCATTCAGCGAGTTGAAAACTAATTTCTGCGCTTGGTCGGGTTGAAGATGGGATTTTCGTACATAGAGGAGCCCCTGGATGATGTGGCAAGTTTTGTTGCTGGGTGGTTCTTGGGGAGATATTTCTGTAGATGATTTGGTCCTACCACGTCATCTCTCTATTAATAGTCTCTGAATTAGTTCAGCCTTATGAAACCTATCTGAGGAGTATTAACAATAAACCTTGGATTTTCTGTTCCCAACTTGGAAGAGTTTTCTTCGTCTCTGGCTACTTCAGTTATATGTTCATTAGAGTCAATGAAAAACATGAGTGTTTCATGTTCTTTTTCAAACAACATTATTTGAAGGGCGTCTCTGTAGTTGTCTATTCCATTTGCATTAGTATTTGTTTGGAAAACATAGGAGTCTTAACCTTTTCTTCTCATGGATATTCACTTATAAATACCTTAATATAAGTTTTCTGGCTGAATTGGAAGTATGCTTCACAAGCTCTAAACGAGTTAACAATTGTCTCTGTGGTTATATCCCAAAACGACTTACAAAAATGTCTCGAAAAGGTGACTTTTACAATGGGCTTGTTTTAATATTGTTTAAACTTTCGAACTGCCGTTTTCCAGGCAATATTTAAGGGTTTGAAAATACCAACATCGGAGGGATGTAGAGTGTGAGTAGCATTTGGCAAAAGGCAATACAATTAAGTCCAATTAAGTTACACAAGTTTTTTAATTGGACTTAATAGTTATCTTGTTACAGCACACTACCATACTACAGCATTTAAAATCTAAAATACTATGGCAATAAAAAGGGGTAAATTTTTGTACTTTTAAAACACATTTTTAGCTTCCATTTTGTTTTAGGTGGTCCGATTTTCATTTTTTTATGCCATTTTTTTCTCTTGTCAAGACCTTTAAAATGAGGTGTCACTCGATTATACGTCCCATTTGAAAATTTTAAGTTACCCCCCACCCCACATCCCCTACGGGTCAAAAATGTAAAACTGCCCATTGGCAATGCAGCCCCTTCTGTCGGAAAAGATTCCCGCAATCAGAATTCAAATATCTTGATTAGCAAAAAAGTTAAGGGGGGTAGGTAGTTACTTTTCAGCCACTTTTTATATGCCATTCAGCGAGTTGAAAACTAATTTCTGCGCTTGGTCGGGTTGAAGATGGGATTTTCGTACATAGAGGAGCCCCTGGATGATGTGGCAAGTTTTGTTGCTGGGTGGTTCTTGGGGAGATATTTCTGTAGATGATTTGGTCCTACCACGTCATCTCTCTATTAATAGTCTCTGAATTAGTTCAGCCTTATGAAACCTATCTGAGGAGTATTAACAATAAACCTTGGATTTTCTGTTCCCAACTTGGAAGAGTTTTCTTCGTCTCTGGCTACTTCAGTTATATGTTCATTAGAGTCAATGAAAAACATGAGTGTTTCATGTTCTTTTTCAAACAACATTATTTGAAGGGCGTCTCTGTAGTTGTCTATTCCATTTGCATTAGTATTTGTTTGGAAAACATAGGAGTCTTAACCTTTTCTTCTCATGGATATTCACTTATAAATACCTTAATATAAGTTTTCTGGCTGAATTGGAAGTATGCTTCACAAGCTCTAAACGAGTTAACAATTGTCTCTGTGGTTATATCCCAAAACGACTTACAAAAATGTCTCGAAAAGGTGACTTTTACAATGGGCTTGTTTTAATATTGTTTAAACTTTCGAACTGCCGTTTTCCAGGCAATATTTAAGGGTTTGAAAATACCAACATCGGAGGGATGTAGAGTGTGAGTAGCATTTGGCAAAAGGCAATACAAAAAAATCTGCTTATGTACACAAAATGTATGAAACTCTACATTAACTTGAGACTTGTGACCATCCAAAAAAAAGCAAGACTAGACGCTGAATATTGTGGTTTTTAAGTGTCGAATATATTGGCGATATAAATCAAAAGACATTCACCATCCAGCTAGAGTCACTTATTAGGTACAGCTTCAGCATCATCACGGGGGATTCTTTGTCCAGGTGGATATTCATTAGATCTATAGTGTCCCCTGGTGCAGAAAATGTACAAATCACAGTTATAGATTCTTTTTCTGGTCCTAGGGCAATATTGTTTTATAAATTATTGTACCTCTTAGGACCAAGAACTTACAGTTTTAGGGCATGAGGACATTCCTGTCTTATCAAGATTCTGCTTTAATCTATTAAGATATCTGTTGTACTTTCATTTTCTAAGTAGTTTTCAAGATATTTAAACCAATTTTTAATTTCTCTTACGAGACCAATGATGTAGACACAATTTCAGCATTCCCTTTTGCTATTTCTACTTGTCTATTCAAAAAAAGTAAACCACTTTGTTCCTGGCCTGTCATTAACAAAGGGATTTTCTCTATTTGATTCTTTCATTCTTTTTTAACTGTATCTTTAAAATCCTCAGCATACAAAGGACATCCCACTTGTGTCATTTCCATTATTCATGATTAAATTATTTTTTCTTCATTTGCTAAAAGATGATCCCATTTTTCTTGAAAGAGGTTTACTTGAATGAACCTTTTAAAAGTGTTCCTTTCGGGATTATATATGGGTGTGAAGGCTTATTTGAGGAAGTTCAGCCTGTCCTAACTTACTCTACAGCCTAATTCCAAAGGATCTTGATCTTGTTTCTTTTCTACAGATCTAGGGCTATATTTTGATATTAAAAATCTCCTAAAAATAAAATTTCCATTCGAAAATCCCATAATAAACTATTCGTGTTAGTATTATAGTAAACCGTTATAAATTTATTTTATTTTATAGTATGCGAATTCCCCCCAAAAATAAAATTATCTGGCATAGTTTATACCGCATAGTTGGCCGGTCACTTACTGGGTTTAGGCCTAGTAAAGTTTCCTGACCCAGTATCTGACCTTTGCTATAAATGTGTCAAATACATTGCATTTAATGAATAAACGGCTTAAATCTGTCCTTTGATTTTAAACTGATCTAAAACTCCATCACTAATACCCCTAAAACATTCATAATCCTGAATTATTTAAATTATTATTTACCCTTTAGATGAGATTTTTTATAGCAATACCACCTTAGTTTGTTAAAAAAGGTTATTAATTTTTTTATGTTTATAAACGTACATATTTTATTGATCAAGTAAACAAAATATTGTTAAAATTAAAACATATTAGTCAAAGTACATTTTAGAGCCTTTGTGGAACATTTCTAAATATTATATATCCGATTTTGTACACTTTAGTGAGACTGGTGCCCTCATCCTGGACGTGTTTACTGTAATTAAGTCAAAGTGACGTAATCATATGTATCACAAAGGTTAAAAGGAACATACTCCCAATGTATTGAATATCAGTAACTGAGAAACCAGTTATTAAAAAGGAAATGTCTTCCGATCTTAAGAAAATATTTGCGGTTATGTATAAATTTCACTTTAATCACACGAATTAAGGGTTTGTCATTGATTTGTAGGACAAGTAGCTTCCATGTGGGATCGTTAAAATCTTAAAATGTATCATGTTTTTTATTATTTCCGCATAAAACTAATTATGCATAATAATGTATTTATATTTTGTATTTCTGCATAATTATTGTGACATGTCAATATTCAATTTAATAGGATAACAAACCACAAACAATAAACTAGTTCAGTTCGGCTTGGCCAACCTTACCGATCCAAAACAACGAACCATTGCCTGTTGTTACAAAACAGAAACACGATAAACAAAAGCGAGTTTGTCGTGTTATAAGCATATTTATAGAGTCGATCAAAACAAAACAAGCAATCTGCCAGCGACACATTAAACATAGAAACCGTATTATGGGGCCGATAGAAAGTAGTGAGCGTACCAACTGCATAAAACTAATTAATAACGTGTATAAGGGCGGAAAGTAGTGCGAGGCGGGGGCCGAACGGTCCGTAGTGCAAGGCATTATTAAACTGGCCAGTGGTAATTAAGCGGTATCGACCCGCTAGCCCCACTCGATGCGTTTTCAGACTTTTACTGGAACCGCCGCCGCCGCCGCTGTAGCTGCTGCTGCACTCTGGGCGCATCTAGTGGGCGATGAGACTGATGCTGCCACAACCTGTACATGGGAGAACAAACTGTATTGGTATTTTTCAAACCGTGGAGGCTGTAAATGCCTGGCTCATAAGGGTCGACACGTTACTTGGAGAATGGTCGAAAAACGACGGTGACGGAGAGGACGAGCTCGGGGACTCCCCAGAACATCCGATTTACCTTAACAGCTAATATTCTAAAAGTGCATATTCACTTGAGCTTCATGACCGTTATAAAATAAATAAATAAATAAATTACTAAAACTATAAGTTTATTTTACTAAAACATTAAAAATATCATACACACTAACATGAAGATTTTATATTTTTATCAGACCAATAAAACAAATAGTTTTTTCCTATCGGAGTAACTTCAATTCAGTGAATTTTTTTTTACAATTGTAATGTGAGTTTCGGTTGGTTTTTAATGGAAGAAGTGGTGGGTTTAAAATAATTAAAAATGTAAACTAACATTTTAACAACAATTTAATGGTGAAATGTAATTTGATTTCCATTTTAGAGTTACATATTGAAAATAAAAATTCCCGAAAAGCAATTCAAAGTTTACGTGTTAAGTTATGTGTGGTCAGATGTCACATATTTTTCTATAAATACAAATTTGTTTTTAATGAGGTAAATAAGTTGAATGAGGTATTTTGGTCACTACTGTTATGCAATAAACAATGATATTGTAGTTGAAAACGTTACACCTCAAAATAAAATAAACAAACACCTTCCCATAGCGTCATTCTAAACTGTATCTCCGGAAAATACCAGTATTTTCCGATTTCAAGATCAGTGGTTTGGCGGGCTAATCTTCAATTTCCTAGGAAATCACACAGAACCACAGCAAATAGCCGTAACTGTATAGGCCACAGAAAACAAATTTCCTTCTTTGTTGCCTCAAATGGTCTGTGGTAGCACAACCCTGATTCGTTAAGGTCAAAGCCTACTGCGGTTCACCGGACGTTTTTTTCCCTATACAGTTTTCTGTGCGAGACTTTTTATTGAAAGAGCGATTTAAAGAATGAATACTATATGGTTATAACATTGAAATCCTCTCGATTCTACTTATTAAAGAATTTGTTGTTTCTTGCTTTATAATTATTAGTATTTTTCTGTAATTGGACCTTTTGTGAAAATATAGCAAACTATAAAAGAGAAGGGAAATCAGTTACGTTATACTAACGGTTAAACAGTAATTTGCAACAATATTTATGTTAAGTCTGCGGTTGTTGACCTCATCAAGAGAGAGATCGTGTGGGTATCAAGTAATTAATTTGATTGAAAAATGCATCACGAAAATGTAGCACGCATGTAAATAATGTGTAAAAATATAATTAATTGAACAATTAAACTTAAGTTGAAAATATAATTACTCTTAAAAAATTTACTCTAATTGAAATGATTTGTAAACCATGTCAAAAAGTACGTATGACTTAAACTTTTTTGTCCTTTGGTATATTTTTATTTTATTTTGCTTACTTTTATGTTTTTGGATGCATTTTAAGTAATGAAATAAATTATTATATTTTAGAGGAGCGCCATTAAACATTTAAATTATACGAATATTTTAAGAGTTTTTATTAAAAAAAGATAATTAGTTTAAACATCTCTGAAATAATTAAATTTTGTTCCTATTTCACTAGTACCTGTTGTATGTTTGTACATAGTAATTTTTATCACTAGGAGCAAAAGTGGGTCTTTTTGGTGCATAATTGTGTTTTTAAAAACGATTAAGCATCAAAAAGTCACTTTTGCTCTTAGTATAAAACCATGTTATACGTAAATTGCAATAACTAATCCAAGTCATGAATGAACAGTCTGTTAAGTATTAACAAAAAATGGGATCTATTAACCGACCAAAATGTTTACAGTAAGCTATTAAAAAGTCAATTCTCGGAAAATCTCTCATTACTATAATCGATACTTCAAAAATGAAATGTTTTAACAAATGATGTTTAGCCAAATGGTGATTTAGTAATAAAAATATAAACCTCTGTTAACAATATTAATTAGTTGTACATTTGGCTAATTGCCTCACTATTAATATTGCATCTGTGGCCGCCGCCGATGAACCGCGTGTGGATTTATTTTCAAAACACACCTATCGCATTGTAACGCCATTCGCCCTTAATCATCTAACAAAACAGGTATATCAACACAGGGTATCCCCATAATGTGTTCACCCTTTATGAGTAAGTATTATTTTATTTATGTTTAATATTGTTTTACTAAATATCTTGTGTTTGTAGTGTGATACGTTGAACAACAAGAGATTTTAAAACTGTTAACGGTCACTTTTATTTGAGACAAGTTGGCTTAGGGACCTTTTCACATACCGGTACACAACCGACATTGTTACTTTGTGAAACTAATTTATCAAATGAAGACACTAGTGACTGACGGTAATTATATATATTTTAGCTAATTCGGTCACAAAGCAGTGTTTAGCAACATGTTTGTACCCACGTACCACCTGATGCTTTTTCATTTTTGGCGTATCACCCAAACTCACACCTGCCCCCCCCCCTCCAAAAAAATCTTCAAATTAAAATAATTAAAGTTTAGATGGTAACTGGACAAAAAATTATTATTCGTTTATATAAGTGTGAAAACGGAGCATTAAAAATAATCTACTTTGCTAAGTTTGTACAAAATCGCTTTAGTTGGTCGAAAGTCTACCTATTGGAGTCTCTGAATCTAAGTGGAACGTGTAACGCAGAACTGAGCTGACCAGAACCGCCGTCAGTGTCACGTCGATCAGAAATCCTTTTTTCGTGTATTTAAATTTTTATTTCTTCCAGTGTAGAAAAAGATGTAGGTTCTTTTGTAATGTAAGTAGGGATTTTTTGAAACGGGATGAGATTCCTTACCTCCAAAAACGTATTGTAGCAACGTAGTGTGTCTTAACACTAAAAACTTTTTATCTTTTGACACTATAAACCCCACAAGAAATGTGCTAGAATTAATGCATAAACTGGCTATTTAAAGGCTGGTCGAATCTCTCTGAAAGTAAGGAGTTAGAAGGTGAGTGAAATAAATCTAATAAAATTAAAAATAAATAAAGCAGAATAAACTCTTAAATAAAAATCCCAAAAGAGCATGTAGTAAAATTCCCCAAACATCAATCACAACCAAATTATTTATTAATTTTAAATAATACAAAAAGAATGTATATCAATGGTTCTCTAAAATGTATGTCTCTAAGTTCTATAATTATTAATTAATATTATATCGTTTTAGAATTTCTTTTGTTATTAATTTAAGTTATTACTGATCACCCTTAAAGAAAATTTAGCTACAACTGATACCCCCATAGTAAAAAAATTAAGTATTTCTATAGTGTAGAGAACCCAAACAAATAAAATTACCCAAACTCACCAAGTGCTGAAATAGTATTTCTTTTCTCTTACACTGAAAGAATATAACTTCAACCAAGTCTCGGTTGAACCAGTAGTGCGCTGCCTTAGTATCGCCTTTTGGTTGATACTAATCAAGTAATTGGGAGCTCTTTACTATTTATACATATTTAAAAACAACCCACTGAATTTGGTCAAAACATAGGCGATTGACTTTAACAAAATAATTAATAGTTGCCAACCAAGTAAATTGTCTCAATAAATAAAGTTGTTGATTTTAGCCGATCGGAAAGGTAATTAACAACGCTAAATTATCTGGGTAGCTCATAACCTAATAAGTTTGTTGTTAATATCCACCTAATGTTAGTAGAAAATACCTGACAATCTAGTTGAAAACAACAAGCAACAAATAATTGGTTGAATTTTACAAACTGTCACAGGTTATTAATAAACCTTTTTTCATAAACTAAAAAATGGTTAACAGTAACCAACAGGTTAAGTACCAAGTATGTTTGTTAGTTGTGACATATTAAGCGGTAAAATCGTGAGTGATTGGGTAAAAATGACCAATTGCTAACAGGTTGGCAGCAATAACTTTTTCAAATTCTAACGGCCAGCTCCATTTCGTCAGTCTCTGTCTATTCCATTACAGCTATGCACGCAGATCGCGTCTCCGTGGGTCTTTCATCATTAACACGGCTGGTTCCGTGTAAAGTGTTGAGGTAAGGCAGTTAATTATTGTTGATTTTGAAAGTTTTTAATTCAAGTTTTGTAATTTTAAATTCCTAGGCCAACTTACTAGGCCTACCTCCTTAATTCAAATGAAGTCAGAAACACCTAGGGCTTTCTCTGAAATTATTAATTAGCTACTTCTTGATTTTACAATAGTTTGGATGCTACTACAGTATTCAATTTTCTCCTCTTAAAGAATATGTTTTATTTTTGGTAGTGTCAGATCACCGAACGCACTTTACAAGTTTTAAATGGCCTTTAAAATAGTCTTCAATACTGATTATTTTCTTTAATTAGGCTACTTAAATCCTAGAGATAAATAGGGTTTGCTAAGATAAATAAAAACTATTTTAATTCTTGAATAATATAATAATCTATTAATCATTTAAAGATATTTTTGCCTCCTAGGGGAAGGCTTAATTTTATTTGAAAGTGTGGGTCTGGGTCTGGGCCAACTGAGAAAGGTTTGAATTTTTTAAAATATATTATTAACTTGACATAGGGACTTAGGACCGATAACCTTTTATGGTTCTTGTGACCTCAAACCTTTATAAAACATAAACATATTGTATAAACTTATCAAAATTACTTTACCTACAAAACCAACTAAGTTTAAATCGAATGCATTCTTAAGTACAAATAATGCAATGTAATCCTGGAGCCCCTATTCTGTCAGGAGGGAATTAAAATATTCATCAGTTTCCTCGCTCAGTGTAACTTGTATTTTGTCAACAAAATTACAAAACTTGAAATAAAAACTTAAACAATCGACAAAAATAAACTGCCTGTCCTCAAGTATGGTACCTACCTACCCAATAGATTTGTACCAACCTAACAAGTAGGTTGATACTGTACCAGCGACTAACTAGATTGATACTCACCAACCAAGTAGATTGGTACCCACCAACCAAGTGCATTGGTACCCACCAACCAAGTGCATTGGTACCCACCAACCAAGTGCATTGGTACCCAGCAACCGAGTAGATTAGTACCTATCTACCGAGTAGTTAGGTACAATTCTACCAAGTAGTTGGTTCGCATTTACCGTGTATAGTGGTTTCTCCTAACCCAGTATGATAATTATTTTTAATGGAGAGAGTTAGTTATTTTACACCGATTAATAAGGTTATTCTCTACTAAATGTTTTAATTAATTTACTTGGTTAGGTTTTACACACGCCAATAGGTTAGTCATTTGACCAAGTACAGTTAGTTATATTTAACCATGATATTTAACCAACTTCAGTCGGTTGTGGCAACCTTTTAAACCGATCGGTGCTATAGTAACACTTTTAATCCGTTACAGCTAAATAATTTTTTGGTTAAAATCAACCATCTGGTTTTCTCAGTGTATAACAACATTACAACATGGTTGATTATAAGGTTTTATTGTATAATTTCAATAACAAAATTATATTATATCTGGCGTCATCTTTTAAAATATTTGAAAAAATATATTCCTAAATTCTAAGGTCTAAATAATTTAATTACTTTTAGCATTAATCTGGAGTTGTTAAAATCGAACACATTGTGATCTAGTAGATTTGATGGGGCGACAATACTGTACTGTAGTTCATTTTGCG
The DNA here is from genome assembly GCA_030545055.2 of Neoaliturus tenellus. Classification (NCBI taxonomy): domain Eukaryota; kingdom Metazoa; phylum Arthropoda; class Insecta; order Hemiptera; family Cicadellidae; genus Neoaliturus; species Neoaliturus tenellus. The sequence goes on along the minus strand of CM061531.1, from coordinate 106,302,291 downwards.
GACCGACGACACACCCGTAATGGCATATCTATGACACATTAGCAATTAGCTATATTAATAGCATTGATAATCAGTAATGGGTAAAATATTTACAGCATGAAGCCCCGCCACCGGCCGCCGTATCCGCCACCGTTTTGTATTGTATTGCATTAATTTCCATGATTTCAATCAGCTGCCTATTTCATATCTGCTTTCACTTATATCACACTAAGGCAGGTAATATCTGCTGGAAGGTAGGTTAAATGAATTTCATAGGATTCGTTTACAAAACTTTTAATGTTGTAGCCTAATTAGCCACTATTGCATGATTTGAAGTTTTTGTATTTAAATGAACCTTTATTTTCTTATATACTATAGTTTAAGTAGTTGCTTGTTGATAAAATAACCTATAAAAAATAAAATGCAAATTTATATTGTAAAAATTGAATTACTAAAATCCATTTGAATGTTGCAAACAAACCCTAGTCCATTTTTAGTCATAATTTTCACTTTCATACCTGAGACCCGCAAATAGCGGGTTTCCGTCCTTTTATTAGTTCGCAACGTCTCTTTAAAAAGTGCACGGTGAGAAGATCTGTTCATTTTTAAGATACGGTAACATTAAAAGTAGTGTCTGTCTTCACAAAAGTTCGTCCTAATCCAAAACAAATCATAACGATCTTAAAAAACGGCTTGCATACTGCATTTTAAATACAAACTTTTGACATTGCCTTTATTTTACTTACATATCAACTCTACAACTACTGAATGTAAACAGATAATGAAATTTCAATTTTTCATTTTATATTGGTTATTATTTTATATCTATTCAGAAATATAAAAACATAAATAGGTATAAAACTAATATAAAACTCTCATTGTTGTAATTGGTAGGTATTAATAAAAAATATAAAATCACATAGAAAGAAGAATTAAAAGAAAATGAAAACATTAAAGACTTATTTTCACCTGACGGAAAACATTTAACTTATCTCAAATAGAACCTAGCGCAATAAAATTAAAATTAATAAAACCAATTATGAAATCTAATTCAAATAACTCAAAACCAAAACTAGCTATTCAATTGGAAACCTCCCCTATTGATAAATCTCCGGTCACGCTGGACACATCGTCGGTGTGGCGAGGGCCGTGTTATGTTTTATTCGTGGTGGCGCTCAGCTGGTCAAGAACCAAGATTACTTTAAAAGCCGCTATAAATCCGGCACCAAGACAGTCGCGCGGTGTCCGTGTTGCTCAAGACACAACAATTCAAGTGACCGCCGCCGCCGCAATGGCCCGGTGGGGACTCATTCCTCCTGACGCTGACTCTCTGACCAGATGGAGACATTTGTTGATAGCGTGCTCCGGTAGCCTTTATTTGCCTTAAAATATATTTGAGACATCTCGCAAAATGATGCAATGTTTATACAGTTAAGTTAAAAGTATAAAGATATTGAATATTTATAGTTTTACAAATAGGCAAGGAAACGGCTTTGGAAATATTAATAAAATAAATTTATGTTTATCAATGAATCCAATGGCAAGTAAAGCTGATAAATGATTCTGTTGTTCTAATATGCAATGGAATATTTAAAAATATATATATTGACTTTAATTACAGCTTTATATTTCCAAGCCATTATTTAGTAAACATTTGCGTATCAGAAAAAAGTTGTATGTCTCATCATACGGTTCTTGTGAGCTTAAAACATATCATCTTTGGATATCTGGACAGTCAGATTTCCAAATATCAATTTTAAGGTTTTATGGTATCGGGTGTCAATTTATCATTAGTTTTAATCAGCTCAATAGATCCCTAAAATGCATTTTTATGAAGCGTTTTAGTCATTTTAACTTTTAATGTTCAATTTGGTGTAAAAATTTGCATTCTTTGCGAAGGCCGAAAACTTAAAACACCGAGTTAAATTCTTTATTTCTGTAAGTATTCCTGTAAGTATGGACCCAATCCACACAGTCTCGAAATCTATACATATAAAAGAAAGTCCTGTTAGTTACAATACTTATATCGAAAAAAGCTAAACTGTTTGGCTGAAAATTGGAGGGAAGGTAGGTTGGAACGAGGAAGAACATATAGGATACTCGCCTACGGCTCGATGGGGGCTCCGCCCCCATGCTTTCTTAGGGGTTGTCCTAAATTGGTAAATTACTAAAAGCCTAGTTGTAGCATTTATAAGTTATAAGCATCAAACTTGTTATAAGTCGTTTTTAAAACTACTTCATAGTTCCCCTTAATTCGTAAAATTGTGAGTCTTGTAAAATCATAATCAACTATATAAATATTCTAGATAAACTGGACAGAGGCTCCACCTCTTTGCCCCCTAATTAGTTGCCCCTATTTGTTAATTGCTGTAAAAAAATCGCGTCTTCAAAGTTATCATGTTATTCTTATGGAAGCAACATTTTTGTATTGGAACATATGATTACATTAAGGAATATTAATTTTGTAACATCTTTCCTCATTTAAATTATTGAGTGAAGATTAATAATAACTCACTTGTGGTGAGTGAGCGTAGCGAACAAGCTAAACATACCGAGGAGTGATCACTGACTGATTCATCACAAAATCTCAGGAACTACCAAACTTACAGGATTTACTTGAAACTTTGAACACAGGTTCGTCTCGCCTCTTAGGTGCTCACTAAGAAAATATTTTGCAAACTTCCTTCAGGGTTCCGCCCTACAGGCGCTAACAATTACTGTATAGTTTACATGTTGAAATTTGACATTTACGATTCTCTTTACTCATAAGTACTCACTGTGAAACTTTTTTGCAAATATCGTTTTTGAAGCAATTTAGGGCTTCGTCCCACTGGACTTCAAAATTACTTTAGTGCCTCAGGAATTGAAATTTGACTTGCAATTGAAATTCCTCTTTGCACATACATACTCACTAAGAAACGATTTTGCAAATTTTTTTATTATTATTCAGGGCTCCGCCCCACAAGTCTTGAAAATTACTCTAGGGCTCATAGAGTTGAAATTTGACATGGACGTTCCTCTTTGCTCATAGGTTCTCACCAAGAAATAATTTTGACAATTTCCTTTAGGGCTCCTCCCCACAAATCCTCAAAATTACCATAGATCCTACAGGGTTGACCGTTTTGCTAATAGGTGTTCACCAAGAAACAGTTTTGCAAAAATAGTTTTTTATGTTCTTTAAGGCTCCGCCCCACATGACTTCAAAATGATTGTAGGGCCTATAGGGTTGAAATTTTGTCGTTTCTATTTGCTCATAGTTTCTCATGAATAAAGGGTTTTGCAAAATTCCTTCAGAGCTCCACTTCATTGTTTCAATGTCATTCTTAAGGAATAAGAATTCGTTGCTCTTTTAAAACGATTTTATTACCTATAAAATAAATTCAATCACGTGCGAAGCCGTGACGGGCAATATGTATACAATACATCATAGAATGTTTTATTAGTCTATTTTATAAATTTAAAATCCTTTATTCCTCATCTGCCTCTTTAAGCATAAAATATTGAGAAACTAGCAAAATCGTATACTCATTCACCTCAGTTAAATTTCTAGTCTTTTCAATCTTAAAGTAAACGTGCAAGAAAAACATGGTAACTAAGCTTACTCACTTGGAAAAACAATCAGACATAAACTAACCCAACCAAGTTAAGCTTTCTTTCCAGGCGAAAATTATTTATCCCAAAAGCCGATAAACATCCTTAAAAGCAGTTTTTTCTTCCAAACGATTCAAAGCTATGTAACACCACCAAGTATAACTTCAAACATTAATAGCTTCCTAAATTCTGTATCTGATTCCTACATATAATTACATGTTGTCACCCGTACCGGAACACAAAGAAGCGTTCGTCACTAGGCTAATATAATTACACTGTGGGCTTGACACGGTAGATGATCATAATTGTAAAGTTGGTGTAATGTGGAATCAGTGGCATAATGTAATCAGTGTAATGCCCGTGTGAAGAGAGATGTAATGGCGGGTTCACACGTTTTATTTGCACTGCGTCTCCCGTGCAGGCATCGATATACTGTATGCGTGCGATAGCTGTTATTGAAATTACGTACTGAACCTGCAGCCGACGATAGTTCCTGCAGTGAGGCGTTTGTGTCGAACCGAACTGTGTGTAAATATTGAGGGTGGAGAGGCATAGGGAAACGGGTAAACGAGGAAACGAAGGAAACCCATGGCGGAAGTTGTGCGTAGAAAGAGTTACTGATGATTTTTTTATGATAAAAAGTAATGAGTTGGAATATACTTAAAGTACTGATGTAAGATATGTATGTAGTAATTCAATGATAAGTTACATTACTTGAATGCAAATATGTCATATATTGTTTGTTTAAAATATGAAAAACGATACACTTAAAACAAATTTTTTGATTAAGTTGGACATTTTAATTTATTTGAAATGTCTATATATAGGGGTATATTCAATTTTGCAACATTTTTTTCAAACTAGCAAGTTTTGCATTTATCTAACTTTCTATGCTTTTATACTTGCCCTACTATAGTAAAGATTTTTTTATTTTACCTGAAATAACATAATGTAAATGTAAATAAAACTGCGGCTACCAATGGCCGAACAACCATTCTGTTTATACTGTTCTTGAGGACATGGTCGCATGAATGTTTATGGGTGGGGTCCGGTTACGACGGATAACCTGGCACTTGAGACTTCTTTTATTGGCAACAAGGCAACAATTTCTGCCCCTCGTGTTAACCTTGTGTAGTCAGTTGTCAAAGATTCATACTCGTTTGGAATTTAAGAAATATTTGCTAAAGATTTACTCATTTTTTGTATTAAAGAAATTGTTATTTATTGACGTTATTTATTATTAATAATGCTAATACGAGATATTTTCCCCATTAGTATTTATGGACCTCATTCTGTTATTTTTGTATTACATTTAACGAGCTACAAATACTATAGTACCTAATATCGAAGACGACTTATTTAATATAAACAATGTTTGTCAGTAGTAATTGTGTTCACATAAAATAATACAAGGGAACCCACAAAAACAATGCTAAGCCTTGTCTTCGATATCCCTTTATAGTCCAGTAAAACCGTACTGAAAAAATACCCTACGTGGAAAAAATTATAGTATGGAGTTTTTCTGCTGTTGTATATGTTTTTTGGGGTGTTGAATCCGAATCTGAAGTTTGCACCAAGATATTCTTTTTGCTTCTCGAGATATCTGCAAAAAACGTTGAAATTTTGGCACTTTGCTTATAACTCCGAAACGATGCATTTTATCGAAATTTATGTCCTTAACAAAAATAAAGTAGAGAAAATTTCCAACACAATGCATTCATAAAGCTTGTTGTTACAACCAACCATTATGAAACTATAGCTATTTGAAAAGTGGCTAATTTTTGGTACTTTTAAGAAAAATACTGTTATTCAATATTACATCACATTTAAACAATTATTTGTACATTTTTTGCCTTAACACTATATATATATATATATATATATATATATATATATGGAAAGAGCGTTAAATTGACTATAGATTTCATATATTATTGTTAGTTTGTAAGTGGTTAAGTGTTCGTAAGATTGCTTATAATAGTTTATCTAGTCACAATTCTAAGGTTGGCAAGACCATAATCTTTGATCACTAGTTATGTCTCTTACTGGCAATGTCAGATTTGTTTTGGAATGAGAATTATATATTTTGTGTACATTGTTGAAAATATGCCTAAAAATCAATACTAAATAACACCCGTCAAAGCAGACCTGCATGCTCAGCGAATTTAGAATTTAATTTAATTAATAATTTTTCGTCATAACAATACTGTAGTACGCATGGGTATGTAGGTTCGCAGGACCAGGAGTATACCAGTAACATCATAAATATATGGCATATATCATACTTATCTGCAATAAACATTAAACTAATATATATACATTTCATATAGTGGTACGAATGCAGAATAGTTATTTCGCACTAGGAAAATAATTGGTATTTTCAATCAAAGTTCTTATCTTTTACATTATCTCTTTTTAAAACAGTCTCTACCAATCTATTCGTAAACAAATATTATAGATATATATCAGAATAATCTGCTTTAATTATAGAATAAAATAATGTATGTTTCACATTGTTATTTTTTGTTTTAACTGTTTATTTAGACTTTACAAAACAATTTGTATTCTTTTTACAAGTCATTTTATGTGCACTACATCTTTTTAACTCGTTTTTTGTCAATTTATAAGGTCAGTTAAGCTATAAATATATATACTTTTTACTATTAGTAAAAATAAATACAAATAATACGAGTTTTATATTGTTATAAGAGGTTTCAAAGGTTTTAGTTTACATTAGTAAAATTATTTTTATTTTTTTTTAGCTGTTAAGTGAACACGCTCCCTCATTTTATTAAGTTTTTGCTAGATTATACATGAAAGATTACAATTATTATATATGTATTTTAATCCACATTAAATTCCGAATAAATTGATATAGTTTTCATATTGTTATAGGTGTATTGAATAGTTAATTTTGCTGTAACAAAATTCTTTTAATTCTTACTTGGCGGGCATCGGGTGCACTCTACTTCAATTTAATTCAATCTTGCTATTATATTTATGGAAGATTATAATTACTATATATGTATTTTAAATCTACATTAAATTCTTAATAAATTGATGTATGTTTCATATTGTTGTAAGAGTATTAAACAGTTTATTTTGCTGTAACAAAATTATTTTAATTCTTACTTGGCGGGCATCGGGTGCACTCTACTTCAATTTAATTCAATCTTGCTATTATATTTATGGAAGATTATAATTACTATATATGTATTTTAAATCTACATTAAATTCTTAATAAATTGATGTATGTTTCATATTGTTATAAGAGTATTAAACAGTTTATTTTGTTGTAACAAAATTATTTTAATTCTTACTTGGCGGGCATCGGGTGCACTCTACCTCATTTTAATTCAATCATGCTATTGTATTTATGGAATATTATATTTACTATATATGTATTTTAAATCTACATTAAAGTCTTAAAAAATTGATGTATGTTTCATATTGTTGTAAGAGTATTAAACAGTTTATTTTGCTGTAACAAAATTATTTTAATTCTTACTTGGCGGGCATCGGGTGCACTCTACCTCATTTTAATTCAATCTTGCTATTGTATTTATGAAATATTATAATTACTATATAACTAGTTTAAATCTACATTAAATTCTTAATAAATTGATGTATGTTTTATATTGTTATAAGAGTATTAAACAGTTTATTTTGCTGTAACAAAATTATTTTAACTCTTACTTGGCGGGCATCGGGTGCACTCTACTTAATTTTAATTCAATCTTGCTGATAAACTCTACAAATCTAAATTCACTAAAATTATCATGTATGTCTAAGGAAAAAACCAATATTACTTTAAAACTGTATTATTTATACAATGAAATACTTCTATGAAACACTCTTAGTTCAGAAAACCTACATACCCAAGCGTACAACAGTATTGTTATGACGAAAAACTATTAATTAAATTAAATTCTAAATTCGCTGAACATGCAGGTCTGCTGTGACGGGTGTTATTTATTATTGATTTTTAGGCATATTTTCAACAATGTACACAAAATATATAATTCTCATTCCAAAAAAAATCTGACATTGCCAGTAAGAGACACAACTAGTAATTAAAGATCATGGTCTTGCCAACCTTTGAATTGTGACTGTAGATAAACTATTATAAGCAATCTTACGAACTAACGATAATATATGAAATCTATAGTAAATTTAACCCTTTTTCCATACATATATAGTGTTATGGCAAAAAATGTGCTAATAATTGGTTAAATGTGATGTAATATTGAATAACAGTATTTTTCTTAAAAGTACCAAAAATTAGCCACTTTTCAAATAGCTATAGTTTTATAATGGTTGGTCGTAACAACAAACTTTATGCATGCATTGTGTTGGAAATTTTCTCTACTTTATTTTTGTTAAGGACATAAATTTCGATAAAATGCATCGTTTCGGAGTTATAAGCAAAATACTAAAAGAAGTGCCAAAATTTCAACGTTTTTTGCAGATATCTCGATAAGCACAATTAATATCTTGGTGCAAACTTCAGATTCGGATTCAGCGCCCCAAAAAACATATAAAACAGCAGAAAAACTCTATACTATAATTTTTTTCACGTTAAAGTACCGATTGCCTGGACTATTTAGACGAAGGAATAAATAAGTCAAGGCTGTATCGAGTTTCTCGTTTCGATTACAGAAATTTGACCTCACTCTTAAACAACCATTCATTTGAGTTGTTATATTAAATTTATTTACTATTTTAATTAAACTAATTTTTTAAGGTGAGTTAACCTCAAAAGCTGTATTTGTCCATTGGTAAATCGGTTCCAATCTGCAAATACGGAAAAAGTAAACAAAAACTACTTGAAGTCTACATTTTAATGCGAGGCGCCATTCCGTTAATTTAACATATACTGTATAAACACCACCTGTGTTTTTCTTTTATACGGAAAGATTAATTAAAAACGGAAGTCAGCTATTAAACTAAACAGATAATGAGATTTTAATAAAATCGTAATTCATTTTTAATTTTTTATTATTTTTATATTGTTTGCAGTATGATGTAAAAACTTATTCATCACTCCGTGATTTGGATAGTTTTTTTCTTCTTTTTTTTTACAAGAAGCAACGTTGTGCAAAGTTAAAATCCCATCGCGTTGACATTCCGTTCTATCACTTGGTCCCCATATCAAATATTCAGAAAAAAATCAATAAAATCATAAGATGTGTCAATTACTTTAAAACTCAATAATCTCAAAATATTAAAATATTTTAACCAAACAGCTATATAAAAAACCTTAACCAAAGACAAATAAATATGGTTTGGAGGATTGCACTTTAATAAAATTTTATTTTACATTTTAATAATATTAACAAGTATTTTAATAATATTGTACAAATAAAGTATCCTAAAATTTCACACAAAAGTAAAGCTTATTTTTTTCTAATAATTGCAACCATAGCTGAGATGTTAAGATAGAGCGAAACTGAAGTAATATTATACACACATTCATGCTTACGCCTTTATCGTGTATATCTTCTGTCCTTTAATAACGAAAATGTCCCCTTGAATTATAATAAGATTAAAAGCTGTTGAGCCAAGCTAGAACTAACCCCAAAACAGGGGCACCAACAACAAACACCATGCTGCAGGACAACCGCCAACTAATCGTCTGCAAACACAACTATGACATTTTACAGATAAACTGGTGTTTGTTTTTATTCCCGCCTCGACACATGCTACTTTGTGAACAGTTTGCCTGACAACTATAATAACGTTTTGTTTTCAACCATCAAACCCTCATTTGGCAGCGTACATACAAGTCACTTTGTTCTTTTGTACCAACCGCTCTACATAGAGCTATTTGTAGTTTTCATGATTTGTTTGTGGAATGTTATCTACATTGAGTGAGATAGTGTTTCATAAACTCTCTAATTCACTTTCAAAGAAATTCTATTTCATCCATTAGGATTCGTAGTATTTGTTATTTTAGTTGAAGATATTATTATTTATAAAATTGAAGAAAAAGAAATTTGTAGAATGGAAAATATAGTTTATGGATTATTTGATTTGAAATAATTCGCGTAAAATAAAGTGTCTATTTCAGGAACGCTGTCGAGAATGATCCAAGTATTGAAAGGCGTGCATTTATTAATTATACCTTTTTGTCCAGACGGAATCCTTACTAAGTGAACTTACTTAGTGAAATTTTTAACATATTTTTATGAATCAACTTTACAATTAAACTTCATTATAATGTACAATTCATAACATAATGTGGATAATGCTTACCTGAAAAATGAAATGATTTAAAATATATTTTACTTACTTAGTTGTTACATGACCGTTCAAATAGAGGGTGAGTTTTAGGTCCCTTTACCCCTATTTATTTTCTATACGGTATAAGTTAGAAGGTTTAAACTCAGCACATCTATGTTCCACCCAAATACTTTGTTTTTCATGGGTTCATTGACTCTCCACCTCCAATGGGGGACGGTACCCGAGGAGTAAGTCGCGATTCTTAAACGTAATCATAGGTTGATATGTACATCAAATTAAAGGTATTTATGTCTAACATAGATGTGCGGAGTTTCAATCTTTTAACATACACAGTATAAAAAATAAATAGGGGGGGGGAACTTAAAACTCACCCTGTATACTAACAACATAACTATGCTATTTTTACTTTACTCAATCATGTTAGGAGTTGGCAAGCCTGAGTTGCCAAGTTATAATGGTGTAATTCTAGTGCTCGGGATTTTTCAGTTTTTAGCGGAAACATCACCATTTTAGCAGTGAGTTGGACACTCTAGTATAGGGCTATGGTGGAACATTATTTTTATTCGATTGACTTTATGGAACATTCATGTTTTGACTCTTTTATTTAAGTTAGAAAACTAGCTAGGTTATCACAAAAGTACGTTTTCTAACAACAACTCCGTTATTTCAAACTTAAAGTTCGCGCATGCGCTCTAGTGTGCCAGGCTTGCAACTATCGAACGAAATCGGCGCGGCGGCCGCGGGATCGGCATAAACACTGGAGCGTCTGATCTGCAAGAAGTGAACGCCCGCGACATCTAGCGGCTTCAATAAGAACCAAGCGGTATATTGCCGGCTGCACCTTCGTACTCCAGTAGGCAACCCGCATCACAGACCTGCACTACGTTTGCGTCACATTTAATGCAGGATTTACCTAAAATGACCAAACCAATGACTCGACGGGGACGCGGAAATTTGATTCGTGGTGCGGAAAAAGAGCTTGGGAACTTGAAAAGTGATCTTGTCAATGATGAGGTTATTGATTTTGCTATCAGTTTTCACGGAGTCCTTGTGTCAATCTCGGATAAATACTCAAATGATGCTATTGTCGATTTAATTCCGGATATCACTGGAGTTTTAAATAGACTTGACGCTTCAATTACAGTTAATAATGATTTGAAAAATACTCTTACTGAGTTATCAGATGAAAACAAACTGTTACAAAAGTTACTTGATTCTGAAAAGAGTAAGAGGAAAGAGAGTTTTGAGGAATCCTTGTGCTACGAAGAAAAAGCTGAGGAAGAAATTAAATTACTCAAACTCGAGATAAAAAACCTGAACGACTTCAATTCCAAACTAAGTAATGATCTGAAGGATAAGAATGCAATAATCGACATTTTACGTTGTGAGATTAATACTTTGTTGCAAGATCTGAATTGTAGCAAAATGAAAATCACGAAGTTGACAGAAGTAAATGAGTTTATGACTCATAAACACCAAGCTAAGCCTATGCCGATTTCTGACAAATCGTTCTCCATTCAGGTTAATAATAAATTTTCTGTACTCGCCAATGATTCTTCTCCCAACTGCACGGCGCATCGAGTCCAAGTTCAGGCCCAGGTCCACAGGGATGCTTCGCCTCGTCTACAACCAGCCAAACACATTTCCCAGAAACCACCTACTACTACCACAGGCACTAAGAAGAGGAAAAGAGTCGCATTGTTATCAGACAGCCAGGGTCGATATTTTTGTGAGTATCTGAAGGACTTAGAGAGCGAGTTTGACGTCTTCGTATATTCAAAACCTGGAGCGAAAATCAAGCATGTTGTGAGGGACAGCTTTAGCATGATCAGTGACTTTTCTGAGGAAGACTTTGTAATTGTGCTAGCTGGTTCAAATGATTCAAATTCTCACGAGCCGGCCCCACTGACTGTTTCCCAGGGAATAAGCTCTCTACTCACTCTCAGGCAGAAAACCAACATCCTGATAAATGGCGTGCCTTACCGATATGACATTCCTTCTTTGAATGACAATATATTTTATTTAAATGAGCTCATATCTGATAAGGTAAAAAACTACAAAGGCCAAATAAATCTGAAGTTTGGAAACATCAATGAAATCATTAAAAGATCGCATCTCACGAGGCATGGCCTTCACTACAATCGTCGTGGCAAGAAGCTGTTGGCTGATTACTTTAAGAAGTTCGTCCGAGAGACTGTCAACAAGAATACAACAGAACTGGCAGGTGTGAGATCGTCGGAGGTGACTGCTCCAGCGCGTGTTGACAGCGAAGGTGAGAGGTCGTCGGCGGAGTCAACTGTTCCTGTGCAGGTGCGACTATCTGGTTCCAGTGCTCACAACACATCCCTAATTGAGTCCTGTCCTGACCCAGCCCCTGAGCCAACATCACCTCAAGCTCCTGCTGCCCCTGTGTCCTCAGTCTGGCAAACCCATAATAAATCCATTTCTGAACGTGAACTCCTGTCATTTGAAGATTTCCCTCCTTTGTCATCTCCCCTATCATCTCCATATGGATACAGTTTTTTAGACAAAACAACCTTCCTGGAACTGAACAGGACACTTTGAATAATTTTTCCATGTATCATTTAAACATAAGAAGTGCCAGAAACAAAATAGATGAGCTCTGCGCCTCCTGGAGTCGGCCTCCAGACATACTGTGTCTCACGGAACACTGGCTTCGTGAAGACGAGCCCCTTATTATTCCAAATTTTACTTATGTCACAAGATTTTGTCGGGGTTCGGAATTAGGTGGTGGAGTCTGTATATATTATAATAACAACAGTTTATTTAATTTCACTGTATTGAATAATAGTCTGTTTCCAAAGTCATGTGAAGTAAATTGTTTTGAGTTATCTACTGTGTCTATTAACTAAATGAACAACATTGACAAAAATCAAAACTTCAATTTCACTTTAGTTTGTTTGTATAGACCTCCACAAAAGAATATTCAGGAATTCATTGACATGTTCGAAAGGCTATTGTACTATGCATTTAAAAGTAATAATCATATTTTAGTATGTGGAGATTGGAATATTAATTTTTTAAATTCTAAAGATCCAAATGTTTTGAAACTAAGAAATGTTTTTATGTCCTTTAATCTTCATGAATTAGTAATGTGTGCTACTAGGACCACTGACAACAGTGAATCTCTGCTTGACAATGTTGTTACTAATATTGACGTTGATTTGATATCATGTAGTTCCTGTTTTAACACACTATCAGACCACGATTCACAATTGATAAGGATAAAATCATTTTGTAAACCAGTTGATTTGTTTTTGTATAAGCGTTTTTTCTCTAAACGAAATGTTTTGAATTTCATGGACAGTTTGTCAAATGTGGACTGGAGTTTTTTGCACGGAATTAAGGGGGTTAATAATAAGTTTAAATCTTTTTCAGACATCATACATAGATATTTTGACAACTCTTTTCCTTTAAGAAAAACTCGAAAAAAGTTAAAGGGAAAAAATAAAAGATCATTAAGTTGGGAATTAAAGGATTTTGCCAATAAAAATGTTGATTTGGGTATTTTGGTCCGTAAAACTAAGGATCCAGCCTTGAAAGCACTTTTAAAGTCGAGGAAAAAGCTTTTTCGTAAGCTTTTACTTGAGGAAAAGCGTGCCTCCATATCTGACGAAGTTATGCAATCAGACTGCATTCAAAAATCTCTCTGGAATGTTGTTCGCAGAGAGACGTGTGAGCCCAAGTCATCTTTTCAGATTCCACCTATTGAACACCACGGCAAGTTGGTCTCCTCGACATCTAGGGTTGTGGAATTGTTCAACGACCATTTTTCAAACATTATTGACCAGCCAGTTTCCAGTATGTCATCCCATGTCACTCACAATTTTGCTCAGCAGCATACACCAGCCCATTCCTTGTTCTTTTCTCCCACTACGTCATGTGAAGTCAAACAAGCAATCCTTTCACTCAAATCAAAGAAGTCTGCAGGAGTTGACGGTATTTCAAGTTGTCTTTTAAAGCAAATCCACCCCGTTATCATTAGTCCGTTAGTTCATCTTTTTAATGCCTCTATATCCTCCGGAATTTTCCCTGATGTTTATAAGACTTCTAGACTTGTTCCCATATTTAAGAAAGGGGAAAAAAGCGACCTTAATAACTATCGGCCAGTTGCTCTTCTCTGTACTTTGTCTAAGGTCCTGGAGAAAATTGTTTATTCCAGATTACAGAATCATCTAGACAAAAATAATATCTTGGTTCAAAACCAATATGGCTTCAGAGCAAATCGCTCAACCACCCAAGCAATTGTCGATTTTGTGCAGGATGTTTTATTTAAACTTGAACAGCGAGAGCCTGCTTTGGGGGTGTTCTGTGATTTATCGAAGGCATTCGATAGAGTCGATCACGCCATTCTGTGTGAAAAATTAGAGAACTATGGCGTCCGTGGAGTGGCCCTTGATTGGTTTCAGTCGTACCTCTGTAACCGCATGCAATTTGTAGAGATTTCTGGAGTTCGATCAGAGCTTTCAGTTTGCAAGTACGGTGTTCCCCAAGGCAGTATTCTCGGACCATTGCTCTTCATAATTTATATGAATGACCTGGCTGAAAATCTTCCAATGTCCAAATCTGTCTTTTATGCTGACGACACAACATTGTTGTTTGGGGGTCCGCAAATTCGTTTACAAGAGAGAGTCAAGGAATCAGTAAAATCCCTAATAAATTGGTTGTCAGCCAACAATCTTCAGTTGAATTCAAACAAGTCTAACTTCATACAGTTTTTAACTCCAAACAAGCGACCTGAAACTATCTTTTTGGATGAATTTCAAATTGAGGAATGCACCTCAGTGAAGTTTTTGGGTTTAACAGTGGACAGTGGTTTGTCTTGGTCTTGTCATATTTCCCGGCTTTGTAGCCAGTTAAGCCGTATTTGTTATGCTCTCAGGGCACTGCAACCTCTTCTGGATCCCAGTGCGTTAATCATGGTTTACTATGGTTATTTCTTTTCCACTATGACCTATGGAATTGAGGTCTGGGGCGGCTCTCCACATGCACATAAAGTCTTCCTGGCGCAAAAGAGAGCTGTGAGAATCATTTGTGGCCTACCCCCTCTGCTTTTTGGGAGGGATTTTTCGAGCCCTCAATCTCCTCACTTTACCTTCAATTTTTATATACAGATCAATTGTGTCTTCAATATCGAATTTGAGGGCAATCCCAACTGTGGGAGAAAATCACCGCTACCCAACTAGGCACGGAAGTGACTTGCGCACTCCCAGTCATCGCCTTACCCTCTCTGAGAGGAATCTTGATTTCACTGGACCACACTTTTTCAATAGTCTTCCGACAGAGTTAAAGAGGTGCTATGGGCTGGAGCCTAAAAGATTTAAAAAGTTATTAAGGGGATTTCTAAATGAAGGGGAGTTTTATACCGTGCAGGAGTTCCTGAACACCTTTTAAAATACCCAGAATGTTAATTTATTTATTTTTTAGCAATTAAGAATATTTTCTTTTCTTTTAATTCTAAGTTTGTAATTGTAATGACGACTGAGATGTACAAATTGTATGTACTTTATTCAGAAATAAAGATATGTCTATGTCTATGTCTATGTCTAGGTTATCTAAGGTTTTCCTTATATAAGGTTCTTATCACACTCTTTCTGTGTGACTATGTTTGTTTTATTAATGCTAAAAAGTAGTAAAAGTAATAGCGAACTTAAAATTACAAACTAATGCCTTGTGCCTTAAAACATAACAACAAAACCAGCTCTTATTTGTCTTGCAATACAATTTTTGACAGTATATAGACGCCACGCCGTTTTGAGTTCCCCGTTCCGATTACAGAAATTTGACCTCACTCTTAAACAACTCATCTAACTGCTTATTCAAGAACAATCCATAAATATTTTGCTATATAATTTTTCGTGCAATTTTGTGATAGTGAAATAAAACCCCGCCAAAAAGCTATCGTAACTTCAGACTTTACCTAGCTACCGCCCTCAATCTTTGCTCCGCAAGTTGGCCAACTATGAGCGAAGGTCGTGTCAAGAAGGGGGTGGGGCTGGCGGCTGGCGTGAGACGGACCTATATAGTGTTATCAAGAAGCACAGCCGCGAGTTCCTGGGGTAGGTAACGTACCCGTCGATAGCCGTGCCAGGCCACGGTACCCAAGTCTTGATGCCACTTCCGGCTAATTACATTTATTGCACACCCTGTGCGATCTCGTATCTGCGTATCGCACGCACAACGCATTACACTTACACACCTCGCTACGGCCGGCGTTGAGTCATCAACACCTGTTCTGCGTTACTGGTGAATTCGCATTGACCCCTTTTTGGCGTCGATTTCAATCCATTGTTTTACTGGATGATGTAGAACATATAAATTCCCTGTAATCACTGGTTCGTTTCAGGAAGACTTTCTTAACAACAATTAATTGGTTTGTAATTTACATTTTCTTGGCCATGTATCCATCACGTTTGCTTGTATTGTAATAACTAACACAGTCTGTGTAAAAACAGCTCTAAAATAAGCTTTATGATAATATACTTTAAGATTTGTCCATCAATCCCCATATTATTTTTATTTAACGACTGTTAAAGGTTCTTTACACAATACTGGAATTTTAAATATGATTCGTTTTGATTATTCTTTAAACTTGTGAAATTTGTGGTTGGCATTGTATTTTGGAAATTAAAGGTTATTAATTTAACCCATTAAACGTTATTATTAATTAAGGAAATATAAGGATAATTTCATAAAATAGTAGTCAGGTATACTGTAATACCCATACAGCCAGAAATTAAACTAGATCTAAAATGAAAATAAAATATATATATTCATACTTGTCGGGTTTCTTAAGTTTGATTTTACATCCAACCAATAAATAGATCTAAATAGTGGTCTTTCAGCGATATTTTACTAATTTACAATATGATGATACAGAATGGTCTTAGAAACATTAGAATAACAATGTATCTATTCTGTAGAGGCATTCTGTTTGAAATTATTACTGAGTTTCTTCAGAGACATGATCGGTTTTAGTTGCAAGTATGATACACAACCATCATACTTGTACCAAATACATCAACCAACTATACACAACCACTTAATAAACAATTAATTAAAAACAACCATTCGTTAAAAATAAATTTTAATATTATCCGAGAATTATTACTCGAGAGTTACAGAAAGTTAACAACTTTTGTATCGGATATAATTGTACCTCAAATCACGTATATAAAGTGTTGATAACGAACTGATGCCAATTAAAGGTTAGAGTCCGTCGCGTCTGCCCGCGGACGCGGCATTAAAGGTTTATGCGCCCAGGCGACCGTCCCATAACCTTGCTGGTTATTTTTATTGTCGCTCAGATAAAAATGTCGTTTCGTCCTCTATAAGACTTCTTGAAATAAGGTAATGTCCCATAAACAGTGTGATGCCAGTCCGGCTCCGTTCTTGATTCGTTACTTTACTGCTGGGATTTGTCCCGACTTTTATGTGTAATTGTCTCATGTTATTTGCTATTGTAAATGGGATACAATGGATCTACACTACATGGTTATTTAGGTGGGTAATATGTCTTGACGTTCTCAAATGAGAATAATTACTTAATCTATAAAGTTTTATATTTTACGTTAGTCTATTTGTAAACACAAAGCTTTAAATATTTTACGCCATTAAGAAAGTGTTAGTGCAAAATATTTTAGCAATCTATATATTAAGAGGCAAGCATGTTTAGTTTCCTCCTTTTTTCTCAGCTCGTGTGCATTGTAGGAGAAATCTGCGCATACCGTTAGAAAGGTAGTTTCCTGTAGATGAGCAATATTCCTGTAGAGCAGAATCCTATTCTGATACCCCTTTTGATCGGACTCCAGTGCTATGCCCCATAAGCTTTCAAAGTTCCAATGTTAATCTTATGGAAAAAGGATAATTGATTGAATCATTAGACTGTTGTCGTAAAAACAACTGATTTGGGCCCAGATAAACTGCAATCTTGGTCTAGTTTCGATCAGGAGGCGATTTATAGTGTGAATTAAAAATAGAAAGCTTCAATAATCATAAGACAAACATAGGAGGGAAAAACAAAAATTTCACTCATTAGCTAACACATTTTATATCTGAGCAAGTTGTTTATTCAATGGCGGCCATGGTTCAACAAGCTCAAATAACCTTTCAAAATTAATTTTATAAAAAAATTTTCAGATACTAAATGCAGCCTTAGGCATAACAACTGTCAATATGACATTTTACATTTTAACCATCACTTTCTAAACTTGGCTTTGCGTAACGAACTCGTCAGTTAATTTAATTGAGTTGCTTTCGGTCGGCGGCATTTTATTAATAAATTAAAAATATTTTACTGAAACATAATTTTTTCTTTGGTAAACGAGTCCGGGAAAATGCAACTGTGAGATTTCATTTCAATAAACATTGAGAAAATGTGCGTTTTTTTACACTTGCCCTAGGTTAAATTGATTTACTATCGAGATTATTTTTATTAAAGGTAATGTTCTAAATAGTTTTATTTACTGTATTAATATTTTCTTTGTTATATAGTTAATACGATGGATGTAGATTTTTCACGATACGAGTATCATAATAATCAGTTAAACGTTGATGTTTCAGGAAAACACAAATACCAAACAAATAAACCAGTCCTACGTGGAACTTGATCGTACTGTAAATGAATTTTCTTCTGTATTTAAATGAATGCTGAACTATCGTAAAATCTGTAATCAACCTAAAGTTAGGGAGTTACAAATAGTATCTCAAATACCACTAGAATGTTCTCTGATGAGCAAGATAAGAGCATTGATAGCTTAGAGCTGAACAAATAATGATAACTGGATATATCTCAGCAGAACTGGCAATGAATTCAGCAAGCCGTTGTGGTTATCGTGGACGGATACAATGAGATTCTTCAACAGCAATATCCAGTTTTCTCCAGAAACAGTCGGTATTCCGGGTGGTCTTGGTTCTGATAATCACTCGATTTGGAAGCCAATACAGATCAGATTATTAGGAGTCTCGAGTAGTAATTTTACAGGGAACAACAATATACACGGTGACACACGAAAGATGGGTACCCAATCGATGTTAAAACTAATACACCATTCAACACACAAAACCCAAGAACATTAATTGATATTTTAGCTAACAAAGGTCACTGCCATTTCAGTTGTTGAAAACTTGTTAGAAATTTCAGTAAATTCGCAATCTCTCTCGCATATGGCTCTATAGTTCTGTTATAGATCACCTAAACTAACGTTACCTAAATGTTGTACTTTTTTAGTGTTACCGTCCAGAAGCTTTTCGTGATCTCTTATCAATAGATGTTAATCAGATACAGACTCAAAACTTATAGTGGATTGATACAACTTCTATTTCTACGAGTTGATTTGGAAATAGAATACACACTACTAACAAAGTTATTAACATAACTTTTAATATCACCCAGTTGAATTTAGGTAACTGTCTGTATGAAAGAAAAGTTAATCCTGAATAACGTGCGGTTTTTAAAAGTGAGTTTTAAAAAATTCTGTTTCTAGAAGTGAATAAATAATAACCATCCGAATCGATGATGCCTATCGACGGATCGCCCCAGAAAGATAATGCGGCCAACCCTGTCTTTATACATCGTAAATCGGCCTGCGATCGGTGGGCATGTGTCACGTGACGTCACATGGGTCACGTGACCGGCAAGATGGGACAAGGTCGAGCACGTCACCGCGATCCCACCTACTGATATACCGCTTATCAGGCGGATCTACGCCAAGAATCTATCATTCTTCCATTTGCATGCGGCGCGGCGGAAGCCTGTTGTCTGTCGCTAATGGTTCGATCCTGATCCGTGGGTTGACACGCAATCGGTGGATAATCGCTCGGACTGTTGCTTTTTGTGGAGACATTACACTGATAGGATCTATCTATCACGGAGTCGCCCTTGGTATTGCGGGTGGACGGTTTGGTTCAGGGTTAGCGCGGGAAATTCAAAACAGTCTCTTTCGTTTTGTTTTTGGAACGATCCGCAGTACTGTAACAAGGTGGTATTTTCCCATAAAGTTAAAAATATGAATGCACAGCCCATTTCAGAAATGATGTGTTCTCGGTCATAAATAGTGCTTTAAGTATTCCGAAAATGTATCGATAAAGTTATGTGAACTTAGTGTTACAGTGGTAACTTACGGGTTTGAAAATTGATAGATTACGGTTAACGTTTTAAGCTATCATTTAAGTTTATTAAATAATGATAGTACTGTATAAATATAATTTACTATAGAAACTTAAATGGTGTAATTTATCAGGTATCTTGAGACGGTATACCCTAAAACCCATATTCGAAAACCTTAGCGTAGTCTTCAAAAATTACTTTTTCTTTTTTGGGTTTCTTAGTGTATATCGTAGTATAAAAATAGTCATATTTATTCTTATATTTATAAAAATTCACTCATACAATAGGCCTACTTAGTGAATCATATATTGCCATAGGACAAATTATCGTCAAGTTAAATGTTTCCCAACGGTTCATATTTTCCTATGTGCATGCACAATGGTTTCTAATAAAGTTACGAGTAATAAGCTAGATAATTTTTATTTTAACATGTAATCCATGCCTTGCCCGCCCGTAGTCAGGCCCCGTACAAGACGCACGGCCCGGTGTTGTGTGATTGGTCGCCGCCCGCTATCGGCACCGTTTATCGCAGCCCTCGTCAGCGGCGCGCCCGCCGTGAATAATTGAACCGTTGTGTCCTGCGGATTGTTGCAAAAAACTGCCGCCGAAAATGTCGACACCGGCCAACAAACCGCCGACATGGCAGGGACTTGAAAACGTTTAACACTTTTGGTAAACGGTTAGAGTCTGGGGCACTCCAAAAGATAATCTTCAGACTTGTACTACATCTTCAGACTTCTGTTTAATATGAAACTTCTTAGGTTGCAATTTGAAATCCTCAGACATGCAGACTTTATCATCACGAATACTGATGTAAAATAATGTGTATTAATAGAAACTAGAGATCGCCTCCTGATCGAAATTCAATCAAACTTTCAGTTGATATGGACCCAAGAAGCTTAAAAACATTTTAGAACTAAAACATCTGTTCTACCTCATATTCTAGCAGTTGTTTTTACAACAGTTGTCTTTTGATTCATTCAATTCTCCTTTCTCCATAAGATTAACATTGGAACTTTGAAAACCTGTCGGGCGTAGCCGTGGAGTCCGATGTGAATTCGAATGTGATTCTGCTCATCTACAGGACTATAACTTTCTAACGGTATGCCCGGATTTCTCCTGCGATACACACGAGCTGAGAAAAAAGGAGGAAATGAAACATGCTTGCGCATTAATATACGGATATTGACATTTTGTTGAGGAGATCGTTACATGAAGGATGTTTGATTATAAGGTGCGCTAAGATTATATTTAGAACAGTGACAATGCTTACGATTTTTTTCCATGAGGAGAGCCAATATAAAACTTAAAAATTTCAAATACAATTTAAAGTCAGTTAACATATGGGCAAATGCTATTAAAACAATCATAAGTACAGTAAAACCTATTTTTCTCTTTTTGACTAAGTAAACAAAAAAAACTATTTATATAACTTTAAGTTTCGAAGTTAAAATAGTTTCACTTTTACTAACGTAAAACATATAAGTTTTAAACCAGAGAACATAAATAGTCTTACGAGCATGACTATACAAATTAACTAAGGAAAAACGAGTGATATGAACCAATTGGTAACCATATTATTTATCCTAAGACACATGAATGGGTACACAATCCCATCGTTGTGTCCTCGGTGACCGTCGGAGAGCTCATTTCCGCTAGCGGTGGCCGCGCTAAGCCATGCCCACATGCAAGCCTGTGTTCACGAATATAACACATTATGTGTTCAATAATTCAACCACAAAAGACCTGGGAGTGCTATCTTAATCAGAAGATCGTTCCTTCCAATGCGATATGTCTGTTCGCGTGTCGTATATTCATCTAGCACTGCTCACCCATATTTTATGACCAATTTGATAGTAAATAATGTACAGGATAAACATTTTACCGAACCGCCTCTGACACCTATCTGATCGCCTGATCGCAGCTTACTGCTGTGACTCCTCAGCTATAAATTAGACATAAAGGTGAAATGAAATGTCGTTAATATCATATAATCAATCTTTTTTCAAACCATCGATTAAGCTCATTTAATTCAGGTGTTATAAAGAAACACTGTCATAAAAATTAGACCATTCGATTAAAATACTTCTAGATAATGTCGGTGTCCTACGGAATGATAAGTCTAAATATAGCAATAAATTTTAAATACTAAATATAGCAATAAAAATATCTTATTTGCTTTTGTAGAAGTGGATATACCTAAATTCATTCAATTGCAGAACCACGCCTTTAAAACAAACAATCTTTATTTTCTACTATTTAAATGAGAACATTTAAATTCTACCCAAAGCGAAGCTTAATCGTTGCCAAACCAGAAAAATATTTACCCAACGAAGCAAATCTTTTACCATATTTCCACGAAATGACACTACGTACCTAATCTTAGATAATTAGGAACAAACTTTTATGGGAAGTTCACAATAAGGCCGACCCTTTAATTAAATCATTTCAAACTGCCGAGTAAAACTTGTGAATAAGAAATCAGATCGGAAAGAGTGTAATGAGTCTCTTAATTGGATCTAAGAAGTTGGAGCTTTGTTCGGTGGCCAGGGTCCGGCGCTCCGAGCGAGGATTGGACTTGCAAACTTTCTTGACCATCTCCATTTTTATCAAGTCGTTAATTAACAAGGACTTAAGACTTAGTTGGAAAAAGAGACGCCACTTAATACTTTCGGTTCTCAGGAAATTTTCTGTCCTTTTGAAAACAAGAATGGAAAGTTTAATTAGATGTTTCTAATTACAAGGCGAAATCGCCGCGACTTGAAGACTTTACCGGCGCTGGAAATATCGGTTTTCTGAGAACTTTGCTAATTATAAGAGATTCCTTACATAAGAAGTAACTTATTGTTGTAGCAGATAGTTAACAAATAATACATTTCCTAGAAACTTTGAATGAGATAAAGTTAATACTGTATAATCAATGTTAGTTACTGCAAGAAAAATTTATTTAAAAAATAGTCAATACTTTAAATTTAGTCCGCTAGTTCGGTTTTCTTTGATATGTTTATTTCTGAATGTAACATTGCCCTATATTTATATTATCAATATATTAAACTAAATCATAGCGGATAAAATGTTAGAATTTGAGTTGAACATATTTCAATAAAATATTAAAATATCTTAATCCATACTTTCAGTTTTATAGAGCAGTGGTGTAACTTTGATTATTGATTTAGTACACCAGTACCGTAATCGGTGTCACTTCACGGGGCATTCTCAGCCCCTGAGACCAAAGGAGGCGGCCAGGAGAGGGCCAGGGGTGGGCCGGGGGAGGGCGAGTCGATGATGGTCTCACCCAGTGACCCCGAGAAGCGAGGGTGCGACCCTCCGGGGGCGAGGGAGACTTTATAGCACTCAAGGATCTGCCTCCGTGAGCAACAATGTTATCGGTGCCTTCAAATCACACGGGAAAATCTTAGGGGGAAATGAATTCTAACTCATGTATGTTAATGGCATCATCTTATGTGCAGTAAAAAATACTTCTGTAAATTATTTTTTATTTTCGATATTAATCACAAAAACCTATCGCTTTTAGTTGTTGGAATAGTCCTCTGTTTACACTCTGTCATAATTTATTTTCTATTTTACCCACACCTAACCGATGTTTCTATGGTAACCAATCTCAATAGCCTGCTCACAGACCATCAGTTCAAAGAAGTTTTTAAAACAAACCAGATGTTTTAAGAGTATAATCTGAGATGTTTTGAGCTCGTTGCGATCATGCAGTTGAGTATCGGCCAAGGTTTCGGCCGAAGCATGTGGTGCTTTTATGTTTGTTTTATCAGATGAGGTTTAAGTTTTTAGTTTATGTACTATGGACATTATGCAATAAATAAATGTTTTTATAGGAACAACGTAAGTAAACTATTTGTACTTTTTCTTATGTTTTCCTCTCCCGATAACCGGAAATTCTCACAAAGCCGGACACCGTTCAGTCCACGTTAGTCCGGGTTTAAGGACTCTACTAGCTAAAATAGATAACCAAGGAAACGAGGGTAAAGTGTGGGATGATTACCAAGGAACGACGGGAATTGTGGGTAAAATGGCGCCCGTAATAGGGAACAGCTAATTAACATAAGATTATCACTCTATATCCTTTATCCTTTACTGTAATGCGAGTAGGCTCCAAGGTTTATTTGTATGTATGTATGAACATGGATCTCGAAAACAGCTCGAATGATTCTCTTCAAACTTTGCAAATAACTTAGTTCTGCGATAAAAATAATATTTACATAAATCTCTATCCTAGGAAAAATCTTATTTCAATATAACCTTGAACTGAACTTCAAAAAATTTTAACATTTGTCTTATGGAATTCAAAATCAAAACAAAAGAATTATGAAGACAGCTGACTCGACTGTCAAACATGAACCACCTGCTCCAGTATATTTATTGAGACCCAATGATACTGATAAGTTTCACAAAATGTGGTACTGTTTATGCCAAAACAACTATCCTAATAATAAGACGATGACTAATTTTCATAGGCCCCACCCTTGTCGAAAATTGATAGAACTTGGCTTTGTTTAAATGAATCAGTTTTAAGAACTATTAATAAATTAGAGTCCACACCCTTCATTGAAACACCAAACATGACAGCAAATGTTTACTCCCTGGATGAAAGGTTCCTGGTTAGAAAAAATGTATAATTACATATTTAAAAGTTGTTATCACTCATAAATTAACCAACACTACTATGAATTCCCGGTTTATAAACTTCACTTAGTTTCGAAATCGGACCCTTGTAACAGCATTAAGAAGTTAGCTAGCAATGACCGTTATTCGGAGTTTACTCGAGCAGCTATCCCAGAGGATCGTAAGTGTCCCCAAGGCGCGCGGCCACAGGCCGGTGTTGAGATAAGACAGGGCTCCACTTGGGAGGTTTCCGCTCCATTTCCCGCAGCATTGCACAGCAGGGGATTAGGTCTCGCGACTCAGTCAAGTGAATCGTCCTCACTGTAATCCGAGTCCTCTCTTCATTTGGTGCTTAAGAAACACTGAAAACATCTTAGAGGATACAAAACGAGTCAGGTTAATAAATCTAATTTCTACTAATATTATTAGTATAATTTTTTACCATATTTTAACATTTTTTTAAACACGTACACCCCTTTGAAAATTTAAATAATTAATTTTTCACAAAAAGAAGTTGTGCCATTGTAAGTAAACCTGTTACGCTCTAGCGATTGACAGTAATTTCAATGTATGTGGTGTACCAGAAATAACTTATCACGACCGAAAGTACCTAACTTTAAATACAAAACCCAACTTTTTATGGAATTTGAATTTATTCTACACGTAATCTGAAGACAACTTTGCCATTTAATTTGTACCCCTTATATTAACGGTTTAGGAGAAATGGCGGCTGAAGTCTAATTTTGTTTCCTTTAAGTATAACATATGACAAATTTTACATTCATTACCTATGAAACTTTTACGAAAAAAAACTGTCCAAGCATGGAAATATTCTAGAACCTCATTTTAAATAATAGTCCATCTTAAAACAACGATTATTAATTAATTTTCTTTAACATATTAAGTTATCTTTGCAAAATTGTAAGCTTTATTGTAAAATAATAAAAAATAGTAACAAAACTAATAATGAACAATGGAAAAGTATTTAAAATGAGAGTCTAAGACATTTTTATGAAGGGAAATATGTGTTTACTGGAAAACATTCAGAAGTGAAAAATTGCCGATGTTATTGTTGTGGGAAAAACTAAACTTTAGCCGCCATTATCTGCTAAACAATTAGGATTAGGGGTACAAATTAAATCGAAAGTAGTCTCTAAATTAAGTGCAAAATCAAAATATCCCATAAAACCATGAAAAGTGGGGGTTTGTGCTTAAAATTAGTGAATTCCGGTATGGACAGATTATTACTCAAACCTTGTAACACAAGGTTTCTCAAGGGTGGTACGTGGTATTTATTTTTTCGTTTTTAGTACCGTGTTAAACTACGATTTTGTCCACATCCTTTACATTGAAATTAGTGTCAATTGATTAAAAGTTTAAGGAGAAAATATTTAATCTTAGTTTGTATTTTTTATCAAATTATAATTAAGGCATATTCAAATTCGCACTTGATACTTTTACGGTAAATGGTTTTTAATTGCGGTGGGCCAACAAACTATGGGAGTTTTTCTGCGCCTGCCAAAGACTTGATACCATGCTCGTGACAGATCAGCAGTGATTGAAGTGTGGATCAAATGAAGGGGTTGTAGCTCATGTTAAACATATTTAAACCATAATGCATTAGTATTTTAAATCAGTTTTGTTTGTTTTTCATAGTTTTATTAGTTAAGTAGCATGAACTGCAGTAAACCCCTGCAAAACGATACTCTAGAACTGTCACATTAGGACAAGAACATTTAAAAAGAGGCGTATTTTCAGGTACAAAAATGATACAATATTTAGTTGAATGAGGGCTTTAACATATTTGTTTAAATTTTTCATATTCATTAGTAAAAATTTTTCACGCTTTAGTTTATTCCAACGCATAGGACTTAATTAGGGCTGTATATCAATAATTACAATAAAAGGAAAATATTTATCAAATTCTTTATATTACTCAGTCATTACAGGGTTTCTTTACCTTCCAGAACGGCTGGTAAACTTGAAGTGCCGAGTTATCTGAGGTAATTACAGTTATAACTGCATATCATTGAATGCCGTATCCACAATGACGGTTATATTTGTATGTTCCCTATAGGGACATCCACTCTAGGAAAAAGAAAAATGGGGATACAGAGTTTTTGCTTATCAATAATGAAAAGGTCAGTGATAAAAAGTCAATGGCAGAACACTTTAATACATTTTTCACTGAGGAGCCTGCATCTCTAGCTCCGGTACCCTGTAGAGCGGATTCCGCGAGGAGACTGAGTTCCTTCTCAACACAAGTGGTAACTTCCATGTTTCTAAACCCAACCAGCGAAGCGGAGGTGTTTAATGTCATCTGTTCATTAAAATGCAAGAACTCGTGTGGATGGGACGGTATCTCTCCAAATATTCTAAAGTTTTGTGGCCATCAGTTGGCTCATCCTATTGCTAGTCTAATAAATCAGTCCCTAGAACAAGGAAAGTTTCCATCAAAACTTAAATACGCCAGTATTTATCCCCTTCACAAAAAAATGACATCCACCTGCTAAATAACTATCGGCCTGTTGCTTTGGTGCCAACATTATCAAAGATCTTTGAAAAAATTGTACTTAGCCGCCTTTCCAATCACATGTCAGAGTTCCATATCATAAATAATCATCAATTTGGTTTCCAAAAAGGGAAGTCTGCTCTTTTAGCACTCTACGACTTCACGAACAAAATATTGCAATCCTTGGATGAATCACAGAAGACTCTGGGAGTCTTCTGCGACTTATCGAAGGCGTTCGATCATTCGACCATTCGATCCTCTTGGATAAACTTTCCCATTACGGCGTTAGAGGCATTGCTTTGCAGTGGTTCCATTCCTTCCTGACTGACCGTTTCCAAAGAGTCAGTTTGAATGGTTCTTCAGGTAAATCCTCATCGTCCTATAAGCTTTCTCAGCGAGGTGTTCCCCAAGGATGTATTCTCTCTCCTGTTTTATTCTTAATGTATATTAATGATCTTCATTATGAAGGAGAGGATTGTCACATAAATTTATTCGCTGTTGATGTAGCGCTCTCAATCAAGGCTCCGAATGATACCAGCTTAGACAACACCATCAACTCAGTTATCAAAAAGTTGATCAGTTGGTTTGAATGCAATGGTCTTCTCAACCAAGAAAAAACACAATGCATCAACTTTAGTCTTTTTGATGCAGCTCAAACGAGTCAAAGTGGCCTTGCATCCCAGCTGATGAGCCTCTCTTGATCCACTAAATTCCTTGGCGTCACTTTTGATACCTCCATTAAATGGCACTGTCACATGCAAAACATCGTAAAACGTATCAGTTCTGCTTTGTTTGCCATCCTCATTCTTAGATCAACTTGTAGCAAGGAATTTCTCATTGACGTCTATCGTGAATATTGCGAGAGTATTTTGCGGTATGGAATTGCTGTTTGGGGTAGTTCATCAGATCTTGAAAAATTACTCAAGCTACAGAAAAAGATTTTTAGGCTAATTTTTGGTCTCTGCTCTCGCCATCCCTGTAAGGAAGTGTTTAAAGAGGCCGGCATTCTTACAGTGCATTCACTGTATATTCAACAGGTCCTCATTCTGACCTTTGTTAACAAAGATCAATTAATTCCTTTGGGGCATTTTCATGACCACCGAACGAGGAATGGCAACATCCTCTGTTATCCAAGATACAGGACTGCGGCCTTCGAGAGGAGCCCGTTCTACAGGGGAATCACGTTTTTTAATAATAAATCGCCTCTGGTGATGAGATCTGAAAGCTCTCTTTCCCTGTTTAAGAGAAAATTAAAAAGTTTGCTTGCATGTAATGCTTTTTACTACGTAGCTGAGTTTTTGAGTTTGTAATTCGTAATCAGGGCAAGTTTGTCATGAGGTAGACCTACCAAGAATATTTTTCTGTTACCTTTGTAGTCTTTTTTATGTTATGTTTTAGTTTCAGTGATACATGGACACTGCATCATATTTGTTACAATATATTGTATACAAATCTTATATGCAAATAAATGATTTGATTTGACTCCCCCGGAGAGCGCCTTCACGAGTCTCGCGTTGCACCGCCACGTAGCTGCAGTGCGTGCTGCATCGCGACCCCCCAGGCACCAGCAACTCTTCATCTGGCTTCTGAGCAGGTCTACTGTACTCCAGCAGCCACTGTACATTACTTTGAGGCTTATAAAATATTGTTGTAAAATTATTTTATCACTTATTATTGTCTCTGGTTAATATTTACAGGCTGAGGCAGTGATAAGGTACGATTTTAAAAAATAACCATTTATTCATTTTTTATTTATACAAAGATGTTTCTTTTAAACATTTATCTTAAATGTATGAATTTAAATAAAAGTTTTGCCACAACAAATTTTTTTATATATTGTGTTATTAAGGTATCGTTTTGTTTTGGGTAGGAGTAAATGGTGTCGTGCCCTTGGCTGCTCGTGCACTAGATTTGACAGCCAGATCTGACTTCTTTCTAAGTCTTCTAGGCAAATACCCCAGGAACAAAAGAAGACCAAAATTGGCTAATTTAAGAAGAGTCTAAAGAGCGAAAATCTTAAGGTCAATAAGGCGGCGCCATGATTAATTTCGCAACATCATAGTCTATCTAAAAAAAGATGGCTGCAGATTTCTAATCGTAGAAAAGATGTTGATGCTTAATTATAATTATTGTTAATTAAACTGAATTATTTTAATATTATTACCATAAACATATTTTAAACAAGCTGCCAGCTGCCAGACAAAATACAAATGGCCCTTTCCAGGCCAATTAAAAAATTTAGGCTGTGTTAGCTCTATAAAGGGAGATCTACTTTTTGTTTTAGTGTTTATTTTTTACATATATTGACTCAGGTGCTCTACACCGCAGAATTTATTTTCTTATTCTAAAACCTGGTGGCTGGCTAAATTAGCCATACGATATACATACATTTTAAACAAAATACCCTTTTATTTTAAATTTTATTAATATTTATTTTATCTAAAAAAAGTATTACAATATTTATTACCATCACGTGTATATTTTCTGTATTTGGTAAATATTTATTTAATCGACTCATATTCATTATACAGGTAATGTATTCAATTTGCAATAGCATTCATTATAAACTGTAACAATATTATAAACTGCTTGATAATGTATGCTCCACTGTAGTCACAAAGCACCAGTACCAGTGTGTAGATGAGAAGGCGTTGGTGTTGTCGCGCCTTGCTGTTATCCGCTGTACATCTCGGTAATATGCCTCCTCAAATTGATTATGATATTACTCACAAATTAGGTTAACATTTGACTTAAAATATATTCGTGTGAATTTTTTACTGTTTATGCAATTATCTATGCTTCAAATTGGTAAACTGCAATATGCCTTCTAAAATTAATTATGATATTACTCACAAATTTGGGTAAAATTTTTTTCGTGTGACTTTACTGGTTGTGTAATATTATCTATGATTCTTTTAATTTGTTACTGTGTTTAATTGCTTTATCCACTAGTACAGTATCTGGCTCAATGAGTAAAAAATTGATTCTTGAAAGTTGTTCGATTCGGATAATCATTGTTATTAATAAAATATTGAATGAATATAAAAACGAGATGAAGGTTGTTTTTAAAAGTGTACTTCTACGGAAATATACTACAGGACTTTATTTAAAATTCTAATAACTTTGATTTAGGAATTAAATTCAGTGAATAAGTATAATTGAATCAAAACATAACCTTTTGACAAAAAGTAAGCTATTGGCTACTATTACGCAACGTTTTGCACTTATTTTACCAAAAGCGCTAAACACAAATCCCATACCAACATTTTGAAAGTTTTCAGTTCAGTATCAACATACGATGTCATCAGCAAACCTTTGCAAATTCATCAAACGGAAGATTTGCCCTCACTAATGGACAGATGTTGACCAATTATCTGCTTAAAGTACTGGCAAATAGCACATGACAAACAAAATATTACATCAGGTGCACACAAACAGGCGGACCGCTGCTGAACAAAGATGCACAAATCACCGACCGATTTTTAACTAACTGCTGTTCCTACTCTGGAGACCAACATTGTTACTTTATCGACGGTAAACTTTTCAGTAAAACGGTCACAGGTTCATTGGCAATTTGCAATAATGTTTGGAGGTTCAGAAATGTCGCTTTTGAGGTTATGCCCAAAATGAAATGCTTCGAAAGAAAAATGTCCATAGTGTATGTTTTCATTTACATAAAGCAAAGTAAATTAATTTAAACTTACATTTTTTTGAAGATATAAATAAAATAGATTGTAGTATGAAGGCCTTTAAGACAGGAGTGGGATGTTCTTAAAGGCTGAATACAATCGCTCCATACACTATACCCATGACCAACCTTAATTTGTTAAATTACTGTAAAAATAAAGTGATAAACATGTCGCCAGTTTATTGTTTAGGCCTACGTCGCGTTGGGCACCTATCGAAAATATACCCACATCCAATGTCGCTTGACCTAATCATCGTTCTCACTCACATACCCTTTTAAGGTTAGGTACAGTACCTAAAGAAACTGAAACATGAATAGTAGTAGAACAAATTAGTTGCATTATTGATATACTACTTTCGTCAAATGCTGAGCTCTCATTGGGTTAGAACCTGTATTTTAATGTAAAAACCTGAACGTTTAAGACGGTTTGAGCAACGATTTTGAATTTGGTTTAATAACGTACCTCTTGATGATACTTGTAATCTCTTTCGATATATAGCCTATCACACGGATCGATATTTTTTAAGTCCTGTAATAAGTTCGCAAAGTTGGTGTTTTCCGTAGCCTTTTAAAAGTGCATAAAACAACCTTTTAATTCTTACCGTTCACTAACCTGTAGTAGTTTTTCTCCAAATCAAAAATCTTACTAAACCAAAATAAATAATACCAATGTAAACAAAGAACGACTTGAAGACTATATTTTTAGAGATTTTTACGTTTCGTTTTTTTACTTACGTATCATCTAATTTTAAGAAATATTTAAATTAAGATTTAAGTGATCTACTAAACGTAAACAGATAATGAAATTTTAATTAATTAATTTTTATGTAGTTATTACTTTTATATTGTTGCAGTATGATGAAAAACGTTGTTCATCACTCGGACGGAAAGTGTTTTTTCTGTGCTTCAATTGCTGTTTCCGAGCTAGGCTTCACTTCGCTCGTAAAACACAATTTCGCACAGAAAAAAGCTACTTTTCGCCCTAGTGATGAAAACATCTGTATTCGTGCTTATTTCATTGCTCGTAGATAAAAGTTAAAACACTATATTTAAATATATGTTTAAATATTTAGACTATATTTAAAGTAACTAGAATAATGTTCAGGTATGAAACGGAACTATTAAAGTAAGGTCTTTTTAAACAGAAGCACAAAGAGAAAGGTGTTGACATCGTCAATCCTCCTTCACAGCTCTATTTGATTAATCGTTTAATTTTTAAAGGTCAAGACGACAGAATAAGCCCACTAATTGAAGCTACAACGCCTGAAAGAACACCTGGCTAAACTACAACGGCCGTGTCACGTTTGTTGCAGCGATGAAGTTGCAGGCACGACCACGGCCACACAGCTATTTTAAACTATAGGTTGCTTATATTTATCTTTGAGTATCAGTTAGTTTGTCCTAATATTTTAAATATCACCATTTCATAAGTACATTTAGGTATACATGTCCATTTAATGTATATCATTATGAAACATTAAATATAACTATATATGTAAATATTTTTTTAAACTAAACTTTAGTTACAATCGAGTTTGCATTTAGTAATTGGGAAGGGTGTAAGCGTAGAAAATACGATTTAATATTAAAGTAGACTAATCTAAAAGATGAATAATATTAAGATGTCAACAACCTTGTCTCAGTAGATCGTTTACACATTGGATACTAATTTAACAATTTCGGATATGCAGCAACGTACCTGCTGCTATTTATCTATCGGGCAAACACACATTGCCCCCACCCTCCCCCCCCCCCCCCCCTTACCAAGCCCCCGTGTTACGTTACAATACGCCAAATCATATTGTTAAACAGACGATTACTAATGAGCCATTAAATTCGTATCAACCGACCTATTGAAAATGCATATGCGTTTTACAACGATTGTTCTTCATTAACAAATGTTTAAATCCACTTTAATTATTTTATATGACTCTCAAAAGTGAGTTTTGTAGAGGATTACAATTTACTATAACTGGTAACTGGTAACTGGTAATTAACTGGGATGCATTTTTAATGGATGACATTAAGGTATGACATGCGTATAAGGAGAGTAACAGGGAAAGTTGAAAATTTACTGTCATAAGAAAAATGTTTTTACAAGAGTCTACATTTGCAAAGATTTCTCAGGGTATTGAATGATTCACAGCAGAAGCAAGAATGTTGATTTAGACCATTAATTTGGAAATACACACTTTAAAGAGGTTTAACAATCACTTTTGATTCATATAAAAAGATTAATATAAATGGTGTAATCCAAAAGAAAAAATACTTGGAGATGGTGTATTTATATGTAGGGAGAAACCTGGGGCCCATTTCATAATAATCTACAAGTTACAAGTTGTCACTTTAATTTTCATTAATTTGCATTTGGCAATCAGCTGATTTACTAATAATAGTAGTTTTTATTTTATTATGAAACGGGCCCCAGGGCGGTTGGTTTTTATACATTTAGCCAAGAATTATTTAGGAGACTAATTTGGTAATGTAATTTATATATAAATGGTACTTTCATTCCTTATTTAAAAAATTATTATTTCAGAAAAAAATATCCTTTTACAAATTCTATATATCATTAATTACTATTACTACTGGGTACTTCTACAACTAACTATTTGCCAAAAAATATTTTGGGTGTTAAAAAAATCATCCGTTTTATAGGTTTATAATGTAAAAACTAATGATAATTTTTTCAAAATCTTGTTTTAAAGTAGATTTTATAAGGCTTTCAGAGGACTTAATTGGGACAAACTGCACTTATTCTATATAAATTTAAAATTAATACACAGGTACAATTATACCTGTAAAATTACCTGTGTATTAATTTTAAATTTATATAATATCAACCAATATTGAAGCTCTTGATACAAAATGCACTTATTCAAATAGGAAATTTTGTGTACATTCTGATAATGTCATAAAAACCAATAAGCTTGGTAAGTGGTGAGAAAAATGAGACTTTGATGGACAATTTTGAGAAACTTAAAAAAGATGAAAAATGACTGTTACTGTAAGGTGGAGTGAGATATAATTGCATAAATTGGGTAATTTTGTTGCATATTACATGAAAAATAACACTTTAAATTTTTTGACACTGACTACCAAACACCCTGTATGAGAAAATATTGGAAATTCGCTGAGTGCGCGGGTCTGCTGTTTAAACAAATATTTTAAAAACTAAAAATTAAATACTATTTTAATAAGCTTTACAATACAAACTGATATTAATTTGTAAATCATATTCAGTAAATATAGCTTTTTACTGTAATGTGAAAACGAAATTGTATCATCACTATGATACTGAAACTAATACAAATAAAAATTATCAAGTTAACAAGCATTGCATATTGTATTATATCAATTAATTTCATTCTAATTTTGACAGAAAACATTGGAAATAATGATTTCTGCTCTAGCGGGAATGTGAAAGGGACATAAATAAGTGACGCAGATCTATGACGTCTGATATTTAATTTAATTTAAAATTTACAATATGTTGTAGTAACGTTGTAGCGTACGCTAGTGTTAGTAACAATGATTGTACTCATTACAATGCGTTTAATTATTTATACGGTTGTAGCTAGTGATGCTTCTGTGTCAGTGTAGTAACCTCGTTCCGAGGTCCTATTCACCTTCACTTTCATAAATTGTGTGTAGAGCCATTTGCACTTTCAAATTTAAACATAATCGCTTATGTTATTTTACATTTATAGTTATGTAAGTTTTTTTTATGTGATATAGGTGGTCAAACATTTTATATCTAGGGCAATTTGTTGGCCATGACAGATAATGACGGCTAAAATGGGCTAATACGCTGAGATTTATAGTTCCATTCAATAATTGACACTTTAAATAAGATACATATAATGTTTTAAGATGTTTAAAAAATTAATTCTTCAAATATTTCCTTCGTACGAAAACTTATTAGCTTGTAAACTAAGCATTTTGTGCAGATCCTCTGTGTCATAAATCGATGGTTCAGTTTTCAAGCCTGCAATGGGAACTAGGCAAAATATATGCGCGTGTGTTTGAGGTGTTTGGAAGGCGCACCCAAAAATGCAAGTCCATTACCTGCCTGCAACATCTCAAATACGGACATGCTTTTCATGTTTTTTATTGTTTAAAAATTGGTATTTTTAAAGTAAGGATAACAATATACGTTTTTAAATTGAGAATAGAAAGTTCGTTTGGTTTTTACGTAAGATGTTTAATACGTGTGTTATATTCCAAATTAATCAATATGATTTATGGCAATAAAACACATTTTCTTGGTTATCCTTGCCATTAATTAGCTTCCATATTATATTTGAATCTAAAACTGTGAGTTATTTGAATATATTTGAATCTAAATCTTGAAAACTGAACCATCGATTTATGACAGGGAGAATCTGCACAAAATGCTTAGTTTACAAGCTTATAAGTTTTCTTACGAAGGAAATATTAATTAGCTTCCATTATCAGATTTAAATATATATCCATCTATTTTGTTTACGTCAATTCATAAAAATTGGATAAATTAATATATATATATATATATATATATATATATATATATATATATATATATATATATATATATATATATATATAGAATGTATTACTGTATGTATAACACCTAAAAGAGAAAATGGAATTGAATATAAAACTTTAGTGTAACCGCTTGTGATCATAGATGTTGATTTCATCATGGAAGTGGATGCCTAAGCGAGGACTAAGCGTATAGCTATCGAACAAAGTTTGAAAATGGAGTAATTACTGTATCCAAATGGTTTTTAATTAAACATTTTATGAGTAGGTAGGTAAACCAATGAGTACGAGTACTGTGATTCTACGGAACGAATATTTGAACTCCAATACGAAGTTCTGACTAATATTGCCATAGCTAATTAACTATCGAACATGATTACAATGATTAAAAAAATGATAGTTTTTTGGATTTTTTTATAATTTTGTATTGAAATCACACAAAGCAGTTCCTGGAAGTATACATCAAACATTAAAGTAACGTTATATTTATGAGTTTAGCTTGAAGGAACAAGAGCAATTCGAAATAACAACGACAATGGCTGTGCTCAAGCAAGAATGTTAAGATGATCTCCGGGGTGGTCCAATGCTCCAAGGCCCAGTCCCGAGGTGTGGGTCACACTAAGTGCACGGCCAATGCATACTGCATGCTCACTTAGTGCATCTGCCACTGGTATGGTTCAATCCCTTAACTGGTGCTTGCGGTTCCTTCCCAATATTATTATCAATCTGGAAAAATATAATGTATACTTTTTTGTGAACGTTTACATGTTGTATATGTTTTATTTAATTTGCTAACACTGCTTTTATGACAAAATAAAGTAGTAAAATGGTTTTAAACAATAGCTTTTTCCCTTTCTTTAATTTACTTTTAACTTGTAAAGCTTCATTTTTTTTAAAAATTTATTAAGAACCTCGATTTCCTCAATTATACTTTTTTCTATTACAAGTCTTTCTGGAAAAAAACCTTAACGCACAAAAAGTATAAAATTTTTATTTTGAAAGTGAAAGGTGACCCCTAAGGAAATTCAGTGCTGATCATATAAGAATCACTTTCGTCTAGGCTTCGTAGATTGCTCCCTAGAGGTCAAAACAATCGTTTAGGGAGCATATCGGCCTGTTTAGGATAAAAACTTTTGAACCAAAACCAAGCAAAATTTCAAGTGACTTCTATGTAAGGTAAACATTCAATGTAATGTTAAACAACATTGTAAGTTCTTTAGAGTCTGCAGTACCTCCGCCATTTTAGATTTTTAGTCTCGTAAGAACAATGTTAAATAAAGTTGTCTTTAAAACGCTTTATCTCAATAATCTTGCATCGGATTCGCTTGAAACGTGAATATGTTCACCAGAATGGTATTTGGCGGTTCATATGACGTGGATAAATCTTTTAATGAACCTCCTAAAAATGGTTTAACCTGGTTTATAAATAGTGTTTATATATTGTTATATTTCATTCGTTATTCGAGTGGATGATTATTAATTAATTTTCAATCACGTCAAATTAAAGATACTAGGTAACATTTAAAATGACATCAGGTTTGAAATTTTCTGACGAAAAACAAACCCACAGTATTGTTTTGAATTTATTTTCCTTCTAATGGGACAAAATACCAAAATGGCTTAGGTACTGCAGACTGTTAACATTATCCTGTAAGTAAATCATTGAATGATACCTGTAAAAATAATTGCCGCGCTTAGATTTTCCGAAAATCATGTTGTACAGTATAAAAATTCTCCGAAAATGTTGTATACATTAGAGTAACAAATGAAGTTTGGACTGTGTTGTGTAAGGGGGTACGAAGATTGCCTAATGGATGAGATAACATGGCAGGTGTAAAGAGGTGATAAGGAGGGAGGGAGTCGTGGCCAGATGGCGTGTTATCAGAGTCGTCTAACGTCCTGCTGAGATAGCCGCAGCCATCTGGCGATAACGGCTCAACGTGTAGGCCTACAGCTGATAACGGCAAGGCACAACACTTCAACGCCTTCTCATCTACACATTGATATTAAGCCATCATGTATCTTCCACGAAACTAGGTGAACCTAAATCCGGGGAAGTCTAAAAGCAAAAGCGTCATTACCGCCGAGAATGACACTTTTCACAATCTCTAAAAGCCTCTAAACACTAACAGTCATCCCTCTAAACATATAGTCAACCTACGCACAAAAGAGTTATGTCATATTTTCAAAACGAGACTTTTACTGTCTTTTAACAGAAATATACAGAAATATTTACATTATCTTGGAGGTTTTGGCGAATCTACATAGACAACTCGGTTACGTTACATCAGAGGCTAAAGTGTCCTAACATAATGGCGTGATTTCTCTGCTGAATATTGCACAAAAAAATTATTCGCCAACAATAAATATAACGATATACGACATATTTTCTGTAAAATATTCACGTACAGAATACGTGTACTTTCTTTTTTTCTTTGGATAGTTTGGATAACCTATTACTAATACTACATTTTTGTTTAAGACTGAGATAATATTTACCCTCTTACAATCTTACAGTCCTACAATTTTTGGTCCCCAAAGTCTATGCCAGATTTCATAGCTTTGCTTTATGGACAGCATTATAGCCACACGTATTGTATATTTCTTATTTTCAAGGGAATTTAATCTTGTTTTTTATCAATAATTTGTCAACACCTAACTCAATAAGTTAACAGGAGTCAACTGTATAACATCAATGCAATTTACTTATAATGCGTAAAAACATGGTGATGGCCCGACAAACTGTCTCTGGATTTCTTTATGTAGCGATGAGAGTTAGTGTTTTTATGGTTCATTGTGCATTAGTGGGTTTACGTTGTTGTGCATTTGTGCGGTTTGATACTACCTTTGGTTATTGGCTATTAATTAATGATCCTGACAAATAATAAGCTGCTATTTGTCAGTAAAATATCTAGACTTCATCTGATCTATCACACTCACCCGTCAGTCATACTCATCTTAAAATAAGCACCATAGAGTGCGTCTGTGTTTCAATTAAGTATCTAAAATATGTTTTTAAAGATTTCATTTATTCTTCCCCAGTTCCTAATTTAGAAACTCTAAAAGAGAGAATAATAAATGCAGTAACGTACATTGCTCAGGAAATGTTAACTAACATCGAAAAAAAGGCGAACAAAAAGGTCGCATGGAATATTTACCAAAAAGGCACACTAAGAAGAGTATTGAGTTTATGCATAATTAATTGTAACAAACTTAAGAAGTCACTTGTTAAAATTTAAGTGAAACTTTATCTCACCACTAATTGTTTTCATATTCGGTTTCTTTATCACTGCAAGACTTTATGGACACCCGGTATAACTATTTCTACAACTACATTATATTTTTATGTAGTTAATAGTCTTGTCAAAATTGTTTTACATTCATTTGACTTGAGTTATTTTGTAAAGCAGCATGATCAAGAAAATCGCTAAAAGTGAATACATTAAATATTTAATCATAAATAAACAGCGCAGTACAGAGACATTTACCAAAAGTATAATCTATTTTCTTTGATGCCAGTATCATTGTGTTAACCTCATAGCCATATACTTTAACATATTACAGTAGTTTCCAACAACAAGTAGTGTACATAGGCATTGCTATAGGTGGACAATAAGTTTCAATAACTGATGAGCGTGGGCCCCGCGGTCGGCTGTCACCGCACTGCAGCCGCTATGGCATTGCGCTGGGTATGGCTGCATTTGTGTGCACTAACTCCATCGCTATGTTCATCCGGCGCGTTTTAAGCTTCATTTATCATCATGGAAGAACAGGAAAACTCAAAGACCTAAAAATATGAATATAACAAGA
The DNA here is from genome assembly GCA_030545055.2 of Neoaliturus tenellus. Taxonomy (NCBI): domain Eukaryota; kingdom Metazoa; phylum Arthropoda; class Insecta; order Hemiptera; family Cicadellidae; genus Neoaliturus; species Neoaliturus tenellus. Next base: position 106,263,180 of record CM061531.1, on the reverse strand, counting down.
TGAACGTTGTAAGTTCGTTGTAAGCGATTGGTTGATTACGAAATGAATCGTTCCTCGAGTTAGGAAATATTGATTTGGGCCACACATTTGAAATTCTAACATTACAATAGTATTTTTTTGTATGGTATTCGTTCTTTATTTGTGCTAAAAAGTGAGAAAATTTAAGATATTATTCCGTTGTGACAACATTTTACTATGTGTTTAGAGTTATAGAACTCGACTACGGCTCGATGGGGTCTCCGCCCCCATGACCCCTAGTTGGTTGCCCATAATGTATTAGCTACTCTAAGAGTCGCAAATATTGAACAGGCTGGATATAAATATAAGTCTTCATACCCTTAGCAAGGACACAGACAGTACCGGCAAGCAATTAAACTCACAAGCAATTAAAATGATTAAAAATGGCTGTGATTGTAATGGGTGGACATTATGCAAAACGTCAAATACTTAGATGAGTGTATGTGGTACAAATACATTCGCCATAGAATTATTTTAAACCTAGATTACAGTAAAATGAAAAGTATAAAAATTTAACATGGCAAAACATGTAGACTCGACATTTTAGTCTGATTTGATAATATATTTAAATATTGAAACATTGTTTGTGTAAATCATTAGCATTAAGTTAATTAATCAAAGCATCACATTCCAGTGCCAAAAAGCTGTTTTAAGTTATTATCTTTTACTGTTCTTTTGGTTTTAGTACTTCCTTGGGGTCAGATATAGTTATCTACCACAAATATTGCCCGTTTTCTTTTTAAATCTTTTTAGTTGTTGTGTTGTTTTGGTAGGATTGATTTTGTCTTTATGGATGTTTTTCTGTTGATTTTCGCTGTTCTATTCGAGAAGCTGATGTTTACACAAACCATTTACAACGTTGCCATCCCGATACTTGATCCCCGTTTCTAGTGACACCTCAGAGTCACTTAAAGATTTATAATATTTCTTTACTTTTTAGGAAGATGCGATTTCAAGTATTTAATTTTAAATTTATGTACAAATTCGTCCGTATTAAGCCTTCAGCTCTAAGCTTTCAACAACTAACACCAGCTGAGAGGCATACGTGATATGTACAATATTGTCAATTTATTGGCTTACATCACCTTTTTAGATCTCTTCCTTCCTCAACGGCTTTGTTATGAAAATAAAAATCCTTTTGTTTTTAATTTTAGAAATGTATATACAAAGATTTGGTAATTTACTTGATTTATCTTAGTGTAGTGCCTCCAATAAAACCAACTACAACTATTGGAAACCAAACTGTAACTTAAAATACTCTATGGATTTTTATGAGAAGCTTGATTATACTTTGTGTGAAAATTTTCAGTTACTTATGTTTTGATCACTGTACACTTTGCTCATAACCAGGGGTTTTAAAAGGAAGTATATTTTTTGACTGATAGAAAGTACCGTGAGCACCCATCAGCACTTCTGGTTAAAAATTAACACCTGTATTCAATGCTAACATCTAATATTAACAGTGAGTACACGTCTTGAATGCTTCACCCTAAATCATAGATCACCACTAATTACTGGTTATAATCGATCTGAATAATATAACCGACTAAAGGCACTTGAGGCTCAGAAGGAAATGGACTGAATTCCCAATGTAATGCAGTTTAATATGTATGTGATATATTGTTGTGTATCACTGATGACATAGAGTACGGTCGCATTAAACAAGCATAGAGTATTGATGGTGTGCCACTTAGACTGATATACCGACACCTAGACACTTAACTAGGCTTCTAACTCCTCTTAGATCAATTTGTGGCACACTCTCTTACTATATTAAACCTCCAGCAGAGTTAAAAAAAAATACTTTAAAGAAAAGACCCTGATTGTATGTATTGTCCATTGTAATGAAAAACATTTTAAATGGTCGAACTAAAAATTTTTCCTTAGGGAAATTTTTCTGGTAACTCCTATTCTAATTTCCCTTTAGGGGGTTAAAGCCCCCACCAAAGGCACTTTTAAGTTTAAAACTATGCTTTTACTATTCATTAACCTTTACTAAATTTAGATGTAAGCAATTTAGATTTTAGCGAATTTCCCTATAGGGAATACGCTATTACTGTAGTAGCCATGGTAAGACCTAAGCCCGGGACCACTTTACTTTTTCATTTTGAGGTCCCCAGAAGCCAAAAACACCATTCGTTCATTTTCATATATATGTATATATATATATATATATATATATATATATATATATATATATATATATATCTATATGTGTCCGTGGTACTGATAACTTTTGAAGGGGACCTTCGATTTTGATGAAATTTGGTATGGAGGTGTAAGACCAGGTCTATTTTCTATGAGTTCGCGAACCAGCATTGTCGGGTTACGGGAACGGGGTTTTATGGGGTTTCAAAGGGGTCAAAAATGGGTTTTTGGACCTTAATTTTTAAAATTCATCAATTTTAACTGAAACCATTTAAAAGAGCTTAAAAAAAACAAACAATTTGGTATTTTTAATTTTTATCATAGCATAACTGGTTACGGGGCAAATCCAAAAATGTGTTTTCCATGTTATTCTTATGGGAAATCAAGAAAACCCTATATCTGGCTTATTTATTGACATAACTTTATCAAATTTGGTATGTACATTATCTATATAAGGTTTAACTTATACTTGCTTACAAAACCCATATTGCGGCAAACCTACATACTCACCCCCATGGGGTTTATGGGGAAAATAAAAAATTGCCAGAGTTTGATACAATTTTGTGTTTACATTCACCAATAATTGATTAACTTAGATTTTCTAACAACACCAAATGGTAGAAAACCTACATACTCGATTCTATGGTGTTTTTATGGGGAAAGTAAATAATCTAAAATTCCATTGGAAATTCGCTGAGTACGCAGGTCTGCTGCGACGGGGGTATTTTATTATTTTCATTACGTATCCATTAACTTAGGGTAGTGCACCCGATGCACCCTATCGTTACAGGGCACGACGATCATTTACGTTACGTTAACAACTTTCTCGGTGAAACATTCTTCACTTAATGATTTCTAACATTAAATTAAACTCTGAGTTAAGGGTTACTTATAAAATGCAACAACCAAAAGTTAACGACCTTTTAGAATTGAAGAAGTGGTAGAACCTACTTAATGGTATTAATGATATTACAGCATAATTTGTAAAGGAAATGCAATGCTACCAAATAAAAATGCTTACAGTGGTTAAAGAGTTTACATTTGAAATGAGTTAATTTTTAAATGGCTGGTCAGTGAAATACACATGAACGACAACCGATCGGCTAAATATGTATAAATGAACAATCAATGATTATGTGGTATTTATGTGGCAGCCGGTTCCGCCGCCGCCGCCGCCGCTGCGGTGTCGTTCGTTACAATTATTTGATTCCTGTTATCCAATATACACTGATTTTAGCTTCATAAATTCCACATCAACGGTAAAAACTGAATTGGGTGATTGTTTTCAAAGATTTTCTTTTGCTATGAGCTCTTAATAATTTTGTAATTTCTCTTCTATTGGTTTGATTATAGCTGAGTTTCTCTAATAGCATGAAGTCAGTTTTTTTTTTCTGAATAAAATTATCATTGAATGTGTGTTTGTTTAGAAATGTAACTTAAATTGAATACATTTTTAAGTTAAATTATATTACTTGAAACAGTACACGGAAGGACTTCAATGATGCCGCAAACTCTCTTTACTTTGCAACTCCCTTTACTTTGGAAGCAATTGTGAAACCAATATAGTTGTTAGTCTTTTTGAAGTTTCATTATAACTATAGAACGTTTTTTTTTATTATATAACTTACAAATTATATAATTTAAGTTGAAAATTCACCTATCATTTAAAAAAGAATCGCCCTTAAACTTCCATATTTTTTTTCTTGCAGCTTGTAAGTTTTTTCTTGCAACTTGTTTAATAGTTTCAATTTTCTGTATCTAAAGCTCTTCTATGGTTATGTATATTTCACTTAAAACTTTGTATGTAATGCTTGGAGCTGTGTAATTACATTAAATTCATCAAATATGTAGAACTTACAACTTTTGACATGTCTATAAAATATTATGCTTGAATATTGAAATCCTTATCTGGAAAAAGAAGTACTTCATAAAACTATCAAATTGAAAATAACCAAATGCAAAGCGTTAAGCTTTAAACAATTTTTCTCTGTTAGGATTAGCGCGCTATTTGAATGTTGTTTAATTAATTGAGTTACACAATTAAGACAATTGAAATTGAACTTATTCACGATTAATGCAATGAGATGGAGGAAATCAAAAGGCGAGGTATTGATTTTTCAGTTGCTCACCGGAGAGGGAACGGAAGGCCGGGCAGGTCCGATTGACCTTATCAGCACCCGATACCCTTATCTGCTCCATTGTTGCCAAGTTTCATTAGCAAGACGCCGTTGGCGGGGGGGGGGGGGGCAGTCTTGCTCGCCGTGTCGTATGCTAATCGCGCCGCACGCTCAGTCTCGGTCCTCGGTAATTAATTCGATTGCCACCAGGACGCGCGATCTGTGCTTAAGTATTCCGCCTCTGTCCGGCCGTCCGGGGCAATTCTCCGACAAGATGTCCTGGCTATCTTCCACCTTATTGTCCGGCCAGGCTCCAGCTCTCGCCCTTTACTCGGAATTGAAACGTCTGAGATTGAAAATCTTTAATAACTGAAATATATGTTCCAATGTTTTACTCGAATACCACAATAGGTATTAGAGGAAGTTAAATAGCAATTGTCTTACTTTTATATTACAATATTCATTTGATTTTATAGTACATCCGCCTACATTTATGTTGGTTGACATGTGAAATACGGTTTAAACATTGTTCACAAAATTATAATAATACCGATGTCCCAATTATTAGACGATTATTGAATGTTAATAATCAATAATCAGTCAATTAAAAATGCTATTATAACCCTCGCCACGTAACTTGACGAATGAATTTTCACTACTCTTCAGTTAAAATGTTCTATAAAAAATTGCATGTAACGTAAGCTTGATGTTTTTGGAAAAGTACCCCCTCTCCTCCCCTGGCCCAAATCACCTATTTTTGGCCATTCGTCAACTTATGTGGCGTGACTTAAAATAATTACTTACAGAAAATTATTTTTTTTTTTTTTAACTCACGCTACTTACATTTCTAAGAGTATACGTTAAAACGAAACAAATGAACAAGTTTGCATTGTTCTTTTGAGAAATATTCTCTATTGTGCCTAGTAATGATTATGAAAATAATTTTCTTTGAATAATTATGTTTTTCTCTATAACTTGTTTTCTTTGTTATAATGTATTTTACAAATCCAACCATAAAAGTCCAATACAAATGTTTCTATTTATTTTACAGCAAGAAACCAACATGTTAGAGGGTTTAATAAACCAAATTTTTTATTAGCTCAGAAGTAATTTCCCCGGTGGTCAGATACGCCGCCACCGGGGCGCGGGTGGCGCTAGTGGCCGCCGGTGTTATCAGTGGCAGGGAGCGTCTTATCACGGGTGTTTCCCGCCAATTTCATTACATCCCTGCATCTTCACTTCCCCCTCAATTAGGAAGGCCGCTCACCCCTGCCACCCACATTAAAGTAAATCTCTCAATTTACAAGCAACATTTGCAAATTTACGGTTCAAACGACCAGCTGATATGCCTCAGTCCCTCCATCTAACAAACTTTACGATTTTTACAGGTACTTTTTTTATTTCATAGTATGAATAAAGATTCTCCGGTATGTGAAGTACCCTTTATTAACCGTTTAAATAACAATTTTACTTTGTTAATGGATGAACTACTCGAATAGAAAAGAATCCTCATTAATTAGTGTTGGTGTACCACTGTATTGATGACATCGGATTTCAATGGTGAATGATTACTTTAAAGTAAGATAAAGATCATAATCAAACTTTCTTAATACATTTTTACGCGTAATTTGTGGATGTCTTATCGTTGGTAAAGTTATTCTGACAATCAATAAACTAATAATCCGTAATTGCATTTCCTATAAGAAATGCATTTCAATTTGTTTTAGAGGCGCATAAGTTGCTTGTTTTTTTAAACTAAAGTCTTTGTGCCACACACAGAGTAAGGGTTCGAAAAACGATTCCTGCTGCTAACATAAAAACAAATAAAATGTAATAACAAATCTGCAACAAAGGTACTAACTACAACATTTCTAAAATTTATTTAAAACGTGTAAATTGGTAGATGTGTTTTATTTTATTTTTGGCAAAATCACTTAAAATTAGGATTGCTGATATTTTGTTCGTTCACCCCCTTACGCGAAGCGTGCTCCTGTATAATAAGGGCTCGATTTCAGGGTTGGTCTGCTAAAGTAATTTTTGTATTGTTAACAGTATTTTTGACTTTTCAGTTCCTATTTTTTACACTACATAAGGTGAAGAATTTTGATAACTCCTCTTTGAAAAAATACTATACTGTAGAACACAGCAAAATCCCTACACAGATTGCAAACGATAATGTATAACTATAGGTGTGTAAAGGAAAACCTTGAAATTCCTTGAGGAAACAATAATTCTAAAAGACAATTTTAAAAATAAATTTTATTTCAATGTTATTAGTGTTGTTTCTAACTTTGAGTATACACCTATTTTTCGAAGGAACATGAAATTTAAAAATAAAATCTCGTAAATAAAATAAATGCCGGAAATTAAAAAAAGTTTTTGGATTTTTATTATCAGTTTGCCATTTTAATTAAATTTTAAAGAATCAGTGAGTGTTTAAATTGCGAGACATACAATAAGGTTCAGCAATATAATTTTATAGCTAAATGTATGTATTGAAGTATACGGTACCAATGGAAACTTAAAAAGAAAAAAAACTTGATACACTTAGGCCCACATTCCTTTGTAATAATTTTTAAAACCTAAAAATTGTAGTGTTTTTTTATCAAAGATCTCTGAATTCCTAAGTGAAAAGAAAAATACAAATAAAACACTTTAAACGGTTAAACTGCGAAAACCTGATGCCAAGCTGTGGGTTAACGTACTGTATGTCGATGAGCGCGGAGGTGGGCTACTAGGAAATGCATGGCGCAGCTTCGGCGGCATTACTTGTATCGATGGCCCGTGTTGTCTTAGGACACGAGAGTGTTTTGTGGAGAAGACGATCATGACGCCTTGCTGATATATTTGGTAAACATGATATATTGGCTCAGCCCGTGATAGTCATAACACCTCACATGACGGTTTATATCATATAATGTCCTTCCATGCCTATCAAGGGTCTTGGAGAGGGGCGGCATTTAGGAATAATTTACAAAGTTTTGAATTTTTTCATTAAAATATAGTATGTATATGTTTTTAGCTCTAAATTAATCGAACTCTTTTTTTAACAATTTAATTTGGCTTTAGCTTTTTTTGTAATCGTAAACGTAATTTCCATTTCAAATGTAATACTGTAACGTGAAGTACTTTAACAACTTTTATGCCTAGCATATTTTTGTCTGGACCTTCTATGCAGCATAAGATAAAGCTGTGATAAAGCGTTTACTGACTCATCACTAACTCTCCAACTTCCTGGTATACTCAAGTGCAAACATTTGGTACAGTGGCTTTTTTGTGGGTTAAGGAAAGAAATACTAATTGCTTTCATCCCGATAAGACCCAAGGGCTCTGTTCCGTTGGCTTTGGAACTGTCATTACGGGTACAGGTTTTCTGGTCCAAATAATTACGTTAATATGTATTGTAGATCGAGAACGCTCAATAACTATACAATCTTTTCTCTGCGAAACAACAGAATGCAGTACTATGATTCACGAGTTCACTGTGAGGTCGTCAAAGTATTTTAAAAAGTACTTGTAACTGACAAAGGTTATCTAAAGATCACAAATTATTTGATAATGATTAGTCTAATGATTATTTAGGATTTACTTTACGATTACTTAGGATACTATCTGTTGACTAGTTTTGCCACAAAAAAACCTCCTTTGTAATTTAACAGGTAATTTAAATCTAAAATAAAACATCGAATACTCAATATTAAGAGGGTATATTTAATTTCTTTGTAATTTCTTTGCCATTTTAAATACTAGTCTAGTGTCAATTGAAGAAACTTCCATTCACAAACGACATTTCAATTATATCAAAAATTTTCTTAAAGTACAGTATTACTATTTTTTACCTTTCCACTGTCACTTTCTCTAAATCTTTGTCTTGATTATAAATGACTTTAATTACTGTTTACAGTTTTCTTGTATTGTCAATAAGTTTTTTATAATTAGTCTAAATATATAACATTGTAAGATACTACAGTAACACTAAATTAGTTTAACCATCTTGAAGCTCGGTGATCAACGATGGTGCAGGTACAGGTAGGTGTTATGCCTGGTGTGGGCGGGGGGGAGGGGGGGTGACTGTGTACCACTATCAACACTTGTGGTTGATGCACACCTCTGTACTCTGAGAGCCGATAGTGAAAGTCAAAGGGGCAGGGGATCTCAAGTGTAAGGGCACGAGGCTTCCTTATTGAGCAAAAAAACTTGTCTGTAATCACAGAGATGATTGCATCGCTGTGTTGTAATCAAAGAGATTTAAACTGATCTTTTGCTTTTTACTATTAAGGAGTCACTTAAGTTACTAATTTATCTGATTTTTCTGTCCTAGAGTTTATTGCCTGATACAAGTTTCATTCAGGTGTGAAAAAATGTCACTGTCCCGGTTTTGTAATTTAATTAAAATTAATAACACATTGCAAGAAGTGATTACCGTGGGAGATGGCACTAAGAAGTTATCCACTGGTTTTGACGACCAAGTTGATGTTTGTAAATTAATTCCAAGGATATACAATGGGAGGCTGGATAACCAGTTGTTGTTCAGTAACCAAGCTGTTTTGATTACTAGAACTGAGCTTATCTTTATTGCAAGTACCTAATGAGATAGGATAACATTATACACGTAAATGTATGTTTTGTCATAATATTATGATATCACCTTTATGTCTAATTGATATTTTACCTTTTGACTGGTTATATTATCTATCAATTATATTTATCTATTATTTATATTTATCAATTATATTATAAAAATGTTCGTATATTTATCGGTAAATAAGCTAATACAATAAATGAAAAAAGTCTACAACACTCAAAAATATATTTACACTTATACTGCAAAGAATACAGAAGGTAAATATATGAAAGGATGAAAATGGTAATCGATTTCGACCGGACACACCGATCATCATCAGGCCCAAAGACGGAATCACTGGATCCACCGGATATAAATACTAGTAGAACCATGGTTAGAAACTAGTTAGAAACCATGGTTTCTAACTGACGGTTTTGTTTCCGATAAAAGTCACTTTATATTGTCACCTCAAGTAATGTACCATTGGTCAAAATTCAACCTATGTTTATGCAGTGAAGTGAGAGCCAGTATAAGTCACTAGTGTACCGTGTCAAGTTCGGGTAGAATGTTTCTTGTAGTGTAATGACGAAGCTATCACGGAAGGTGGCCCGGACGATTCCCCTGAGCTTCATTATAGCTGCCTCTCACGCCACGTCAAGAATATACAACAGAGATATGACCAACGGCCAACACACCGGCAACGTCTATTTATATGGTTAAATCACTTACTAGCTAAAAATATATTGGAACAACTAATATTTGTAGAAATATGGCTATTTAGCTGAGTCAATCAAACAAGTTATGTAACCTTAAATTTTACTTAAAGATCCATAATTTGTTTGCATTACAATTATAAACAATTACAAATCTATGTATGTCATAAGTCATCCATTATGTAACACTTCCCTAAGTTTAAATTTGTCATAAAAAATAAAAATAGTTTTTAAGCATCTAAATAGACATTTTCAGTGATTTTGTGACTTAAATACAATCCAAACGTTAGCATATCTGTCAAAATTTTTGTGTGATATTTCTAAATTTACGTAATTAACGTTGCTCCGACAAAAATTTTATTACATTTTATTATTTTTCTTTCCTGGATGTACTACTATCCTAATCTCAAGATTAGCAAACGTTGTATTAGTGAACTCTGTATAAGTGTAGCTTATCATCAATTTCTGTTAAAGGTTTTATTTATCGCCCACACTAAGAAGGCCCCCCGCGGAACGTGACGTAAGGGTTTTCCCTTGTCGCGCCGGCCCCCCACGGTGAGGCAAGACGCCGCCGCCGCGCCGCGCCGTTACAGCTTGGGAGACATTCTGCTTGAAAGCTCGCCGAACTCGACAAGTGTCGAGTTACTTCACTTTGTAAGAGGTTGGTCACTACTCTTTCACCTACACATCAACTCGTTAAGCTATGATTTAAATGTAAAAACTAGAAGAAGAAAAACAGCACTAAAACTTATCCAGGTAACTAAACGCTTAGTTTAGCCAGTATTTAAAAATTCTGTCTATCGTCCTGTATTAAACAAATTCCATATTGATAAAAGTTTAGTAAAATTTGAGCAATAAAAAATTAATTTGTTTGCGAATGTAATTTTCAATAGACAATATACATTATTTTAAAAGAATAATAAAATTTTTACGAAAGATAAAAAATGTTTGTAAAAAATCATAAAATCTATTTTATTATTTATTAATTTGTTGCTAAGAAACAAATAATGAAAAATTCCAATTTTAGGTATTACAGCCATTTCTTATATACAGAGTGAGCATGACAGTCAGTGAGCTAAACATGACGGTGAGTAAGCGTAGCGACCGAGCTAAACCTAACGGTGAGTAAGCGTAGCGACCGAGCTAAGCGTAGCGACCGAGCTAAGCCTGGCGGTGAGTAAGCGTAGCGTCCGAGCTAAACCTGACGGTGAGTAAGCGTAGCGACCGAGCTAAACCTGACGGTGAGTAAGCGTAGCGACCGAGCTAAACCTAATGGTGAGTACCGCGAGCGTTCGCAGCGGGAAAAAGCTAGGAGTAAATGTTTTCAATATGTTCTAAATGATCTAATATGTTTCTTGTGTAAGTGTTCTAAATTCTTATGAAACCGCCCGATCAATAACCCATCAAGTGTTTCACCTAAATGTATCAGATTGCTACCTCTCCGAGCATTCTTTACCACCCATTTTTTGTACTAGAAAAGTAATAAGTCTATAAGTGCAATGTGATAAGTCAATAAAATCAATTAAATAAACAGAAATTTGAAACCATAATTCGACGGGGCGGCGCGGGCGGCGGCCTAAACCAAACACCAACCACTGCGTCTGTTTACCCGAACCAAAACACCAAACTTTCGGTTCACCGATCGGAATAACTAATCATGTCAACTGCGATTTGTAAATAGAAATTGTAAACATGATATTGTCCACAGACCTAATGATATGAATTTGGCTCCACACGTGGCCTGCATTTTCTCCCGTAAGGGAATTACTTCCATATGTTCGAGGAGAAAAGTTTCTTAAAATAGCCCCCAAAAACGATAAATATACTAAAACTAAATATATCATAATGTATTAATTATTTAATAAATCTTAAAATTGCTTAATAATTTTAATAATTTATTATATTTATTATCAATGTCTTTTGACATTGGACTATTAACTGATAATCTTTAATTATTCAGTTGGGCTTTGTGTGATAACTAAGCTAGACCTCCTTTTCCGTTACACTCACTCCCACCATAGAGTGCGTCAAAGTCACATGAATGTTATAAAATAAAATGTATCCAATAAAAGATAAATAAGGTTTCATCTTTATTGGGAGTTCAAATTAAATGTTATACAAATCATAGTAAGAGAGGTACACTATAGTACTATACCTGAATTAATGAAAATATATCTTTTTTAAGGACTTTTGGTAGAGATTTACATAGGTCAGACGTCACTCTAATGTCACAAGTTACATTTAATTTGAATTTTTAACGACATGCTCTTTCCTTTCTGCGGCATTATTATTATGAAACTTTGTTCGAAATATTAAGTTTGATAAATCTAAATGCAGCATATCAGCTTTCCTTGACTTAATAAAACAATTTATATTGTTTGTGTGTTTTTGTAAAGATGATCAAATTTTTATTTCTATCTGGCAATTCCTAGTTTATGGGAAACCTAATATCGCTTTAATCAGGGTTTTAATTAATGCATTTAACAATATCTTCTCAATTTAGATGAAAAAAGCAAAACAGACATTCCGGTTAAGAATAGAAGCTTCAGGGCAATGAGGATTGATAAGTAGGGATTTATTTGTATTTTCTGTTTGAAGCCAGCTGTCTGTCATAAATCACAAGCCCCTTGTCAGTCACTAGACAGGTCCGTCCGTCTACGCGTCACCTCTACCCGTCATTCACCTGCCTCTATGTACCAAGTCACTCCTATGGAAGCCTGTTGTCCTAATTGTCCTAATGTCTTTTATGGAAGCCATGTCATAAATTACCTGTCAATGCCAGTATTAGACAGGTCGGTCCGTCTACGCGTCACCTCATCATTCAACAATACTTTTATGTTTTGATGTTTGGTGGTAAATAAGGAGACCACGACCAAACACGTCAGCCTTTAAAGGGCATTTTGCGTAAGTCACCGGAAGGACGGCATAATTAAGGAAAGCAAAGGGTGAGAAACTGGCAGGAGACAGCCAAATAAAAGAGAACGGCTAGTTAAGACGAGTATTGTAATTCAGTGGGAAGAAGTGAAAGTCCAACGCACATACGGTATAAAGGAAGATGACTTAATTGAGTTGTATGTTCGTTGTTGGTGTCTGCCGTTTCTATGGTGTTTTTCACCCTTGCCTTGCAATTTGTTGCTTGGCAATAGTCCAATTAATCCAGAATATGAACTACTGTTCACTCTGCTACGAATCTAAGACCCTACAAAGACTGTACATCCAGTATAGACCACCAATAACCATGAGCAATCTGTTCAGCACGGCCGTTGCCAGTTCAAATATCCCCAGGCCCAAGTTTTCCTCATAGCCAACTGTCGATTCTTGTAAGTAGAAGTATAATTTTCAGACTACGGTGCTTGCAGTTTTCCACAAATGTCCTGTTATTTAATAACAATTGTCTATAATAAGTCCTGTAATGCCAACAGGAATTTTGTTAGTTCTTGTCGATTTTGGCACACTCAACGCGTTGAGTAGGCTAAAGCGTTCACGAAGGGCGTCGCACGCGTTGTACTTTCTCCAGGACTAGTAGTTACAAGGTCCACAGTAGTCTTGCTTGATCGTTTTTGTGCCTCTTGTTACAGTGTGTAAGGCGATCCTCCTAGCATGCTAGCATTGACTATTGAACGCAATGATGCTCAATGATACTAGGAAGCATTTTACCTCCACGTCCTCCCAGTGAGTGTTTTTTACTTATTTATGTATTTCAAAATAAATCCTTTTCTACACAGTTTGACTAAGATTTTCGTTGCTCTTGTGTAATATACAGGTGTCCCCTAGCTCTCTGGACAACGGTATATGGCGTTATTGCTTAGGTCAAGACAAATACATCACGTGCCTCATTTCCGGTCTGTTTGTGTTTTTAAAAGAAAATCCATCACTCTTAAACGGTTTGGGGTACAGAGTTGACAATTTGCACAAATATTTGTCTTATTAAGATCTGTCTTTGTGCAAACATTATCTAGATATCATTAAACATTTTAAAATCGCGGCCATTCCATATGATATATGATATATTTGATAGAATTATATCTATGATAGACATATATGATATATTATGATGCCAAAATCCATGAAAACCATTAACTTTACAACAAAATTGCCACATACATAAATGTTAGCCTATTTTATGTAGACTTCAATGATATATTATTTATTGAGATTGGATAAAAAATTACAGAGAAGTTTATTAATATTCTAAATAATGTAAAATGAGTAATAACATTGTTTAATTGGGGAAATGTGACCATAGTAGTGGCAAAGTGGGGCTGCTGGGCCATGACGTCATCACGATGACGTCAGCAGTGATGACGTCATCAATGACGTCACGAATGACGGCACCAATGACGTCATATGACGTCACATGACGTCACACCTATGACGTCATGATGACGTCATTACCGCTGATGTCATCATGATGACGTCACTGACGTTAAGTAGGTCAAGGTCATGCAAGAATACAAAAAAAATTTTTTTTGCACTTTTGCGATTCCTCAAATTTTGTTGAGAAATTGAAATTTCTCGAGGAACCACAAAAGTGCAAAAAAATATTTTTTTTTATTCCCTAGCGATCAGACTCTTGACCTAATATATCCGTCAGGGGTCATTGACCCGTCCCAGCAACCCCACTTGAAAAAAAAAATAATTTTTTTATTTTACTTACCCACCGAGAGACTGAGAGCCGAAGAATAATTTCTTCAAACACCCGACAGTGCGACAAACGACACGCGATCCGAACAGCACCGCGTCCGAAGACGTACTGACTTGTACACAGACGGTATCCCAGGTACCCGGCTCAGTGGTGGGGATAAGGAGGTGGTGGGGGTAAAGTGGTCAGAAGGAAGAAAAAATTAAAATTTTTGTAACAACTCATCCGAGCCCGTCCTTTACCGTAACTCGGATTGGAAATATTTCCTGAGAAATATTTATTTTTATTCTTTCTCAGGTGATCTTGGAACTTGGTCGGGAATTGGAGTCACCAACGTAACCTTACTGGCAAAAGTTAGCTCGTCTAAAAGTTTCTGAAACATTTTATCATCCATAGTGATATTTGTGTCCCTTGAGTAAAATTTTGGATTATTTTTGAAGCAACGTTTCATTTTTGTTAAAGTGGAAGTCTTGGACACCTTAACAGAATTATTTTGCTTGGCCAGCAAAAATTTTACTCTTAATAATTTTTCTCGCAAAGTTTCAGCCATAGGTGTGTCTCACAGTAAGGTTTGGATAAAACTGAAACACTCAGTGAAGTGTTGCACCTTAGCTGGAAGTAGTGGGGGGGGGAACAGAGCTATAGTGGGGGGAATGAGTAGTGGAGGGGGTAATGCGGACTATTGTTGTGAAGTGTAGAAACAGTTTGCCGGGAACTGTCCAAGGAGTAACACATACTGTGCAGAAAAATTAACCGAGAGACTTGTGTAAAATGTAACTCCAAGAAATATTTAATGTTAGACTAAAAGAGGTAGAGTCAAATGAAAAATAATTCTGTAGGAGATGGGCATGGATCAGTTTTGTAGTAAAGTTTAAAATCCACTTGTGTGGAATAAAATTAAATTGTGAGCGAAAAATATTTAGCCACACCTGCAAAATACAAGTGTAGGAAAATATTAGGAGACCTGTATAGGAAAATAAAAATTAATTTTGTATCAAACAGTCTTCCAACATTTCAGTTTGTAAGTCTTAACAAGTAAGGAATAAAATATTAAATAAGGAGTGGAAAATAATTTGTTAAGTAAACGTAAGTGTAGCAGTGTAACAAAAATTAATTTTGTGCAAAACAGGGTAGGTTCTGTTTTGCTAAGTTTAATAAGAAGTAAAAATAAAAATTTACTCACAGAAAAGTCCAGCGGTGGCGAGGTGTGGCGTGTTTGTTGGCTTCGAATAAACTGACTTACCTTCTGTTGAGCTACAATTGGCAAAGAAACCAGTCTGTTATATAAGCGTTATATAACCGTCTCTGCCGGCTGTGCTGAATCCGGCAAGCTAAAATATTAGTCTATACTGAACCTGACTTGGACCGAAAATATTCTAAGTCCCAAGACCCCTCCCCCTCCCCCCCCCCCCTCGGCTCCGGACGAGAAGTGAGCCCCCCCCCCCGGGGAGGAGGAGGTGGCATAGCCCGAGGCGTTGCCATACCTTGACACGTGTTGTATAATGAGATCCGGTTAGTAATGTATTCAGGTGTGGCTCTTGGAGATTGTCCAATGCCGCAAACAAGTACGTGTCGAGGTCTGGCTGTTTACGTAACCAGGTCCGGTTCCCCCACTCCTGACCGGCTCAGCTTCGGTTCTCTGAGGCTTTGCTTCCTCGCAGTTGGTTTCAAACACTTCAGCTGAGTGGTTGAAGCTCTGCCCTACAGGATTCGCAATGTAATGTTGGCGCCGCATTATATTGGGAATTCTTTTAGTCTAAGGCATGGCATGTGTAGTGTTAAGAAATATTTTATTTTGCGCTTGCTGCTTCTGCTAGGTATTGGTGTTGGATATATTTAGTCTAAGTCTTGTGTTTTGAAAAATATTTCTTTGTACTAATCTTCACAGGTTGTCCCCAAGTAGAAATTTTTCAAAATTCGTATTTTGGAGGTACTCCTCTGTAAATTGGCAGTTAAAGTGTTAGGCTTTTGAAACTTAACAGTCTCTGTAAAATAAAAATTTTTCGAGGTTCAGAACCTCAAGAATTATTTGTTACCAACAATAGCATGGCGCCTAACGAGCCCGGGGGTAGGCCCCTGGGGATCCACCCTTAGGCCTTTTTCGGTCAGGGGCGCTACTGGACCTCATCACTCTAGATGGGTGGTTGGCATCCTTTAGCACGAGGCGTCGGATCCTGACACTGACCGGTGTGCTAGGCAAAAGTCAGTGCCTACGGGTTAAGACGGGATCCTCGGTCATGGTTAGCATGGCCTCTTCCAAATTATTGTAGCATGTTTCCCTTAAGGAAACTCAAAATTAAATAAATATTTTTTTATTAAATCACCTCCCCCTAAATGTTGAGATCCCCCCGATGCCTCTGACCGCCGGCGGTCTTAGGCATCGGGGGGATTTCTTTTTAACTTTTGGATGACCTTGACCCATATTTGTGTGTGAATAAAATAATATTTTGTTCCACACAATATGTAGGTCAGCCATGACTTAGGCGGATTTTTGCCTGAGTTCTGAGGACTCCTCAGGACTTAGAGCGAGATGCGACTAAGTGTTGGCTGTCCACACTGTGGTGGAACAAAATATAATTTGATGTTGACACATGAGTAAGGGTAGCAGGTATCCAAGAGTTAAAGTCCTAGGGGTAGGTGACCCCCCCCCCCGAGCCCCGGACGGCAAGTGAGCCCCCCCCCCCGAAATTTTTTTTTGGATTTTGACCTTGACCAAAAATTTTTTGCTCCGGACGAAAACTGCGCCCCCCCCCCCCAAAATTTTTTTTTTTTTTTTGGATTTTGACCTTGACCAAAAATTTTTTTCTCCGGACGAAAACTGCGCCCCCCCCCACATTTTTTTTTTTGGATTTTGACCTTGACCAAAAATTTTTTGCTCCGGACGAAAACTGCGCCCCCCCCCCCCCGGGGAGGTGGAGCTGCCAAGCCAGTAGTGTGAAATTGTTACTCCTACAACAAGTTAAAAATAGTAGTGGCATACTGTTCCCCCACCAGTCTACCACTGAGGTACCTCTGAAGCAAGTTTGACTCATCTCATTCTCTTTCGAGCCGCCAATGGGTTGACATGGATGTTCCACTGTTTTAGATGTAGCGTAAGTATAAAGGTAATATTTTTTGCACAGTGGTGTCATGTATGTTTTTAGTAATGGTTAGATTAGAAAAAAATTGTTTCAGTTTGTTTGTCTCTGACAAGTTTTAAACTGTGAAATTTTAAGGATGGAAAAAGTATTTGTAATTATTTAAAAAATATAGGTAGCACCGTTTTAGTGCTACCTTAAATATAAATTTTAAAGATCTGAATTTTGAAATTTTTTATGCTGGTATTAATTCTATATTGTTTTTGAGCTAAATTGAATATGCAGGTAACACTTTAGTATTTTTCCGTGGAAATATTCTTAATTCTGTACATTTTTGACTGTTGTCATGTGGTAAGTGTGTCTAAAAGCATCTGATGAAACAAATATATTTAAAAGTATTAAACTGTGAAATTTTAAGGATTGAAAAATATTTGTAATTATTTCAAAATATAGGTAGCACCGTTTTAGTGCTACCTTAAATATAAATTGTAAGTATCTGAATTTTGAAAATTTTTAGAAACTTGTTTGTAAATAATTTTGTGTTTTGCATTTTAGACAAATCGAAAAATAAAAATTATAAAACTGTAAAAAAAGAGAAAACAATATGAGCGGGAGATAGGGCAGCAGATGCTCTATCCCCCGCTCAAAATAATAATTTCCGATGGAATTAACCCACTTTTGCGAATTGATTGTGGTGGGGGAGAGCATTAGTGGTGGGGGAAACGTCATATATACGGGTAGTCAAGCCTCAGTGTCATTTGGTAAGAAAGAGGGAACGCTGGATCGGAGGTGATGGTAAGATTGACTCAATAGCAAATACTTTAACACTGCAATATGTTAACAGGTTGTCAATGGTTAGGAAATATTTTTATTTTTATACTCGCTAGTTTGTTTAAGCTTAAAATTTTAAATATATTTTGTTTTGGTCAAATGCTTTTGCCAGACTTCCTACACGCTAAGACTCATATAAAGTACAGGATTTAAGCTGATCTCTCGGGGAAATACTATGTAGCCACCTCACAGTTTGGTAGAAATTTATTATTAGCTTTGACATGTCTTGTAAAGGTCTGAGTTAATCCAACGAGTGCAAGTTGGAGCTGTTAACCGACATCGATATGGTTTTGATGATCGAATCAGGTGTACGCGGTGGATTAACTCAGCCCGTTACAAGACATGTCAAAGCTAATAATAAATTTCTACCAAACTGTCCGACATCGATATGGTTTTGATGATCGAATCAGGTGTACGCGGTGGATTAATTCAGGCCGTTACAAGACATGTCAAAGCTAATAATAAATTTCTACCAAACTGTTAGGTAGCACATCAGTATTTCCCCGCGAGATCAGTCTTAATTCTGTACATTTTTTGAGTTTTGGCGTGTGGTAAGTGTGCCAAAAGCATTTGTTCAAACAAATATATTTAAAAGTTTTAATTTTAAACAAGTTGGGCAGTAAATAATAAAAATATTTAACTTTAGAACCAGTTGACATATTATTGAAAGTATTTGTTAGAAAGTCAATCTTACTACCATCTCTTATCCAGTGTTCCCTCTTTTTTACCAGATTTAAGGTGGCCTTGACCTATATATTTGTACTAAATAGCAAATTTTAAAGAAATATAATACATTTTGTTCTGCGCATGTGCAGATTTGTTCTGCGCATGCGCAGAACGGGTCTTTCCCAAAGATCACCCCCCACCACCCGCTATAAAAGGAGGTCGGTCAAGAGCGTCTCTCATTCTTTGGTGAACTTTTGTGGAGTTAACATCCAAAGACGCTCTTGGTAATAAGTGTTAAAAATGCTTCTTTGCCATATTTGTGGGGAATTTTTTCCAGATGAAGACATTTTAGCTATACATCAAGAATTACATATTGAAGACCCGGCAAGTTTAACGGCTAATGAAATGGACTGCGATTGGATTGACGAATTTTTGGATGAATTTAATCAACGGCTCGACAACTGGGAGAGTTATTTGCAACAAATGCAGCAGGAACGACCCAGTGTCATACAGTTTGGAGGCGCCGGAACATCAGGAGCTGGAAGAACTACGGCACAGGCGGACCTGGATACGGCACGGACGGACCTGGATACCGAACTGGAAATGGACATGGATACTGAACCGGAAGGAGACGACGGAACAAGTGTTTTACGTGCTACAGCTCTACCCGGACAGAAAGTAGTGCATTTTAAAATAAATAATGTGCAACTGGAATTGGACAATTTTTTAAGTGAAGCAAAATTACTGATTGAACAAACACTTCTAGACGAATTGGCCAGATTAAACTTTATTAAATTTGGATTAGTTTTGGATGCAACTTTTACCAACACTGATGGAGAAACAAGTTTAAGAGGATTTATAACCAAAAACCGCACTGTCATGTACGCATCAAATGTTACAAATATTATTGATGAGTGTGTAGAGGAATTATTAATTAAACTGCAAGAACACCAAGGTAGAGGCTCCGGATGGAGTTTGACCTCTATAGACGGTCTCGATGTGAGGGTCCACAAACATGGTTTAGGTATGAGAGGAAGCAGCTACATACCTCTTCCAAAAGCCATTGAGGAAACTAAAGCATGTATAAATGTACAAAATGTAGATAATGAGTGTTTTAAGTATGCTATGTTGTGTAAATATATTTTGCCTAACCAGCATCCATGTAGAGTCAGTGGACATTATGTAAATATAAATAATAGATATAACTTTCAAGGACTGTCTTACCCTGTAAGTGTTAAAGACATTTGTAAATTTGAAAAGAAGAATCCTGGTGTTAGTGTAAATATTTTTGGTTTGGACGAAGCAAATAACGTGTATCCAATGAAGATTGTAAAAAGAGAGCTTAGGAATCATACAGACTTATTATTTGTGACTAGAGGTGAAATTTCACACTATGTGTACATAAAAAACTTTGAAGCTTTAGTAAGTAAACAGCTGTCAAAAAGAAAATGTAAAAAAACTATTTGTAAAAGGTGCTTTTGCTTTGTAAATAAGGACTTAAGAAGAGGAGGTGCTAAGTGGTTAAAAGAACACCAAAGACTCTGTAATGAAAATTATGAATGTAAAATCAGTTTTCCACCACCGAACCGTACCATTCTAAAATTTGACAAAATTAATCACCAATACAGGATTCCTTTTGTAATATATGCAGATTTTGAATCTACCCTGATACCACAGGAACTTCCCAATGGTGAAATCAACAGTAGGACAAAATATCAAATGCACGAACCAAATAGTTTTTGTTTGCTGGTCAAGTCCACTCTTACTGATGAACATTTGGAAGATTTTGGACTACCTACATCACCGATTTTGTACAGAGGTGAAAATCCTGCTAAAATTTTTGTAGATAATTTATATGATATAGCCAGTAAGGTGGATCGAGTGTACAGTAATATTGTTCCAATGTTACCCCTCGATGAAGAGGAGGAAATCCAATTTGTGAATGCTACCTCTTGTTATATTTGTAAAAAAGATTTTACAGTGGACAATCATAAAGTTCACGATCATGATCATCTGACCGGATATTACAGGGGGCCAGCCTGCAACGCATGTAATTTAAATTTGAAACTGCCAACTTTCATTCCAGTTGTGTTGCACAACCTGAGTGGGTATGATTCCCATTTTATAATACCGGAATTGGGAAGAGATACAGGCAAGATTGATGTTATAGCACAAACTTTAGAAAATTATATTAGTTTCTCTAAGGAAATTGGCAAAATAAAATTAAGATTTGTTGACTCATATAGGTTTATGCCATCAAGCCTTGCCAAACTAACTAACAATTTAAGACGACAGGATTTAAAGGAAACAAAGAAAATCGTACCTGCAGACAAATTGGACTTGGCATTAAGAAAAGGAGTGTTTCCTTATGACTATATTACAGGAATTGAAAAATTTGAAGAAACCAGACTACCACCCATTGAAGCTTTCAAAAGTAAACTGACAGACACGGAAATTTCAATTCAAGATTATAATCATGCTTGTAACGTCTGGAATGAATTAGGTATGCAAAATCTTGGTGAATATTCAGATTTTTATGTTAAATTGGATGTAACACTATTGTGTGATGTTATGGAACAATTTAGGAACACTTGCTTTGACGCCTATGGATTGGACCCCCTTCATTCGTTTACATCTCCCGGCTTAGCATGGCAGGCCATGTTAAAATCCACCGAGTGCAAGTTGGAACTGCTAACCGACATTGATATGGTTTTAATGATAGAATCAGGTGTTCGAGGCGGATTAACCCAAGCTGTTACAAGACATGTGAAAGCTAACAATAAATTTCTACCAAATTATGATGAGACTAAAGATTCAATTTTTCTTGGATATTTTGATGCAAATAATTTGTACGGTTGGGCGATGTCCAAACCCCTTCCGTATGGCGACTTTGAATGGGTAGACCCTGATTCACTTGGAAATATTATTGATATTCCCAAAGAAGGTGACACCGGCTACATCTTAGACTGCGACTTCGAGTATCCAGAACACCTACACGATCATCATTACGACTTGCCACTGTTGGCTAAAACTGAAGTATCACCGACAGGAAAGTGGCCCAAATTAATGATGACATTAAACAACAAAAATCGTTATGTGGCACACTATTGGGTTGTACAACAAGCGTTGGAGTTAGGACTAAAAATAACAAAAATTCACCGAGCACTACAATTTTCTCAGTCGTGTTACTTGAAACCTTACATAGATTCCAACACCGTGAGGAGAGCAGCAGCCACATCAGCTTTTGAAAAAGATTTTTACAAGCTTATGAACAATTCAATTTTTGGGAAAACTTTAGAAAATAAAAGGAAACACAAAAATGTAAAATTAATAAGTGATCCTAAAGTGTTAGAAAAACTTGTACAGAAACCAAATTTTAAAACTACTATGATAATCAATGAAAATGTAGTAGCGGTAAGCATGAATAAGACCAAAATTGTTATGGATAGACCATTGTACATAGGAATGTCAATATTGGATATAAGTAAAACACACATGTATGACTTTCATTACAACAAAATGGTTCAACATTATGGAAGAGAAAATATTGGAGTAGCCTACATGGACACGGATGCACTGATTTATTGGATCAAGACGCAAGATATGTATGAAGACCTTCGGACGTTTATACACAAAGATGATTTTGATTTTTCCGACTACCCAAGAAATCACCCGAACTTTAATGAAAATAATAAGAAAGTTTTAGGCAAATTCAAAGATGAATGCAACGGAGCAAGCATGGAAGAAATTGTTGCTCTAATGTCAAAATTATATTCTTTTAAAGTATATAAAGAACAAGAAGAAACATCAACCACTAAGAAAGCAAAAGGTGTATAGACAGGTTATTTGAAGAAAAATATAGACTTTGAGCACTACAAAAACTGTCTATTTAACAACACCACCCTGACTGCTAAATTCAACACCATAAGGAGTGAAAAACACAAACTTTACAGTGTTACAGAAGTGAAAAAAGCACTATCGGCAAATGATGACAAAAGACATATTATGGATGACAAAATCAACACTCTTCCTTTCGGCCACTACTCTCTCAACCCTATCGACAACTAACCTATTCTTCGTCCCTCTTCGTCCTTCTTCGACCTAAATTCCTTTTCCTTCCGTAAAAAAATGGGGAACACGGCAAGTCCAACGCCGTGTTCCCCATTTTTTACATCAATTTGAATGACCTTGACCCAGTTAAATATGGGTATAATGTAATAAAAAATTTATTTTTACTTCATCCATGAATGAGGAAGGATAAAATTATGGATTTGAAACAAAAAATTGTTCATGAACTTCATAAACCGGCTAGGAGAAAATTTCCCCGAAGAAATACTGTTTTAAAAGGAATGAATGATCTATATCAAGCTGATTTAATCGAAATGATTCCTTATAGTAAACAAAATAAAGGATTTAAATATATATTGACTATTATCAATTGTTTTACAAAAATGGCAGATGCTTTACCGCTAAAAGATAAAACCGGCAAGAGTGTAACAAAAGCCATGGAAACTGCGATACAGAGAGACAAAAATACCATAAAACATTTACAAACCGATGATGGTAAAGAATATTTCAATAAAGAATTTTCAAATTTAATGAAGAAACACAATATAAACCATTATTCGACTAATTCAGAGGTAAAAGCATCAATCATAGAAAGATTCAATCGAACTTTAAAAGGTGCGATGTACAAGATGTTTTCAAACAGAGGATCGCACGTATGGATTGATATGTTACCAAAACTAATAAAAGATTACAATAACAAGTTCCATAGAACAATTGGTATGAAACCAAACCAAGTAACTAGTAAAAATGAAAAACTTGTATTAAAACGTATAAAAATGAATACTAAACCAAAAGTTGAAAAACTAAAGCCTAAAGTGTTTAATGTTGGTGATAAAGTGCGAATAAGCAAATACAAAGGTGTATTCAGTAAAAGATATCTGCCAAATTGGACAAATGAGGTTTTTACCGTATTTAAGGTGCAACCTACAGTACCGGAAACTTACATTTTAAAAGATAATAAAGGACAATTGCTCGAAGGGGGGTTTTATGGACATGAAATGTTAAAATCCACAGTAGGTGATGTGTATCTAGTTGAAAAGGTGTTGCAACGGAAAAAAGATAAAGTTAAAGTGCGATGGTTAGGATTTAATAAGAGTGAAGATTCTTGGATACCTAAAAAAGATCTTATATAATGATGGAGCATCATTTTAGGTTGAACCTTTACAAAGGATGGAGATAATACCGCAAAAGGATAGTTTTCCTATTAATAATATTGATGAACTCACGGTGGACAATTCAGAATTAAACAGTGGCAAGCATGGTGTTTTATTACCAAACACGGTGCGTTGTCTTGTAACTGGTCCATCAAATTGTGGTAAAACAAATGTAGTATTCAATTTGATTACAAACCCAAAAGGATTGCGTTTCAATAACTTGTATGTCTTTTCCAAATCATTACAACAACCCAAATACCAATTATTAGAAAAAATATTTAATAATGTGCCAGAAGTGAAATATTACAAGTTTGATGCAAGTGAAAGTGTAATGCAACCGCATGAAGCTAAACCATTTTCAGTTTTTATATTTGATGACGTATCCTGTGAAAACCAAAACACTATCAGGAGCTATTTCGCTATGGGACGACATAACAATATAGATAGCATTTACATAGGCCAGACTTATAGTAAAATACCAAAACAATTGATAAGAGACAACGCAAATGTGTTAATTGTATTCAAACAGGATGAAACCAACTTAAAACACATATATTACGATCATGTCAATGCGGATATGTCATATGAACGGTTTAAAGACATATGTGGTAAGGCTTGGGCTGAAAATTATGGATTTTTGACAATTATGAAGGAACAACCACTAAATAACGGTCGATACAGGATAGGTTTCGATAAATTTATATTAATTCACTAACCACTATATCACACAATCATTCTTGTACAGCACGTCTTGCTACAAACATGGTTAACGAGGAAAAGTTAGTAAAGGAAATTAAATCACTTAGTGATTCTATTCGGGCTAAAAACAGAGCGTTAAAGTTAGGTATCAGCGAAAGGGAGAAATTTCTTGAATCTACTTTTAAACCTATTACAGAGCCTTTGAAACAATTGAACAAAAAATTGACTAAACCTTCTTTTCAAGGTGATATTATTGCTCCGATAACAGAATATGAAAGGGAAAGTGTAATATCAGAAGATATTAGCGATGACGACCCGGAAGCCTCCATATTTAGTGATACAACGGCAGAAAGAGAAGATGCATATGCTGGTAGTGAAGAAGAAGTAGTATCTATAGCGAGTGAAGAAGAAAAAACAGAAGGAGAACCATCAAACATAAGCTTATTGGGTGAAAATATTCATACAAAAGGACCTTTAGGAAGAAAATACTTGTTAAAACTGTTAATTGGAACTGATTCTACTAAAAAATACCACAGTTATGGAGCAAGAATGTCCAAAGAAGGTGTAATGATTGGTAATAGCAAATTAGATGTCGATGAACATGATAATATTCACGTAGGTGATCAAATATATAAGGGAACAAGGGGGCTATTTGAATTATTATTTGAAAATAAACCTTTAAAAGCATTGGTAAAAAATGATGATTTGGAAGTGTATAGCAAAATTTTGGATCAAACTAATGCATATAAAAGAAATTATTTACCTGAAGCACCCATATATAGAAATAAATCTGTAAAATATAAAGATTTTGTTTCCAAATTAATACCGATTATAAGAAGAAAACCTGTAAAAAGAAGATTAGTAGCATCCACTTTAGATTTAAGTTCCCCAGAACCGAGAAAAAGAAGCAAATCAGTCACCGGTAAAGGATTGATGAAGAAACTATACAATACAAACGTAATTTATTACAATAATATCAATAAATTGGTGGATAGAATGAAACTAATACATGAAGCCAAAGAAGCGGGTCATACTGGATTGGAAAACGAATGGGTGGCTTTAGTGGATGAACTTAGAAACCGCGGGGTAATCTCATAAAAATGCGTTACTCCCTAAAATGCTATTCAGTTGCATCATGAGTGTCGACAAGTTCGGACGTTATTCCTCGGATGGATTACATTACGCAAATAGTTTAAAAAGAAGTGCTGGTTTACCACAGACACCTGAGGGAGATTATGATATGAGCAATAAAAGGTTAAAAAACATAAAAGATCCCACAGATGAAAACGATGCAATAAATTTAAAAATATTAAAGGAAAAGATATCACCAACATTAAGACTACACAATAACACATATGACGCAGAAAATCATAGAATTATCAACGTTGGTAAACCAAATCAAAACGGTGATGCAGTAAACAGAGGTTATTTATCATCTGAATTAAAAAATACATTAAAATTCAATGGAAAAACGTATAGTGCTAACAATAAACGTATATCCAACATAGATGACCCTAAAGAAGAAAAAGACAGCGTAAATAGACGTTATTTACATTCTATAATACCTGAAAAGACAAAAGATGGATTTTCTTTTTATAAATTTGTTATTAACGATATAGGTTATCCAAAAAATGAAAATGATGCTGTAAATTTGAAATATATCAAAGACCATTGTATTACACGCGATGTTGGAGTTATAGATTGTTTTGGTAATTGTTTAGCAAATGTTAAAGATGGTTCGGCGCCATCAGATGGTGCAACAGTGGGTCAAATGATGGAAACCTTAAAACAAGAAACAACCTCTTTTGTAAAACAAGATCAAGTAGTAACGAAGCAAGGGGATGCATTTGTTCAAGGTAATGAAAAATTTAATTTATTAACATACAAAAATAATGCTTGGGATTGCATGGGTAAAGGGTTATCAAATATGAGATTGGGTTATACTGCTCGAGATGCAGCTGCTTTATCACAAACTGTACATCTAGATCCAGATCATTCTTTTAGATTTTTTACATGTAATAATAAAGTAATAAAAAACTTGCATAATGGAAGAGATCCAAATGATGCTGCAACTGTAGGACAAACATTACAATATGACAGTGCAAATAAAGAGTTTATTCATAATAAGCAAAGATTTAAATTAATGGATGTAAATGATTATCAAAATATATTAATTGCAGATCCAAATTCATTTAGTGGATTTAAAAAATTGTCTGGTGAAGAATTTATTCATAAAAATCATGTATTTAGAAATGAATCAGATAAAGCA
Organism: Neoaliturus tenellus; assembly: GCA_030545055.2. NCBI lineage: Eukaryota > Metazoa > Arthropoda > Insecta > Hemiptera > Cicadellidae > Neoaliturus > Neoaliturus tenellus. Next base: position 106,236,214 of record CM061531.1, on the reverse strand, counting down.
TTAATTAGTGCAGATTTAAAATATTTTAAATGTCCTGGGAGTGATGAAAATGTAACTGATAAAGACGATTAATTTGTATAAAAAAAAAAACAAATGGATGAACATCATAAAAATGCACTACTTTATAGAATGCTGTTCAGTTGCACCATGAGTGTCGACAAGTTCGGACGATATTCCTCGGATGGATTATATTATACAAATAATTTAAAAAGAGCTGCTGGTTTACCACAAACACCTGATGGAGATTACGATATTAGTAATAAACGGTTAAAAAACATTAATGATCCTACAGATGAAAACGATGCAATAAATTTAAAAGTTTTAAAGAAAGAAATATCATCGACATTAAAACTAGAAAAAAATACATATAACGCTGGTAATCACAGAATTACTAATGTTGGTATGCCAAATCAAAGCACTGATGCAATAAACAGAGGTTATTTATCATCAGAATTAACAAATACTTTAACATTTAATGGAAAAGCATATAATGCTGAAAATCGTCGTATATCCAACATAGCAGATCCTATTGATGAAAACGACAGCATAAATAGACGTTATTTACATTCTATAATACCTGAAAAGACAAAAGACGGATTTTCTTTTTATAAATTTGTTATTAACGATATAGGTTATCCAAAAGATGAAAATGATGCTGTAAATTTAAAATACATCAAAGATTATTGTATGACACACAACAATAAAGTATATATTTGTAATAATAAACGTATCACAGAACTTAAAGACCCTCAACATGTGGATGATGCCGTCACTGTAAACTTTCTTATTAAAGTTTTAGGTAATGCATTGTTTGATTTACACAATTATATATCAAAACCTAATGTTTTAAGTGAAAGTAACAGAGGTACTTGGATTAAAAATGAGATTTTTAAAAAATATTTCATTAACCCTCCCACCCAGAAGTTTAGATCCTCAGATTGGGGTGATTTGGATATTTAATTATATAACTTAATAAATGACTTCATTTATGTCCAACTCGTCATAGAGGTAACACATAAGTTGCGCATTTCAATTATAAAAGACAATAATGACATTTCAGTACATCAGTCCATATCGAGACACTGTAAGGAAAGGAGGTGGGATTACGTCCACAGCGGTTTCTCTATTAAGTAAAGCTTTAAATCGAATTCCAGTAGGATCTGTTGTAAATAGAGCAATAGACGCTTTACCATACGAATTTCATATACCAGGAGGTTATCAATATTGCGGACCAGGAACGAAATTGAAAAAACGGTTAGAAAGAGGTGATCCAGGCATAAATAAGTTAGATCAAGCTTGTAAAGAACACGATATAGCATATTCCACATTTAGCGATACAAAAAATAGATCGATAGCTGATAAAAAGCTCGCGGATATAGCTTGGCAACGAGTAAAGTCTAGTGACGCTAGTATTGCAGAAAAAGCGGCGGCTTTAGCGGTAACAGCAGGTATGAAGGCTAAAACAGCAGTAGGAGGTGGAAAAAGGAGAAGAAGAGTGAAAAGGAGATCGGCAAAGACAAAACATGGGGGGGAATATTAAAAGAAAACGACGTTCCACCAGAAAGGGTAGCAAAAAACCAACAGTATGGTCAATGGTAAAAAACGGGGCAGGACTATACCTAAGACCGTATCGTGCATATTAAATAAAAGAAATCAATTAGTAATACCACATAAAGCGTTAACAAATATCGAATTATTTAAATACATTTCATGTTTAAAAATACCTTTTTTTCGCGGTGTCTTTATGAAAGATGCTTTACCAGTTAAAATGTGGAAAAACGAAACCGGTATTGTAAATTTAGACAATTCTGAAGGTCCTGGCACTCATTGGGTTTGTTATAAGAAATTAGGTGATAATATTTATTACTTTGATAGTTTTGGCAATTTACCACCACCTAAAGAACTCGAGCATTACTTTAAATCTGCTAAAAACATATATTACAACTATAAAAGAGAACAACCTGATAACACATTAATATGTGGCCATTTATGTTTGGAATTCCTAGCTAAAAGTATCAGTCACCATTGACATGTCATCCTATACGGTATCATTAACAGGAAAGTCGTCCACTTTACGAAGTATCCTTTTTCCAGCGTTACGCTTGCAAAAAGGAAGATTTTGGGAAGCGGCACTGTTGGATTTTACAACTTACAACTCTATTCCCAATGTTACGGAAGGTAAAAATAACTTATTGCATTATTATAAAGGAAAAGATGCCAGTGGGAAGTTTACAGACTTAGAAGTTTGCACTCTACCCACAGGTTCTTATGAAATTGATCATATTAATGAATTTTTGCAAAATAAAATGGGAAAAGACAATATAACATTAAAAGGTAATAACAATACGATGAAAGCTGAAATTAACTCCAAATATTATATAGATTTTACTCATGAACAATCAATCGGTGAATTGTTAGGATTTCCCAAAGATAGCCCAATTTTAGAACCAAATCAAACACATTCTGGTAAACAAACTGTAACAATATTAAAAGTCAATAGTATAGATATAACTTGTAACATTATACAGGGAGCTTACAGAGATGGAGCAAATACCCATATAATACATACTTTTTACCCGAGTGTACCTCCAGGATTTAAAATTGTTGAAAAGCCACAAAACCTAGTATATCTGCCGTTGAACACCACTTTCATTTCAGACATCGTGTTGAACGTATTGGATCAAGACGGTAACTTGATAGATTTCCGAGAAGAGCCAATTACAGTTAGATTACATTTAAAATCGACACTTTAATACAAAAATCATGGGTTTATCATTTAAAAGTGGACAACCTACGGGAAACCGCATTAGTAGCTCTTCAGCTGTGGAGGAGTTAACACGCGAGAACATTCGTTTCTTAGAAAAGATTGGTTTAAAATTAACCGATTATGGATATACTGGATATAGCGCAGGGTCCGACATTCGACGAAACCCTATGGGAAAAAGAATATCACACCCACAACCCTTACACTTCATCAAAATTGAACAATAACGACGAAATTCGTATTCCTATACAACATCAGGACATTTACACACTACCATGTGAAAGTTACTTGTATATCGAAGGAAAAGTTACTAAAAAGGATGGTTCTACTACTGGTACAACAGTTCCATTTATAAATAATCCTATGGCTTTCCTGTTTGATGAAATTAGATATGAAATATCAGGTGTAACAGTTGATTCCACTAAAAAAGTAGGTATTGCAACAACTTTAAAAGGGATAACATCTATATCACCTAATGAAACCAATTTACTTCAACCTGCCGGATGGGTTTTACCTGAACATGACACAATCACTCCGAATACAAAGGGATATTTTGATTTTCATATTCCATTACGTTTGTTGCTTGGATTTGCTGAAGATTATAGAAAAATAATATTAAATGTTAAACAAGAATTAGTTTTGTTGAGATCTTCTAACGATAAAGACATTATTAAAGCTCCAGACGGTACAACAGATGCAACTTTAGAATGGAAATTAACATTAGACAAAATTGTATGGAGAGTTCCACATGTTAAATTAGCTGACGAGCATAGAATGCTACTATTAAGGAAATTAAAGGCTGATCGTGATATTGTAATTCCTTTTAGAAGTTGGGAATTCCATGAACATCCCAGTTTACCTGCTGCGGATCGACACACTTGGACTGTTAAAACATCTAATTACGTAGAACGAGCCAGGTATATTATATTTGGTTTACAAACAGGTAGGAGAGACAGTATCACAAAACATGCAGGCAAATTTGATCATTGCAACTTAAAAAATATTAAAGTTTATTTGAATTCACAGTTTTTCCCCTACGACAATTTAAATGTGTCATTCGCTAATAAAAAGTACAGTATATTATACGATATGTATGCGAGATTCCAAAATTCATATTACGGTAAAACAAATACACCTTTATTATCACCAGAAGAATACTTAGATGGTTACACAATAGTTGTAATTGATTGTTCTAAACAAAATGAATCAGTAAAATCATCAAGTGTTGACATAAAGATAGAAATGGAATTCAACGAGCCTATACCTGCAAATACAACTGCATATTGTTTAATTTTACATGATAAAATTGTCACTTACACACCTTTGACTGGAATTGTTAAAAATGTTTTATAAAAAATCGTTTTTGTAAAATTTCAATCACGGGCGCGATTATAAAAGGGGAGCGCGCAGGTCGCTCCTGATCAGTTTGTTGCCTGACATCGTATGGGTAGCATCATCTTCAATGTGGCTTCTACTAGTGGTACAACGGAATGCGATATAGAAAAAGAAATTTCAGAATTTTTGGACATGAATGAACAGCAACACGGCGCAGATCAAGAAGAAGAAAAAGGTAAAAAGAAGAAATATTTGTCCAAGAGGAAGAGAAATGTGGAAGAAAATATTTCACCAAATATTTTGATGGAGGTATTTTTACGAATTTTTTATCCAATCTCTTCAAGTTTGGATAAAAGTGTTTTAATTGGAGTTATGAAATCAACCGACTATTCACCTACAGTAATTTTAACTCACGGAACAAAAATGATTTTGTTTACAGCCAATGCTTGGGAATCTTTTATGAAACACCTCCATTTGTTGGAATGTTACTTTAATAGCAACATGTTTGGCAGGAAAACAAAAGTAGGACTATTGGATTCAGACTTGGAAATTGATATTATTAAACACCGAGGTGAACATCAAATGAGATTTAGAGATACAACCAAACATGACATAAAAATTCAACTGAACAGAGAAGAATTTTTTATTTTAACATGTGCAACGGAACCAATTACAAGATATTTAAGGCAGCTAGTATTCTCCAGTTCAATTATTAAAGATTATTTAACAGACACTTTGGACAAACAACCGGATGCACCAATTTTGTATGGACCTGTGGACACTTCAATATTCAATAGAATTCCTCATGAAGTTCAAATGTGGAGACAATTGGAACAATATGTGCAAGAAAAAAATAATTCTGTAAAATCGGATGAAGAAACACAATTCAGTGATGAAAAGGATCAAAGTGATGAGAATGACTACCACAAAAATGACCAGATGGAAAGTTAAATAAAATTTTAAAATTTTTCACAACACTTTACACTTGAATTGGCAAATTTTCAATAAAAAATTCAAAATTTTGTGGGTGTAGGCCTACCGGGGATGGTGCCCACGTTAAATATACACCAACGCGCCTTCAACTGTACGGCCTGGCATAAATAAATGCCTACCGTGGTGTGGAAAACAGTTGACCTTCTGACACCGTGATGGATAGACGGGTGACCTTTCAAATGGACATGGAAGAAGAAATCAAGTCCAAGCCGGGTATTATTGAATTTCAAGCTTTTCGTGGTAACGATGATCGGTTTATAATTAAAGAACTTGTATTTTACGATATAGATAAAAATATTCCTTACACATTTTTATTTAAACCACCATGCTCTTTTTCTTCACTAACCACCAAAGCCGCAACAACAAACCGATGGACTTGGAAATATTTTCATCACATCGATTGGTATGACGGTTTTACCAGTTATTCAGACTTGTATCATATTATGCATCAATTTTCAAACAGATTTACTAATATTTACACAAAAGGACTTGAAAAGAAAAGATGGATAGAACAATTTACATCTACTCCAGTTAAAGATGTGCAAATAGATAAAAATTTTAAATTTATTGCTGAAAACATTTGTATTTGCACACAAAGTGTGGAACATGAAAGGGACAGGCACTGTGCGTTAAAAAACGCTTTGAAATTAGCGACTTACCTGCAAGATGGAGAAATCGGCGATGGTGGTGGGGGTAACGGCGATTATAAAAGCGAGGAGCAGACCGAGACCTGGCACGAGTATTACTCGAGATTCCGAGACGACAACATCTCAGAGCAAGAAGACAGCGAGGACCTCTAGAACAACCATGGCATCCAACCAGTTTCTGCAGACTTTGGTGGAACAATTCAACGCCCACTCCAAGTCTACAATTTTGCCGGTAAAAAAATGTTCTGAACTCAAGGATGAAAAACATTATATTATACATGCACTGAAGAAAATGGAAACTACTGTCGGCGAAGCAATCTGCTGCAGTCTCAGCGAAGCACCATATACTCCGGGGGATGAAGCAAAATTCCAAATTTACCTTCCGAAGAGATTTGTCCACCTACTACAAAATGAAGATCTACGCTCCATTCAACCGGGATGTCTCTACTTGGTGTCCCACGGATGCAGCGGCAGCAACTCCACCGAGCTTACCATCCACATCGCAGACAAGCAGCAGTGTTAAAAAAAATAATTTTTTCTTTCTTGTATCTGTTTGTATTTGTTAACTATATATATTTTTGTCATGTAATCTTGTTTGTACTGTTTTAAATAAAGATAAAAAAAAACAAAAAAAAACAAAAAAAAACACAAAAAAGGCAACATATCAATATGTGAAACAAAAAAAATTTTTCACATATTGATATGTTGCCTTTTTTTTTAAAGCTCTGGGGTGACCTTGACCTTTGACCTTTGCACAAATTAAACATAAATTTTTTTCAAACAGCAATATGTGTGTGTGTGTGTGTGTGTGTGTGTGTGTGTGTGTTTTCCCCCACCATTTTGGGTTACCAGCATACAGACTGTAAAGAAGTTCAGTTTGATTGCAACTGTCAAACGATGAGCACCCTATTTGAGCTTTGTGTAAGAAAAATTATTGAAGATCAACAGCTATTCAGCCATACTTTACGATCCAACGCTCCTCAGCAAATTAAAATTTTTATCAAACAGTACAAGCTAGACAACAGAGGTTACAACACTTTTGGTTGGTACAAGTTTGGTGATGGTACAAAATTTTGTCGAAGTTGTGGAAGGGCTGCTGTCTCTAACCCGGCACAATTCCTACAAGATGATGGATGTTTACAATATGGTCATGTGGCTCCAGTTTTAAGTTACCATACACCTAAAGAACTTTGTGCTATTTGTTCAATCAATATGTTTAGTTGGAAAAAATTTAGCCACCTCCCATCAGACAGCGTGTAAAATCCTTCCCCCCACCACTATTTCATACTACCTTCAAACAACCATGCTAATATTCATTCCGCCTTTGGACATCATACTGAAAACATCGACATGGCTCTAACTGTAAAATGTGCAAATTATGAAGAAGTATTTGTAAGAAATATGGAAGAATTAAACGGAATTATTCAAGAATTTAAATCACTAATCGAACAGGGATACCGATTGAACATGCAAATTTTTGCTTGCAACACAAAATGCCCTCATGTCCCCAGGGATGACGAGCCACCTAGGTCACCATCATCAACTTCTTCAGCCTATTCGTCCAGATCATCCATGAAGACTCAAGCCAGTCCAAACTTGGAATATTTCTCCTGACTAATATTTATATTTTGTATCCTCATTGTACTTCAATATGCATATTTTTGTATTGTAATAAAGGAATGATAAAATAAAAACAAAATAAAAAAACCTATCTTGCTACAGTATTGTAGCAAGATAGAATTTTTTTAAAACACAAATTGGATGACCTTGAACATGTTCTAACATGTTCAGGTGTAAACTTAAATAAAAATATTCAAATAATATTTTTTTTTTTTCAAATTCAAACTTCCCCCACCATTCTACCTCATCTCCCACCACTTTTACTCTGGGAGACCCGAGAGACAACACCAATGTGTTTCATTACATCTTCATCTTTCAAGCTGCAAACATGGATGTTCCACCACCAATATATGAAGCTGATGAAGCAGAAAGCCTGGGGAGAATAAGATGCCAGCATGTGGATCTAGTGGAGATGATGGAAAGAAGGATGGAAGAAAGACGGATCAGGAAGGATCATATGCTAATTCAGAAAATTTTAAAATTAGATCTCTTCATAATCTTGGCCTTATTGATTGCAATCTTCTTCTACTTGGTATACGCAGTTGTATACTGCCTAAAATGCATCGAGTGTTCAGATAAAGCAGCCAAATTGCCAGTTTTCAACATTACTCTGTAAATAAAATTTTCTTTTTTAAAACTCCAAATGGTTAACCTTGAACATGTTTCAACCTGTCTGGTTGTATCAATTACCCCCACCACCACAATTCCAAAAGACCAATCCTACATGCAAGTCTGGCTTCATTTCCAACTCAGCTATGCTAAAGGTTACTCTACACACAATGAAGTGGGAATTACTTGTTGACAGCCTTCAATACCTAAAAGAAATCTATGAAAAATTGCACATGCGGCTTCTTCAAAATCCAGGGATGATAATAAAAATGAACTTGGAATACGACTGTCCACTCATCGATGACAGTATGGATGAAGCAGAAGGGGTAGTCCAAAATACACAAGGAACATGTTGCTGTGAAGAAAATTCTTCGACAACATCAAGCACAAGTCCGGACAGCACATATGGGGATGAAGGAGGATTTTTGTAATTTGTAAATAAAATAAAAAAATAATTTTTTTTTTAAACTTCAAATGGTTGACCTTGAACACGTTTGAACATGTTGAGCAATGTGGATAAAAAATATTTTTTTTTTCTTACGCCTATTGCTGAATAACAAACTCAGTTGTATAGTTTGCAAAAAATTTTTTTTTTCATTTCATCCGACCACTTTACCCCCACCATCTCCTTATCCCCACCACCCTGCCGAGTACCTCAGATACACGGAGAGACTTGCTCAGTTGCTGTTCAACTCTTGTGGTGTGCACATCTCACTTTTTGCACTCAATTTACTTATATTGAGTTTAAATTTAAATATTTAGCCAAATATCAAACATTTCTTAATTTTTCGGCAAAGTTTCAAATAACAAAAAAAAAATTTTTTTTCACTTTTGGTTTGATTGAAATTTCACAAGTTCCAAGATCACCTGAGAAAGAATAAAAATAAATATTTCTCAGGAAATATTTCCAATCCGGGTTACGGTAAAGGACGGGCTCGGATGAGTTGTTGCAAAAATTTTAATTTTTTCTTCCTTCTGACCACTTTACCCCCACCACCACCTTATCCCCACCACTGGGCCGGGTACCTGGAGAACCCCCTGCGCCCAAGTCAGTACGTCTTCGGACGCGGTGCTGTTCGGATCGCGTGTCGTTTGTCGCACTGTCGGGTGTTTGAAGAAATTATTCTTCGGCTCTCAGTCTCTCGGTGGGTAAGTAAAATAAAAAAATTATTTTTTTTTTTTCAAGTGGGGTTGCTGGGACGGGTCAATGACCCCTGACGGATATATTAGGTCAAGAGTCTGATCGCTAGGGAATAAAAAAAAATATTTTTTTGCACTTTTGTGGTTCCTCGAGAAATTTCAATTTCTCAACAAAATTTGAGGAATCGCAAAAGTGCAAAAAAAAAATTTTTTTGTATTCTTGCATGACCTTGACCTACTTAACGTCAGTGACGTCATCATGATGACATCAGCGGTAATGACGTCATCATGACGTCATAGGTGTGACGTCATGTGACGTCATATGACGTCATTGGTGCCGTCATTCGTGACGTCATTGATGACGTCATCACTGCTGACGTCATCGTGATGACGTCATGGCCCAGCAGCCCCACTTTGCCACTACTGACCATGCATTGCGAAAAAATTATTTCTCCATTGTCTTTGTTCAACAACATTAACAAGGTATCATTGAAATCTGCATAAAATGAGCTAACCTTAATTTATTTGGCCATTTTGTTAAGGTTTCAATGGAATTTGGCATATTTTTAAATGGCTGCCACTTTAAACCGGCTGGTGATATTTAGAAAACATTTTTCACAAAGAAAGATCTTATAAGACAAACATTTGTGAAAAATAGTAACAATGGACCTCAAACCATCTAAGAGTTGCGGATTTTTTTTGTACATAAAAATACATACAGACAGATGGATAGGAAACTAGGACCACCAGAGACCCATGTTCCTATGGCAAAATGTGTTAGTCTCGACCTAAGCAATAACGCCTTACACCGTTGTCCAGAGAGCTACGGGACACCCTGTATAACAATCGGCGTATTATTAGGTTAAATCTGGTAAACTGCGTGATTCTAATCAATATCCATATACACAACAATAATATGGGCTTCTAAGTAATCACTTACGAAACTATGTACATATAAATTGATTGAGATAACCCTATTTGATTATTACTGGAGATTAAAAATGAAACTTACTCGGTGGTATTCCATTACTCTGAGACCCTGTTGTCAACAATGATATCATGTCTTTATCCCGTCTCGTCACTCCCCCCCCCCCCCCACTGCTTTCTCCGGTTGTCTTGCTGTAATCATCGTTCCGCCAGGACCTCTGGACTTTCCACTCTGCAACGCCTATTTATGTGGCACTCTCATGACCAAGTTCAAATCGATCTATCCTGACATAAGGACCTTTATTCCTAAAGAAGACTCGTTGAAAAAGTTCCTTTCATAGGAAAATAATAAATAACGGTATCGACGTTTTTAAAGCTGTTACTAAGCAACAAAAATATGTAAATTACATTCACAAAAGTAATAATGAAGCATTTCTGCCTTTTTACTTCTGAAATTTCTGTAAAATTTATGATGCCTTCAACTGAGCAAACACAATTTAAATACTGCGTGCTTGCAGCCTACCTGTTGAGTTGAAGGAGTTCGTCTTGTAAGGAGCTTGATTTTGTTATACGCCTTCAACCAAGCAAACGCAATCTAGTTACTACGTTCTTGCAGCCTACCTGTTGAATTGAAGGAGCTCGTCTTGTAAGTTGTATGATTTTGTTTTACGCCTTCAACCGCGCAAACGCAATCTAAATACTGCGTGCTTGCAGCCTAAATATTGAATCGAAGGAACTTGACTTGCAAGGCGCTTGGCTCGAAAGAGCGCCTGTCAGACTCTGAAGGTCAGAACGGTAAAATATTTTAATGTTGTGACGTGAAACCTATGGAAACATTAACTTGGAGAACTAATATTAGAATTTTCTTTTTTTCTTTCCTGCAAGTAGACAAGGTTTGATGAAGAATAAATTTATTCGTCCCTCATCATTAAGTACTTATTATAGTGTATAGGGAGTAAGAGGAATATTGAAGGTAGGATTACACGGTTTCCCAATTTCATGCATATCCCAACAAGTAATTGTATTAATTGAAATAATTGTATTAATTGAAAGTAATTCTAATTTTCAAACTTGCATGAACTTATTACTTTGCATTTATTCAAATTACGTAAATGCGATTAATGTTTTCAGTACACGCAAAAAAAATTACTTTAGTAAAAATTTATACAATATGTTGTTGATTAAACCATTTTAAGGTAATGTGGAAATTTCTGCAAAAAGGATTCAATCACAGAACCAAGGAGTCCAGTCAGCGAAGAGGGTAGTAAGCATACTGCCATTGGTTTAGTGCTCCTTTTTAGAGGTGAGATAATCTAACAAACCCACTTCAAACTATTATAGTAATAATATTATTTTCACAAGATTGCTGAAGTTGGCGAAAAGTCAACAAGTAAACGTAAAGTGAAAATAATAATATCATTTTATCAAGAGACAATGTCCCATTACATTTCTCTTTTGAAATCTTCACCAATTCAAGGAAATATAATTTTTTCGATGAAATAATAATACGTTTTTAAACATTTTTAAATAGTTGTGTGTCCTTACACCAACTAGGATCTCACAAAATACTTGACTAAAGATAGTAGAAACTGATCTAAGGATCTCTTTATAGCGTGGATTAGGTAACTTGATTTTTTTGTCAAGAGTCATTGGAGATTATCAAAGAGGAAATGTGAAAGTAATTTGAGAACTTTGATTTTAAAGCATTTCAAAAAGTCTTTTTTTAGAGAAAATTTTTTGAAAAAATTAACTTTCCTTAAATTAACGTTTTAAACTGGTCGTAATTATTGTTTTCCTCTTATGACAATCAAACAGACATAATTTTCTTTTGGCTAAAATTACATTAAAACCAAACGTATTTTATTGAGGTAGTTTTGTTACATTTTTCCTGTATATAAAAATATTACACATTACTGAGTAATAGCGTACCAAGTAGATACATTTTATTAACTGCCGTACATTTTGGGTCTAATGTTATTGCAACTGTTACCCTTTCGATTTTGTGATAGTACTGATAACTTAAATACTATTAACTCTATCTGCTTATGTGTTAGGTGATATAGTTAATTGTGCTTAATCGAAGCATTATGATCTAATTAATTCAATCCACTACCAACATAGTTTAATCTATTGCAATATATATATATAGTGAATAACGTAATGCCAATTCTATGGTTGTTTGTAATAGTAAATAATCACTACCCTTTAGACTACTTAAGTAGTTTGACTGAAGATCATGACTCTTATTGATGACTTTACATACATGAAATTTTATTTGAATTCAAACGAGGAATTCATAATACAAGGTTATAAAGATAGACAGTTTTGGATTCATTTAAAGATAGATAAAATAATTATTGAAAACTAACAATGAAAAGAGAAAAATTTCCAGAGGATTTTTAACCTTGGTTGTATAGACATGCGCTAAATATAAGTATAGAAGGAAACCCTAGTCTTCAGGCGTAAGAGAGAGCCTTTTAAAGTTAGAAACTGAATGAGTTGAATTTATAATTTAAGTTATTTTACTGTTGTACCTTTTAACTTTTGAGTGTTTAAGCTACATCGGCTATGACCGAACATTCTTGGCAAAATTGTTCGGCGAACATAACAAATCAACATATCTTTCTAACAAACAATTATTGACGATATAATTTAGGCCTACGTAAGGAATAAATACCAAATATCGGGTCAGTTAAAAGTCTTTTCTTAATTTTAAGGTTCCTCATTTTAAGGTCCTTATTTTAAAATAACACTTACTTTGTTTACTCTAGTAAGTAACACTTATCCTATTGTTTTCTTCCGGTTTACGTAAAACACAGACTGCTAAAAAATTTTAATTTATTAGTATATATAATATTTGGTTATTTGTTTAACTAAGCTTGAAGGAACCCTATATCAGGATTCAATAGCCCCCTCTCCACTGTTTGGTTGACACGTCGTCGCCTATGGACACATCAGTGGCGAGCGTGTAAGGTGGACAGGTCACGTCAAGACCCGCCCAGCGACATTGTGGAGACAACACGACATGAGCCACGCCACCTGCGATGTTGACTACGATTTTGAAAGGAAAACATTCAAGACGAGAATTTGATTTGCTTCATTAGATAGGCAATATCTCAATAAATGTTGGAGTACCAGTACTACTTAGATCAGTTATATTCTTTTGTTATATTCTAATTTGTGTTATCTACGCCAGTGGCATTTTTAATATATATTATTGTCATTACGCCAACTCTAAAAAAGAGAGTACATGAAATTTCATATAAATAGTAATAAGGATCTATTTAATTCTACGGTTCGGTTTCAGGCATGCAATAAAATGACAGATTTAAAATTTGATCATAGACCTACTCAGATAAACCCACTAATAGCGGTATCTGATCAGCCTATTCGCTAGACCGACTTTTCCTTTTACTCTTCTTGGCATTAATATAAAAGTGTACTTTTATCATAAAAAAACTGTTAATTTAGGCCTAGTTTTTTTTATATTTATTTAAAGACATTATATTGAATTTTAAAAATACGCACTACAATATTTTGCTTTGCCTTATAAGACGCCCATTTTTTTTATTTTATTTTTTTTACATTTTTATTTAAAGTGTGTTATATCTCGCCTCTAAGAATTGCCATGATATGTTGAAGGCACGAAATTTTAATCAAAAGTGTTTTAGAGATTAAATTACTATAATATAATAGCACAGCACAAAGAGGTTTAAAATGGGAGAACTCTATAAAAACTTAACCGTCGTTTTGAATACATCATATGGTGTAGGCACCATACGTAGCCTTTGATACACGGCGTCAGATGAGAAGCAGAGTGGCGCAGTGGAAGCGTGCTGGGCCCATAACCCAGAGGTCCGTGGATCGAAACCACGCTCTGCTACAACTTTTTGCTGTCTAGTACAACTTATGACATTAGTTTTTAATTAACAATGTAGGCCTACTGAAAAATATACAATGAGCTGTGATATTTCATTTCTCGACAAGCAAGAAAACCATGTCTAATTAATATCCCAAAACTGTGAGTGTTTTTAGAAAAGTATTTCTATTGCTTTAAGATACATAGTCAAGAAAAAAAGAATTCTTATGACATTGAAAGAAACAAAAGACGAAGTTAGTTGATATTCAGTTGTTGGTAATAATATTCTATTTATAAAGGAGGATGTTGATGAACATATATTGGTAATTGATGGACTCGGAAACCCAGTACCGCGGTACTCTTTTTTTATGGTCCCTAGAAGTAAAAAATGGTTTATTCAAATTAGTACAGTGGATAATCGTCCGATATATAATCATTATATGGTGAAAATAAAAAATTATGCTTCTCATGTTACTCTCTTTGGAAATAATCAACATAAAAGTTATATCTCACCTAAATATATTTACATATGTAAACCCTAAAGATTAGGATTTTGTTCTAAAATTTACTTAAAATACTCAAGTGGCAGAAAATCTTCATGGTCAGCCAATGATAATATCAATGGAGTAAAATCATAATAATTCACAATTTAAAGCGGTTGCAGACATTAGTCTGCAACTTTTGTCTGCTACTTTTGTCTGCAACATATTGTTGCCGACTGTTTTCCACAGAGATTGGAAAACAAAAATTTAGTTACAGACACTCCGAAACGGTCTAAAATCTGTCTGCAACTTGTATTGTTGCAGGCAAAATTAGAACTGTTTTTATTTAATCAATAAAAATCGGCAACATTTTGTTGTCAACACGTATTTGCAACTCCAGTGTAAACGCAACTTAAATTTACTAAATTCGCAGGGATGCTACTGTATGGCCAAAATAAAATTAACTCTTGAAAAGTTTTGAAAGTTAATGTCGCCCATCTATATATTAATACGCAAGCATGTTTCATTTCCTCCTTTTTTTCTCAGCTCGTGTGTATCGTAGGATAAATCCGCGCATACCGTTAGAAAGGTAAGGTCATAGATGAGCAGAATCCCATTCAAATTCACATCGGACTCCAGGGCTGCGCCCCACAGGCTTTCAAAGTTCCAATGTTAATCCTAAGGAGAAAGGAGAATTGAATGAATCATTAGACAGCTGTTGTATAAACAACTGCTAGAAAATTAGGAAGAACAGATGTTTTAGTTCTAAAATGTTTTTAAGCTTCTTGGGTCTAGATCAACCGAAATTTTGATCGAATTTCGATCAGGAGGCGATCTCTAGTTTGATTTAATAACTGTACTACATGAAGACATAACTCAAAGATCAGTTTTAATCTTTTATGGTAGTTTATGCCAAGTTTGGGTATCCACTCATTTAAATTGCAATCGTAATTTATTTTTATGAAATAAAAACGAATATGTTTCGGATTTCCAACATGTGATTTTTTTCGGTTGTTATGATGCTGTTAAATGTTGGCGAATGCTTAAAAATATTCAGATCATATTCCAAGTATCACGAAGAGCAGCACTGTCTCTTATCAGCATTGTTGTCGGATCGATGCGACCTCGGCTTGGTTATCACGTGTCGCGGCGACGACATCAATTAGCGGTGATAAGACACCACCCCCCCCCCCCCCCTCCACCCCCTCACCGACACTAGGACGACCGGTGTGGGGGTGGGCAAGGAAGGGCGTGGCGGTCTTGGTCAATTAGTTAATACACGTCAATCAACAGCGTTGTCCACCTCGGGCCGGACATTAAGAAATGAACACCGGCCACTTCCAGGAACACGTCATAGTGCCGCGGAACACCTACACGGGGGTGATAGGAGGACAAGATAAAACAAGCGTGGGAGGGAGTCGAGGGTCGGGGTTCTAATTGTGCAACCATTGTCAGTAGTGTCAAATTGTTGGTGCTGGCTCAGTTCAAGGTCACCTGAGGGATGACGTCATCGAGGTCAATGACCTCACCGATGACGTCATCGATGACGTCATCGATTGCGTCATCGATGACGTCATCACCAATGACGTCATTTCTATGACGTCACACCCATGACGTCACAGAAATGACGTGCTGATGACGTCATCACCCCTTACGTCATCAAAATGACGTCACCGACGCCACTGAGGTCAAGGTCACGCCGAAACTTAAAATTTTTTGGCACTTTTGCCGTTTCTCGCACTACGCTCCGAGTTTCAGTCAGAGTCCCCGTGACCTTGACCACTTGGAGCGAATTTCCGACGAGAAACGGCAAAAGTGCCAAGTTAAACTCGAGTTTCTGACATGACTCTGCCTAAATGGGCAATCGGTTATTCCTCAGGTGACCTTGAACCAGCACAACACCAACAATTTGATATTACTGTGACCTTGAAAACCTAACAACGGAGCGCCGACACCGATGCGCACCCCACGACAGCCACCGAGTGACTGACTGTCAGGCTCTGTGGATGCTAGGTATATCGGCTTGAGAGACTAAGACTCTAAACTGTCAGGAATGGGAGTAACTAACTGAATTTTGCAAGGAAAAGTCATTTCATCCAATATTTTAAACAAATCCTCATCAGTAAAACTGACATTAATCTGTTTTGTATAAAACTTAGGGTGTCCGCGCAACAGTTTGCGCCACTTAGCTAAAGTTGAAACTCTCTTAACTTTGAGTGGTGGACAGTGAGCAACTAATAAAGTCTTAACACGGCTAAGTTTCTTACCTAAAGTGTCCTGCGACATGGCTTCACCTAACAAAAGTCTGCACAATACTGAGAGACTGCTTGTAGCGCATGAGTCAAGGGAAAAGAGGTGGGGGAAACAGCAGGAGTGGGGGAAGGTCACAGTGGCGGGGGAAGGTGAGGTGGTACGCTGGAGTATCGCATCACTTCACCATGAGGTGTCCTACAGTCAACACACTGTTCTCTTGGCCCGAGTTGGCACTAGAAGAAACATTTCTGTACAGCTTAGGCTGTGAGAGCCGAGGAAGCAAAGTCAAAGTGGAAATTGTGTTAAACTCCAAGATGAAGAGTCTCCTAAATAAACTAATTGTATCCTTGCAATCTCCTATAACTTTAGAGAAATACCACTTTATTAAGCGACACCTTATACTTTGGCAAAACGAAGCGGAAATGGAAAAGATTACAGTAAAATTAATTTAACTTAAAACTTGGACTGGACACTCATGGCGATACCACGTGGCGTGAAAACGCCACCCTAAACATTACAAGTTAGGTTATTGAGCACCTCTGGTACGATAACCGATGTGCTAGAGTTAAAGTGTGATGACCTTGAGTCAAAACACTGAAATACTACAAGTCGATATCGTCCCAGAGTTAAAGTGTAGTGACCTACATCCAGAACTTGTAAAATTACTTACATATAGAGAGCTAGAGAACAGCGAGACGCACCGCATGGAAGCCGGAGACATACTGGCGAAGCGGTGTTGTGCAGCTTAGGGACCCAGTTGTGGTGGGGGTATAGCCAACACTTAGAGTACAAGTGTTGTGGGTGACCTTGACCCACATAACTTACCTGACCCCCTCCCCCCCCCCCCGACAAAAAGTGCGAACCCCCCCCCCCCCCCCGACAAAAAGTGCGAACCCCCCCCCCCCCCGACAAAAAGTGCGAACCCCCCCCCCCTCCCCGACAAAAAGTGCGAACCCCCCCCCCCGACAAAAAGTGCGAACCCCCCCCCCCCGACAAAAAGTGCCCCCCCCCCACCCCACCCCCACCCCCACCCCTGATATCCTGGGCGTGGCAGCCCCGGTGGGGATATAAGGGGGCCCAGCCAGAGCCGGCTCGCAGTCCGCTCCCGCGCGTTGAACGTGAACGATCGGGACGGACCGCCATAGGCATCACTAAACATTGAATGGCGCCTTCAGTGTTTAGCGAAGTCTACTCTAACTTTAAGACTTGTATTAGTTGTAAGATATTGCGCTTGCGTTTGGGTATTGCGAATTGTTTTATATGAGAGTGTTTTACTTGTACCTTATGTCTCCTGTGTGTCTTTTATCCTTTGTGTCTTGTTTGTTATATGTGTTTAACATGTATGTGCTTGTTCCAGCATTGACTACGTTGAGCTCAATTGTGTGTTGTAAGTGTGTTATATTTTTCTAAAGTGTATACGCTTGTTTTAGCAATCCCCCCTTGAGCTTTTGCAATGCTCAAAGTAAATCGTAAAGACAGGGAACGGGAGTAGGCCCCCGTGTAAAGTTACTTTTGTATAATTGTTAGGCTCCTCTCATGCATGCTTTAATGCGGCTGAGAAATAGGAGCGTCCGTTTGTACGCCTATATGGGGGTAATAAGCCGATGGCCTCTGCACTCGGACCGAGGACGTAAGCCACTAGGGTGTCCTCAGTTAGTTTCCCTTCTGGAAACTCAAAATTATGTAAATGAAACTTTGTTAGCTATTTGTGTTTTTTTGTCCCCAAGGCCCCCGAACATTCGTGGTTCGCCATGGATGTACGGGGGCCGAAATTTTTTAATGTCCGTGTGGCCTTGACCCACATAGGACTTGTAAAAATTTACTGCATTGCTAAATTAAAAATATTAAAGATAGGGTTACGGGAGTAGGCCCCCGTGTAAAGCCACTTTTTTTTATAATTGTTAGGCTCCTCTCATGCATGCTTCAATGCGGCTGAGAAATAGGAGGTGGTCCGTTTGTACGCTTATACGGGGGTAATGAGCCGATGGCCTCTGCACTCGGACCGAGGACGTAAGCCACTAGGGCGTCCTCAGTTTCTTTCAAAATTATGTAAATGACATTTCGTTAGCTATTGGAAAAGTTATTAGTTGGAAATGCAGTAAATGCTTACAAGTCTCGCGTGGCGAAGGGTACACGACATTGGATGTTGCCTTGTTGTCATAGTTGGGTCTCTTCGGAGGCTACAGCGATGACAACCCAAGTGCCCCACACCCCCATAGGGGGGTGTGGGGCTTAATTTTTTTAAAGTTTTTTCGTGACCTTGACCTAAATATAAAAGTTTTCAAAATCTTTAACAGTCAGATCTTACTAACACAGTTTATATATATAGAGGTCTTTTAAAAGTTAACAGTTAGGTATTAGTAACGCACAAGTTTGGAATTGGGTCTCTTGGGAGGCTTCAGCGATGGCAACATAAATGTCCCAAGTGGGGTTTATTTTTTCAAAAAGTGCGAGCCCCCCCCCCCCCCCGACAAAAAGTGCGAACCCCCCCCCCCCGACAAAAAGTGCGAGCCCCCCCCCCCCCGACAAAAAGTGCGAGCCCCCCCCCCCCCCGACAAAAAGTGCGAGCCCCCCCCCGACAAAAAGTGCGAGCCCCCCCCCCCCCGACAAAAAGTGCGAGCCCCCCCCCCCCCCCCGACAAAAAGTGCGAGCCCCCCCCCCCCCCCCACCCCCACCCCCACCCCCACCCCCACCCCCTCCCCCACCCCTGATATCCTGGGCGTGGCAGCCCCGGTGGGGATATAAGGCGGCCCGGCTGCATGCACTTCTCATTCCCGTCCAAGCTCCCGTACGGACAGGTTCTCTCTTGTTCTTGAGATTATTTATAATAACTTCACTTTTTTATTCTCATCTATTCTTTTCATTAAGTCCATTTATTACAATGGGTAAAATGGGCCTTAAACTCAAAAACTACCCGCCAGCTTCAACCTCAACCGACACGACTCAACCTCCATCATCCTCCGCCTCGATCCTGGAATATCTGATGACTGCAAACATCTTGAGCTGCCTGACGATGCCAACACCGCCGCCGCCGCCACCACAGCCCGCCTCCATGCCCAGCCTGTCGCCACTGCCGCCGACAATGGAAGAGGCCGGTGCACCTCCACCATCGTCAGGAAAACTCAGCGGTCGAGTCCCGGTAGCCTCTCCAGCACTCTCGCTGCTATCGGACTCAGGATCGGAGTCTGCAGTCTTCGAAGAGACGTCCAGGTCGAGGATAACCCCCTACAGCAGAACCCAAAAAATCCTATCCTATACCAAATCACAATGTCCCTCACCCATATCCCCCATGCCATCCACACCAACCAAAGCATCCCGTAAATCCATCTTTTCCCCTGAACTTCCCTCCATAGACCTAACACGCTCTCCTACCCCACCCAAAATTGTTTGCTCCATTCCTTTTGACCAATCTTTGCCTCTTCCACCCCCTTCCACCCCTATTTCTTCTAGCCAGCCTAATTCGGAGAAGCTCCAAAACACTAAGAGTCCAACACAAAAGAAACGTAATCGTGTTAAATGCCCTGCTGGCAAGCGTGATAAATGCGATTATGTTTGGTTTAGCAGAGAGGCTGTGGTTCTTTGTTGTCCGAGTTTTGCTCTTCCAGAAAAAGATCGTTGCCAACGACACTTGAATAAGAAAATCAAAATTCCGACACCAAAGCCCTATAGCCTTAATATTATGCCTGAAAAGTCCAAGTTCAAACACCCCAACAGTCCGCAGAAGCTGAAAATTAATAGGCTCAAGAGGGACAAAAAATATTATTTCATTGTTCAAGCTTATGGAGCATTTAACATAAATGTGCAAATCATTCTAAAAGGTGATGGCCGCCTTCATAGAATGAAAGTACCACCTGCGATGGTACAAAGAGAATTTTTTGTCCCCGGGGCTTATTTAATTCGAAGAAAAGGATGCCGATCTGTTTGGGAAATGGATTAGGACATGGGCTCACTAAAAAGAAAAAGCCAAAATTGTTAGGTTGTGTTGGACAATATTTAAAAGTCTTTTTCCAAATTATTTTTCCAAATTTAGTCTTAACCCTCTTAAAGTAAGGGAGAGGGGTATTATACAAGTCAACTAA
The DNA here is from genome assembly GCA_030545055.2 of Neoaliturus tenellus. Classification (NCBI taxonomy): domain Eukaryota; kingdom Metazoa; phylum Arthropoda; class Insecta; order Hemiptera; family Cicadellidae; genus Neoaliturus; species Neoaliturus tenellus. The sequence goes on along the minus strand of CM061531.1, from coordinate 106,215,506 downwards.
TAAAAAAAAAATACTTGACTTGTATAATACTTTAACCTGGCGGTGATGTAAAGTCACTGGGACAATCTCAAACCGTGTCCTTGAGGGTGAAGACTAAGTTACAAATAAATCATTAACAAATAAAAACTTACCTCCAAACACTTGTAGCTTGCTACAAGTGTTTGGAGGTAAAAATTTTTCAAAGTTTGAATGACCTTGACCCATATAAATTACTGTTTAAAGTAAAGTGCTAACCTTACAACTAATGTTGTGTATCACGTGATACCCCCACTCTAACGCTCTTACTAAGCTTGTATGAGCCGTTCATTTGCTTCAGTCTGTTTCTGTGCTCCGTGGTAAACATGTCACGGTACAATTACAAAGGTGGTGACTTCTTGATAGATCAACACAATGCTTGGGAAGTGCTAAACCAGCATAGAATGGAAGTTGAGTATTGTATAAGACAAGACGGGTCTACATTTTATCTATGTATTATAAACAACCAAACTCATAAGTATGAACACTGGACAAAAATTAATCATAACAACATAGATGAGCTGTTTGCTTGGGTGTTTGAGGTGTGTAAAGTTATTGAAGAAACCAAAATAATGGGTGTGCTAAAGGTATGTAAAACTGATGACCGGGAAGACTAAGCAAAATTTCTTTTAACCCCCCCCCCCCCCAGTGTTATCCCCACCACTAAAAATGGGTATATATAGGAGTGGTGATCAACCGTCCTCTCATTCTGCTTTACACCGTTAAGCTGAACACCACCATGTCTGCTATGAACGTCCCAGCCTCTACCTCTGGCCCGGTCGCCTCCAACTCCAGCCCGAGCATTGGACCAATCCGATCGGGGCCTTCGTCAAGGAGTCGTGTCCGATTCTCCGGCTTTGGTCCTGTGAGGAAGGAGTTGCGGAGCAGCGGAGCGTCTCAACCAACCACGACGGATGCATCAACTCAGACTCCACCAAACATCATCGAGTGGTACGACGAAGTGATAGAGCAAAGGGACAGAATGCTAGAGAATACTCGCAGGGAGCTACTTTATGTCAGGAGTAAATGGGAAAAACTGATTAAGAAGTGTGAAAGCCTGTTGGACAGTGATGATAGTGAGGATGAGAGTGGATAGGTGTGTGGGTAAAGACTTGGACTGGGACTTGTGTGTATGTATGAATGTGTGCGTGAATGTGAAATACAGAGCGGGGGATAGATCACTCTGTGGCAATGGACTAACATGCCACTTAGTGATCTATCCCCCGTTCTGGTAATGTTTTTGGATGGCCTTGACCCACTTTACCAAGGCTAGCTAGTACCCCCACCACTGATAAGTGTATATATACGGGTATTGATGTGCAGTTTGGTTATTCTGCTTTGTATCGCTTAGCTGAATACCTCACTTCAACATGGCTTCCAACTGCAAAACTTCTCAGGCTTCCTCTTCTTCTTCAAGAAGGCGTGCTGCCAACGTCCTGCCTGCTACTCGTGGACCTGCTCGACCATTCCACAGCATAACTGTTGCTCGGGCAAACGCCTGCAAAGCTCCAATGCTACGGACCTTGCTGGAGGTGAGCCAAGACGGGCAAGGCTTGCTCAGTCCTGGTCAACGGCAGGAGCAAGAAAGGCGTATGGCGTACTACAGGCTGCAGGGTGTAGTTCCCAGCTTGAAGTTAGGCGATCCGAGAGTAGCAAGCATCAACGAGGCAGCGGACTACATATCACACCTTCACAGTGTTTTAGAAGTAAAGGACCAACAAATTGAAAACTTAAAAGAACAATTGAAACAATTTAACTTTAATCCTGTGGAGTTTGTGGAAGCAGTGATGAGTGATAGTGATGATGAAGGAACTGAATATATATTGGGTATGTAATGAAAGACTTGGACAGGGACATGTGTGTGTGTGTGTGTGTGTGTAGAATACAGAGCGGGGGATAGACTACTTTGCGGCAATGGACTAGCATGCTGCTTAGTGGTCTATCCCCCGCTCAAAGGGTAGCATTGGATGACCTTGACCCACTTTACAGCAAGGACAACCGGTTAACTGGTATAAAAGAGGGGGGTCTGTACATCCCGACTTCATTCTGCTTTGAACCTTCCAGTGGAACGCTAGAAAATGAGTGGATCACTGATCATTGGTAAGGAGTGGGAGTATGTAACCATAAACTATTTAAACTGTAGAGGGATGTTGAAGAAGGTGTATGATAATGTTAAAAGAATGGTTGTTGAAGAAGGTAGGGTAGTGATTGTAGCGTGGAAGAAGAAGCAGTATACAGGACAACAAGTGAGAGCAAGTGACTTTGGGGGGAATAGTGTGTTTCAAATTGGACGAGCGAACTTGGTTAATTTGGACATTGTGTTTTGGGACTTGGAAAGGTTAATTGAAAATAGTGGCAAACATGGGGAACTCTTAATTGGCAGGGAGGACAGAGTATATGAGTAAGTGTAAAAGACTGGGGGGCTTATGTGTGTGTAAAGACTAGGACTTGTGTGGAATACAGAGCGGGGGATAGATCACTTTGCGGCAATGGACTAGCATGCTGCTTAGTGGTCTATCCCCCGCTCAAAGGGTATTATTGGATGGCCTTGACCCATATAAAGGTAGAGGGGGAATAGGTAATAGGAGGGGGAAATTGGTATATATGTAGGACTGATGAATAAAGTATTTAGTCAAGCATTTGTCTAGACACTATCAACAACAACAATGGAGAGCTTCAGTGTTGAGTTCATCCTCTTGGAAGAAGACATCAACGAAGTGGTGGAACTTATAGAGGATAAGACCAGCCAGGGCACATTGGAACTTGTGAATTGCGAACCGTTGGACAATGCCGCAATCGATAAGATTGCATATTTCATGATGCATTTGTATAACGAACAAACAACCAATATGGAGTTTGTGCAGTACCTTTATCAAAACCAAGTAAATGTGCGAGTGACAATTACTTGGTGGCAGTAATAATAATAAAGTGTAACATATGGATGTGGACTTGGATGTGGACTTGGACTTGAGTGTGGTCTGCGGAATAGAGCGGGGGATAGATCACTTTGCGGCAATGGACTAGCATGCTGCTTAGTGGTCTATCCCCCGCTCAAAGGGTATCTTTACGTGACCTTGACCCACATAAATTGTATAGTTGGTGGGGGTATAAAAAGGGTAAGCAAATTGGATGGATACAACACTTCCATACCATGGCTCCACTTGACAACACCGTGTTCCATCGCAACAGAATTGTCTCTATTCTGGAGGTAATACCTCTAGAAATTATAGAAGTAGAGGACCAACTACCTGCGGTTGATCAAGAAGAGGAGGAGGAAGAGATAATGGATATTGAAACGGACTCTGACGAAGCTGGTTCAACGGACAATGAGGTGGACTTGCACGCCTACGAAACATTAGAGTCGTCATCTGAGTCGGAAATGGAATTCCAATTGGAAATCGAAGAAGAAGAAGAACAAGAACAAGACACTCCCCATCGTCCAATGGATAGGATGTTAGTTGCCAGAAGAATTATGTATTGTCATCGCTGCCTATTCCGTGATGAGGATGATTCCGACTCTGATGGTGATGTTTCACCCTTGTAAAAAGTTTAAACAAAAAGTTAAAAAAGAATGTGAGCGGGGGATAGAGCACTTTGTAGTAAATGATGCTGCTTAGTGCTCTATCCCCCGCTCAAAATAATAATTCCAAATGACCTTGACCTACATAAACTTGCTCAAACAGACATCTTTGAAAAAACTTGTACAAATTATTGAATCTAGACCAAATATCATCAATTTATCAAGCCTACTGATAAATGTATTACAAACGGTTGTGTAAAGGCTAAATTTAGCACATGAGTGATAACCTGTTTCCATATGACGTCACTTTCCCCACCTATCTGCCTCGGATATAAAGGGTCCCGGTGGAGTGCGCTGCTCATTATTGCGTGGACATTCACAGAGTGTGCATTCAAAGCCAAACTGTTTGAAATGGCTCTTTGCGACATTTGTGGGGAAATCTTTCAAGACGAAGATCTTTTCACCATACACAGAGAATTACATGAAGACGAAGATAGAAAAGAAGATATTACCATGGATGAAATAGACTTAGACTCAATTGACCGGTTTTTGGAAGAGCACCAGAAGCAGACGGACTACTGGGACAGCTATCTACAGCAAATGCAAAGAAGAAGACCTAGTGTGATCCAATTTGCTGGTGCTGGACCATCTACTGCTACAAGACCTATTGAAGAAGAGGACACCGAAGAAGAGGACACCGAAGAAGAGGATATGGAAGAAGAAGAACTGGAAGATGTAAGACAACTGCGCACCACAGCCTTGCCAGGACGAGTTGTAACACATTTCAAAATTAATAACGTTCAATTGGAATTGGAAACATTCATAACCCAGGCTAAGGAACTTGTTGGTCAAACGTTGAGGGAAGAATTACAAAGGCTAAATTTTATTAAATTTGGAATGGTGTTAGAGGCTATGTTTAACAATACTGATGGTGAAACAGCATTGAGAGCATTCATTACCAAAAACCGAACCCTTACCTTCACCTCCGACATTGATGATATTATTGAAGAATGCTTGGAGGAACTTATAACCAAACTCCAAGAACATGAAGGAAGAGGATCTGGATGGACTTTGTCATCAATCGAAGGTATGGATGTTAGGGTTCATAAACATGGATATGGTTTAAGAGGTAGTAGTTTTATCCCTCTACCAAAGAAAATCCAAAACACTAACTCGTGTAGAAATGTTCAAAATGAGGGTAATGAATGTTTCAAGTATGCAATGTTAACCAAGTATGTTAAAAACAATCCTTGTAGAGTTGGTAGAGAATACTACGAAAATGAACACCGCTACAACTTTCAAGGTCTTACTTACCCAGTTACTTTAAAAGATATTGACAAATTTGAAAAGAAAAATCCTGGCGTTTCAGTCAATGTTTTTGGTCTGGATGATTCCAACAACGTTTATCCTTTGCGGGTAGTAAAGGTTGAGCAAAGAAACCATACGGATTTGCTATTGATAACCAAGGGTGAAATTTCCCATTATGTATGGATAAAAGACTTTGAAGCGTTAGTTGTAAAACAATTGACCAAAAGAGTAAATAGGATTACAGTTTGCAAGAGATGTTTCTGCTTTTCTTGGAAAGATTCAAGACGTGGAGGATTGGACTGGTTATTGGAACATAAAAGACTTTGCAACGAGAACTATGAAGTAAAGATAAGTCTTCCACCGCCTACCCGAGCTTCAATACAATTTAACAAGACAGTTCACCAATACCGAATTCCACTAGTGGTCTATGCAGATTTTGAATCAACGTTAGTACCACAGGAGCTGCCGGACGGCGAAGTGACTAGAAGAACAAAATATCAGTTGCATCAGCCCAACAGTTTTTGTTTACTAGTTAAATCAACCTTGTCTGAAAACCAATTGCAAGACTATGGTTTAACATCCACTCCAATACTCTACCGTGGTGAAGAAGCCGCTAAGTATTTTGTAGACCAACTGTACGATATTGCTGGAAAGGTTCAACGCTTGTTCGGTAATATTGTACCTATGGAACCTTTAAACCAAAATCAACAAGAAGAATACAACTTAGCGACAAGATGCTATTTATGCAAGAAGATGTTCAGTGAAGAAAATCCAAAAGTAAGAGATCACGATCACCTGACAGGGTTATACAGAGGAGCTGCTTGTAATTCATGCAATATAAATTACAAACTGCCAAACTTTATTCCTGTCGTTTTACACAATCTTAGCGGCTACGACTCCCACTTTATTATCCCGGAGTTAGGAAGAGATGACGGTAAAATTGATGTTCTTGCTACAACATTGGAAAAGTACATCAGCTTTTCAAAAACAGTAGGTAAAATTAAACTTCGCTTCGTAGACTCTTACAGATTTATGGCATCTAGTTTAGCCAAATTGTCAGAGAACCTAAGAAGAGAAGACCTAAAAGAAACCAGAAAAATTGTACCTGAAGATAAATTAGACCTAGTATTACGGAAAGGAGTGTTCCCCTACGATTACATAACTTCTACAGAAAAATTTGAAGAAACCAGTCTACCGCCGATTGAAGCCTTCAACAGCAAATTAAACGAAAGTGAAATCTCCGTTGAAGACTACAATCATGCATGTAATGTTTGGAACCAACTAAACATTCAAACCTTAGGGGAATATTCTGACTTTTATATAAAATTGGACGTAACTCTGCTGTGCGATGTGATGGAAGAATTCAGAAACACCTGCTTCTCCGCCTATGGACTGGACCCTCTACACTCGTACACATCTCCAGGATTAGCATGGCAAGCTATGCTAAAGTCAACCAACTGTCGACTGGAACTTCTAACGGATATTGATATGGTGCTCATGATGGAATCTGGTGTACGGGGCGGTTTGACACAAGCTGTAACACGTCATGTCAAAGCCAACAACAAGTACATCCCCGGCTTCGACGAGCAACAACCATCGGTCTACCTTGGCTACTTTGACGCAAACAACCTTTATGGTTGGGCAATGTCAAATCCGCTTCCCTACGCTGACTTCAAGTGGATCGACCCGGCCACCATCGGAGACATCTCACAGATTCCAAAGGATGGTCCAAAAGGCTATATTTTGGACTGTGATTTTGAATACCCGGAGCACCTTCATGACCATCACTACGACTTGCCTCTCCTAGCCAAGACTGAAGTTTCACCGACAGGAAGATGGCCAAAATTGATGATGACCTTGGAGAATAAAGATCGCTATGTGGCTCACTACTGGGTAGTTCAACAGGCTCTTGAATTGGGTCTACGTATAGTGAGAATTCATAGAGCAATTGAATTCACCCAATCTTGTTGGTTGAAACCATACATTGATTCCAACACTACAAGAAGAGCTGCAGCAACAACAGCATTTGAAAAGGACTTCTATAAATTAATGAACAACGCCATCTTTGGGAAGACCTTGGAGAACAAAAGAAAACATAAAAATGTAAAATTAGTGAGTGATCCTAGAAAATTGGAAAAATTAGTGCAAAAACCAAATTTCGGAACATCCATGATTATAAACGAAAATCTAGTCGCTGTCAGTATGAAGAAAACAACAATAGTCATGGACCGTCCGTTATACATAGGTATGTCGATTTTGGATATAAGTAAAACCCTGATGTATGATTTCCATTATAACAAAATGGTTAAACATTACGGAAGGGAAAACATTGGAGTCGCATACATGGATACGGACGCGTTTATCTACTGGATAAAGACTTTGGACATGTATGAAGACCTAAGGACTTTTCCATACAAAGAAGATTTCGATTTTTCTGACTATCCGAAGAACCATCCAAATTTTAATGAAAAATATAAAAAAGTAATTGGAAAATTCAAAGATGAAGCTAATGGAATGCCTTTAGAAGAAATAGTGGCGCTGATGGCGAAATTGTATTCATTTAAGATGTACCACGAGAACAACACACCGACAGTGAAGAAAGCAAAAGGAGTGAAGACATCTTATTTGAAAAAACACGTGACATTTGACCACTACAAGACTTGTTTGTTTGAAGATACTACGATATCAGCAACATTCAACAATATCCGAAGCTTCAAGCATCAAGTCTACAGTGTCACCGAAATTAAAAAAGCGTTGTCAGCTCGGGATGATAAAAGATACATTATGCCCGACAAAATCCACACTCTTCCTTTTGGCCACTACTCTCTAAACCCTATCAACTAGTAACCTATTCTTCGTCCTTCTACAACTACGACCTTATTCCTTTCTCCTTCCGTAAAAAAATGGGGAACACGGCAAGTCCAACGCCGTGTTCCCCATTTTTTTTACACAAGTTTGGATGACCTTGACCCATATAAATGATGTGAATATTTAAAACAACATTCATTGTGATTATACATGTGATACAACAAACATTGAAACCTGCAATATGAAGGACTTGAAGCAACAAATTGTCAACGAACTTCATAAACCTGCAAGAAGAAAGTTTCCACGAAGAAATACGGTGATAAAAGGAATTAATGATTTATATCAAGCGGATTTAATCGAAATGATTCCTTATAGCAAACAAAATAAAGGATATAAATACATATTGACTGTTATTAACTGTTTTTCAAAAATGGCAGATGCTTTACCACTAAAAGATAAAAGTGGCAAAAGTGTTACAAAAGCAATGGAAACAGCTATACAAAGAGACAAACATACTATTAAACATTTACAAACAGATGATGGAAAAGAATATTTTAATAAGGAATTTGCAAATTTAATGAAAAAACACAATATAAACCATTACTCAACCAATTCAGAGGTAAAAGCTTCAATAATCGAAAGATTCAACAGAACTTTAAAAAGTGCAATGTATAAAATGTTTTCCAACAGAGGATCGCACATATGGATTGATATGTTACCAAAACTTATAAACGATTACAATAACAAATTTCATAGGACTATCGGGATGAAACCAAACCAAGTAACTAGTAAAAATGAAAACCTTGTATTAAAACGTATAAAAACGAATACTAAACCAAAAGTTGAAAAACTAAAGCCTAAAAAATTTAATGTGGGTGATAAAGTGCGAATAAGTAAATATAAAGGTGTATTCAGTAAAAGATACCTGCCAAATTGGACCAATGAGGTTTTTACTGTATTCAAAGTACAACCTACAGTACCTGAGACATATATTTTAAAAGATAATAAAGGACAATTGCTTGAAGGAGGGTTTTATGGACATGAAATGTTAAAATCAACAGTAGGCGATGTATATTTAGTTGAAAAGGTGTTGCAACGGAAAAAAGATAAGGTCAAAGTACGATGGTTAGGATTTAATAAGACGGAAGATTCTTGGATTCCTAAAAAGGATTTGATATAACGATAGAGAATCATTTTAGGTTGAACCATTACAAAGGATGGAGATAGTACCACAAAAAGAGAGTTTTACTATTAATAATATAGATGAACTCACAGTGGATAATTCAGAATTCAATAGTGGGAAACATGGCAATTTGTTACCAAACACCGTTCGTTGTCTGGTTACCGGACCTTCCAACTGTGGAAAAACTAATGTAGTATTCAATTTGATTACAAACCCTAAAGGATTACGATTTAACAATCTATATGTATTTTCAAAATCATTACAACAACCAAAGTATCAATTATTGGAAAAGATACTGACTAATGTGCCTGAAGTTAAATATTTAAAGTTTAATGCAAGCGAGAGTGTCATGCAGCCACAAGAAGCTAAACCATTCTCCGTGTTTATATTTGACGATGTATCTTGTGAAAACCAAAACACAATAAGGAATTACTTCGCTATGGGTCGACATAACAACATAGATAGCATTTATATTGGCCAAACTTACAGCAAAATACCTAAACAACTCATTAGAGACAATGCAAACATGTTAATTGTATTTAAACAGGACGAAACCAACCTAAAACATATATATTTTGATCATGTAAATGCGGATATGACATTTGAACGATTTAAAGAGTTGTGTGGAAAGGCTTGGGCTGAAAAGTATGGGTTCCTAACAATTATGAAGGAACAACCGCTAAACAATGGTCGATACAGGATAGGATTTGATAAATTTATATTAATACATTAAACGTGGTGTAACACATTCATTGTTGTACAACACGTCTTGCTAGAAACATGGTTAACCAAGAAAAATTAGTAAAAGAAATAAAATCACTTAGTGATTCTATTCGGGCTAAAAACAGAGCATTGAAACTAGGTATTAGCGAGAGGGAGAAATTCCTTGAAGCTACTTTTAAACCTATTACTGAACCCTTGAAACAATTAAACAAAAAATTTGCTAAACCTGTATTGGAAGGAGATGCGATTGCACCTATTACGAAGTTTGAAAGAGAAAATGTAAAATCAGAAGATTTTAGTGATGAAGACCTGGAATCCTCTACGTATAGTGGTTTTACCGGTGGAGAACCCGAAAGAGAGCTAGAATCACCGGACTATAGTGGAATAAAAGAATTATATGAAGTAAAAGCCAAAAGAGGACATGAAGTTGTATCAACTGCTAGTGAAGAGGAAAAAGAAGAAGAGACAAGGGAAGGTCCGTCAAACATAAGCTTGTTGGGTGAAAACATTCATAACAAAGGACCTTTAGGAAGGAAATACATGGTAAAAATGTTACTCGGAACAATTCCTAATAAGAATTACCATAGTTATGGAGCGAGATTAACAGAAGACGGTTTAATGATAGGTAATAGCCCGTTAAACGTTGACGAACATGATAATATTGTCATTGGTGATCAAAGGTATAAGGGCACAAAAGGATTATTTGAATTATTATTTGAAAATAAGCCTTCAGTATCGGTTCATTGCTGCACGCAACGTTGAGCTGGCTCAACTGAAGTTGAACCGAGTTATGCGGGTGGTCAACAACTGGATGTCCGATCACGGTCTCTCACTTGCTCTCAGTAAGACGGAGATCGTGATTCTCACGAAGAAGAGGATCGACACCGTCGTCCCGTTTCGAGTGGGAAGGGAGGTGGTCACATCAACTCGTGCCGCCAAATACCTCGGGGTTATGGTGGACACCAAGTTAAGCTGGAGGGATCAGATCTTCCGTACGGCGGACAAGGCCGCTAAGGTAGTGACTTACCTTAGTAGGCTGATGGCCAATGTCGGGGGTCCCCGATCCAGCAGAAGACGTCTGTTGATGTCCGCGGTCCAGTCTGTGCTTCTTTACGGGGCAGAGGTGTGGGCAGGCGCTCTAGATAAGGAGTGCTACAGGTTGCGACTCGCCCGGGTTCAGCGTCAAGCTGCACTCCGGGTGTGTTCCGCCTACCGGACAGTGTCCGAGCCTGCCGTCCTGGTGGTCGCCGGAGTCATCCCTGTCAAGCTCTTGGCAGGGGAGAGGAAAGCGATTTATCAGAGACAAGGCGAGATCGGCAAGGACACGGCAAGAACAGAAGAGCGCTCCCGAACCTTCCAGCAGTGGCAACACAGCTGGGAGCACGACACCCGAGGACGATGGACTGCGCGACTTATCAAGCAGGTCCAACCATGGGTGGAACGGCGGCATGGGGAGGTGGACTACTACCTGACCCAATTTTTGACAGGTCACGGCTATTTTCGGTCGTACCTGAACCGGATGGGAAAGACCGGTTCACCGGACTGCATTTATTGCCCGGGTGTTCCCGACGATGCGGAACACACATTCTTCCGCTGTCCCCGTTGGGAAGGGCCCCGCCTGGAGGCCACACAAATCTTTGGTGTATTTTCGGTGGACTCGGTCTGCCAAAAGATTTTGGAGGATGAGGGCAACTGGGATTGTTTGTCACAGTTCGTCCGGGGCATCCTCCTGGAAAAGAAAACCGATCTGGACCGCGAAGTGGCCCAGATCCCTTGATCGAGTGGCTGGATAAGGAGCGAGCCCCACGGGCGTAAGCCAAATTTAGGCCTAGCCTGACGTAATGTGACAAACAATTCCAGGTTAGATTCCTAAAGAGTAGAGGAGGTTTTTTAGTGGGTAAACCCGTTTTTAGGGGAGCCCCACACTACAGGCTGGCCACCTGTGTGCGTAATGCATTTTTCCGCCTCTCCCTCAAAAAAAAAAAAAAAAAAAAAAAAAAAAAAAAAAAAAAAATCGGTAGTGAAAGAAAAAGACATGGAAGCATATAAAAATATTTTGGAACAGACAAATGCATATAGGAGAAAGTATTTACCTGACCAGCCTCCTTTTAGATCTAAGTCTTTAAAATATAAAGAATTTGTATCCAAGTTAATACCAACTAGAAGACAAACAATGCCGTTAACACAAAGAAAACCTGTAAAACGAAGATTTATGGCATCCACTTTGGATGTAAGTGCTCAGGAACGAAGAAAAAGAAGTAAGTCCGTTACGGGTACAGGTTTAATGAAGAAACTATATAACACAAATGTGATTTATTACAATAATATCAATAAATTGGTGGATAGAATGAAACTAATACATGAAGCTAAAGAAGCGGGTCATACCGGATTGGAAAACGAATGGGTGGCTTTAGTGGATGAACTCCGAAACCGTGGGGTAATCTCATAAAAATGCGTTACTCCCTAGAATACTATTCAGTTGCACCATGAGTGTCGACAAGTTCGGACGTTACTCCTCGGATGGGTTATATTATGCCAATAGTTTAAAAAGAAGTGCTGGTTTACCACAAACACCTGATGGAGATTATGATATGAGTAATAAAAGGTTAAAAAACATAAAAGATCCTACGGATGAAAACGATGCAATAAATCTAAAAATATTAAAGGAAAAGATATCGCCAACATTAAGACTACAAAATAACACATATGACGCAGAAGATCATAGAATCATCAACGTTGGTAAACCAAATCAAAACGGTGATGCAATAAACAAAGGTTATTTGTCATCTGAATTAAAAAATACGTTAAAATTCAATGGGAAAACGTATAGTGCCAACAATAAACGTATATCCAACGTAGATGACCCTAAAGATGCAAAAGACAGCGTAAATAGACGCTATTTACATTCTTTGATACCTGAAAAGACAAAAGATGGATTTTCTTTTTATAAATTTGTTATTAACGATATAGGTTATCCAAAAAATGAAAATGATGCTGTAAATCTCAAATATATAAAAGATCATTGTGTCATACGTGATGTGGGAGTTATCGATTGTCTTGGCAATTGTTTGGCGAATGTAAAAGATGGTTCAGCACCATCTGATGGTGCAACAGTGGGTCAAATGAAAGAGACTTTAAAACAAGAAACAACTGGATTTGCAAAACGAGATGAAGTATTATCAAAGCAAGGGGATGACTTTATTCAAGGTAATGAAAAATTTCATTTATTGACATACAAAAACGCTTATTGGGATTGCAGGCATGGAAGGTTATCAAATGTGTCATGGGGTCATGCAGATAGAGACGCGGCTGCCTTAGGACAAACAGTACATCTAGATCCAAATAATTACCATGCGTTTTTTATATGTAGTAATAAAAAATTAACAAACATGGCGCAAGGAAGAGAAGCAAATGATGCTGCAACTGTAGGACAGGCTATCACATTATCACAAATGGATAGCAAAGTGTATACTTGTAATAATAAACGTATAACAGAGCTTAAAGACCCTGATCATGCAGATCATGCTGTAACTGTTAATTTCCTTGTAAAAGTAATAGGTAATTTATTATTTGATATGCACAATTATATTGCAGATAAAACATATACTTCGCTTGATGAAAACTTGAGAGGAAGATGGATAAAACAGGAAATTGTTAATAAATACTTTTATAACCCTAAAACTATAAAATTTAGAACTTCTAACATTGCTAATTGGGGTACTTTTGATATATAACTTGAATATCTTAACAAACAACTTCATTTATGTTTAACTCCTCATAGAGGAAACACATATGTTGCGAATTGCAATTATAAAAGACATTAATGACATTTCGGTATATCAGTCCAAATCGGGACATTGCGAGGAAAGGAAGTGGGATCACATCTACAGCGGTTTCTCTGTTAAGTAAAGCTTTAAAACGAATTCCAGTAGGATCCATAGTAAATAGAGCAATAGACGCATTACCATACGAATTTCATATACCGGGAGGTTATCAGTATTGCGGACCAGGAACTAAATTGAAAAAACGACTGGAAAGAGGCGATCCTGGCATAAATAAGTTAGATCAGGCTTGTAAAGAACACGATATCGCATATTCCACGTTTGCCGATTCAAAAAATAGATCAAGAGCTGACAAAAAGCTTGCGGACATAGCTTGGCAACGAGTAAAATCAAGTGACGCTAGCATAGCAGAAAAAGCAGCAGCTTTAGCAGTAACAGCAGGTATGAAGGCTAAAACAGCAGTAGGAGGTGGAAGAAGGAGGAGAAGGAGAGTAAAAAGGAGGTCAACCACAAGAAAACATGGAGGAAATATAAAAAGAAGACGACGATCTACAAGAAAAGGCAGGAAGAAGCCCACCGTGTGGTCAATGGTAAAAAACGGGGCAGGTCTTTACCTAAGACCTTATCGTGCATATTAAATGAAAGAAATCAATTGGTCATACCACATAAAGCATTAACCAATATTGAATTATTTAAATATATTTCCTGTTTAAAAATACCATTTTTCCGCGGTGTGTTTATGAAAGACAGTTTACCAAAGAAAATGTGGCAAAATGAGACTGGAATTGTAAATTTGGATAATACTGAAGGGCCTGGCACCCATTGGGTTTGTTATAAGAAACTAAATAACAATGTATATTATTTTGATAGTTTCGGTAATTTGCCACCACCAAAAGAACTTCAAAATTACTTTAAATCTGCTAAAAACATATATTATAACTATAAAAGAGAACAACCTGATAATACTTCAATATGCGGCCATTTATGTTTGGAATTTCTAGCTAAAAGTATCAGTCACTATTGAGATGTCTTCCTATACGGTATCATTAACAGGAAAATCGTCCACTTTACGAAGTATCCTTTTTCCAGCGTTACGCTTGCAAAAAGGAAGGTTTTGGGAGGCGGCACTATTGGATTTTACAACTTACAACTCTATCCCCAATGTTACGGAAGGTAAAAATAACGTATTGCATTATTATAAGGGAAAGGATGCCAGTGGAAAATTTACAGACTTACAAGAGTGCAGGTTACCCACAGGTTCTTATGAAATTGATCATATAAATGAATTTTTGCAAACTAAAATGGGAAAAGACAATATAACATTAAAAGGTAATAATAATACGATGAAAGCTGAAATTACTTCCAAATATTATATAGATTTCACTCAATCAAACTCAATTGGTGATTTATTAGGATTTTCCAACGATGAGCCTGTTTTAGAACCAGATGTAACACATTCCGGTAAGAAAACAGTAACAATATTAAAAGTCAATAGTATAGACATAACTTGTAACATTATACAAGGTGCTTACAGGGATGGGGCTAACACCCACATCATACATACTTTTTACCCAAGTGTACCACCTGGATTTAAAATTGTTGAAAAGCCACAAAACCTGGTATATCTACCGTTGAACACCACTTTCATTTCAGACATCGTGTTGAGCGTATTGGATCAAGACGGTAACTTGGTAGACTTCAGAGAAGAGCCTATTACGATTAGATTACATTTAAAATCGACACTTTAATACAAAACCATGGGTTTAACATTTAAAAGCGAACAACCTACGGGAAACCGCATTAGTAGCTCTTCAGCTGTGGAGGAGTTAACACGCGAGAACATTCGTTTCTTAGAGAGAATTGGATTAAAATTAACCGAGTATGGATATACTGGATATAGCGCAGGGTCCAACATTCGACGAAACCCTATGGGATAAAGAATATCACACCCACAACCCTTACACTTCATCGAAATTAAACAATAACGATGAAATTCGTATTCCCATACAAAATCAAGACATTTACACACTACCATGTGAAAGTTACTTGTATATTGAAGGACAAGTTACTAAAAAGGACGGTACTACTGTTGGTACAACAGTTCCATTTATAAATAATCCTATGGCTTTCCTATTTGATGAAATTAGATATGAAATATCAGGTGTAACAGTTGATTCCACTAAAAAAGTAGGTATTACGACAACTTTAAAAGGATTAACATCTATAACACCCAATGAAACCAATTTACTTAAACCTGCCGGATGGGTATTACCTACGATTGACACGATCACTCCAAATCCAAATGGATATTTTGATTTTCATATTCCATTACGTTTGCTGCTTGGTTTTGCTGAAGATTATAGGAAAATAATATTAAACGTTAAACAAGAATTAGTTTTGTTGAGATCTTCTAACGATAAAGACATTATTAAAGCTGCAGATGCTACTACAGATGCGACTTTAGAATGGAAATTAAAATTAGACAAAATTGTATGGAGAGTTCCACATGTTAAATTGGCTGACGAGCATAGAATGCTACTTTTAAGAAAATTAAAAGCCGATCGTGATATTGTTATTCCATTTAGAAGTTGGGAATTTCATGAGCATCCCAGTTTACCTACTACGGATCGACACACTTGGACTGTTAAAACATCGAATTATGTAGAACGAGCCAGGTATATTATATTTGGTTTACAAACAGGTAGAAGAGACGCCATTACTAAACATGCAGGACAATTTGATCATTGTGACTTGAAAAATATTAAAGTTTATTTAAATTCACAATTCTTTCCATACGACAATTTAAATGTGTCATTCACTAAGAAGAAATACAGTATATTGTACGATATGTACGCGAGATTCCAAAGTTCATATTACGGTAAAACAAATACACCTTTATTACCACCTGACAAATATTTCGATGCCTACCCAATAGTTGTAATCGATTGTTCTAAACAAAATGAATCAGTAAAGTCTTCAAGTGTGGATATAAAAATAGAAATGGAATTCAACGATGCTATACCGGCTAATACAACTGCATACTGTTTAATTCTACATGATAAAATCGTAACATACACACCTTTAACTGGAATTGTTAAAAATGTATTGTAAGAACCGGTTTTGTTTCATTCCGCGAGTATAAAAGCAGAGCGTACAGACCGCTCCTCATCAGTTTGTTGCCTACTGTTGTATGGGTAGCATCGTATTCAATATGGCTTCTCCTAGTGGTACACCTGAAAATGTGGTAGATATTGAGAAGGAGATATCTGAGTTTTTAGATCCTCAAGGTCACCAGGAAGGAGGTGAACAAAACGTTTGCGGACAACTTCAAGCCAGTAATAATGTTGAAGAAAAAGGTAAAAGAAGAAAGACTATACAAAAGAGAAAAAGGGATATTGAAGATAATATTTCTCCAAACATATTGAGTGAGGTATTTTTGCGAATATTTTACCCAATCTCTTCCAGTTTGGATAAAAGTGTTTTAATCGGTGTTATGAAATCTACAGATTATTCCCCTACTGTAATTTTAACTCATGGACCCAAAATGATTTTGTTTACGGACAGTGCTTGGGAATCGTTTATGAAACATTTGCATCTACTAGAATGCTATTTAAGTAGTAACATGTTTGGAAGAAAGACAAGAGTAGGACTTTTGGATTCAAATGTGGAAATTGATATCATTAAACAACGTGGTGATCATCAGCTACGGTTTAGAGACACAACAAGACATGATAACAAAATTCAACTTAATCGAGAGGAGTTTTTCATTTTAACTTGTGCTACTGAACCTATAACAAGGTACTTGAGACAACTGGTGTTTTCAAGTTCGATTATTAAAGATTATCTGGAAGACACTTTGGACAAACAACCGGACGCACCTATATTATACGGACCTGTGGATACTTCTATATTTAATAGAGTTCCTCATGAAGTACAGATGTGGAGACAATTGGAAAAGTACGCTCAACTACATAAGAAATCAGTAAAACAGGAAGAAGAGGAAGATGGAGGAGAAGAATCAAGTGTTAGTGATGAAAATGAAAATAAGGAAAATATAAAGATGGAAACTTAAATGACAATGGTTAGTTTTTAAAACAATAACCAACATTTTGTGGGGTTAGGCCTATTGGGGACGGTGCCCACGTTAAATATACACCAACGCGCCAACAACTGTACGGCCTGGTATAAAAGTAGTACCTACCGTGGTGTGGAAATCAGTTGACCTCCTGACTTCGTAATGAGCAGACGTGTGACCTTCAAAATGGACAAGGGAGAAGAACAACAAGTAAAGTCCAAGCCTGGTATTATTGAGTTTCAAGCGTTTCGTGGTAATGATGATAGATTCATTATAAAAGAACTTGTGTTTTTGGACATGAATACAAGTGTTCCTTATTCGTTTTTATTTAAACCACCATGTTCTTATTCGTCTTTAACTAGTAAAGCCGCTACTACCAACAGATGGATTTCAAAACACTTCCATCATATCGATTGGTATGATGGTTTTACAAGTTACACGGACTTGTATCACATTATGCATCACTTTTCAGACAAGTTTACCAATATTTACACAAAGGGGCTGGAAAAGAAAAGATGGATCGAAGGATTTACTCATGTTCCGGTTAATGATGTGGAATTGGATAAGAATTATCAATACATGCTGGAAACCATATGTATTTGTACAAAAAGCCCAGAACATGATAAAGATAGACATTGCGCTTTGAAAAGTGCCTATAAACTCGCCTCTTACCTTCAAAGTGGGGAATTGGGGAGTGGTGGGGGTAACGGAGAGTATATAAGTGGGGAGCAGACAGGGACCTGGCATGAGTATTACTCGAGATTCCGAGACGACAACATCTCCGAGCAAGAAGACGATCTGTAACCTGACCATGGCATCTCACCAGTTCCTTCAGACTTTGGTCGAGCAGTTCAATGCTCACTCCAAGTCAACAATATTACCTGTAAAGAAGTGCTCGGAACTAAAAGACGAGAAGCACTACATAATCCATGCTATGAAGAAGATGGAGACTACAGTTGGGGAGGCCATCTGCTGCAGTCTCAGCGAGGCACCGTTTACTCCGGGGGATGAACCAAAGTTCCAGGTGTACCTGCCCAAGAGATTCGTCCATCTTCTACAAAACGAGGATCTTCGCTCTATTCAACCCGGGTGTCTATACCTGGTGTCCCACGGCTGCACGGGTAGCAATTCTACAGAGTTGACCATCCACATCGCTGACAAGCAGCAGTGTTAGATTTAAGTTTTAATGTTGTACATATGTTGTTGTTGTAATGTTTTATAAATAAACGAATCATAAAAGACAAAAAAATAAAAAAAAAAACAAAAAATGCAACATATCAATATGTGACAGACTTCACGTATTGATATGTTGCATTTTTTTTTAAACTTCGCGGGTGACCTTGACCTTTGACCTTTGCATTTCACAATTACCCCCACTACTGTAATTACCCCCACTACCGCACTAGGATTCAAACCTGCTTGGATGCGAAAAACGGTCAGTCTGTTGCCAACTAGCAAACGATGAGCACCTTGTACGAGCTTTGCATACAACGAGTTATAACTCACAAGGACTTGTTCTCAACATGTTTACAAGACAATATGCCACTAACAATAAAAGAAGATGTCAAACGCTACAGGAGGGAAAATACAGGGTATTCGGAATACTCCTGGTATAAGTTCCACGACGGGGAAAAGTTTTGTAGGCCTTGTGGCGAGGCCGCCGTCAGAGACCTTCGGCGATTCGTACAGGATGGTGGTATAAAACAATTCGGATTTCTAGCGCCACTGTTTCGATTTGAAAATTACAAGGACACCTGCGCTATTTGTTCCATTCCATTGTATCGATGGAAAAAGTTTAGAACTGTTTAATTGGATTTTCTATACCCCCACCACTATTACCCCCACCACTTTTTCATGTACCTCCAAGCGCTGTGCCTCGGCTTCATTTCTACTCCAGCAGCCAACCTAGCAACATCAAGATGTCTCTGAACGTTAGTTGCGCAAGTTACGAGGAGGTGAGCATCAAGACTCAGCAGGAGCTAAACGACTTATACAAGGAGTTGCAGCTGATGGTGGCACGAGGCTACCGTATAAATGTGCAAGTTTACGCTTGCAATATACGGAACACCCGGCAGTCAAAGGAAGAGCCTGGACACTCCTCGACGGCTTCCTCACCAGCGTCCATGAAGACCGAGCCAGACAACTTGGACTACTTCAGCTGACTAGCAGTTGTATTTCTTGTCCTAACCATTGTAGAATATGTATATTTTTTCATTATATTAAAGAAGTAAAAGAGCAAAAACACCTATCTTGTTACTGACATATAAGCTCAGTAACAAGATAGGTTTTTTTAAAACACAATTTGGATGACCTTGAAACTTCCCCCTCCACTGCTTCGTTACCCCCACCACTTGACTATTGGTGTACATGGCACATCGCAATTGGAAACCTCATTCCATCTTCAACAGCCACACCGACAACATCAACAATGGCAAACCTACCAACAGATGAAAGATGTCCTCACGCATGTTGTGACTTCGTCCACGAGTTGGAGAAGAGGATGCAGGAGAGGGCGATAAGAAGAAAACAGATCCACTCAGAAAATATCATGATAGTCAACGGCTATCTTTTATTGTTCGGCCTTATTATGGTTGTACTTTTCATACTGTACGGCATAGTCACATGTGTCGGCAAGGTTGCAGAAGAAAACGCTCGCCACCATCAATTGGAAAGTTTCAATGTTACTTTGTAAGTTTTCCTTTTTTTTAAAACTCCGTTTGGATGACCTTGAAAATTCCCCCACTACTCCACCACACCCCCCACCACTTCACCATGTTCCTGCATGAGCATCACATCAACCGTCATTCCTTGTCCGACAAGCAACCATGGCAGACAACAACACCATCAGCCAAGCTGACTCCACTACTGATGTCGGTACAAGTACGGGTTGGACACTGTCGATCGATAGTGTACACTATTTGGAGTCAATTTGCGAACGTATGAAGGAAATACTGCGGGACAACCCTGGGATCATAATACAAATGAATTTAAATTATGATTGGTCCCAAGTTAGAATGCAAGGGGACGACAACAACGGTCAACAATCTCCACAATATTCGCCCATGTCCCCGATCTATCCTTACGGCGAGTCTGACGTCGATGAAGATGAGGCTGATGAAGATGCAGGGGACAACGAGGCTGAAGAGGAGTAAGCTTCATTCCTTTTTTTTAAAACCTAAATTGAATGACCTTGAGAATTCCCCCTCCACTATTTCCTTTTTTTAAAACCCAAATTAAATGACCTTGAAAATACCCCCTCCACGTACTTTTGGTTTACCCCCTCTACTTTTCAATACTGTTACCACAGTCTGTAGCTCACATCATTCCTTGCTTAGCTATCATGGCGGACAGCACTCTTTCTCGAGTTGACTCCACTACGGATGAAGAATGGCCATTTTCCTGGAATGTTCATCTGCAAGACTCGGCAGAAGTGGATATGTTGCATGAGAAATTGGTGTATGTATTAAACGAAAACCCCAACATTGAATGTAGAATGACTATGGATTTCGATGCGACAGGGGTCCACACTCAACCTTCCACTTCCAGCCAGCCTGAACCTCAGCTACAGCCAAAGAACTTTACACATCTTTACACTCCAATACGGCCGGAGGATGTGGTTATCAGCGAGGCAGACTCTACTACAAGTTATATTGAACCAACGAATTGGAAGCTTGTTGTTGACACCTTACACAAGGTCGACTTAGTATGTGACAAATTAAAGGAATTGATGATGCAAGATCCTGGTCTTCGTTTTAAAATTGATTTGTTTTTCATCTGGGGAGCACCTGCACGGGGCTCTTCGTCTGACAGCTCTCTAAGTACAACGGATGAGGAGGAGGAGGAGGACGACTAGTTATCTTTTTTAAAACTCCGTTTGGATGGCCTTGACCTTTCCCCCTCCACTGAGTTTATTTAAGGTGCACTCTCAATGACTGCAGCATCATTTCATCGCGCACCTTCACCACAGCAACATGGAGAGTCAACTCAACTACTGTTGCGAACGGAAATGTTTTTCATGGCCGAATGACATTGATGTTGCGGATGGCCTGGCGTGTAGAAAATGTGAAGCTTTTGGTCAATGCATGTGTAAGTGCAAGTCTTGGAAGAAGCCGAAACCGGAGTTGAAGACATTCCATGTGTACCAGATGAGAGGGCATAAGTACACTTGTTGCCCTGAACGTTGCATTGAATTCACATTAAAACAGCTAACTGGCTGCAAATTGTGCAACAATCATTTTGCAGGTTTTTGCAAACATTATTTAGGAGCCTGTCAGTACAGATCAACTTGGCATACAGAAGCACTCACTATCAATGAAATCGCTATAGATACACAAGAGTAGTCTTTCTACTCTTTTCTTTTTTTAAAAC
The DNA here is from genome assembly GCA_030545055.2 of Neoaliturus tenellus. Taxonomy (NCBI): domain Eukaryota; kingdom Metazoa; phylum Arthropoda; class Insecta; order Hemiptera; family Cicadellidae; genus Neoaliturus; species Neoaliturus tenellus. The sequence goes on along the minus strand of CM061531.1, from coordinate 106,193,724 downwards.
TCCATTTGGATGACCTTGACCTTTCCCCCTCCACCCACCTTAGTTTATATAAACCCCATTCCCACTGACCACAGCATCACTTCATCGTGCTCCCTCGTCAAAGCAACATCAGCTATGGAAAGTAAGCGCATCTCATGTTGCGAGCATAGGTGTTTGGAGATACAAGGCGTCACATATTGTGCAAAGAAGCGTTGGGAGGAAGAGACGGGGACAACCTATTGCTGTGAGGATAAGTGTTTCCTCTTACCAAAGTGGCAAGTGGATGGGCTGGCCTGCCGGCAATGTGAATGCTTCGGATGTTGCAGGTGTAGATGCAAGAACCAACAGCTGCCACCACCGGTACTACAAACTTTCAAAATCTACAAATCCAAATACTTTTATACTTGTTGTCCGCAGCGGTGTATTAAATTTCACTTCTCCAATCTTACCAATTGTCGGAAGTGCTACGGACAACCTGATGGGTGGTGCACCTGTTTTCTAGACTCCTGCCGCTACAGATCGGATTGGTTTACAGATCCGTTGGAAATTGATGAGGTCGCCCAGGAAGCACAAGAGTAGTCTTTCTACTCTTCAACTTTTTTAAAACTCAATTTGGATGACCTTGAGATTTCCCCCTCCACTTCCCCATATACCTAGAGTACACAGAGCCTGATAGTCAGTCACTCGGTGGCTGTCGTGGGGTGCGCATCGGTGTCGGCGCTCCGTTGTTAGGTTTTCAAGGTCACAGTAATATCAAATTGTTGGTGTTGTGCTGGTTCAAGGTCACCTGAGGAATAACCGATTGCCCATTTAGGCAGAGTCATGTCAGAAACTCGAGTTTAACTTGGCACTTTTGCCGTTTCTCGTCGAAAATTCGCTCCAAGTGGTCAAGGTCACGGGGACTCTGACTGAAACTCGGAGCGTAGTGCGAGAAACGGCAAAAGTGCCAAAAAATTTTAAGTTTCGGCGTGACCTTGACCTCAGTGGCGTCGGTGACGTCATTTTGATGACGTAAGGGGTGATGACGTCATCAGCACGTCATTTCTGTGACGTCATGGGTGTGACGTCATAGAAATGACGTCATTAGTGATGACGTCATCGATGACGCAATCGATGACGTCATCGATGACGTCATCGGTGAGGTCATTGACCTCGATGACGTCATCCCTCAGGTGACCTTGAACTGAGCCAGCACCAACAATTTGACACTACTATTGTCCCTTGAATGACGAGTGAGAAGTAAGGTAGAACGCGAGTGAGATTTGGTGAAGCGTCTTTTCCACTCGCATTAGATTGCACTATTTTAAGGTATGCACAAGAAGAAACTAAAACCTAACAATCAGCTGATGTATGGATTGCGTAAATCGCTTTGACGAAGCTACTTTTGCACAATGCCGAGCTCTTCATAAAATGACACCTGTAATGAGCTCATTATGCAACTTGTTTGTATTTAGTTCCATAATTTACTTCTTTATGATGTTACTTGTATTATCTTTATTTTTGTGCTATTGTGCTGATTGAAACGGACGTAGTTAAAGTTAGGTTTACGTCAGTGGCATGTTTTTAACTGTTTGATAGAGAAAAGTCCAAATTGCGATTTTGATGAAACCCAACTTCTTTATAGTTAGACATAGCCATAGCCGCCCGGAGAATTTTTGTGGCCCGGCGCAGAGTTCCTGTGTGAGGCCCCTCCCTCAGCTCGGGCCATCCCTGCCCGTATCCGTATGTGTTCGAACCAGATACAATATAGGCTAAACATTTTTATTTTAATTTCTTTGAATATTTATTTTGTATTTATGGAAACAATCTGCTTTCTTCTCTTAAATGATTCATAAATATTTTATTTGTATTATTTTAAGACGTAGATACCGATAATAAATGTATTTAAGGTATGCAGTAGGCCTACATGAAATATTTGGTCAAACTTGCACTTGACTAAGTTCGAGAGTCCTTATTGGAGAGCTGCCACGTGGTTTTAGGCCTAACTTAAGTATTTTGAAATGGCTAAGCTTACAGGGAAAATTATAAAAATACAATTTATTTTAAAATGGTTAATTAATTACATTATTTTGTTTACAACTGTACTAAGCGCCTTTTGAACTGTTGCTTTTGCTTTTTAATTAATTTATAAAATTGAAAGAATTACACAAGGTTACAGTCCTATTTACTCAAGAGTAACTCTCAAATTCACTTCGAAGCCATTAGATAATTCAGTGTTGGTTCTTAAGCAAAACTAGGTACCGTTGACAAAAACTACCAACTCGCAAACGTTTCTTTCTCGCCTTCATTATGGCAAATTCATTTATGACATTATTAAAATACACTTTTACCTTATATATCTCTTCTATCTTGTGTACTTGGACCAAAAAACGCAGACACGACTATATTAGTCGAGGCCGTGAAGGATCGGTTGCAAAATAGATTTTTTGCAATGGTGTAGCAATGGTCAAATGCCTTCACAGCACGAGGCGGCGCGGCGTCTGTTCACCGACACAGAGCTTAAAACCATGGACACTCATACAGGCTGATTGGCTTGTATAGACTCTGGTCATAGGCTATAGCTCTTCAATAATACATGGTGTTACTACACATATAGCCTATGCAAAAATAAAATATTGCCACCATAGATAGGAAAAATAAAAAAATGAAACGCCTGAAGATGAGGCCCAATGTCTCTTGAGGCCCTCTGCCCCAATGATGAGGGAGGCAATCTGCCCCCCGCCCCCCCCCCCCACACGGCGGCCCTGGACATAGCATCACAGTGAGGACCTGCCACCGGGTCGCGGTGGCCTCATGGTCGCCAGGTGTTAGGAGGTGAGCATTTTAGCCATTCGGCTGTCTAGTAAGCTTTCTGCAATAGCCATAACTACCAATTCTTTACATACATTAGGTAAACTAAAATACTTCTTTACAAGACTTTAAGTTGTGGATATCCTAGAAATTAGGCAAGAAACTAAACAAGCGCTCTTTTCTTCATCCTTACCTGAAAATATATTATTAATCAGAAATTTACTGTACCTGTTTAAGATATAGATAGATAAAATAAATAAAAATCGTTAAAAACAAATTTTTTGGTTTAAAAGGGCAATTCAGTAAATATATATTTTAATTTTAGTACTTCTTCCTTGAAGACAAAATGTTGATTGTTCACATTACAGCGGTAATTACTAAATTTTGTCAGTCCTTTAAAATGGAATGAGGCTGCTATGTGTATTGCAAATGTATTTCACGCTGGTTTTTATGGCAATGTTTTTATCTGACTTATGTTTCTTTTTAATTTTAATTGTTTTACTTTGTCAGGCCATTTTGCCATTTATTCTAAAATAAAAACTGTAAGATGAGTACTAGGCCTTTATCATTATTTAAGGAGCGTGCTGAACATGTTTGTAGTAAAGCTGGCCATTAAAATTATGCAAACGTACCTATTCTCTTGGAAACCATAAACGTTATAGTTACAACCCTAGAAAGAAGTCGTAAGGGTGGCTTTAATGTGTTCCTTGAAAAAGGTGTGGTTACTTTCTGTAAGAATATACTCACAGAGTTTATTGTACCTTATGGCGTTGTTTTATTCCTTTATCGCAATTATGTCATTGTATGATTATTGATTACGGCGTGTCTTTAAATTAAAAGTTCACCTCATTGTTTGGCTATTTTAATACTTTATAATTATTTGGTATATAAATCAATTGTATGCACCTTACAAGTAGCAAGATAAAATTAAGTCTCAAATAGTCCTTCCCTGTTTGGAGGACACAATAAACCTTACTAATGTTTAGAGACTATATACTCAACTTCAAACACGAGTTCAATTTAACAATAATAGTCCATGTGCCAGGTCCCAAAAAGGTATAATTTTGTGATCGCGATGAAACTTATATACCTGAATCAGACAGCTCTGGGGGTAGTAAAAATGCATATTATTCGAAAAAATATTTTCGGTTTTCAAGATGGCGGCCATTTAAAGATGGCGGATGCATGGTTATAATAGATAGGTTATATCTCGGTTATTTGTCATCCGATTTCAATAAATCTTTTTTTGTTTCAAAGATAATTAAATTTGCAAGATTTAATCTACAAACATTACTATACAAATTTTGCTTCGTTTTCGAGGTATTTATCAAAATATTTCTGATTGTTGTGTAATCTTTAGCTTTAAGTCTTAATTACTCGTAGACCTTACATTTTACTCGAATATTGTTTATTACGAAAAAAATAGATGATTTTATAAGCTTTACAATGATATATAACATATTTTACTTTATCTAACCCATAGTGATATGAGAACCAAAAACTTGGCTCGTGTCAGGGTTCGGCGCGACGGCGCGGCGCGATAGCGACTATGAGTGGACCCGGCCGGTCCGCACGGCTGACTCGCCTGGCGTCCAAAAGGACTTGCGTTATATTTTTTTAACTGGTTTGTTTGTTGTTTTAATAACATTAATATATTCACAGGTACCAAATTTGCTTATTCGATTAAACATTTTTAGGTAACATTTTTAATGCTAAATATTGCCTAATATACTTATCCAAAAATTCTAAAAGAAACAAAATAATTTTTTTTAAGATTATTAGTTAGTGTACAATATAGTTAAAAATTAACATATATTTCTAAATTATAATAAACGTATACGGTACTAAATTTGTTTCGTTAATGTATAGCCTAAGTTACAGTTCAATTAAAACTATTCTACCTTTCTGTACTAACGCGTGTGTAACAGTAAAAATGGTTTTCATACGTAAATAAAGGAGGACCTTTATTGAAATGGACCTTTCTTCTTTATTCAGCTTTATTTTACTATTCTGTAAAATTAAATATAATTTGCTAAGACAAAATTACAAATGATTAAACTATAAATTTACTGCATTATATAAAAATTATATTTTTATTTTTTAAACGTATTTAAGCTTACTAATGATAGTAGTTCTCTGATAATGTTCAATAAAACATCTAATTTCCTGATAAAACATACATTATTTGAGAATACATAGGCCTAAATTAAATACAGGGTGGCTGAAAAGTCTTGACGATTTTTTTTTATTCTATGGAAACTATACATGTTACATAAATAAACGAAATATCAATAGAGAAGTAATTTAATACCATTAATGATGGTTAGATTTTGTTGAAACATCAGGCAACATTTGGAGTTGGTGGACTGATGATAAGCAGTTGATGCAAAATCTAGTGATTTATTTATTTATTTATTTATTTATTTCTTCCAACGGTACAACACCAATTTGAGATTGATAACAAACAAAGAAGCAAGCAAAAAACAATTAAGTACAGTACTAAAAATTAACAGTGGCGCACTAATTATTTCAATACTAGTTCAACAATAACAAAATCAACAATAAATAACTATCAAGCGTGAGAACTTATTGCATTAACATATGATTATAAATTAACAAATCAACAATGGTAACATTAACAACAACAATGAATGTATATAGAATTTGCAAAAATAACAAAAATAATAATCACAGCATGAAACATCAATAGCAGGTAACAAATTTGAATGGAGCCGATTGGGGGTATGTGCGAAAATTGCATCAGTATAAGATGTTTAAAATAGTTTTGTTCTGTGAATGATGATGGAGATCATAAATTGATTACTAATAGAGCAATGATGACCCATTTTATGATGCCCATCATCATTCACAGCTTAAAACTTATTTTAAACATCTTATACTGAAGCAATTTTCGCACATACCCCCCAAAAACCAGATTTTGCATCAACTGCTTATCATCAGGCTACCAACTGCAAATGTTGCCTGATTTGTTAACAAAATCTACCCATCATTAATGGTATTAAATTACCCCTCTATTGCTATTTCGTTTAATTATGTAACATGTATAGTTTCCATAGAATAACAAAAACAAAATCGTCAGTGACTTTTAGTTTTTATTCATATAAATTAATTTCATTTATCATTGGACTTCAATTTAATAATATTGTGTTTAATACATAGTGATCAGGTTAGTTATATAAAATTATAACATTAATAAAAATATTATTGTCAGCCAACAGTTGCTTTCACATCAACTGCAATTAGTTAAAAGTTTATTATTGCTGACTCTCGTAGAATGTACTTTATATATAAATATTATGTATGGTATTAGATGATCCTGAAGATGGTTGCATTATTATTATTCTTAATTATTATTTGCCTGGATTTCTAGATTTTTATGAATATTTTGATTTCACATAACTAGCTTGAACACAATAAACGCATCGTCCAATTGAAATCGAATGATAATCAATTTAAAATAGCCTAAATTAATATGGATAGCATTTTTTTCATAAAACTTTTATTTAACATTTTATTGTATTTTACATTTTTTTCATAAAACTTTTAGCCTATGTGGGTAAAAAGCTACTAAATGTACGGGTCCTTAAATAATGTATAGGCTACTTTTAAACGAAGTGCTTTATTGAGCATTTTGAAAGAATTAATATCATCAGGGGTACTAAAATTAATTTAAAGTATACGTTTGTTATAATAAGTACTAGGGGAACCGAGCTTGTGCTAGGTAAAATTATTAAATGTCACTTTTATTTTCCACACGCTCAATCGCAATCTTATTCCTTTTTAGGACGATCAAAGATTGCTGCACTTTGGAATAATTGTGTTGAATTGAACTACATGTTAAGTTTTTATATTGGTTATTAGTTGATTTTCGTTAAAATTAGTATTTACAAATCAACATACAAATTATAATTAGTATAACATTTTAACTTAAAGAGCTGTAAAACGAAACCCTGATTTTCCCAGCTAAGGGACCAGTTCCAACCGATAGCCTATCTCGTGGCCGAAAACAGCATATTAAAAAATAATAAAAAATACTTATGCAGGAATAAGTTTGTTCGTATACAGTCATTGCTTGTTTTAGGGTAGGGCCTATAATAAATAATACCAAGGGGACCGAGCTTTTTATCGGTAAAATTAAAAGCGTCACTTTCCTTCCTTAGACAAAACTTGTTCGCTCCGCTCACTTGACCTTTTTCTTTTTTAAACGAGTTCGTTCACTTCGTCCACTCACTAGACCAGTATGTGCTCTTTGGTATAAATTTGTTGAACCACGGGTTAAACACATATGTGTACATCTAAAAAGTTAAGCGCATTTTTCTGTTCAATTAAGTAGCTTCAAAAAATCTCCATAGGGATAGCATAAGAATTTGGAAGGGATTTTCCAATCATGGAATCAGTTACAATCGATTTCTCATTGCTAAAGCCCCCATATTTATACAAAAAAAATTAAAAAATCCTTGGACGGAATTAATTTTGCCCCTACAAACAGTGCTTGTTTTAGAGGATAAAGTAAAATAATTATAATGTAATTTTATTTTAAAGAGTAAATATAATCAAGGTCATTTTAAAATGTTTATTAATTATACGTAACTATAAGGAGTAGAACAGTGGCAATCTAAAAAAACAAATACTGTTTTAGAACATCTCGACAAAATGACTTTCTATGACTTATTAACAGGTGTGTTATAAACCACAATATTTGGTTTTAAAAATGTAACCTAAAAGTTTTTAATCGAATAAGCAAATTTGGTACCTGTGAATATATTAATGTTATTAAATCAAAATAAGAAAAAAAATATATATCCAGTTAAGAAAAATATAACGCAAGTCCTGTTGGACGCCAGGCGAATCAGCCGTGCGGGCCGGCCGGGTCCACTCATAGTCGCTATCGCGCCGCGCCGTCGCGCCGAACCCTGACACGAGCCAAGTGTTTGGTTCTCATATCGCTATGGGTTACATAAAGTAAATTATGTTATATATCATTGTAAAGCTTATAAAATTATCTATCTTTTTTGTAATAAACAATATTCGAGTAAAATGTAAGGTCTACGAGTAATTAAGACTTAAAGCTAAAGATTACACAACAATCAGAAATATTTTGATAAATACCTCGAAAACGAAGCAAAATTTGTACAGTAATGTAAATAGATTAAATCTTGCAAATGTAATTATCTTCAAAACGAAAAAAGATTTATTGAAATCGGATGACAAATAACCGAGATATAACCTATCTATTATAAACATGCATCCGCCATCTTTAAATGGCCGCCATCTTGAAAACCGAAAATATTTTTTCTAATAATATGCATTTTTACTACCTCCAGAGCTGTCTGATTCAGATGTATAAGTTTCATCGCGATCACAAAATTATACCTTTTTGGGACCTGGCACATGGACTATAAATGCTCATTTAAGATCAGGAAACTAGCATCTGTATTCATGAACACACAGTAGAAACATCATAATGCCTTATTAATTCCACTCGTTAGAGTTTTTGGTTTGAAGGGTGATCCAGATTGAAAAGCGGTGGTTATTGGGCTATCGATACTTATCCATCAATCGAAAATAATGTCTATAAATGAACGCCCCAAGTATTTCGTTTAGACATAGGATTTTATTAGAGCTATTAATCGCCTACTGGTCGAAATCCGACCAAAATTCAGTTGATTTAGACGTCTGGACCCAATAGTTTATTTAAAATATTTTATAAATGAAACGTCTGTTTTTTATGTTCAAACTGCATTTAATATTACAACAACAGCCGTCTCATGATTCAATCAATTACCCTTCTTCAATAAGATTAATATTGAAACATTGAAAGCCTGTGGGGCGTAAAAGAAACTAAAAAGAACTAAAATAATTATAACGGGATTCTGTTCATCTACACAATACCTTTCTAACGGTATGCGCAGATTTTTCGTATGATGTTCACAAGCTTAGAAAAAAGGAGGAAATAAAACATGCTTATCTATTAATATAGTATACTGTATAGAGATTGACTGCTAAATTTTTTTAAGAGACGCAATCTTAAACAAAAACTTCCAAAAGGTCCTTTGCTTAGAAGATAACACACCAAATTATTCTACTGTCACAAAATTTGCCAACTAATTAAGATTTAACTAAACTTACAACCTAATATGAAAAGAGATATTTTACAATACTAAACCACCAAAATATACCAAAACTCTTGGAACATTTATCATGGAGGAAGGACGCCGCGCCGCGCCGCCGCGGTACTGTAGCCTGTGTGACGAGTGTGGCGGATGACATGAGAGAGTGGAGATTTTGAGTGGGACCAACTAGAGTAGAATCAATACGGTACGGAACTAACGACTGGCCGAGCACAGCCCCAGGCAAGAACCCGGCATAATCTGCTCTATTGTGTGCACCACAAACCGGCAAACCACGCGGCGGCGCCTCAAAATATCCTGTAATTGATTTCTACTGATTACATGTTTGCGATTGCGTCTATTAGCTCGAATTAAAAGGACTTTGCCCATCCAATCGGAACATGATCCATTTAAACGTTTTGCTCACACTTGTTCTAATTGAAGTGGGATTGTTGTATGATAATACGGTTCATCAGCGTTGTTCAGCGAAAACTTCAAACGGTTGTGACTGAGTTGCCGGTCGAAACGGAACTGTGGAACACTACTGACATTAGTGGCGGTCGATCAGGGTTTGTTGCTTTTATTTTAACTCTCCTCTTGTTATTTTGAAATTGTACATTGGCGTACTAAAATATATTTATGCGCCAAGTACACGCCTCTAAAAACTAAGTTATATTTCATTGTCTGCGTACAAAACATTCTCAGATAAGACGTAAAAATTAACTTGACGCTATTAGAAAAGGCAACATTAATTTTGTAATTCACACAGTAATCATCTTATTAACTAGCTGACATAATGATTTTCAAAAAATCATGTAAAACCACGTTAAACTTATAAATTCCTGGGCTTTATCACACTTTCTGCTGATTAAAACCTTAAAAATATGCAAGAGTCTGTACACCAGTTTAACAAAAGGTTATCAAAGTAGAATTCTTTCGTTGTTACAAAATTAAGGAACTTGTGGAAGAAAGATTTTAAACTATTTAAAAAATACCAGTGTGTGCAACTTCTAGCTCCAGACGTCTTGAATAACACAATCCAGTAGCTTATGGTAGGTAAGACTCCAGGCCGATAAAGTTATCAGCAAAACCTGTCCGTTAAGTCAGTATTCAAACACGATGCCTGTACAAACAATACCATCGAATAGTAAATTGACATTAAAATACCTAATTACCAAAAATATAAGAGTGAACCATCAAAAAACATTGACTGTCAAAAGGCCTAATACAAGTAAAATAGTTTTACAATAAATCATATTTACTGTAACCTTTCTCATAAGCCATGTCCCCTGTGATGTTGTGTTAGTTAATGGAGGCCTAGTGTTGTACGTGTACGTGTCAATCTGTAATTTTACCTATGAACTGATTTGTGTAATTCTAGTGTTATTCACTTGCAATTGTCAAATGGATTAGATCGACACCAACACACGCCCACACACAAGCTATTACTGGCAAACACTCACACACTAACGCACAAACGTACACAACGACCTATTGGCATTAAGCGTTTGAACCACTCTATGATGATTATTGATCTCTGTGCAAATGACAGATCCCTCTTTCTCCTTTATTTCTTTTCTAGTTGGCATGGACTAGTGGTTTCGGTATTATATTGATTTGTCATATTTCAGTCCAAAACCTTTGTTTAAATAGAGCAGTTGTTGTTATTTTATTGAACAAGTGCATTGAAAGTAGTTTGTCGGTTCGAGGCTTCAAATCTTTTAAGCATTTTTTAAAGTCATAGTGCTTTTCTCAAGTTAGTAAATATAACTTTTAATACTTATACAGATTTATGGTTTCATTTATGATCCATAATAAGGTTTAACTAATGTCTAACATTCAAATCTAAACTAATCTTTAGCTGAAAAAACGTCCAGTATCCTCTCGACTATAGTAATTTTAATAAACGTTAGATACACATGTCCCGAACAAAGTGTGTTCAGCTCGAAACAAATCAAAGAAACGACATGAAACATTTTACAACACGAGAAACGAGGGAAAACAAACACGAAGTCAGCTTCATAAAGCCGAGTGTCCAGAGACAATAAGAAGGGCAATTCGGGCAGGTCTCTGATCGCAGATGTTAAAGTTTAGGTGCCATCAAGCGTTGTTGTCTTGGGTTTATTGAATGGCCGTAGCCGTAACACAAGACAAATTAAGAGTGAGACATAAACTGGAGTGACAACGTGGCGCCGCGCCGAGTGTCTGGGCTCGCAACCTCTACCTGACACACGCCACACGACTGTCATGATCGGTACAGCGGCCGGGCTGACATTGAATTAAATACAGTAGTTCATGGAATATTTATTAAAATCCTCATTCCGTAAAAACCGTTCACAGCCACTTGTCAATGCTTATGTATTTAAGGTGTATAAGGGAATAAGCAATAGTAGAGCTGCAACAAATCCCATCGGAACTGGGTTCAATTCTCAACTAGGAAAAAAATCAAAATTTAGAAGACACGTTAAACCGTTAATCCATAAACCTGCATAAAAACAAAGTGCAGCGATGGAAAATTGTTGTTTTGACATTTGGAAAACTTCAATTAAAACCTAACAAGATGACTGTTAGATTTATGATCTTTGTAAATTAAAAAAAGGAAATGTACTAGAGCACAATACTTCAAGAACTTAAGAAGAGAAATACTTGAAACTTTATCCCGAATTTATAATATTACATTTCAATTAAACTAGTAATTAATCTTAATTTCTTGTCCTCGAACGGAGAATATTTTACCAACCATTGTTTGAATGTCCTACAAATTTTCACAGTTCTCGTTTACTAACCGTTAGAGCCAATTCTGTTGTGACAAAGCAAATTGTCCGGTCAAATTACTCCTATTTCCTTTCTCAAATTGAAACTTTTACGAGGGTTCGTCTCCTTAAGAAGTTTGAAGAACCCATCCCAGTCGACTTCCGGGTATCAGACTATAGTTGAAAGCTTTTATTGATCTATAAAGCAACAGGTAATTAAAAGTCCGGTGTCGCGTGGGCGCGTGGGGTTGTGTTGGTGGGGGGTGGGGGGAGGGGGGGGGGTCACGCGTGCGGCGCGTGCCGCTACACGCTCCAGCTGCACCAACGTCTTCAAGACGTCACGGTCGGAGGGTCCGGAAGATAAGACAAGGCTTCATCCCGCCGCCCCGGTGTAACCGTCGCCGTCACCCGAGCAGCTGGCGATTCGCAACGGAGTTTTCAAACTCGACAGGCTAATTGATCGGGCTGATAATGTGTCGAGAAATAATTGTGCGACACTTCCCGAAGGTAGGCGATGTCAGAAAACATGAGGATATAGCATCTGACTTTCGCCTTACGCGATTAGCCCCTCTAAAATTGTATTAAAGAATGTACGAAACAAAGTATTAATAACGTAAAAAAGAAACACTTTGAAACAACTATACGTGTCATGGCTCATAACTTACTAAATTATCGGGTTGGAAATGATTTATTGCAAATATATTAATTTGAATTAATTAAGGTAACATTACCTAATACTTATGTTGCACAAACTAACATGCATTAATTTTGAAACTACTCAAGAATTGATTTAAAGGTTTAGTTAATTTTTAGGATGTGAGAGGATGTGTTTCCTTATACTTCCCAAATTAATTGTGATATACAATGAATAAACATAACTCTTTATTGTCATTAAGGAACTTGTCTTCGTATAATGGCATTTTATGTTCATTTTATATTATGAAAAATAACAGATATATAGGCCTAATCGTGTTAAGAGTTATCTTCTCCTTTGGGCCAGTAGCCCATTGTTGCGCAGTCAGCAATGGTAACCATACGGTGTTTATGCAAAACATGGTATTTTATTCCCCTGTTTCGGAAGCTGTTTTTCAGTGATTTCCTTTAAACATGGTAAGTGTTTAGTTGAATAGTTATATTAGGTCCCTCATACCTCAAAACTTAAAAAATTAAAACTATTAGTCTACTAAGGAAAATTGATTTACTTTGCGACGTTACAGAGAGTAAAGCCCCGTTTACACGCTACGATATATCGGTGCGATCTGATTGCACCAGCATATCGTTACGATAAATTGGAGATTGAAAGCCCCGTTTACACGCTACGATATATCGGTACGATCTGATTGCACTAACATATCTTTGCGATAAATTGGAGATTGATGTTCCGTTTACAACTACAGAGCTGATCGCATCGATAAGTTGGAGCGCAGTTTACACGTTCCAACATGTCGCTCCAACCTTGCGATATCGTTGTCAATCTAGACAGAAAAATGAAATTTTCATTTTTCGTCCAACCCCGATATATCGCTACGATCTCCCGTTTACACGCTCCGATTATCGCTACGATATGGTTGGTACCGATCACATCGCACCGATATATCGTAGCGTGTAAACGGGGCTTAATACTTGTTAAATTTTCAAAATTTTGAGCTATGATGGACTTAATATAACTATTTAATTAAACACTTACCAAGTTTTAAGGATATCGGTTGAAAAACGGCGTGCTAAAGAGGGGAATAAAATACCATGTTTTGCATAAAAGCCGTATGGTTAACATTGCCGACTGCGCAACAATGGGCTACTGGCCCAAAGGTGAAGATGACTCTTATTGCTGTAACACAAGTTTAATTTGTATTCTTTTATAGATAATAACACTTTTAGGCCTAGTAATAAAATTTGTTACCCTTCATTTAGTTATTCCCTCTGAAATTGTTATAAACATTAATTTTTAATTCATAAAAAATTGCATTATCTCTGATCAACATTTAAACATCTCAGCTTCATCGTTACTATTAAAAATACCATACAGTCCGAAATTATTTAAGACATAATACCACTATGCGCACAAATAAAGACCTTTTCTCCTTACCAATGTACACTACTGATTTTACGAATCACATAATGTGGACTGCAAGACACTCCATCCTGTTTCGTTGTCATGCTGACAAGTCAAGAGGTAATTCCTAGTAATGCCGCCCGACACAGATACAAGACAGTGTTACACGTTGTGCTGATTTGACTTGGACACATCGTCCGACCATGTGACACTTCCTGTGTGATTTGACTTGGACACATCGTCCGACCATGTGACACTTCCTGTGTGATTTGACTTGGACACATCGTCCGACCATGTGACACTTCCTGTGTGATTTGACTTGGACACATCGTCCGACCATGTGACACTTCCTGTGTGATTTGACTTGGACACATCGTCCGACCATGTGACACTTCCTGTGTGATTTGACTTGGACACATCGTCCGACCATGTGACACTTCCTGTGTGATTTGACTTGGACACATCGTCCGACCATGTGACACTTCCTGTGTGATTTGACTTGGACACATCGTCCGACCATGTGACACTTCCTGTGTGATTTGACTTGGACACATCGTCCGACCATGTGACACTTCCTGTGTGATTTGACTTGGACACATCGTCCGACCATGTGACACTTCCTGTGTGATTTCTCCTTATACCGGACATCAGGGCTGCCTAACACGTGAGTTGTCTACGAGGGGGATGGGACATTACAACATTTTTCTCACGTAATATAAGAGAAAAACCGGTCATTGAATTCATTGCCCTACTAACACTGCCTTCCCCTTTAAAGAACAAGTTTGCCTAGTGCAAGTGTAATGAGAAGAGGTTGACCTTAGCCCCTTGAGTGAACCCGGGCCCCCTGTTTGAAAAGGAGCCATAAAACATTTCACTTTTCATCCTTCTTATAAAACATAAATGTTAACATTGAGTGCGGGTAATCTAGATTCATGGAATGATATTAAGTATTTATTAACAATAAATATTTATGAAATGCTTTTTGGAAGGAGATGTTTTTAACTATAACTATATTAAAGAAAATTATTTACTTAATTGGATTAAAAGTTTTCTGTGACACAAAAATATATTGCTAAATGTTTTTACAATATAAACTGTCCTTTCCCAGCACAAAATTACTTTGCAACGCTCTTACCACTTTAGAATATGATATATTACCAACTTTAATAATGCATTAAATACATTTACATTTTTCGACTACAAAAACGATTTCAGAATATTAATTTAACTGACTTACTTGATACACTTTCACTCTACATCTTGGAATCGAGCATTTTTAAATTTTAAACCCCGCCAACAGATGCGAGCGATGCCGGGAGGGTCCGTCAAGCGTTAAGTCATCTCAACGGTCAAGACGCTCCCCCCCCCCAGGAGCTTGGGCACGGCCGTTACCGCCTTAGTCCTCCCCGGGACCTTATGTGATTGTGTTGTGCTCTTACACCTTGGATACCTTGTGGCAGTGGTGAGTCAACTAATTTATAATAATTGGTTGAAACTATTTTTTACTTATTTTTTTGTTATTTTGTTAATTTTTCGGTGGTGATATTTTTCTTGAATCGTTTTTTTTTAAATTAAGGGATATGATAAATCATTAGATACCTTATTTAATTACATATTGCCACAAACATACCTTTTTTATAATTTACCCACAATTAGCTTTGTTACGGACGGATGATCTAAACGTTCAAAGTAAAAAATTTCGTTTAAATTTTTTCGAACTGGAATTAGGGTAAACAACTAGGTATACATTATTTTAGTGTGTGTATTGTTAAGTCAGTCAAATATTATTGTTCTCATTATCATTGACTATATAAACTAACGAGAATAGACTTCTCATATTACAGGCCTGTTTGAAACCAATTTGAATGTGCGATCTTTCGCGGCGAACGTGAAGTAGAAGCGTTATATGATAGGCAAATCAGTTTCAGTACTACCACCCTTATCAGCAAATTCAATCTTGATAAAATATATTTCCAGCTGAAAAAGCAATAAGCCTATTCACTGTCGTGTATACAGTCAATATTATTATTTATATTTAAAATCTTCATAATTATTAACATAGTTCATAACTCATAGTTAAATTCACCCTACTCAAAGGAATCTATTAGTCGATAAACTTCAATTATTGAAAATTTCAAATATTATTTCTTGTTGTTTTCTTAATTGTTTAGGATTAAAAGGAATTTTTACATTATAATCAGTTATTTTTACCTAATTAGCATTGTAATACATTGTTATTTTCCTCAAAACAACTGGAGCGTTATAAATTGATTAAATTGTTTTAACTGTTCAACGAATAAGTCATAGACTGATAACAATTTTCTAATGTTTGTAAAAAACATAATTAACATCTTTATTCAATTTATTAACATGAATGAGTAATTTTTTAATGAGTAACTGCTTCCAAACGAATCAATATTAACTCCATTCAATATTAATATCCATATTAATTAGTCTTAATATTGATGTTGTCTCGATAACACCACCATAAGCGAGTAGTGATTGCCAGCCGGTAGCCTAAGTCGTGTCAGGATGAAGAAGTGTTCACCGGTGACTGTTGAGCTAAGGAGTTGATTATGGGTTTCTCCGGAAGGGGAGGTCTTGCTCCGTGATTATGCGTGTGCCTACCCTAGTTTGTAAGTGCGTGCACGCGTCTGTGTGTGTGTGTGTGTGTGTGTGTGTGTGTGTGTGTGTGTGTGTGTGTGTGTGTGTGTGTGTGTGTGTGTGTGTGTGTGTGTGTGTGTGTGTGTGTGTGTGTGTGTGTGTGTGTGTGTGTGTGTGTGTGTGTATGCGTGTGTGAGTGTGAGTGTGTGTGTGTGTGTGTTGGTTGGCGCGCGCCTACCCCTAGTTCCGGCATCAATCAAGAAATCTCTATTGTCTCTATTACTGAAGGTTCTTATATCATAACGGTTTCTCTCTTTTTTATCGGTGTCAGTTTGAAATCCTGTGCAATATTATGTTTTTAATTTTTTCATTCTATACACTCAGTTTCACGTAGTTTACAATAAAAATATGAATACTTTCAACACCCAAAATGACATTCAAACTCAAAGGCAATTAATAGACGACACTAATAATCCACCCACAATATGAAAAACCCCATAAAATGTAAATGCAATGTAATGATTAATTCTGACTTTAATTGTTTCGACAATGTTATACAATGTTTCGAGAGTCGTGTTTCGAAAGTCTCGTAACTTTGATAGAAAAGTCATGAGACTTTGTTATATTATTGTTCACTGAATAACCCCACTCGACTTATTCAATCTTCCTCATTTAACAGTAAATTTTGCATGCTGCTGTTATAGATCCCTTGTTTAAGTACGAGTACATTGTTTCACAATTTCTTAAAAGCACGGGATTATGTAACCGAAACTATGCACTATTAATCATTCTAAAAAAATAGCACTTAAATACTATCATAGGTGAGGAAAGTTTCATTTTACTATATTATTCTATGAGAAAAAAATATTAGGGTTGACATTATTTCAAGATAAATTACGGCATTATATCATTATATCAATGTAAATAAATTTATTAACATAAATAGACGCTTCTGATAAACTATTACAATCATGATCATTCAAAACAAATCTTTTTTTTTTCAAATCCGTTTTTTTAAACTTGATCCTTCGTAGGAGTGGCCACAAATATTGGGTGGGAAGGATTTGTTTGTCCTTGCTAATATGCCATTGGCTTAAGTCTTTTGTTTTTTATTATTTTTTGTTTTATTTCACTGTTGCATACCAGCTGGTAATTTTATATCACACCGCATTTTAAAGGGTGCAAAAAAACCGACCTATTTTCTTTTATGCACCATTCATCGACATGACGTCTGAGGATAGTGGGGGTGGGCTTATTTTAAAGCAAATTTTATGCCATTTTAGTAGTCACTGAGTAGTGGTCGCCTAACCTACATGTTTACATTAAGCATGTCACATAACACGCTTTCGTTACCATGGCGTATTTTGTGCTTCTCGTCAGTAAACATTAACATTTCTTTATCATCATTTAAATCAATTATTTGTCAGTCGAAATTTTTTTGCTTGGCATGGTCAGTGGGCTTTAATTACTGAACAATAGCCAATTAATTGGTATGGATGGGTATTAAGATCGAACCACAATACTTGTCAAACCGAATGGTCAGCCATGTTCAAGGCATTTCGCTAGCCTACCGGTTGGCGTCTTGGACTCTGGTTCAAGATGTCACCGGTTCGATTCCCGGGGTGTCCACAACAATGTGATGGGTGTGGAATACTATCCCTTAATAGCATTTAGTGTACATAGTTCAATTATCTTAACAAAATTCTTCTGGCTTAAACACGAGCAAATCACTAGCTTGTTTTCTAACGGGCCGACGAGGACTGTTTTCCACACAGCAGCAAGGACTCCATCCATGTTCTCTGGCGTCCGCGCTGACCTTGGACGACCTGTTGGCTTCGTTTTCAACTCAAAACAAGTTGATCTTAAGTTAGTAACCCACTGCATAATTGTGCTAGGATTCGGAATTCTAAAGGTGCTGCTATACATCGACGTCACGTCACGTCACGTCACGTCGCGTCCACGTTCGCATGGTATGCTCCCTGTGTATTCAAATGGAACCGGCTATACATCGACGTCACGTCACGTCGCGTCACGTCTTCATTCGCATCCATTCGCACTCGAATGCCCTGAGGAGCATTCGGGTGCGAATCGGTGCGAATGGGTGCGAATGAGGACGCGACGTGACGTGACGCGACGTCGCTGTATAGCCGCTACCAACGTCCATTCGGCCGTTCGGCTTTCGCCTCGGGTATCTTCGTACGCAATCGGGAAACTTCGGAACCAATGAGAGCAAGGGTGGATTTTGTCCGAATGTTTGATTTGTTTACTTCCGTCTAGGCCTAGTTCTTATCAGTTGATGAGAGTGAGTGGTACGCGTAGGGTTTTTGGCAATTGTTATTACCATGGATAATGAGTAACTAATTAGTTTAGTGGAAGAAAAGAAAGATATTTACGACCCTTCCCACAAACTGTACATGAGCAATGTAAGAAGAAAATATGGTGTTTGGGAAGAAATTGCGACACAGATGAACAGTACTTCCATTTAGAACCCTACTCAAATATTGCACAAAAATTTTATGTGTTGACGACGGTTGTTTATATTATTTATCGAAACACAAAAGGTAACCTCTATATTGCCAGTAGTGATTATGTCGCTACTCATATGTTTATTTATGCATTTTAAAAATTATTTCAATACTTTATTAAATATGTTATTAGTTTATGCTAAAATGGTGGAACGCACGTACAATGACAGTAAAATGTTGTATTCCTGAGGGCCGCTTTCCCCAACCTAGTTTAAACCAAAACTCAAGATTAAACCAGATGTTGCCATATGATTTAACATTGACAATTTTCTGGATTAGTTTACACTGAGTTGGGGAAAGCGGCCCTGAAACAGTTACACAGGAAAACCTAATTCATTTTAAGTAATCACCAATTTGTCTTTGGATACAGTAAAACCCTCTTCATAATATAGAAATCCTTACACTTCAAATATAATATGTTTACAGCCCTTACATATTTAAATACATCTATAGAAAACCCTTAACTTATTATCTACATGGAGTCCATATCTCAACCTTTTTTCAACGCTTTTCCATATCTCCCATATCTTTTCCATATCTCACGCTTTTTTCGCGCGCAGAATCCGCGCGTGCGCGCGTAATCCGTGAGAATTGGCGGAATGGACGTGACGTCCAGTGCGAATGCGAATGCTTGACGTCGATGTATAGCACCCCCTCCGGAATCGCCGGATCCATCGGTGCGAATGGATGCGAATGAAGACGTGACGTGACGTGACGTGACGTCGATGTATAGCAGCACCTTTAATGTTGACCTGATTGAAAGAATGCACGAAACTGCCGCTGAGTAGCAATGATTGAACCACCAATATTGAAATACGTCTTGATAAGGAACTAGCGTTATTCAAGCAACCGCTACTCCATAACTACTAAAGGTGCTGATATACATCGACGTCACGTCACGTCACGTCCACTTTCGCATGGTATGCTCCCTGTGTATTCAAATGGAACCGGCTATACATCAACGTCACGTCGCGTCACGTCACGTCTTCATTCGCATCCATTCGCACTCGAATGCTCTGAGGAGCATGCGGGTGCGAATCGGTGCGAATGGATGCGAATGAAGACGTGACGTGACGTGACGCGACATCGCTGTATAGCCGCTACCTAAAATGGCATAAAATTTGCGTTCCAACAAGCCTACCCCCACCTTTCTCAGATGTTCTGTCGCAGAGCGGTGCGCGAAAGAAAATGGGTCGGTTTTTTTGCCGCACCCTGTATATCAGTTTTGTAATATTATTTGTAACAGTTAATCTTTAATCAGTTTACTTCAGCATTGTTACTTACTCACAAGGCAAAGGTTTGACTTTAAAATATAACAGATCACTAGGAGCCGCAGAAAGAAATAATAAGTTATTAAAAAAACGTTATTTAAGGAAATCTGATGCTCAAATATGTTTGTCACAAGTTTAATTTTTTCCCCAGTTTAAATCCCTCGCCCACCCCAATGTTCTTGAGAAGGATCAAGTTAAAAAAAAAAAAAAACTACGCATACAAAGTAGGATTTCTGAGGGTAGTTACCTCCATATTTTCTTGTATAGTGCATTTTAGCTCTATTATAATGAGAGTGTTTCAGTTAGGTACCAAAAGTATTATTTAAAATAAATGTAATTTCCACTTATCTGAATCATATATTGTTGAGAATTACAAAAGTTGATAAAAGTAGAAAATTGCGCAATACCTCTAAATATTTACGGCCGTAAAACTATCTACAACCTGTGAGTTGACAAATATATATAATATCCTGGTTCTCTCTGCAGCAGCAACAGTCGTCTGTGTCGCTGGTGGGGGTTCCCCTTTTGCAGCAATCCTCGTAATCAACAGACCATGCTTGACGACTGCTGGGCTGCACAGTCAGCGGGGATTCCCATACTGTCCTTCCGCTTCCTTCAAACTCACGAGATAAAAAGATAATGACATTTCAATACTTCATTTTCAATAATGTCTTGATACTTCATATAAAACATATATAGATTTTTATTATTTTGATTAGTAGTTATAATATGGCATGGGCTACCATAATATCACGGGGAAAATTTGTATCATAAAACTGGTAAATATTTACCCCACAATTTGGTCCATTTCACAGTCAATTAAAGTAAATTAAACTAGTTAACAATTTTTTACCAGCAAAACAAAATAATTTGAGTCGATTTGTTTGTTGGCAATATTTAGTATGCAGTAATAAACGTATTTATGTCGTTTAAGACGCTTGCCTTTATGACCAGATTTTCCCAACTATGGGAGTGATACTATTTTCACAATGGCATACGATACAAAACTACAGAATATTAGTGACAATCGATTTAGCGTTTAACAAGTGTTCAGCTGATTAATTAGAAGCTGAAATAATAAAATAGCTATTATGCAAAATATTCCTCTAACATTTAAACAATAAGGATCATCTTACAAGTCGCCTTTAGCTAGTTCTGCATGTCACCCCATAAAAGCACACCCAGAGTAGCTTATGTAAGTGGGTGAGCTACCTGTCTTTCGAATATTTACCTACATGTAAATATTTATGTAGGTAAAGGCTAAAGAGTAACTAACGTTGATTTTTAAATCTAACGGTTAGCACTCTAGGAACAGTAGAAGTTTATATGTTCTTGATACAAAATATCATAGAAAACCCTCCTCTATTGCCTGTATACAAATCCAGTCAGTAAAACATTATCTTAAGTAACATTATCAATGAACAGGTATTAGTCTAAATCTTATTATTATTTTATTTTACACTCTAAAACAAGCAATGATTGTACGGGCAATATTTTTTCGCTGCAAGGATTTTTTTTAATATGGGGGTTTTGGCCACCAGAAATCAACTGGAACTGGTCCCATGGCTGGGAGAAATCCCGCATTCACCAGGGCTCTTAAAAAATCCCATGCTATTCTTATGGAGATTTTAAAGTAAGTACTGTTTGTACGGGCAAAAGTTTTTTCCCTCCAAGGATTTTTTATTTTTTGTTAGAATATGTGGCTTTTGGCTACGAAGAATTGATTGGAGCTGGTCCCATGTCTGGGAAAAATTCCGTTTTCGTCCAATAGCCCTTCACAGTTTCCATGTTATCCTTATGGAGATTTTTTTAATTGAACAAAAATCAGCTGATAACTGTAGGTATAAACCATCTTTAACCTGTAGTTTAGGAAAACTATACCAAAGTGCACCACCCTTAGGCCTGGCGAGTGAGCGAAGCGAACGAGCTCGTCTTAAATGGGAAGAGGGCGAGTGAGCGGAGCAAACGTCTTTTGTGTGAGATCAAAAGTAATAATTTTACCGAACTTAAGCTTGGTCCCGCTTACCTGCTTAAAACATGGTACTGCTAAAAAAATTTTCATTTGCTATTAAAATAATCAAATCAAATTTAAACCAATTGAGTAGCACGGAGAATGTTCCCTTTGCCCGGATGTCTAAGACCATGTGGTGTATTATTAAGTATATAGGAAGTACATTATTTTGAAACCGCGTTTTTAAAATACCGTCTCAAAATGAACAACACCCCTTATTATTAGTTCGTTTCCAGTATGGCAGATGTTAAGACAGAGAATATATATTTCACGATCCCTATCTTACTATAACAATTTGATGTAAACGAAAATGCTAAAACAATAAAGCTGGCATATACCTATATAAAAAAAACTTTCACAAAATAAGGAGGTTCGTATTTAAATTTTCAAGTTGGATATAATTTAGGCCAATAAAAATTCTAATATAATGAAAATTTTAATATCGTTGCAATAAAAGAATAACAATTTTTCATTTTAGCTTTTGTTACTATACATCTTATGGTTGTTAACAAAACCGCTGACTCAATTAAACCAATCACTGCAAAGAGAAACATTCAATCCTTAGCAGACTCGAATTTTTGAGGATATTGAGATTGCATTGGCCTTTATCATAGATGCTTTCTTTTCTGCCATAATTTAGCAACGCCTAGGTTGCGTCAAGTGTTTTGTTTACAGCAAAAAGACATTGGGAATAATTTTTATGATGAAAAAATGTGATTCATGGAACGGTCTTCTCAACTTAACCATTCTTCTGAATTTTCCATGATTATGCAATTTGGAGCGTTTAACATCAAATTTTGAAATGCTAACACATTTTTCCTGAATAAAGCTGTTTAACTCCCTTCCATTGTACTTAAAACAATAACTTGACGTTAACTTATTGTGGGCTTAGTGTTGTAGGCCTATTTCGTTGTCCAATGTTTCTAATCTTTTACAACTTTTTGGGAATATGTTGTCAATTTTGTAAAATTTACTATTTTTAAGATAATTTTAAAATTAAAAATTTTAAATGATTGTCATTTTAAAATTGGAAGTGAATTAGTGCAAATGTTTAAAAATGTTAATTCAAATTTTCTGTTTAAGTTAACCTACCAACGTAAATCACTATGCCAAGTTTCAAATTTGAAATCCATACCCGAAACGGAGATAGTGAATATGTATTGGAAAACACATACAGAAAAATATGTAAGATAAGACTGTGCATTACATTGTGCATTTCGTTGGTTTCAGTCTAAGGAACAACCGAGTGCAGTTTAAGTGATAATTCTGGGACACCATGTTACTGAAATAATCTCTTGTGGAAAGGTTAGTAAAATACATGTTTACACTGCTTAAAATTTTATAATAACTGACTGAGAATTAAATATTTTTATTTTAGCACAGATATTTAAAACTTATATCTATATTTTAAAAAAGAGTGACTAGACATTTTCACCTCAAATTACAATGGATGCGCAACCGCGCGCGGCTGATCCTGTACGTGATCGGACGTATCAAATTTCTGCAAACGTCGTGTACGTATTAGCCAATCAAACTTATCAACTGCATCGCAAACACTCGCCTAAGCCGCAAAGCCCAGTTACGATTTAGTTGGAGCACTACTACAGCACTACGGACCTGTTATTCTGGACGGTGGAAAGCTGATCAACTTTATCCGAAATCAATCGGCGAGCGAGCGAGTTGTGTATGATGCAGCATCGCCGCGCGGGATTATAGTTGGCCCGCCTCTATAATAGATTCTGCTACCTGCCGCCACCGGCCCCTGCACATCACGCATCACTACCGTAGTCTAGTGGGCGGTGTAGTACAAGCCACGCGCTTACGCCCAATCGCGCCCGTTATACAGGATTGAACTACCCAGTGGCCTTGACAAAAGTATTTTGTAGTTCTCCGGGGTATTAAAAAGGGTTGTGGTAGAGAACTTTTAAGAGGGGAAGAAAAGGGGAAGATTAGGATGAAGAAGAAAGAAGAGTGAGCTTCTATAGTTCCATTTTAATTTGCAATCACCAGCTATGGAGTCAAATTTTTACTTATCATCACCAAACGGTATCATTACATAAACCTTTTTTACATTTTCTTTACTATAAGTTCAAATTTAGGCATTAGCCTTCATTATGAACATCACATAACTATGTATGTGACACATAATGTAGTATGTGTAGTTCCTAAAAAAGTCTAATGCCAAAAAATTTACTTATTTTAAAGAAAACGTAAAAAAGATTTTTGTTTCGTTTTCAGCAATGGATTCAATGATTTTTCTTAAAATATATCTTAAGGCAGGACTCTACGTCGGCCTGAAACCCTCCTCGCGAAATTGCTTTCCAATTGTTTCTATGCTCGTGGCCGCAAATAATGCTTGCGGACGTTTACGCAGGAACAAACTGAAAGGTAATTTTTAAATGTGTAGAGTGAATATTAATGGAGTACTCAAGGGAAAACTACTGTCCATGGAATTGTTTTTTACACTGGTTTATTCCCCCTTAAAACAACAACTGAATTCTAATATTAAAAATTTTTGCTGAGCTAATGATTAAAAATTAAATGGGATTTTAAAAAGTATTAGCGAAGGGTCGTATCTGGTTTCATTGCCTGTAAAATAATACCTTAATGTTTACACATCAAGTAGTTGACGTACTATTTGCTCCAGCATAATCCTTTTTCTATCCCTTCGTCTTCGGACAGAGCCCCCCTTTAAACACTTATATCTGATCTTGTGTCACAGATTACTTTTAAAAGAGCTCTCTTGTGTCACATTTTTGTCATTTAAAAGATGCATAAGTTAATTAACTATTTTAGATTGCAATAAAAGGTTAAATAAAACAAAAAATATTTTGTAAAAAATCATCAGTCTTTAAAAGGGGGTTAAAGGGCCCATTTCAGAATGTCATGCAGTGCTTATCTGCCCCCATTTTGCGCCTTTATTTCAAGCCCGATACAAGTGGGAGTTTTCCATTTAAATAACTTCTTATCGGTGTCCTTCTAATAAAGAGTATTCTTACTTTGCTGCAGATTCAAAAGTTTATACTAACTCAAATCTATACTTATTTAATACGCTAATGGTTTTTTTGAGTAGAGAACTCCTCTATAATTTTCATCCGATTTTCAAGTTTTTGGTTTCGTTGGATAGGGCTTGGTATGTAGTTGTTTCCGCCAAAAACTGAAGAGAATCTGACTGAAAATAAAGACGCTATTCACCATTGAAATCTCATAATTTCCCATTTAAATAACATTGGGATTGAATAAAGCATTTCAATCCTTTGTTAATGTACAAGGCTGTAAATACGTGTAGTTTTTTTGTGATTACATACTTTCACAATATTGGATTGGTCGTATGTTATTGATTTGGAACTAACAGTAACATTTGTATTGTATAAAAATAAATTAATCGATTTCGAACAACACGTGTACTGGTAAAAATAAATCCCAATCAAAAATATATCTCGATTTTAAAAAGGGGATGGTATTGATAGTTACTGGATTGTATCGTGTTCCTGGAAGTGTACCGTACAAATACTTTCCCCCGTCGGTCGCTGGTCAGTTCCCTGGTCGGCGGGTCGCTGGTAGTGACACTCGGTTGCGTCACCGATGTCACCACCAGACAGACTCACACACTCGCACACTCGCTCACAAGCTCATCACCAACTATCATGCTTACCGTGCACTCACTCTTACCGTGTAAAACTCGCGGGAATCGTATATGATAGATCAACCCCAATATTTAATTTGAAATCATGGCTGGGAAAAGTCATGGCTCTCAAAAGCAGAGATAATGAGGCAATTTCCAGTTTGTTTTTTTATGTCAGGTTAAAAGACTTCCTTTTTTACTTTACGTGTCCTAAAGGAATACTGTAATTCTGTCAACGTATAGTTTTCTCCAGTCGTCTAGTTGGTTTGTACTGTACAAACGGTAGTTGTAGTACTGACAAACGGTTAACAACCGCTCTTGAGATACCTAAGTGTTCCTCATTAAACATTAGACTATGTTCAAAATATTTGTAAAAACACTCAATAACAAAAACAATTGGTTGACATGAAGCTTAAAGACAATAAGAAATGAGGGTTATATTTCCTAGAGGGAATAATTATATAATTAATCAATCTTAAATATTTGTGTTTATTTCTTATTCGGAAATTCACGCTTGAAATAATATTACCGGTACATGACAATGACATATTAGAACCAGTTTAAAAGGCAGTATTATTGGGAAAAATTTCAATTGTTAAAAAAATGTTAATTTGAGGATTATAATCATACTTAGATAATTAAAGATTCACTCTAAAAAATAATCCGGAAATACATCATCAGAAGCTTAGACTCAAAACAAATCGAAACCGAAGCACAAACATCAAAACTCAAACTATCAATCGCTACCTGGAAAATACGAAATGCAGAAGCGCATTAATACAAACTTTATTAGCATCTGTGCAGTGCGTGGGACGGAAATAGAGGCGAATTTTACTTCCCCATCATAACACGCAGTCCGGCGAACCCGCGGAATTCGATATGCGAATAGGAAAATTGCAACTAGGAACACGGCTGTATTTTTAGCAAACGCGTAATTAAAAGAGCTCGCACCAGGTTCCACGGTGGGCAGCATTGGTAGGGGGGAGGGTGGGGGTGAAATGAAGAGGGGGGGGGGGAGATCGATAGTATAGTTGCCAAACAAACTACTATTTGAGGCCTATACTTCGCCTTCCCTAGCCGTACATCCATTTCATCTGCTCTACCCGCTCGTTCGCCCGCCCCTGCATTTGTGCATCGTTATTAATTACTTAAGCGTTCTGCACCGAACGTAAAATGTACCACGGTTAACTTGGGACGATTCATGGCCTCACGTTTAAACAACACACTTCTGATGGGTTTGCTCTATGTCCGGTTTCGGCTTGCAAGTATTGTATCGGCGTTCTCATTGCTAAATAAATTCTGTTTATTTTATTATAACGTTCCCTCTTTTGAAGAACAATTTGTGTTTATGCAGTAAGATAAAAAAAATAATACAATATATCAAATTTAAAAAAGATTACAAAATGTTATTGCAAATTATCTTAAACTAGCTGTTACCAGTCACGGCTTGAATCGTAATTGTGTGATTTAATTTAATTGGCAATAAAATCTCTTTCAAGTGCAAGGAAACTTTTTTCCATAAGAATTATGTTGAAACTTTGAAGCCCTGTGTAATTTTGCCTTTAAAAGGATACCCCTTTTTCTAGTGAGCACTTATGACCAAAGACGTATGTAATTTAGTTACCTTTAATAACGTCCATGTCGTTAGGTATTGTCAACAGTAAGGTTGAAGTCCTGTTGGGCGGGGCCGCAGAGGAATTTTGCAAAAACGTTAATTAGTGTGCACCTATGGCCAAGGGGTCCGTGGAAACAACATCGTAGGGTCATATTCCAATTTTGAAGTCCTGTGGGTGGAGCCCTGAAGGAGGATTGCAGAACCGTTTCTAGTAAGCACCGATGATCTTAGTAAGCACCTATGATCGTAGTAAGCACCTATGATCGTAGTAAGCACCCATGATCTTAGTAAGCACCTATGATCTTAATAAACACCAATGATCTTAGTAAGCACCCACGATCTTAGTAAGCACCTATGATATTAATAAGCACCTATGATCTTAGTAAGCACCCATGATCTTAGTAAGTACCTATGATTGTAGTAAGCACCCATGATCTTAGTAAGCACCTATGATCTTAATAAGCACCTATGATCTTAGTAAGCAGCCACGATCTTAGTAAGCAC
Source organism: Neoaliturus tenellus (assembly GCA_030545055.2). Taxonomy (NCBI): domain Eukaryota; kingdom Metazoa; phylum Arthropoda; class Insecta; order Hemiptera; family Cicadellidae; genus Neoaliturus; species Neoaliturus tenellus. The sequence continues at coordinate 106,165,863 of CM061531.1, read as the reverse complement.
CTATGATAGCTTAGTGGGCACCTAAGAAAAAAGAGGAACGTGCATGACCAAGTTCAACATCATAGGTCCTTTAGTTTTTCAGATTCGTTGCTTCCTTCGTTCGTTGTAGAATTTCTTTATTCGATCTTCAACTCTATTCTAGAACGCTTTGCAACTATAGAATAATTATGTGATGATGAGTAAAAACCTTTCTGTAAATTGAGTTTTTAAAAAATACAATTAACATGTTACAATTGAATAGGCGTGGCAAAACGTCGGATTAGGAAAACGGACAGTCATATTTGTAGTTTTGTGTGTGTTTTTCGTGTTTTTTTGTTTTGTTTTTTGTTTTTGTTTTGTTTTACCAATTGACAAGGATTAAAGTCTTCACAATTCATTAAGGTGAGTGACGCCCAAAAATATTAAAGAAATTCAGATTACAAACTTACTTGTTAGGAGTAGAAAAATTTAAGTACTGTATTAGCAAAATAGATCACATAGTGGCCTGTATATTGTAAAATTTAAAACTCTCTTTGACACCATCTTTCACAGTATTTATGTACTTTATATCGAGTGGTCGGAGCGTGTGGACAATAAACGTCTCTATTGTGGCGAAGGCGAGCGACTAACTGGATTGCGACACATAAAGACGGCGACCGCGTGGCGGTAATGATGTTAGTGTAGACTGCGGGCCACATGCCCCAAGAAAAGACCACTTACTTAAACCCCCCCCCCATCGCAACCATCCATCCATAACACAACACCCCCAGTGGCGATAAAACTACTTATTTTTAGGTTTGGTTGACGGATCTGTTCATATGATTCACTCAAGGTTTTAGTTTTTGGTTTGCAATATCATTATTGCAAACCAAAAACAACCAATAAGTGAATTCGCAACTATTTCACGAAAAATAGGTGGAACATCTATTTCGCGTTCTGTACATTACTTCATGTGATTTTGGGCTTTACATTTTAGGTCATACTTTTCTAACCTCATAGGCAAATTGTAATTTCCGGTTAACGTGTGGTTTGCTTTCCCATACAAAAAATATAGGTTTGGAGAGTAAGTAATAAATTGTAACAAACATCTATTGATATAGTTATAAATCGATATAAATTCATGCTAGGTAGCACTTTTATCCCTGAGGTAGTCCTGTTTAAATGACAAGAAACAAAATACTAGCATACTGTTAAAAAGGTTTATTACTTATCAATAAATTTTTCTTTGTTTTACTACAAATCAAATGGCCGTAGGTAGTATTTTCATTGTTCAACATTATTTTTGCTTTATCTCTAGTATTTAGATTTTTTTGAATGTTAAAAAGAAGGCTCTGGATTACTAACGCTACTTCATGTGTGATCAACTTTATATCTGTAAAATCACAATAGCAGATGTCAGGTGACTGTGTTGCTGGTAATAGTTTAGAAGGTTCAAAGCGTTCGCGGGCCACACAACACACACAGTTAATTTCCGAATTTCACCTTACTCATTAGCTGACCGATACAAAACAGGCTCGGTAATATAATTCAGCAACAATGACATTCAGAACCGTGTCTGCGTGTGAACTACTCATTTATAATTACTAATTTGATGACCTTGTTCAGATAATGACCTTGCGCTAACACGTATAACTTTCGCAAGCTGTTAAAACCAAGAATAAAATTATTTCTGAACTTTATACACGGTTAAATAATTACATATTTTTTATTTTCCTCACATAATAATTAAACTTGATTTCAAAGGGCCTTTAAATAAGTCAGGCAATGGATTCTCTTTTGCCACTCTTTGCTCCATGGTCCTTCACTACATTTATCAGATTAAAAAATTCAAAAGATACAAAAATTCTATGGAAAATCAAAAATCTAACACGTATAACTTTCGCAAGCTGTTAAAACCAAGAATAAAATTACTTCTGAACTTTATACACGGTTAAATAATTACATATTTTTTATTTTCCTCACATAATAATTAAACTTGATTTCAAAGGGCCTTTAAATAAGTCAGGCAATGGATTCTCTTTTGCCACTCTTTGCTCCACGGTCCTTCACTACATTTATCAGATTAAAAAATTCAAAAGATACAAAAATTCTATGGAAAATCAAAAAGATTTTTAAGACGGTTTAAAAAAATTTTAAGTATGATTAACTATAAGATGATTCTTTAAGGTATGATTTAAAGAATACTCTAAACATGAAAAATACTAATCTTACGGTACCATATTCTAAAAATATGTTAAAGAAGTCCACAGTTTAATTGTTATCTTTTAAAATATTCCAATCTTAAAGCATATCAACAATTTCTTTTATAAATTATTCTGTGATTTTTAACTTTTTATTATATTTAAGCTTACCATATTCCACGTGCCCACCTCGAGTTCCTTGTCCGCTAGTCACGGCGGTGCTGGAAGTTGTCCAGTTGAAGCACCGTCTGGAGAGAGGCGACCAGCGGCGGCTGTGAATTGTCAATTACTACACAAGTTTGCGGACACTTAATTGACCAAGTCGGTCACTTGAGTCGCTTAATGAACCATCTTGCCGAGAGTCGTCCCTGGAGATTCCGCCACCTCCCACCGGCAACTCAAAACTTGCCAAGATTTGGAGTTTTAAGCATTTATAATTCGAACTGGATCCGACCTTAGTTGCTAAATATTCCGGTTGGATGAAAAAGTATGATAAAACAACCATCGTATTTGTTAGAAGAGATTTTAGGCAATATTTAAAATATTTATTTAATGTACTAAGACTAAGAGTTATGGCCAGCGGTAAATCCCCAAAATATTATTAAGAAATCAGTCAATTATGTGTCGAAAAAGTGGGTTTGTATAAAAGTTTAGTTAACTTTTGCTTTTAATTAAAGTTGTTGCGTGGAGGATAAACTCTTGCACGAAAATAATTTTAATCACAGTGTTGAAAAAAATTCTCTTTAAGTAAAAAGAATTAATGGATGGTTTTCTGATAGTTCATTTTTTCTACAAACTTTTAATGTTTAAAATGTAAAATGACTGGTTTCAGAAAAGTTTATTAGGGATTAAGATCTACGAGTTCATTTGTATTGTATGTATTTTGTTTAACAAAAAAACCGTAAACTTGGACTTTCACTTAACATACAAAGACATTATTTTATTTATGTCGTTTCTTATTCATGCTGTGCAGGGTGGTAAAAAGTCATGGAACTGCCGAATAATTTTTGCACAAATTTAGTCTAAGAAATGAAACTCCGTGCATGAATATGTACCATTTCAATCTACTTTATCACCTGGTTACAAGCACCCCTCAATGAATCTTTATAAGTAATTTAATTAATAATTTAAAGGGGTTTGCATTCTGAGCAATGTGCAACAAACCCGACCTAAAAGGGCTCGAAGACATCAGAATGCATTGAGCTTTTTAATTTCGGTCAATCAATTTTAATTGCCTGCCATTTTGGACTAGATGATCCTTTTAAGATTGTGCTTTAACTCCACCATCTTAAATTTCTCCCTCCTTCAAATCCACATCCAAAATTTTGTAATAAAATTATTGTAAACGAAATATTTTTAATTATTCTAAAATAATACCGGGTGTCCATAAAGTCTTGCCCTGATAAAGAAACCAAATAGTATGAAAAGCATTGGAAGTAAGATAAAGTTTTAGTTTTAGTTTTAACAAGTCACTTCTTAAGTTTTTTTTACAGCTATGCACAAACTTAACTTAATACACTTCAATGTGCGCCTGAGGTAGCCTGTACATCTTCAAGCAACTTTTTAGTTAGTTTGTTATTAACAACCGTTTTTTCGGTTTCAGATAGCATAGTCTAAGAAACGGAGATCACTGTATTTATTATTTTGCCTTTTAGAGTAGCTTAATTAGGAACTGGGGAAGAATAAACCAAATCGTCAACAAATCAGAGGACATTGAGAAATCCAGAAAGGTCAAGAATGGTGAACGAAGTGGCAATTTAGTCGGGCCACTACGATTTGTTTTTGTAGTGTATTGAAAGTAAACTGCATTGTTGTCAATCAGCTGAGTTTAGACGTTAATAAATTAATGAGAAAAAATAGATTAAATTCCTTTGAAAACAAGAAATGTAATATATGAGTAGCTATAATGTTGTATTTACATCAAAGCTACGAAATCAGGGCAAGACTTTGTGGACAACCGGTACTATGCCAAACCCAAATAATGCATAATAAAGCATCAAATAAATTAGCTTCCAAGAAACAGGTATTATAAAAAACCATACATCTAAATTTGTTCAATGCCAAGTGCATGGATATTACTAAATTTATTAGATATTGATATGTTGATCTTGATCCTAACATATCAAAATAAGAGTTTCAATATAAGTTGCAGTGAATATTTGTTACTAAACGATTCTAAAACTAAATCTATAATGAAAACAAATAAAGCTGAACAGTGTATGTAATTTTTCCCCCTTTTTTGCGATTTTTGTCGATACCAAAAATGATTTATCGTAGATAAATTTTTGTTTCATGACCTTTTTATGTAATTTCAGTGAAAATAAATTGTACTATAGTACCTTTGCTGCTCTGCAGCATTTAAGCTATGCAATCTAATGGCCAATTGTATTTTTATTTGCTTTACATCCCAGATTTAATATCGGTGATGCAGCTGTAAAGAAATAAGCTAAAGATGTATCCTATACATTCTTATATTATATAACAAAAAACTAGATGCATTATACAAATAAATTATCTTCCTATTACAATTCTTTCTTTCAAACAACGTTGGTTGTTCTTTGAGCCGAGACCGAGAAAACTATTTTCCGTGTAATAGGGTGATTCACAGCTTGCCATGAGTGACGGAATATCAGTTCAGGAAAGTACACTATTCCTTGGACGATTCGTCACAGAGTTTTATTAATTATTTTGTAGAATTCTACCTGCATACATTTATGTTACTTATATAGGGTCTCAAAATTATATGCAGAACAATTTCAAGAAACTTGCCAAGGAACACCAGACTTTGCTTTGAGGGTCAAATCAGTATATCTGCAACAGTTATGTCTATACTCTTACTTTTAATACTGACCCTTTTCTTGCGTCCTCAGCTTCATCAATAATGATATCAAGCCTTTTTCAGCAAACTCAATTTGAACTACACACTGTAATGAGTTATTGTCTATTTTTTTACTTTCAATAATGAATAGGCCTACCAGTATTATACTTGTAGACGTGTCACTAATTTCTTCAGAAAACTACAATGACCAACAACTAAGTTTTTTGAGAGTAATAAATCACAGAAATGTGGAAAAAATTAAACTCAATAATTATGTCTCTATGTGAACTCTAAACTTTCTCTCCCGAAACCACTGAAGTTTGACAAGTCCAGCTGTATGGACAGTTATGGCCATTCCACGTTTATAATCACTAATATTGCTTATAATTTTTTTCATGAGAGATTGACCTATTGTACCTGTCATGAACCCACACAAACCGGAAACACTAGGGCCTCACTCCAACAGGAAATGCTGGTTCTGCTCAGCATAAAGAAGCCACATTTTGATAAATCTCTGTCTAGTTGGCAAGAGATAAGAGCACGTGTAAGTAAATAAATCCAGACAACTTTCATCAAACGTCTTGTGCGTGCACATGCCCCGTTGCCTTGTAAGGTTCATGTTGCCTACTTTGATGTATAGTGATGGTCAGGTTTGTGACATAGTTCACAACGCCAATACCCATACAATTAAAAAACAATTATATCAGCCAAGAGAACAATTTACAATTTACTGTTCAACAATTTACTGTTCAAGAGAATATATAGTGTCATACTGGAGTGCATTTTTTTTTGTTTGAGGTGGGTTCTTTAACTGTAATTGGCACTATGTAACGAGTAAATATACCTCCAGCATAAATACTCGTTACTCGATGACAGAAATGCCCGTTACATATACCTCAAGCAGGTACAGAATTACACTTGCAACGACGAATCTACTAGAAGTGTCCATACATATACTTCAGGCGAGGACAGAGTGTTCGCTTAGAGGTTCTCGTAACGGCAAGAGAGTTTCCAAAACTGTCTGTAATGGGTAGGCCTACTTTGTCACTGTCAGTCAAGTCGTAATTTACCAAACATAATCTAGATATCAAATCGATGTTGATAGGACTCAAATAGTCAAACATATGAGTGGTTTATATAGATTTTTATAATGATATTATTTTAATAAGGCCATGGTACATTTTACTGTTTAGTCGAAGCATTTGTTCAAGTTGAGTTAGTCACTTCATTATTAATTTTATTATACCTTCTATCAACACAAAAACGGTGAGTAGAGTATGCTAAAAAGTAAATACCCAGGAAAATACCCGGGTACGAAATTATCTGGATAAGGGTTTATTACCCAACAGTACCCTCTAGCCGCTACATATGACATATCACGGCCGCACAGACATATGAGGCAGAGTAACCGGGTACTAAGGAGTACTTGTGACGGTTGTAACGGTTACCGGAAAGTAACTGGTAAGCACCACCTGGTGGAGTTGTGTGATTGTTAGTGTAACGTTAGTGTTTGTCCCCGAGGATGTCCAGTGTCGAGTGCTAGAGATAGCTCCAGATTAGACGACGACGTGGGAGCGGATCGTGATAGAGCCGACCCATCAACTTGCGACATGTCCACCATTTGCAAATTACTATTGCGTAATGGAATATGCATTTTCTGTAATAATTTATCCCCAAGTGCAGTGTATAGAGTTTTCATTAAGTTTGGATATTAGTCTACATTTAACCTTAACAATCAGATTGTGCACATTGATACTGCATAAAGGTATCCTGAATGTGTTCCGTCCTTTGTATTTATTCTGTGCATCACCGAGCAGCATATGCAACACAGATATGACGGAAATTCTTGAGATCAGTTCTTTAGTAAAATTTTGTTTTAACTGCAAATACGTGTAAGTGTCGTCAAAGATGACCCTACTATGCCCTTGTCAGATCACAACTGTTCATAGTTACTAGTCACCACTGTATGTAGGATCCCAATTACGTTTCTAGCCACTGTATATGAGTTCACTTAAATTTTATTCAATAAGAAAATATACTAACAGCTGTGATACAGAACAGTTTTTTTTTAGCTCTTTGGCGTTAAGGGTAACAAAACTGAGGATCAGGGAACTTTAATGATATCCATAACTCTGATGATTTATGAAATATGGTAAGGAACTTTTAAATGACACACATTTATAACATTAATGCAACAATGGTTTTCTTATGTTCACGCCTAACGAATCGCGCCTTGTACGTTAGTTGAAGAGGGCACCGGTTCGATCCTTTTAGGGGTGCCTGCAACGAATTTATGGGTTTATGGGAAGGCTTTCCGTTTAGAGGGTTTAAGTAACACATTGCATTTTCATTAAAAAAGAAAGAATATTTTTTTAAACTGTCATCTACTTGTTTGGGGAGAAATCTAGTGTTGCCATTCCATGTGCAGGAGGGCCTGCACATATTTACAGAAAATATTACATCCGACATTGAAAGTCCGTGAGTCATCGGAGTTGATAACTGAATTAAGCTTGTTTTCACAAAACCATATTATTTATTGCTATTAAAAAATTATCAAACAATAAAATGTAATCAAATAAGTAAGTATTGTTGACCAAACCCATATTAATTTGGTATACAGTGTTTAAATAAATATACACAATACATATATTATCCAAGATTATTTTTTAAAATTAAAAAAAATTTGTTTTAAACATATTTAATAATTTAAATTTAAAATGTAGTCCCATGAACTCTGTTGGCCAAATCGTACAAACTGATGTACAATAGTGCTCCACTTTTGGCCCCAACTTTCATAAAAGTTGTTAATTTTTTATGCATAATGAACGTATAGAGTTGTTGGCGTCTCTGAAGACGTGAATCTGACCACCCAACCCATCTGATAACAAGATACCCTCAAACTAAACAGAACACCACAGTAACTCAGCTGATGGAAAATGAAACCGCTAATCTAGCAACTCTCCGAGGAGCGGCTCTGCCTTATATCCAGCTTATCAGGGTACAGTAATTGCCGCCTACCCCGTCACTACAAGGTGGGCGTGTACCGTCCCGGCGTCCCGTCCCGGTGTCCCGCGGGACGCCTCCAAGGCGGGACACCGTGCCGTGCGTGTCGTCTCCGACACCACACCCTCATTCATTTCCATGTCTTTCATTATTCACCCTATCTTCGTATACTAAACAGGGCGGAGGAAATACTTTTCACGCAACCACGTCAACTGGCTAAAAGGAGTACCTGTTGAGCTCCACGAGTGGATTAGGATTGGGAAGGTGAATTACGGAAATTAAAACATTGAGTCAATAGTTTTTTTTTTTTTTTTAGGTTTCCATCCAGAGGAAACGAAAAACAGATCTATACATGTATATAAAAGTTACAAGTCTCTATGGCAGTCGATACTACGGAAAGCTATTTTTAATTAAGGTTGGAATTTGATATTTTCTATAGAAGTATCTAAAATGGTAGGCGCAATATAGATAAACAAATAACATAGACAAAAGTACAGTTCTGTATTTAATTTATAGTAATTACCATTAAAAAAATATTTATCATGAACGGGAAATCATATTTTTAAGAAATAAATATATTACTTGGTTACATATATATTCCATGTATCTCTGTTGTTAAAAATGTTATCATTGCATGTCAATGTGAAAATAAACGAAATGTATAAAAACCTTTTTACGAACATAAACTGTCGGTAAACTATCCACAGTCTTAATTTAAGCCACGATCACAAAAGTAAACTTAAAAAGTGGAATTTTTGAAGGTGTACCTTGAGTTGCTTTTAAAGGTGGTGTGTTGTTACGGTAAATTATCGATTATTGAAAGGATTATTAAAAAACCCCTAACCCATTTTTATTGATTATGTAAGCTCTATATATTATTTCGTGGGTCCTTTTTAGAAATCTACCTTAGGCGAGTTAGAAAATAAATTTCAATTGTTCAACAGACTTACTAAATAAGAATCACGAATTATAAAAATTACTATTTGGCAAATGATACCTCAACCACAAACGCAATCACAAGTCTGAAGTCTGCAGGTTGAAAGAAATACTGGTACAGCATGTAGTTTTATGTAAATTTCAATGTTAGACTCAATAATAAAGATTTTAAAACCATAAGAATTGTTTAAATAAATGTTGATAAGATATTGGAGGTACTTGTTATACATTTTCAGAACTACAAGATTCAGAATAACCTTCTGAATAATAATCTAAACAATTTTCATGAGTACTTGGCTTGAATAAAATTACCTTTAAAAATGTCATCAGTCTAAGCCGATAGGTTTTTTTTTTTAACAACTGGTATAAAAATCCATTTCCCTCCATCTATTGTTTGACCGTTGCTGATAATAAAATTATCCTCTTGAGAAAGACTTAATGACCAAAGGACGAAAATTTTCGTGTGCTCAAATTTTTAACCCTTCGCCCTTTCCCAAAGATGGGGTTTTGGGGGTCAGTTGAACATTTTTAAAAGTGAAGACGAAAACTAGAGTTATCTACATTGCCGTGTGACGAAAAGCGTCAAGTCGAAAATTTAAAAAGCAGGGGGAAACTATTAATAATCTTTTAACTTTTATATGGGCACAACTTCATATGAAGTGTAAATTAATTTTACTTTCGATACTTAAGTTTTTCCCGTGACCCCAAAATGGGGTATTATGGGGGCTGCTCAAAATTGTCTAACGTAACGCCCTATTGCGAGTGACACTACGTTTGAAGGTTTTAGAAATATAGAATAATAGTGAATGTAAGAGGTCTACATTGTATCTCAACCCAGTTATAAAGTCATTAAATTGTAAATCATTGTTAAAACTTTTGCAATTCTCATATTTTTTTCTCTCACTTGTTAAACTAAGGTTAAAGGTACCACTTAAAGGGGTTATAATCATAATAGTTAATTCCAATTGTAAAATCTGACCAACCCCTCCCCCCTCAGTAAAGATTTTGGGGGAAGGGTTTGAAAGTTTAGACACATAGATAGTTTCTCCTTTGGTCACTAAGACTTCTCCATGTGATTATCTCCTTATCTATAGCTGACGACGAAATAACAGAGGGGAAGGGGCTTTTGGGACACACGGTATACTGAATTGAATAACGTCTTAAAATTATGGATAATACCCTCTAATTATTTGTTGGTAATTTATTAGTAGGCTATTAGATACATTTACTTTTAAAGTCTTTCAAACTAATTATTACAAGAGTAGAGTTTTCTCACTGGCCAGCACAACTAGATTAAGAGATTCTGGAAATGTTTAAATACTTAAATGCTCTTCTTCAAAAGTCACCAATTAGTGGGAACCATTGAAAAGAAAGTTAATTTATTGTGTACAAGTTCCAAATGGTTACTGTTATCAGCCAAGGTGGGGGGAGGGATGAGGAGGAGGGGGAGGGTGCAAACTTGGAGGAAATGCAGTGACGTCACGCAACTAACCGTTTCCGGTAGAATTGCGGCCTACTTCGTTAAACCGCTAATTGACTAGTGTAAATTAAGAAACACGTCAACAAGATACAACTCTTTGTCGGTCCATTGCACTTAATTGCCTCGGTGTTATAAAATGTTTTGTCTTCGCGTTTTATTATAATTCCCGTTTAGAAGTTTTCCTTCCGTGAGTCAATGAGATTTTTATTAGTCAATGAGATGATTTCATGTAAAATATAATATTTCAATCTGTACAATGAAAATATTTCCTAATAATTTAAACTCGTAACAAAATTTTTTATTCAACAAAATTTATGATTAAAATAAAAGCTATCTAAAAGATTGATTAGATAAATTATAAATATTTGAACCTTTAATATTATATAATGGGTGTGCTCTATGAACTAGTATTTATGAAAATTATGAAAAAGTATTTAATTAATTGAACTAAAAGATAATTTTCTTGAAAACTTAACATAAAAAGTCAAATCCTGGAAAAAATATGAATATAAAAATATAAAAATTTTGAATTACATTGATATAAATTTAATGCCTTTAAAATAGACCGGAGTCAGGTCAAAGTTTGGTGCATTTTGCTAGGGATGCCTAAACGCGAAGTGCGGTCAAGTTTTTAACTAGGGTCCTTGAAAGAACAAATGTACTTTCAGTCAATTTTGGCTCAGAAGTGTTCTGTCCTATCTATAATATAAATCCTTTCTTATTCTAGAATCATTATTAACACTCCTGAATATCTGAACATCGATAACATTATTTTATAGGGTGTATACAAACTCCCTGGAAAAATTTAGAGTGTTTGTTCCTTATTTCGAAACATAAAAAAACATCATGCATGCAACATAGACATGCATGGTCTAAAATGCCTAGTTATCAGTCTATTTGTGAATTAAACAAACTATTTAATAAATTTAGTATTATTTTAGATAGAAACTTAAAAAGCAAAGTTTGTCAATTTTTGTGCTTTGTATAAACTTGGTTGAAACTTACCGTTTCGAGATATTTTTCCTTAAAAAGTCTAAATGGCCGCCATCCTGAAACGGTTCTAGATATCATAACAATATTTTATACACTTTTTGTATTATATAAGGTATGCATTAATAAGGTAGACTGTGCTCCAGATGCCTTGACCAATCGACTGGATAAGGAGCGAGTCCCATGGGCGTAAGCCGAATTTAGGCCTAGCATGACGCAATGTGATTAAACAATTCCAGGCTAGAGTCCTGAAAAACCTAAAGAGTAGAGGTTTTTTGGTGGGTAAAGTGGAGTCCCACACTACAGACTGCCCACCTGTGTGGGTGATTGCATTTTTCCAGCCCCTTCCTAAAAAAATGTATACGTTTTGTAGAATTTGAAGTTTCTACCTAAAAATTATACTCAAGTTATCAAAGAATTTGTTAAAATCACATTCAGACTGACAGACAGAAAACTAGGCATTTTAGACCCATGTCTGTATGATGTTTATTTATTGTCCGGAACTAAGTAACAAAAATATCAAATTGGGAGACATCAAAAACATCCAGGGAGATTGTATACACCCGGTATATACTTATTAAGATCAATAAAAATTTAATACTTACCCCGCATACCTACAAAAATCTTCATATAAATTAAATAACTAGGACTTTGAAATTTAAATCTAAAGAATTTCTTATCCCAGTTCTAATTTCATAGTAATATTTACATTCTAAGTTAATATATTATTTTTAATGGATTATTTTACAACTTAATATAGTAATGATTTTTAGGCAGACCTAAAACCTTAAAGATAATCGTAATGTGAATTTGGTTAATAAAAATTCCAGGTTTCCTGTGTTGGCTTTAATTTAAAATCACCAAGTAATAAGTAAATCAATTTAAATCAAAACCATTTTTATTGTATTTTCTGAAGCCTGCAACGTTGTCTATATTCATCCCAAGCTTAGTGGGCCTTAACGCTGAGAATACATATCAATATCAAAGATACTACAAGTTAAATAGTACTATATTAATTTTTATTTGATTTATTTCATAGCAAACTTAATTACATAATGTTGGCCTAAATAAGTAGACTTACTTATCGATGAGGTCACTAGAGTTAAATATAGAAAACAATAACAATTGAACTACAAAGACTCTCCTTTGATGTGTCAGAATACTGTGTGAGGGCCTAAGGAACAATCTAGGCCTTGATCTGATTACGAACAGTATTATGTTCGTAATCAGAGGAAAATCTATTGACTGAATTTATTCTAGTTGATTTTTACTTATCTATAGTACAAACACGATAGGGTAAGAAAATATTTTGGCACATTCTTCACTTCATAAATAAATTAAAAACAGTGTAATATGTCTTAAGAAACAACCTAAGAAATAATAAACTAATAAATAATAGCAACCTGCAATATCTCAAATCCAGGACCACATTTCATCAGAATGAAGATTACTCCACCTTCTTCGTTTGTTCCAATCTTTTTTAAAAGCTGAAGCCAACAAACAAAAATGTAGACATGGTGTGAGAAAGTTCTTGGTTCAAAAGGAATTTTACAGTGTCTTTGAATATCTAAATACTGTAATGACTCCAGATAAACACATAATGTGATTGTCTTATTATTATCAATATGGTTTTATGAAATGATTTTGGAAGTGTTTTTATTAGAATGTATTTTTAATTTTCTTGTATTTGACCCATGCCATGTATGTTTTTTTGTTCGTACGTCAACCTTTTTAAGTTTTAAAGGGGTAATACAGTTTAATTTAACTTAAACATGGAACACAGTTTGAGAAATTTGTTCAAATTTACTTTAAAAATTCTATCTTTTGTGGTAACGGTATTCCTTGTTTCGAGAGATCAAGGCTCTAGCTTTTGTTACGGTGAGTCCATTTTAACATCTGAATTCTATAAGGCCGAACAATTCATAAAGTTAACAAAATCGTATGATTTTACACTGTTAAAGTGTAATTCATTTGCTTCTAAAGGTTGAATAATGAATTTGTCATTTTCTTGAAGAATAATGACATATATCTAACGTCAACTTGTTTCATCATGCGAATGCGTAAATATGTAGTCTTAAGTGAAACTGGCATATATTTTTAGAAGTACATAAGTAATTACAAATCAATCAGCTAAATATTAATAGACAGTCTGGAACGAACTAAAAGAACAAAAAAAAAAAAAATTGGCTTAACGTCCACTTACATATAAACTTGCAAAATGAAACTGTTAAAAAAATTAACAGCGAATAAGAAGAAAATTATTCCCCAATTTAAACCATAACTCCATAATTTATAACCAAATGAAGTACTTATTTCAATTTAATTCTCTAATCAAACAATTATTAGCCTACTGCATAGCAATTTTTTACTCCAGGTATGTAATATTTTTTAAGGGTATGTTTAATCTTAGTCGAACAATTTATACCACGTTAACTTAGAAAGTGAAAAAATCTTTCCGAGATCTGTTTAGGTATTTTTTTTATCGAACTCAACTCCTCGGCGACCACATAGCTCACAATATTCACCATTGTTTATAAACAACAGTCATGAAAATAAAAACCCACAATGAGAGCGTTAGTTGTAATTTCCAGTGTAAACAATAAAAACGCTCATTAATTCAATGAACAACCCATTGACATTATTGAAAGGGAAAGCGAACGTGAAAAACTGCAACAATTGAAGCTAATCATATGGCGGTAGTGGACGTGAATGGCACTATTGCTAATGTGGAATAGTCAATTGCAGTGGGGGAGGGGGGCGGGGGTAGTGTTATCAGTTATCAGTAGTGGCGTTATCAGTGGTGCTAGGCTGCACGCGTGCTGACCCACCACCGCCGCGCCGTCTTGGCGACTGAGACTGAGCTAAGGAAGCGTAGTTCGCGGCGTCGCCACCGCTAAGGGGGGCGCCACCGTACGGACCGTCGCCGCCTGACCACCCCCTTCGTTTTCGCCGCTCAAGAGTAACGTGTAATTCTCGTTTTGGCCAAAAGATGCCGCCCGGAGCCTTGTGAAGAGGGCGGTTCCTTGGCGCGTGTTTTTACTCATGCGCGGGTCCGGGGCGCGCCGGCGCGGCGGTGACGACACGACGCGACGCTCGCGATCATCTTAGTGTTACGGTGGGCGGGAGAAGCGACCGCCGCCACCGCCACCCGTGCTACCCGTGTCCTCATCTCACACTTACGGATTACCTTCTTACTTACCGGTAAGTCTCCGGAACAGTTACTGCCTTACTTATATTTATATAGTTAAAAGTGAAAAATTAAATCTTAAAAAACGTATTAAATGTTTTCTAGTTTTTCAATTTTTTTTATTGAAAAATATTAAGTGAATTTATGTATTTAAATATTTGACAACACTTACAGTTAACTTAAAATTTAAATATGAGCCAAAATTATATTCCTGACATATTTTTTTGTTTACTAAAAAAAATGTTCAAAAGTGAAAGTTATAATGTTACTTGGCAAGTCGTGCACCTTTCACACTTGCTTAAGCTTAGTTATTCGTGTAGAATAGTTTGTCAATTTTACTGCATAACTATTTAAAGGACGTAAACTTATCACAGTCCAATTGGAAGTGTTTTAAAAATTATTGTGGTTTCTTTTGTTTTTTAACTTGTTTTACTATTTTGTATAACTGCTCCAAATAATTATACAAGACTTAAAATTAAAATTTTCTCATCATTTATCCGAGTTTCCGAATAAAATAGTATAAATATTTAATAAAAGTTTAAGGTTAGTAACTAACTCGTAATGTGAACTTGACACATAACCTAAAGAAAACAATTGGTAGTTTCCAATAAATAATTTGCTATAAATACCCTTAAGTATATAAAGTTGTTTCTAAAAACTACTTAACAGCCCACTTCTATTCCTTTATTTAATCCCATTTAATAATTTAAACAAAACTAAAGTTACCTAGGTTTATATGTAATAAGATAACATTTCGGTTTGGAGGAATCAGTTTTCCTCGTCCCAATTACGTTTAATTATTGCGCAAATAAACAATTATCTAAACTTAGGCATGTTGCAAACGTCATTGCATCTGTAAACATGAGTAAAGCTTATAATTTCAATACTGTACAACTGAGTGTGACTGTTACTGTGCGCACAATGGTTACTTGAAAATACCTAAATTTTAATTCAAGGAAGCTTATTTAAAAAAGTTTCAAATTTAAATTAATGCTGCAAAAAACTTTCATAAACATTTAATTCAAATTTTAAAATGGGTATTTTAAACATATTTAACTTAATTAAGCTAAAAAGATCACCTGTAAAAATGAACCATCGAAGATAAAATATTAAAACAGTAGCTCGAGCTTGGGAAAATCACGTTTAAATGTTCAATTTACTTATTTTTTAACCGTTAGAATTATAAACTTACAAACTACGGTCAAATAAAACAATTCACGAGTTTGATGTTTTTACTATATTTTTTATGTTAGTTGTTAGTCGGAGACTCGATCGCCTTTCAACATCTTTAATGATTCCCTTATTCCGATAAAAAATTGTCATGAGAAATTAATGAGCTAAATATAAGGTGAACAGAACAACGGCAGTTGTAGGAGGGAAGCAGGGGAGACGGCTGGAAGGGTTGGCCCAGACGGAGCGCCCCGACGCCGGCTAAAATGAGCGCCGGCTCCCCTGCAAGACCGTCGCGACGCGGGGAGTAGTGCGTACAGTGCGTAGCGGTACAGTAGTATAGTGGCGTGAATGGCAGCGGCATAGTGAGTGAATAGGGTATCGATCCCGGTACAGAACTATAGAGAGCACCGAGCGACGAGGCCGCGGACCCACGGACACGAGGGGATCAATAATAGTGCCGATAGCAGGTGATAACCGGTCCGGTGACGGGGGGGGGGGGGGGGAGTGGGAAATTATTGATAGTAAAGTATTGCAAGTGGCCGAGGTGTGTAACATTAAGTAATGAGAAAATTTAAAGGCGTGGATTTAAATGCGTTTTTGCATGAAGATTTCTTAGAGAACTAATGCATGAAAGAATTAACCTTTATTGACAATTCGTTAAATAGTTCTTTAATTCCATAGAAGTAGATATGGGTAAATATCCAAGGACACAAAACATAAACAACCCGCATACTATAAAAACCAGTTCATTGATAAACATTTTCAATATTTATCGCTTCCCAGCTGTGTTGTAAAAACGCGAATAGGGAAAAATAATAATGTAATTAACCTTCGGAGGAAAAATGCATCGGAGGGGGAATGCACAAGGGGGGGGGGGGTATACCAAAACGGCAGAGGTTCGAGTCGAGGCGTCTTCGCGACCAAACGGTTTTTCCACTCGACATTCGTATCGAGGAAATAGGTTATTAAACAAAAAGTTTCAAGAGGTGGGGGTAAGAAAAGAAGAGCGATCTCTTATCAAATCTTTTACCCCTTTATCGGTTTTTCCTGCTTGGGAAGGCGGAGCGAGTGGGCGGCGGGGGGCGGAAAAATAACGAAGGAGAAGAAGGTGGGGGGCGGCGCCGGCGTACAGGCGCGATTTTTTTCTCTTGCAGAAGTCGCAAGTCTTGTGCAGTGAGCGGGTAGTGTGAGCGTCGAGCGCAAGGAACCATGGAGCCGAGAGTGTGGATTGTTGATGGTACCGCGTGTGGTTCACCGGTGAGTCGGCAACACTACCACCTACTGTAACACTAGTGTACACTACTATGCTATACTCGGGTGTCGTGGACTTGTGCGTTCCGCCGGAGGACAGTTGTAGGTTATGCGGTGATAAGGGACTTTGAAAATTTCATAGATACACTTAGGTTGGACTCGGTGTTTTTCTTAGTGTCCGTCGATTACTTTCCTTAAAATATTGTTATTCAAAAATTACTTCAATATTTTTTTACTTTATCTCAACTTTCAACTTTGAATATTTTTTCTAGTCAAATTTGGTGTGTAGTTAAACATTTTCTCTGAAAACTTTAAACTCTAATTAGAACACAATTGATTTCTTTTTGAGAACTTTATATTATTTATTCGATATTAAATCACAAATATACAGCTTTTGCAACATTTCCTTTTGTATAGACAGTCATATTTAAAATTAAGTCGATTGAGTGAAATTTATAAACTCAATTTTTTGTCAGTTCACAAGTAATAATTCAAGGATTCCACATTCTACATCACATAGTCTAATCTTCTATGAAAAAATTATCAACGATTTTTTTCTAGCCACCAGAATTTACGTTACACCTAATTGTTTATAACAACTTTTATAATAATCAAAACTGGGATTAAAAATCCGCAATGAGTGAGTGAAGGTTGCGGGTTGTGGCAGTCGTTTGACAGATTGCAGCCAAAGCCGTGCAGGGCTACGATCCGATAGATGAATCGATCGCTAAATAACGAGAGGAGATGATACTATATGAAATGCAAAAGCGGCAAAGCACGTATCGGCATTGATTGGGCCCTTTGACGTCCGGTTTAAAACTGGCCTGCCTAGCCTCGCTATGATTCCATTTCAAAATTATCGCTCCATGTAATAGTCTTAGCTCTTTGTTGTTCCCGATAATGAACGTTTGTTAATTTGGTGTTAACTATTTAACACTGTCCTATATTTCTGAGCGGTATGAAACAGTGAATGATCCGTGTTCTTCCTCGTGGTTTCAGAGTGAGTTAGGAGCACAGTATAAAATCTTTAAAGTAGATCTCATGGAATTGGTTAATCAGTAACTAGTGTGTACGTACGTTTCATAGCTTAGCAAAAAGGTGGGCTATATATAAAACGATCAATTAAAACAAAAATACTAGTCAATACACCGCGTTAAAATCCAATTACAATTAAATACGGCAAAAAAACGACGTCGAAATAAAATTAATTCTTTGCATTCGTTGCGTTTTTAAAACACTAGTAAGAATTTGTCGTACTAAAATTCGCCCACAGGTATTTGGGCTATAGTATCAAAACATGATGATGTAAAACACAGTAAACTGACCGGATATGTTTATGCCAGTAGTACAATAGGTAATTAAAAGTAGAGGTTGTTGGTGTTGTTTCGCCGGCGGGCGGGCGGCCGCGCGGCCAGTGCTGTGCGGTACAAGTGCCGCCGCCGCCACCGCGTGTTTGTCGTCAAACATATTAGCAAAACAATCCGTGTTGACTCTCGATTTCACAATAATTGCACTATTTCGCCTTCAGTGATTCAATTCGTTTATCGCTGCCGGTAGTTTGTTGTTGATTTGGTTCGATTTACGACCGGCGCGATATTGTTTAACATGTTTAGAAATGTTTCAAAGTAACTACACGCCCTGATTGATCCTCATTTTTAGTTGACACTTAGGCCTACTGGATTTCTTTATTGATCATACTGGGAAATAGTATTACAGTATTCAAACAGTAATGTGAGGTCACCAAAATAAAATTTTTAATAGGTTTGTAAGAGAGGTGATTGGTAGTAATTCCATCGGGCTCATACTGTACACGAAAAAAAACACAATTTTTATATGAACGACAAAGCGAATAAACTATTTAAGATTAATCAACATTAAAGGTACAGTAAGTGTAGTTTGTTTCTGTAAATAATTACATGTGTGTTGTATTAACGAATTCTAAGAAGGAATAATTTTACATATAGTCCGTTAAAATTGGTTTTTATTAATAAAATTCAAAATGTTACTATTGTATGTATGAAGTCTGCAATTTTGACAGTAGTTTTATACAATAATTTTTTTCCAACCTTGATCTTATGTGTATTTCTGCATAGTAAAGCTAAGATTGCGCACATGACCAAGTTAAACCAAATTTTAAACGAATAAAAATAGCTTTGTAACTGTCTGTAATACAGTTGAATGATGAACTACATATTTTATACTAGTTTTAATTTCAAACCATGATTATAACACCGCCAACTTATCAAATGAGTGATGTACAAATGTGAAGATGAGTCAGATGAGTGTGTAGTATGTAACCTAAATTATATCGCATATTTGCCTACAACTTTTACTATGTAAATCCTTATCAATTACACCAGCTTGTACTGAAAATTGGCATTTGTCCGTTTGATAAATTATTATTTTGAAGAATAAAAATAATACACTTATTGAACTATACACTTCATAGTTCCATTAATAGTAACAATGTTATTAATGGAATTTAGCTACAGAATAATTTTTTACCGGTCGGAAATATAACGAAACAAACACCGGAAGTGATGTTAAACAGCAACGCCTAGTGAATCTCCTAAATTAGTACTAATGTTCATTTTTGCGCTAGCGCGCTAGTTAGCCGAGAGGGCGAGTTGTGCGGCCGCTAGACCGGTGCGAAAGGAAGTAAAAGAGAGACCGACAAGGGAAGTGGAAGGGATGAGGGGAGGGGAGCGGTGGTAGTTCCGCGATGCGCCGCAAGGGTCGCTAGTGTCGCCGGCGGACGAGCGGCGCTAGTGTCGCGGCGGCGGTGGCGGGAACCACCGCGTCGCTGTCGCGTGGCCTCCTGAACCCACGGGAATAGGCCCACAGGTTTTTCAATAATACACGACAAGCATAGCATTCGCTATGCAGTCCAATTGTTTCGAGTTGAACTCTTTGTCCGCCCCTGGTGTTATTCAAAATGCAAACGCCTACGCTGATTGCGTCGGAGTGCAGTCCCTGGATGTCCGCCGTTTTTGCCCCTGTAGGATGCACTTATTAGTAATTCACCGTCCCAATGCACTTCCATCGCTATTTGGACAGTTCGGACAACCCGACAATGGAATTCCCTCGACTATGTTAACCCTGCTCTCTTTCTCTTAAATATGCACACCCGTCATTCTACGACATCAAATGAAACCTGGCCTCTATGTGGTCCGCTTACCCACATTACCATAAGCCTGATGTGCAATGGTTTAGCCGTGGTTTTCCCTGTTGAAAATCAGACAACAGCACAAAAAGCAGCAGTTTAAAACAAAAGCATGATTGTAACAGTTCCGGTTGCAAAATAATTAGGTTAAAAATATTCAAAATACACATGTTTTCTAGTAATTCAAGTAAAGGCTTACACTCTGATTATTCTCCAGAGACAAAATATAGCCTAAATTCATATCACACAATTAATTAGTTCAAATAAATTTATTTTAGTAATTCAATTGAAAACTTATTTTTCAGCTGCATTCCTCTAATCATTGAATACATAAAGAAGTTAATTGTCACCTTAACCAAATATGAGGTAATTAAAACTCTAATGTATTTGAGGACTAACATTGACAAGTCTTATGAACCATTTTGTACCAAGGCTTATCAATGTATACTAAGTTTGGAATTGGTTTATAATCAGTTAACATTTTTACCCATCGCCTTTGGTTTGATAGTTTTTAAACTCCCCTAGACTAATCTTCACAGATAGTACAAAGGTATTATTTTTGAAGGAAACTATTTGTGGAATACTTAACCAGCGACGTTTTCCAGCAGTAAACACATACAAGTGGTGGTGGTAGTGGTGGTGGTATAGCGGCAGTTATGCCGTCTGCAGACGGGTGATCGTCTCCGCGAGCTCCAGAAGACATTAGGAACGGCCGTTTAGTCGCCAACGACTCTAGTGTGCCAACGAGGGGCTTAATGAGACGACGAGCATGTGTTATGCAAATATTGTACTGTACAGAACACAACATTGACATCCCCTTCGATAAAACTAGACTTGTATCTCTCTCGCTCACTCCGCCACTGCGATGTCTCGGCACGGGATCTGGGACTAATGAAGCGGAAGTGTACACATTTATAGGCTACTCTTTTACACTAGCCGATTCAGGTTAACACAGTGTAAAGGTCGGTTTTACTTTTGCTTATAAACTTCGAATACTGAAAGGAGGAGAAATTGTTTTGAAATATGATTGATGAAAGTGATGACAAAACGAGTGAATACTCTATTTCGAAGAATAATTTCTATCATACTATGTTTTCCATGTACCATTTTTTAAGATAGATACAGTAAAGTAGCTACATAAAAAGTAATAAGACGTATTTTATACTTGACGGAGGATTTAACCAAAAGAAAATTCAAGAACAGTTGTTCATAATATCGTAGATTTGTATATTTAGTTCAAAATTGCTGTGGCATTACTTTTATAACCGAAGCTTTCAAGAGAAGATATTAATATTCAAGAGAAGAGATCTTCGACCGGTTCAGGTCGAAGATATTAATTCATACACTCTTACTTCACAAGATTACCTATTTTAATCCAGAAATAAAAACTAGTAGGTACGCAAAAATGTTACTAAAGTGAAGCCTTATTTTGTGAAACTTGTTCACAATGAAACAAACGCAAGTTACACGCCGTGGCTGAACACCGTTTAATTTTGCAGCCGCTTCATCCAATACCTATCAATTTTCAGTTGGTGCTATTTCGCAAAATTGCAAATTATTCCGAAATCAATTTCAACCCTACTGTAAACTGCAGTTCTCTCGCAAAGGGGCGTAATTAGAAATGAATTTCAAAAATAGAGACTCCAGTTCCCGGTGACTGACAACCCATAGGCGTTTTGTGTCCGCATCTAATTGTCACATGATAGCCAACCAACCGATCAGCAGAACTCGGAACTCTGATGATAATATTTGTGTTTAATTTGTTACGGGTGTGTTAGAATATTGGTGCCTGTGCCTGTGCTAGAAGTGGGAAATATGTACCGTAAATATGAACCATGTGTTACATGTGTATTGTACTAGAATCGCGATTAATTTTAGAGTGGTTTACTCTCTTATTTTAATTACATGGGTTAGCTATTAATAAGTAATACAAACACAACAATCATGCCCCAAAGTCTTCTTGTTTGTACTATAGATTCAGAACCCAACTTATTTATTTTAAGATTAATCAAATCATATAATCATGTAAACGAATGAAGTAAATGATAAAAAGTTATGGAAAAAAGTCTGGAAACGGTATAATATCTTTAAAATTATTTCATTAACTAAACTAAAACTTTTCAAACTGATTTTGAGTCTGAAAGTCTAATTCAGTCTGAATTAGACTGAAGTCTAATTCAGTCTTCTGAAGTCTAATTGGACAAGTACTTGTTGTCCAAGAACCTCCGAGGGGATGGTCCACAAGGAGTCAGAAGAAAACCTTAAAGTAATCATAGGTCAATATTTACATCAAATTAAAGGTCTATATGAACAGAGAACAATGCCGGAAACCCGACCTCAAAAGGACGACCGAGTTAAAAATGGCAGGCGATCAAACTTTGCATTAAAATCAAATTGCCGAAGACAAAAAATCAATAACTCTCGATACACTCAACCTTTAGAGGTCGGGCTTGTGGAAAATTGTAGAATTTAATTGGGTCAGAATGCAAAGCTCTTTAAATGATGTATCATATGACGGATAGCAATGCAGCTTCCCTGGTGACTATGGAAGTCCCTTCAAGGAAGTCTTGACAAAACCTCATTGATTTATCTCATATGATAACATAATTTTAAATTGCTTCCGATTCCAAGCGATTTGCCGCAAACCCGACCTCAAAAGGTTGAGTGTATCGAGATTTATTGAATTTTTTGTTTTCGGCAATATGATTTTAATGAAGTTTGATTGCATGTCTTTTTTGACTCGGTCATCCTTTTGAGGTCTGGTTTGCGGCATTGTTCTCTATTCATGGATTGTTCTGTATAAAGTTTTAATTGGTATTTTATGTGTTTCAGTACTCCTTTTCCTTCAAGTTGTAACTTTCACTTCCAAGATAGAGAAACACGGAGTCACCATCGCTTACTACAAGGTAATTATGAATCTCCAAATCTTTATCAAACATTCCAGCCAAGCCAGAGGCTGGTTTCAGTGCGAATTTAACTTTAAGAAGTAAGCTTTACGAAAATGAAAAGTTTCATACGATAGACATAGCAGTTTCTGTCCTTACATTTAAGTTTTGCTACTGAATTAATTGGTTATGTTTTAATTAAAATGTTCTTAAAATCGCCTGTTAACTTCGTATAGTTTTTTAAAGGCGTTCAATAATTTAAAATAATTTGAGAGAATATCAAAATCGCCTAAATATTACATCACATATTAAAATAAAAGCACCAGGATATCATGGAAACCCATTTAAAAATAAACACTTGTCTGTTTTTGTCTAATGTCTAAACCATGTTTCGAATACATGACATAGCTGTATAATTGAGTGAACATTTTTCACATTCAAATTCAAATTACATACACCTTGCTTTGATTGTATATACAAAACAATAAAGTTTACAAAAACACGTGAGGTATAATATTAACCTATTTACGTTATAAAAAATATCTCTTTCTAGAATTAAGTTCTATAATTTAAATCCCTGCATTGCATTGATAAAATATGTTATACTTTGCCAAAATTTTGAGAACACTAAGCATCATATCATTAGAATAATTTTTGTTGGAGAACTAGTTACGGTTAACCAATTCCATGAAATTTTTCCTGTTAAAATGCAAGTATCTAGATGGTTTATTATGTTTAATATTACTAATTTAGAACAATATTTGTTTTGTATGTATGCTAATTTTTGGACGAATACCAGGATGCCTTATGTTGCAGTGAGCAGCTACCAGGAGGCTGAGATGTTCCTTAATGCTGAAATTTATGTTTAATTTTTAAAGCTTTATTCACCATAGATCTAATGGCATAATTTCAATTCTTTTATCTGTTGGTCATCCCCCTGGCTTTATTTCGTTCTGCTTGGCTGTCACATAAGACGTTTGTAATTTTTCACATATATTTGCTATGGACATTAATTGGCTCCTGAACCATCGGAAGGAGGAGGGGCGCGGGGCGCGTGGATCGCGTTTCTTTTCATCGCGGCCTACGAGGCGGCAATTGCATACACACTCCCCGCCACTTGAAGACGTGCGACGCCTTCTTGCGATTATTATAGCGCCCCGCAAATAAGGCGGGGGGGGGGTCGAGCGGACGGCGATCGCTGCGAAAGGGTTGGCACAAAGCCGAGCACCCTCGCTCTCAAGGACTACATCTTAGAATGCAACCCTTAACGACCCGGCTATGGACGCAGCACCGATCAGCCAGTACCGGGAATTGCGTTGTGGAAATGTGACCAACATGCTGGAGCTGGAATCGATGATAAAGCTCTACAAAAATAAGTATTCAGTATTGATTTGAAACTATAAGAGACTTTTGAGGCGGAACCCTAATATAGCCCGAAAGGCGAGTCTGGGAGGTAAATAACCATGTGTGAATATTTATAAGCATATGAGTAAAAAAAAATAAATAAATGATTATCTGGACAGGTTTATAAAACCGCAGAAATAAACTACTTAACTACGAAATATAATATTCATTATTTTAAGTTGTCCGTGCTTGTTATAGTTTACGCAGACTATTATTAAACCAAAATATGCCATGTTCCACAGACTAGTCACATTATGCTTAATTTTCACTTACACTCAAACTAATTAACTTTATTATACCCGTCCATGACAATCATCCCACAATTTTTCCAAGGTTAATTATAAAACTGCAACAAAAGAGATGAGCCGGAGAGTCGAAGACAATCGCGTCTAAAGAATGAAGACGGCGAGAGTGCAACTCCCAGTGAATGGAAGAGTTCAATATGACGGGTAATAATTGTAAATGGCGTCTTGAACCCTAATAACGCGGCATTAGCCAAGATTTAGCTGATAATTAAACAGAGCCTGGAGGGCGAACACCTTCCGTTCGCGCTAAGGTTTTGTCTCGCCGTCTGGGGACCGGGTAACCAAAGATCTTTCATGCGTTTTCGACACTCCCCCCCTTCAACCCTTTCTGACGCCTTTTTAATTGAATTAGCGGTTAATTAGGGCTGATTGTCTTAAGTACTGGGGTTCTACGGCTTCTTACAATACTGCTAGTTCAGCCGTACACTTGTCGGACTAATTGGATATAAAGATTGAAATTTTCCTATAATATGTGCAGAAAAATATTGGTGTAGCCTATGTAGTGAATGTTTATTCTATTTTGTAAGAGAAAACAATGAGACGAGGCGTGTGGGAGTCACCTGAACTTAATTATTTTAATTGGAAAGTATAAACAAACGTTTTGCCCGAGGTAAGAGCAAGAATGGAGATTAATTGTTTAGTACCTAATTATTTTTCGAAAGTTTTGAAAAACTTTTAAGAGAAATACAGTACCTTATTGTCTAGACTTTCAATTTTCACAAATACCGTTTTTATAGATTTTTTTCAAAACTCAACTTTATTAATTTAAATTCTTAAAATCTGTACTTGTGTTACCGAAGAAATGGCATTTTGATGACGCAGGGGAAACGCTAGGAAGGTTCTTTATTTTTATTATTCAACTTCCATGGTGACAAACTGTGAAACGCAATTTTCCACTAGAATGTCACCTTTCTTCCCTGTGTCTGCGACAAGATGTTCGCACTCGCAACTCTTTCCTGTCACCCTTTGACGCCTCCTTTGATTCCCCCGGGCTGACACCTCGCCACAACAGAGGTGCCGGAGCGCGGTGCCGAGGGTTACCGCCAACTCCGCTAGATCGCATCTCAGCCGCATCCACGTAACTCGCTAATAATGCCACTCGTAAGCGACTCTCTCCAGACTTCAAAGAAAATTAGACAAATGCTAAATTATAATGATGTCCTTAAAAATGTTAATCGCTCAACTACTAATTAACAGGTCTTGCTTTGCGTTGGAAGGATTGCCATTTAAGACACGGCGCGGCGCTAAAAAGGCCCCTTGAACCGCTTCCCGCTTCACGCTCGGCAGCCCTGCACGGCGGAGCGCCTAGCGCGCATCGCAGGCGCTTTGTCCGCGCGTACACACGTTCGCGCGTTGTACATCGCGTCACAATAAACGCTTTCTTTCATGCCGCGTCTTAATTAGGACGCAATTAAATCATTCTAATTAAACACTTTCCGGATTTGTGCGAGTTCGCTCGATTTTCGCTAACGTAAACGGGTGTCTTTGTGGCTAGCGAATGAGATGCTTTAGAATTCCGCCTTGTGCTTGCGAGTGGATTTGTCACAGTTCGGGTGATGTTTCCGGTTAACTAATTTCTACTCCAATTATCCCGTTCGCTTTTCAGGGAGGTCGGTGTTGGTTTTCACACTTATTGCCTTCGCTGAAAAGACGTTTGGTTCCCTACGGTTTCGTTCGGGGTTTAACTGCGTCTTTAGATTTTTACACACCACTACTTGTAGCCACGTAAAACAAACGCAATTTTAAAAATAAATATTAAATAACAACACCCCACGGTTTAGAACAGTATGGCCCAAAAAAATAAATCTAAGCCCGCTATTCTTATAAAGATAAATATTGCATGGAAACTAAAGAATCCCACCTTTTTGTTTACACAGAAAATGAACACATCCGAAACATTTCTTGTCACATTTAATTGCATCAGGTGACTTATTCAAGGCGCAACTGGGAAGGCGCTACAATCACACATCAAAGAACTGCACGCCTTGCTTGCCAAAGCCCGGTGTGAAGAATCCC
Organism: Neoaliturus tenellus; assembly: GCA_030545055.2. Classification (NCBI taxonomy): domain Eukaryota; kingdom Metazoa; phylum Arthropoda; class Insecta; order Hemiptera; family Cicadellidae; genus Neoaliturus; species Neoaliturus tenellus. The sequence goes on along the minus strand of CM061531.1, from coordinate 106,139,093 downwards.
CACACTTTTGTCTCAATCTCGTCCGGTAACGAGACGGCATCATTGTGCGGTGTTGTAATGATTTGTGCGTGTGCGTGCACTCGCGTGCGTGAGTCGGCCAAGACACTCGACTGCCCTCGTCTCACACCATCGACGCACTTGCGACGCATCCGGGCTTGGGACGCATCGTTAGTGGGTTGCGTGTTATGGAAGAAAATAACGCGGTTCGATTTTGAAATTTGCTGTTTGATTTTAAACAGGGAGATGAATATTTTAATATCTAACTTTAAGTTTTTATATAAACCTCTCAAATTGCCTATAACGAAAAGAACCGCACATTTCGACCACATAACAACATAACGTTTATCCACTTAAATGTGAATTAAATTTGATTTAACATTTATTTCAACAATATTAGAACGAATCGTCCCAATGCAACAATAACCCCAAAATGTTAAATTGTACATTTTTTGGCAATCATCGTTAAAATAAATGTCCGCTTATCTGGTCAAACAGACAAAGGAAGCGGATATAGTGGGAGTGTAGATTATAGGAGAGGAAGAAAAGAAACGGGACAAGACATGGAGTGCGCATCCGAAGTGATAACGGAGATAAGGATAATTGGCACGAGCCACTGATAAGAAGGGGTGGTCCCGTGATAACAGCACAGATGGACCTTCCGCAACAGATTCTGCAATCTACTCCTCAACCGGATTGCAATTTTTTTTTTTGGTTTCATTTTATTAATGGAAATGTTTTTGCTTGAAAATGAAGTTGTTTGAACTACAGTAGGGGCTATGTGGAAGCTAGTCATGTTTAAAATTATTAGTTAATTCAACTCCGGTAAACTTAACTAATTTACCGCTTAGTAAATTCTGTAATAATTTATTGACTTACAGTACTTTTTATTGAAAACTTAATAACCAACTAATGAATCACTCTCAAATTGTATGATTCACTGAGGTCAACCGCGTGATGAGTTCAATGCTCACCCTCGTAATAAAAACACCACATTAACCAGAACCCCCTCTGGTTGGCATCTTTTTAGTGTCTGGGAAAAATAATGGTCGTAATTAGGGTAGTGTCTGTTTTGCGTGGCGGAAGTGGCGATAGAATCGACCACCTGTGCTCTATGGGACCGGGGAGAGCAGATAGCATCGGGGTATTCACCGCTCAACAGTTGGAAACACCGAAGAATAATTGAAGGCCGGTCGTGAGGTAAAATGGCGTCGAATACAGTCCACGAAGCGGGAAACAAAAAGAAGTGAACCGGTTGACCAATAAGAGATTGAGCACGGCAGCCAATGGCAGGTGGATAGCCTGCTTCCGGTCCGTGATTGCCGCTGTTCCGGTTCTGGCCCGCCGTTCCTCGTCCGGCCGGGGACCGCCACGTCAGCGGGCCAACAATGAAGTCGTCCCGCTCTTAGGTCAGCTGATTCTGACTGTTAAGTTTTGTCGCTATTTTGTCTAAGGTGGATTCTAAACTACAGTAAGCATTGAGGAGGCTTTGTACTAGATTACTAGATTCGTAATATTTCACGGTACAGAAAAAATTAACGAGTAACAGATTAACCAATACCAACAGTTTGAACGTCATCTGTTAATCAACTTCTTTAACATAGTACATGACATGTTTAAAGCAAGACATTGACAGAATTAGACGGACTAAGAGACTGTAGGTAGGTAGTAATTAAAAGTTAGGCTCAATAAATAATTCCGTCTGGTCTTCATCGTTGTGCAAACATCCAAGTGTAATTGCAGGGAGGGTGTGCAAGTTTCCGATCGCAGCCGCGGGGGGCAGCAAGATCGTAGGGTAAACAGACAGTTTAGCCCGACCTGGCATGCCACTGGCTATTGACATTGGTTGTTCAAAATGCATATTTAATGCGGGAAAGTGTGAGGTCCAAGAGTGTGAGGCATTTTTCATTTAAAAGATACCTTCAATTGTCAAGTACTAAGCTAATAAATTACTGACAAATGGAAGTGACTCGAAGTTTTAACTTTTATAACTAAAATCAATAAGTAGGCCTATGTAGGTTAAGTGGGACTACACAAAATGTAGCAATGTAGGCATACTTAATATTTTGCAATAGAAGTAAACAACTATTTCTCATGCTGCGCTCTCGTTTTGGTTAAATTATACCACAAATTAGCTTCCTTACTGAAACATTACTAACATTAGTGATTTAATAAAAGTAAGTAAGGAAGAAAATTTAATTGTCGATTGAAAATTTTATTTAAAGAGAACTTTGTTTGCGTGGCGATTAGTGGAACCTCCATAGTGGTCGCTTTTGGCTTCTCAATTAGACAATTTATGTATTTTAACATTATCTAACTAATCATTTCCAGTAACCGTTCAAAAATATGCTTACAAAATTAGTTATTAAGTTGTTGTATAAAAATTACACACGATGGCACAATAGAAAACCCATGATAAAATCAAAGATTTTAAACTGCAAATTGGTTTAAATTTTTTCTATTTTTTATACACTTAGAAGAACTTTTTATTTTTTCAAAATTTGAGTTAATGTTTGTTTTATTTTGGAGTGAGTAAGAATAAATTTCACAACTTACAAACGACTTCTAACTGCAAAAGTAATAATTCGGTCACTAGTAAGTAAAGAAACTTCACCCAAGCCCAGAGACACTCCTTAATTAACAGAACGCTTCGTCCGTCGTGGCATTTAATTAGTAAGAAACAAGCGTTCAGGTTTTAAAGTGTAAAAGTAACTCGTTAAATGAACTTTGCTTATTACCACTCCTGTGAGAGGGGGGGGGACTACTGCAAGTTGAAGAACTGCGAAAGAGCATCGTTCGCCGATATAATTGGTGATTGCACCGCTCGCGTCGTGATGAGCGATGATGCGATGCTGGATCGATGCAGGCGCTGCCATGATTGCAGCGGCGGCCGAGGAAACTAAGGGCTGCGAATGATTGCAGGTGTGCAGACATGCGAAACTGCTGTAAACACACGTCGTTAAAAATTAAGAAACCCATTACCTTCCGGTGTTTGTGTTTTGTTTCTTCCGCGAAACAATGAGTTACTCACATAGAACTACTGGATAGTAATTTTATGAGTCTTTAACGCGAAAACTGTAGACCTGCTGTATTTTAATTTTTTCTTCTTCAGACCTTTAATACCTTTAATACCTTTAATACCTTCCTCTTCGTCTTTTACCCACAACTGTGGGATTGACAGTGTCATATTTACACATAAAAACATATATTTACAAAAACAGAAAAAAAGACTTTGACTTCCGGTCTGACTAAAATTAAGGTCTCAAATTAAGGCCTGGCTCAGTTCAAATGGGTGGCAATAGCTCAGAGAAGTCATCCTGCAGGAACTCGGCCACCGAATAATAGGATTTACTCTTAATGAAAAATGCTAACTTCCTCCTGAAAAGATTAGCATCCATCTGCTGGACACTGGGTGGCAGTCTATTGAAGAGACGGATGGCAGAGGTGTTGTAAGCCATTTGGGTTCTGGTAAGGCTTATTGGACCTGTAAAGCACGCACGGTATCTCTATATGCCTTTTTTATACAAATGGGCTGCAGTGTCTCTCTGAATCTAAACGTAGCAGCTGTAAACAGTATAAATTTCAGGATATTAGTAGGTAAGTGATGTTTTTCGGGGGAGGAGAAAGTTAGTCTTGTTTTCGACCTAATTTTGGTGACTTTTTAAACTGATATTCAAAGCATAGTAGTGTATAATTTTTCATGGAGGTATTGAGACAGTTGCCATTTCTTATCCCATCAGAAAGGAACTTCGATGTTAGAGAGTATGGAGCATCTCCCGGTTATTTGAAATAAGTACTGTATTGCTATTGATGAAGAATTTCAGTTTTCTCACAAAATGGAATCGGTAAACTGTACAAACATGCGGTTATTCCGCCGCTCTAAAGCAAAATAAAATATTCATTTGTCCTTTTTCCCGCCTTTCTAATTTCTTATAGATCCTCTGTTTTAAAAAGCGTTTTGGTGATAGCATTTGATTATGAACCATGAATATTTTCAATTGTTGATTCTTCAATACCGTACTACAGACTATAACCGATTCGCCGCCGAGCAGACTATAATGTAGTTGTCGGCCGTCGCCATTGTCGGATGCACGGGCTGTAGCCACGGCCTCCGCGATTGGTCAGGTGGCAATTACGCGGTGGAAGCAGCGGTGGAGTGGAGGTGAGAGGCGTTACTTGACCAGGATGTTGCAACCGGAAGCTCGACAATACATTCCTCAGGATCTACGGGCCATGGGACACATCTCTCAATCAGCACATCCGGCGCGGTGTCGTGGACCTCGAGGCCGACTTTCGCATGTCCACCGATCACGATCATTCACAACAGGATGCCATCCAAAGCCGCCCCGTCCTCCATTCAATTATTGAGATTTTTCTCCTATAGATACGCGGTTGTTGAAAATTACACACACGCATGCGAAATCAAAATCGCGTGAGAGATATGCTACTTTTTAATAGTGATAAAAACATGTCCTTGCCGTTGAAATGAATTTTTGATCGTATTTCTGCACGAGTCAAATTTCAGTTTATGACAGAATTTCAATAGGATGCAAAGGTATTTTTATAAAACTCTCAATGGTAAAATACTGTAATAATAATATAATTAACGAATGTAATTTATTTATTGCATTTATGCCTTGTGGGCTCATTACAATGTTACTATTCCCACACACTATCAAAAAGTGTGAATTCACTATGAATTATGCTCCAATTCAAAATATATTTCCTATAAGTCCTTCAATACATACCTTTAGAACCAAACGTCTTATCAACCTTTACTTGACCTAATTCTTTTCTTCAGTCACCCAGAAATCTCTTGCAAAACCTACACCAACAATCTAGAAAGCTTTTAACTGCCTTACCCCGCAAAAGAAACCAAAACCATCAAGGGACGAAAAAACTAAACGGATAATCCGATCGTGGCCGCTATATGTTTCCTCGAGGGCCGCAGCTGCGGTGGGTGTCTAGCGGTCGCGGGTGCCCGAGAGTCAACACAGCCACGGTGAAGAAGTGGTGTCTAATTACACCCGTCTGCCGTCTCCAGTACCGTACACCGTGCACCGTGTACTCTACTGGGCAAACACAAGACTGGTGATGTTGGGCCAGCTGCAGTATCCGGCCACCACATCTGTGCAACTACGGACCTTTGTTCCGGGACTGCCTCTTGAGAGGTTTATGCGGTGAAATTGAACGGAAATGTTGTAGAGAAATTTGAGGGAAACCTAAATACGTTCAGGATTTTTTCATTTGATTTTTCCATTAGCAGTTGCTCTTTCTGTAGAAGTAGGTCATCCATTCGTATAGGCCTATACAGTACTGATTAGATTTAGCTTTGCCTTTAGGCCCTAATGTTAAGTAGAATACAAAATATTTGAAAATTTCCATTCATGTAAACACTGTTTTTCGGTCTTTATTTCAAGACCTTTATAAAACACTGACTTAACCCCAGTAATTTTTCAAACAAAAAATGTCTCCTAATTCAGATTAAATATTAGAAATTCAGACTGTCAAACATCAGAGGAGTGCTTTAACCTTAACATTTTACTTTTAACAAACTTCCTATATAATTTTATCTAAATAACAATCCACTGAACCTAACCTTAAAACCACCTAACCTAACCTTTGGATAAAACTAAGCTTTTACGACCTCCGCAACTGATGTATATAATCTTAAATTAATTACTTATAAAATTGCCAAAACTATTCTTGTTATAATTCCATAAATTGTACTCGAGACCATGAATATAGTGCAAAACAACCCACCACCTTCCCACAGGATGTGTGATTTCTTCCAACTGTCCGGTCCACCGTTCCCGAATTCAATCAAGAACAGTTCCGGCCAAGACAAGAAGTTTAATTGGTTGAGAAGAGGCGGAATCTTGCCGCGTGGTTGCGCCACATCTCCCGCTTCCATTACAACTTCACGTCCGATTCCATTAATTTCCATTGCCGCCCAATCAGTGGGGCGCGTGCCATCAATTACGACGGCACCTCAAACAGACGGCACTGTTATTTTTATAAAACCCTCCATGTTTTTGATATAAATACATTGAGGAATAACCAATCATAGTGAAGTAGTTGTTATTTCAACGATAATACATTTACATACAGTTTTTATCTTGTATGATTGGTCAGTCCACACCGACGGCACTCGTCACGGTGCCCAGAGTCTCGGCAGGCGGGGAGTTGGCGGTGAGGTGGCGTGGTGGTGGCGGGGAGGTAGTGGTGGCATGGCGGGGGACACATTTACCGGCAGTGATCTGCTGTCCTCTCCCGCCAAAAGGCGCCTGCGGTACTTGGTGATACCATATCGCCCATGATCGACCTAGCGAACTGCCGCGCAGAGTTTGCAGGAGTAATATTTCTGTTGACTAAAATAACGACAGTGAAAATTGCTTGTCTTATGATTTTAATTGAATTCAGGAATTATAAGTTATGCTAAATACTACGTAGATTTTGGAACTAATAATTATGATTGTAAAGTAAATATCAATTAATTAAAACTAACAACATTTATTTAATGTTGTGATTATAATTTGTTTAGTAGTTATAATAAATATTTTTACTTAACTTGAGACACCAACACGATTTGGTGCATATTTTATTAGACTATAACTGAAGGTGAAACATCATAAATAATATAAGTTAATTCAAAATAATCTTTCTACATCACCCAACGCACCCGGGGTGTTAGGACTTGCCAATCACTATTAATCGGCGGTTTTCCCTTGACCAGATCGCCGATACACGCTACAAATAATTTAGGTCATGGTTGTTAAATGTAAATTTTTGTAACTGTCGTATGACGCCGTAAATTCGAATCAAAGTCGAGGACTAACAAAATGTTCTTCCCGAAAAACACAGGAGACCATATAGTCAATAACTCAGAAAACATTCACCCGGACTTGGATGTGTTATTTAACAGGTAAAAAATCTACAAGATTCCGTCTCGGTCGCAGCCGCTTTTCAGCGATACGAAAATCATTGACCAAAAAATTATAACACTCGATAGGTATTTTCGACCGTTTTACATGGTTCCACACCCACACAACATTACCTACTAGGGGGCCCGTGCAGCGCAATGCGCTGAATTTATCGAGAGTACCTGGTGATCAAACCTTGTGATTTCCCGATGGTCTATGATAATTCACTGAGTTACTTTGAATGAAAATTAAATTGTAGTGAAAATCAGATTACACTATATGGCTACCTATTTCATTAATCGATCTTCATAAACAATTCTCCAACTATGACATAGTTAACAATGTCATAGTGTTGAGATTTGACGGTTGTTCTTTTAGGACCAAATTAGCTCCGTGGTGATTTTTATGCCGATTTGTCTTATAGAGCCTCTGCCTAAAAAGTCCTATAAAATGTAGAATAAATTCACACATGTTGGATCTAGATATTTCATCACACGAAAAACGTAAATGACCACAGAAGAAAAATCAAATTTAATAACATTTTTAGTATATTTGATATATCTAAATATAATAAATATAGATACTAGCTAGTTAATGTCACGGCTTCGCACGTGATTGAATTCATTTTATAGGAAGTCAAATCTTTTTTAAGAGCAACGAAATCTTCTTACATAAGACATTGAAACAATGAAGTAGTGTGGTGGAGTTCTGAAGAAGTTTTGCAAAACATTTTCTTAGTGGGAACCTATGAGCAAAGATGAACGTCACTATGTCAAATTTCAACCTCTGAGGTCCCAAATCAATTTTGAATTCCAGTGGGGCGGAGCCCTAAAGAACTTCAAAAACTATAATTGCAAACCTGTTTTTTAGTGAGCCCCCATGAGCAAAGAGGAACGTCCATGTCAAATTTTAATCACGGAGGCCCTAAAGTAATTATGAATTCCAGTGGGGCGGAGCCCTAAAGTGCATCAAAAACTATATTTGCAAAATCGTTTCTTAGTGAGTACCTATGAGTAAAAAGAATCGTCCATGTCAAATTTCAACCATAGGCTATATACAGTATAATTTTGAGCTTCTGTGGGGCGGAGCTCTAAAGAAGATGTACAAAACACTTTTTTATTGAGCACCTATGAGCAAAGAGATCACTCCAAATTTTAACCTCACAGGTTTCTTAATTCGTATTTGAATTTAGTAATACGTATAACATATTGAAATTTCGAATTCCTGTGGGGAGGAGCCCTGAAAGAATTTTGATATGATAATAGTCCGACTTACCTATTTTAGGCATAAAGAATGAGTATACTGAATTTCAGCAATCTCGCTAGTCAGGATGTTGGAAAATTAGTGATGAATGAGTGAGTCAGTCAGTGAGGGATTTCCCTTTTATATGTTTAGATTAAACTCGTTGGTTTTAATTTAGTTTTGATATAGTGTCATGGTAATAAAGCTATTAAATTTCTACCAACAACCAACTATAGGCCCTACCTCTTCCCAATTAACAGCTGTTTCAAAAGGTCTGCTTAACATTACTGTTCTTTTATTTTTGTATACCTTCCGTTGTTATTTCGTTACCAAAATGCCCCCCCCCCCCCCTTATAACCCAATAAGACCCATAAGACCAATGTTTAAAATTACGATTTTTAAACTTAAATTTAGAGCAAATTCGATTTTCCTGAGAGGCTGTTTCTAAACTTGTTTTTGGGCCAAAACACTCTTAGTTGAAAAGAGTAAGAAAAATATGCCCGCTATCCATGATCTCAAAATATAGCAGGTAGATTTTGCTTAAACTTTGCATTTAAGAGTGTTTTGGCCCAAAAATAAGTTTAGAAACAGCCTCAATTCCAGGAAAAATCGAATTTTGGTCTAAATTTTAGATTAAAAATCGTAATTTTTTAACATTGGTCTTATGGGTTGCTATTTTGGTAACGAAATAATAACGAAAAGTATAGCCTACAAAAATGAAGTAACATTAATGTTAAGCTGTCTTTTTGAAACAGCTGTTAACTGTGGAGAGGTATGGTTGGTTGTTTATAGAAATTTAATAGTTTTTACCATGGCACTATGACTTAAAACCAATTAGCAGGCTCGGTTAACCTGGTACTATGATTTAACTGTTAAACATTTTTACACCAGTTAAATTGTTTACAAAGAGATAAAAACTTTGCCATATGGCCCGTCGCCCTTTAAATGTATTATTTCACAAACAGCTGATGGCTTTGAATCTTCAACAGTAATTACATAAAATTTTTGAACTCGCTTGGGGCGGAGCAACACCTCCTAGAGTAATAAGAGAAGGCCAGACAACTGAAGATCATTACGTCATATAAGTAGGCTGATGTGTTAAATCATTAGTTCCAACTCATGCTTTAGAGGGTGCTGGTTGTTTCCAAAAAACGGTAAAACATCTGCTAATCTTGTTTTGATTTTTCGTTGTTTGTAAACAAATAAGTTAGTCATGACAGATGAAACCCCGTCGACTGACAGTAGCGCATCTGTTTTCTTACATCATAACATAACACATCAGCCTACTTATATGACGTAACGAATTTCAGTCGTTTGGCCTTCTCTTATTATTCTAGGAGGTATTGGGCGGAGCCCTGTAGGAATTTTGCAAAACCGTTTCTTAGTGAACGTATTTGAGCAAAGATAAACGTTCATGCCAAGTTTTAACAATCTAGGCCTACAGTTTTGGAGATTCTCTGATACGTGAGTGAGTGGTATCTGACAAACATATGGTAGAAAGAGATATACAGTATACAGGTCTCTATAAAATTTAACACTGGACTTTTGTTTTTTTTTCGACTTTGGCAGTGCACCATGAAAGCCCACTTCAAAAATACAAAATTTTTGTACAGAAAACTATAAAACTAACAACATAAGTAACAAAGTTCAACAATAAATTTGAGGTCCAAATGGCTTGAAGTTCACACGTTTACATCACACTAAATAATTTTCTTCAACTAAAAATTTTGATAATGAAAACCAAACTAAAGGATTGTCGTCTTTTAATAAATTTATAATTCTAAGATCTTGAGGATTTCGAAAACCGAGAATTTGAAGAGTTGCCAATAGATTCGTTCTTGATTTGGTTAAGAGTGGACATTCAAAAATTATGTGATCCAAACTTCCTTCTGGATCAGAACAGTCACATGAAGGGTCTGATTTTAAATTAATTTTGAACAGATGAGAGGGAAAATTTCCTTGACCAATTCGTAGCCTATTGATAATAATGATTTCTTCTGTCTGATTTAAATGACTGGAACCAAGGATTTCCTCTGATAGATGGTGAAATGAAATGAAGTCTTGAACCTTTTATGATAGCTTGCGAATCCCAGTAGTTTTGCCAATCTTCATGTATTTTCATCTTGACTTGGGTTTGTAAATCACTAGGTAGGGCAATTTGTTATAACTTAAAATTATGCCATTAGCAATAGCTTTCTTAGCCATGTAATCCACAATTTCGTTCCCAATTATTCCACTATGGGATGGAATGCATGCAAATCTAATTTCAAAATTACCCGTTTTCAGCTTCAACCAAATTTTTCTAATGTCCAGGATTATAGGTGATGTTTTACTAGAAATGTTTAACGAAACCAGTGATTATGTAGAGTGCTTTTGGAATCTGATAAAATAAGTGATTCTGTTATATTGTTGTGTTTAATGTAATTAAGAGATTGAAGAATAGCAAATGCTTCGGCCTGGAAAATTGAAGTGCAATGTGGTAGTTTGAACAAACCAACAATTTTATGTTTATGATCTAAGAAAGCAGAACCCACTGTATCATTGGCGGACCGTTTTGAACCATCAGTATATATTAAAGAAAAGTCGGACCACACAGAATTCATTGTGTTGAGAAAGATTTGTTGAATTTGTTGACAAGAAATTTGCTTGGTAACAAAATCGTCAAAAATATCGATAAGAGGAGGTAAATAGCACATGCGCGATTCGTAATTAAAAAGGTCATATCATTTCGTGCTTCGCCCTTCTCGCCTTTGATTTATTTCTTGAGGGCGCTTTAAAATCTTGACCAACTTTCATTGTACGATGTTTATAAATGTGAATTGTAACTTAACAGCTGATGACTTTCAGACGAATTTTTAAGTCAGATTATAAACAAAAATAGATCTCTGTCACTTCATAACCAACATACATGTACTTTAGGTTAGTCTCTCTCATACAGAATCATAAAATGCGCAATTTGTACACGGGCCACATCGTAAATAATGTATTCCTATTATTGTTAAATCGTACTTCATACTGCTGGTTATGAATGTTTAGATAAATATAAAGTCTTGTAAAAAAGTACAAACAATTACAGTAATCAATTTGTAGACTTTAATTTTAGTTTGAAAACAAAAGCATTTGTAAGAATTATGAAAACAGCCGTTAACTAAGTATTAAAAATCCACATTTATGACAACAACATTTGTTTCAACAAATATGCACCAGAGTGCAGCACCCGCGATAGGCTTACATTAAAACATAGTCTGAACGGCGAGTGAGAGAAGCGAACGAGCTCGTTCGCCTATATATATACATATAATACGTGCGATGCCGGTTTTTGTGAACACAACGCCTCCATTACTTCTGGATTAATTTCAACTTTTAAGGCCTCAAAAGATTCGTCTCACACTGTAGTTTTGCAATAAGGTTTTAGATTTTTTATGTTTTGATTTTGGAGAGCACAGAAAGCCCTTTAAGTTCTTTTCATTATTATACACACACGAAAGTACACTTTCTAAACGTAAAAAGAGCTAAGGAAATAGCTTATTACCGCTACTGCACGGCATAATTACATAACGTTAACTTTCTGTGCATTTGTAGTGCACGAAAAGTAACCTTTATGGGATTTTTCAGTGTAGACCTATTAGCTGTTGCATTAGGCCGATCAATTGTTGCATAACGCTGAGTTTCCGTGCGTATGTACCTCGACATAAACACGGAAATTCGGCGTTATGAGTTCGGGTTTTTCTTGATACTAAGTTGAATAAACAAATATATTCACATTGTTTACATTTTTTCGATATCGTAATGAAAAATAATGTTCAATACTCTTCTCAAAAGTGACATGGGGGGGGGCTCGATAGTCTTTTCCACGCTCGGCTTCGCCTCGTGCGTAAACGCAATCTCTCCCCACAATAAGTCACTTTTAAGACTAGTAATGATGAAAACTAATATTTTTTGTTCATAAGATTAACATGGGAAATTAATTCTATTGAATTGCAAAATAACAGCTGTTGATAGTAAAAGCACTGACGTCAATGGTAAAAGTATACAATATGCTGTTTGTTTTGTAAGGTACATTGAACATTTTGAAATTTTGGTTGGAAAATATATTACGTCATGATGTGGTAAAGCCATAATTTCAAACTACCTGTAACTATTAGATTTGTATCCTTAATACTTGTATTTCCGAACAAAATATCAGTCCATCATTACAGGGACATTGGAATATCTTAGGTTGGCACCGTCTCTAACTCACAAAGAACACACTGCAGGGTGCCAGCCGCGGGCATAAAATTGTCCCGACCGCCCCGGTATCGCCCCTGCATATCGTCTCTGTCAATTCATATCTCAAATAATTCTAAAGGAACCGGTGCAGAATGTTTTTTATGGTTAATGTCTGCATTAAGAGTCTTTGAAAAAAGGAAGTTTAATGTAAAGTAAGTTTGTTTACACATGAAAATCTAAACAATATAGAATTCAATTTATGATTGCGAATTAATACATGTTTAGTAAATTCAATTACTTATAATGTTTAATTTGTCGTGCTTTTCGGTAAAATTATGTTTCGGTGTTGCTCTGTAAACTTAAACAATTCTTTGTCACAGACTGTAGGCCTACGTTAAAATACCAAGCCCAAAAGGCTTTGTTCTTTAATAAAAAAGAGCTTATTCGCTCATCTCACTCGGCTCCACGACGTTCTCGTTCTCTTCGCTCACTCGCCTTACAGAATGTTTTAATGTAGGCCTAAGGGTAATGCAATCTATGGAATGAGTTATTTGAAACTTAACACATGGATTTTTCCTCTAGTATTGACAGCTTATTTTTTCAGTGTTACCCATTCTATTAGTATAAAATTAAATATAGCAATTCTACTAATTCCTTAATTGTGTTGTTTTTAATCCTTTTACTTGAATTTTATTTAATAAATAATCATAATCACAAGTACTTGTATAAAGCTCTGTATATGAGCATAGTAAAATTATAATTCACATGGTACCTGTACCTCCCAGGGGCGTAACAGAGGGGCCCGCAAACCCCGCGGTGCGGGGGGGCCCGCAGCTGAGGGGACCCGCGGACGGGGCCCGTGTATAGGGAAATATTTTATATTTAATAATTTTTTTACTCGTGTTATAGAAATTTTAAATATGATAATGGCGCCATTATATTTTCAAAATGCCTGGAAGATAACTTTTTAAAAATATCAGAATATTTTTACGGTTAGGTTTTCGCCATAGTCTGCTGGTCTACCGCCAGCCGCTAGCCCTCGTCGGCTCGACCTGCCAGCACTGTGCAATCGTAACGCTGTGTTGCGGCAATCTAATTTTCGAATCCTTTTCAAAATTAAAGTTAATGTAAAACTATCTATGAAGCACAGCGTACCAAGAAAATCTTAGTCGTCTATACTAGGTAATAGAGAACGAGACAGTTATACGTTTCAGAGGTACCAGGTACGGTAATCAAATTATTTACTTCCCAAAACTGCGTAAGTGCTGAAAAGTTCCAATTAAGACAAAAAAATACTTTTTAAAAACATGTTTCACTAAAATGAACAAAAGTATATAAATTAATTTAAAATTAATTAATTTTAAGCTTGGATATTTTTATTTTTTATAGGAAAAACACTTTAAATGCCAATAACAATGATGTCATTAATTACTTTAAAAGTTGGATTTGTTTTCCCCTTCTTAAAACAAGTGCTATTCGTTGTGCTTAGAGTTAAGAATCCTTAGTGCTAGCTAAACAATAGGCCTACTAGGCCTATAGGCCTACTACAATACGAGGAATGTCTATGGTGATGTATTTTCCCGATCTCTAAATGTAGCAAGTAGCAGGAAGGTTTTGTAAACCTTTCATTTGGTCGTTTTTTGGTCCAAGGGCAATTTTAAGTTTGGAAACAGCCTAAACCCCAGGAGAAATCTATTTTTAATTAAGTTTAATAATTGTATTTTTTTTATAACATTGGTCATATGGGTTACCATCAAGTCAAAGAAATATTAAAGTTATTTATTTATTTATTTCGGCTTTGGCAATGCACCATGAAAGCCCACTTCAAAAATACAACATTTTTGTACAGAAAACTATAACACTAACAACATAAGTAACAAAGTTCAACAATAAATTTGAGGTCCAAATGGCTTGAAGTTTACACGTTTACATCACACTAAATAATTTTCTTCAACTAAAAATTTTGATAATGAAAACCAAACTAAAGGATTGTCGTCTTTTAATAAATTTATAATTCTAATATCTTGAGGATTTTGAAAACCGAGATTTTGAAGAGTTGCCAATAGATTCGTTCTTGATTATATTAAAGTTAAATAAAAATAAATAATGCTACTTTTAAGCATGGGGTTTGGAACAGCTGTCACCTAGAAAGGTATAGTTGATGTGAACAGCACTGTAATACGAGAAGTGCCTGTGGGGTTGTATTATCCAAATCTCGGAATCTAGTATGGGTAGACTTGGCTTAATTTTCCATCTGGGCGTGTTTCGATCAAACAATAGAAACAAATTAGAAACCTAAGAAATAATCGTATTTGTCTAAAACATAGTTTAAAATTTGTAATTCTTTATTATTTGTATTATGCAACGAAACAACAACGAAAATAAAAGAATGCCACTTTTGAGCATTGGTTTCGAAACACCTGTTGCCTGTGAAAATATATAGTTGGCGTAAACTTCAAAGCCTAATTACCATGATAACACAAGAATTAAAACCAACAAGCAAGGCTTGGTTACCCCGATACTAGGTTATATGGGAGTATTACAAGTTTGTATTACAATGGATTTTCTTTATTTCATTACATTCCTATGATAGCCAATATTATATTAATGTTCTTTGTACTTAAAAAAAATTAACATCTAATACTGATTGAAATCAATTGATTTAGTTTTAGAATAAAACATTAACACTGCGATGTCGTGTTGCGGATTCTGGTAGTAACAATGTGTTTGGCTTAGGTGTTAGGCCTATGTGAAAGTGAAATAGATTAACGGGCGTTGGAGGACCGAGGAGTCGATCCAAATTCCGTCTTTCCACCATAAGAGCAATGCTAATTACACAGGAAATGCAATAGTTCCTTTATTTGTAATAATAAAAAATTGTGGTTTATAGCTCTAATTAAAGAATTCATCAAGACGGAATTTGATTGTGAGAGGAATTTTTAATAACAATCATAGATTTTTTGTCTAATGGAAATAACAAAATAAGAATATGACTACTCTTAAACCATTTGTACAATATTTTATACAATATTTACAAAGAATCGATCTTGTAAAATGATCGATAAATTTAATTGAGACTCAAACACAATTTATTCTCAATCAATCGGATAAAAAAAGGAATTATACGACAGGGATAAGTGTCGCAGTGACACCATTGCTCTTATGGGATGTAGGCCCTAGCTCATTTGGCCCTGGCCTACAGTCACGTTGGTATTAAAGTATGAAATTGTGTTAATACATCAGTACTGTACCAGTTCAATTTGCTTCTATGTATTCAGCTTTTAACATGCGTGGTTGTTTAACTATCAACAGCTGTTTTATTTAGCAATTGAATATAAATTGTTCCCCATGTTAATCTTATCATACCCAAAAACACAAAGTGTTAAGGGGTTGCCAAGTCCTAAAAATATATGATATCAAAATATCTTCCAAGTCAATGACATTGGTTTTAAAATAGCTACTCGACAAATTGATTTGATCTTTTAATGCTTGGTAAACATTCTGTAAAACATTATTATTTTATTTCATGACCGTACTTGGCCAGCAGATGTATTAACAAAGTTAGACATTTTACTAATGGGTATGTATTACGACTAATGGGAAAATATTGAATTAACATTTGGTTCAATGATAAAAACGTACATCTGCTGGCCAAGTACGGTCTCGTGTTATTTTTTTTTTTCAAATAACATATGTTTTGTATCAATCGGAAGTTAATTCTATTTCCAGTAAGTTTTATGTAAAACAATATTAGGTTCGACATCTAACCAGTTTTATGCAAAAATAAAAATAAATAAAATAGAGCAATATTTGATTATTTGATCAAATCTATTGATCAGGAAAATTATTAATACGAAATTGAAGGTCTCGTCCTTCAAGATTTAATTAAGTCCCACTTATTATCTTGGCTTAGGGCCTAAAAGAAAAAGGAATTATTGGAGTTTATTGGGGACGTTAGAAAATACTGTACGTGGACGGTCATAATTATTGACAGTCTGACTGATTCGAATTTATTCCCATTACTAATACAAAACTGAGTAACATAAAACATCGCCAATTGGAAAGTCTGGAGAAAAAGATAAAACAGACTGACTAATTCCTTCATTCTTGGGTAGACTACATGAGCAGAGATGAACGCTTCAAACGTTTAGAGAATTTGAAGGCGCTTAATTTCTAGGCATTAAAGATTTTTCTCAGTGATTTGGAAATTACAATGTTAGGCCCTATATAACCTGAAGGGATAAAATATAGTGCGTACTTAAAGAACTGATCACATGAACACTTTTTAAACATAGCTCATAGCCTTCTTCGTAAAAAAATACATAAAACAGTGTAATTAATTTTGAATATCTAGCAAGATGTTTAAGTAAATCACGGCGTAAGGACTGACTTTTTACCGTGTAAGGATTGTCTTCGCTGGGGCTACAACGAATAAGCTCAAAGTATCTCATAAAATTTACAGTTTAATAATATACCTAATCATTGCAACTTTTTTTTGGGAGGGGGGGGGGGATTCTCCTGTAACTGTCAAATGTAGAGAAACGTCAATTTTTCCAACAAGTTTAAACACAGTTTAAGTCCAATAACACCCGCTACAAATGTTCCGATGGATTATTTTCTCTCAAAGTGAACATTTAATTTTCAACCTAGCAAGATTCCCTTAAAATGTACAAATAAAGTAGGACAGTTTACGTAGGCTATCCCTTTATATTTGACGTTAAGAGTAATATTTTATAACTGTCTACATGTCATTATATGTTTTTTTAATTCATCTCTTTGTGAACAAAGAAAAGTCAAAGTCAAAAGTTTTTTCTACATATTCAATTAAATCTATTGCCAATACAACAGTTTTTTTTTTTTTTTTTTTTTTTTTTTTTTTTTTTTTTTATGCTGGGATGATTAAAATGTCAAATGATTGGGAAATTAGAAAAGATTTGATTTTATTCTTGAAAGGGCGCAAATTTGGTTGTTGTTTCATATTTTTTTGGTACAAGATAAAAAAATGAGATCTTAATTTTTTCACCATGTACGGATGGTAAACTTTGACCAATGTTAAGTCTATGATGTTCAGGCCTAAAAAGGTTATTCAATCTTGTATTATAAATATGGATGTCACTTCCTGTCCGTAGCTTGCATTTATTTACGGAAAAAATAATTGTTTCTAAAATATAAATGCAGATAATTGTAAGTAATTGCATACTTTTGAAAGTGTCTTAACAAGATTGATTTCGTTTTGCCTTTACAAGATTGGTTTAGTTTTAAATGGAATAACCATCGTAATGCCTTTTTTGGAAGAATTAATAATATTTAAAATGTTTTTTAACACAATTGCCTAATATTATAAATCCATAAGACAAGTGAACATATATAGGTCCATATTACGCTGTCAGTACAATTTTTCCATCGAAATATGTAGCCAATTGTTTGAGAACAATTTATATTTCCAATGTCAATGTGATAAATCCAAATTAACATTACACTTGACTTTTTCATACACAAAATAACATTCATGAGTTCTTTAATATTTAAGCAAAAGATGAATAAATCAAGTAAATAACATTATAAATCTGCAAACGCCTGCAATTTTACTCCTGCAATACGCCACGCGGTTTGCCGTTTAAATTGCCGCACCAGATATGTGTGAGCCGTTTGAATGGGCAAACCAGACAAGTGTTTTCCCCTCCTCCCCCCGCGTTCTTTCCTCTCCAACTCCCCTCCTCGTGCTTCTAGGAATTCATGGGATGCACCCGAATCGGTCGCGATGGCGGAATGCCTCCTCCCCCCCGCTGCCGAGAGTCTGGGGTGCCGCCGTAATTGGTACTTCCCCAGTGGCGCCAACTTGCCGCCCAACTTGCATAAATTAACTTCCTTCGGTCACCACTTCATTTGTTAACGGCCGGCCGAACGTCTATAGAAATTCTAAGGTGAGAAGAAGAATCTAGTTTTTAAATTAAACAACTTTATTTTACCATTCTCAATATTTTTCAGTGCAGAATGATTAATTAATTTCAGTCTGCGATCCGTACATGTCAAAGATCATAAAAAATTCCCAAAAGAACATTATATCGCACCTCGTAAAACCGTCCACGCAGTATTTTAGTATTTATGAGATGAACGAGGTGTACATTTAAACCTTCATAATTGAAGGAAATCTATTTACAAATTATGTCTTAGTGGATGTCACTACAGTGTAACTTTAAAAGAGTCAGCGTCTTTGTACAGTGACAACTATAAACAGTTTATTAAGATGATTTAGAAATCAATTTATAGCCTAATTGGCAAAAACTTAATGAAACTACGGTATTTGTTTTATTATTCTCTAATTTTCATACAAGAACAGTAAACTTTTCAAAAATTTCTCCCCGCTTTGTTTTAGCAGACCGTAAAATTAGAACGAAATTGGCCCACTTAGAAGCGTTTTCCGCTCGAAATCGCCTGATGACACTTCGCATGCACCGAACTAGACGTGTCGGAAATGAGTGCAAATTATTGTCGGTGGGACGCGCGATGGGCAGATGTCTTGGGTTCGATCGACTATATAGGTGTGACCCGCAGGTGGGACAGATGTCACCATGACAGCTGATTATATACACGCCCCGCACGCTCAGCACGCCTAGCACGCGCGGGACTATCGGTACCGATATGGGCCGGCATTAAAATCTCACGAAAAACCTTTTGCACCAGTGAAAAATATGTTGTAGAGAAAAGAGAAGATAGAGCTCCAAGATATGGCACGGTCGTAAAATGTAATGATCAAGAGGGCAACGAATCAAACACTTCTCGGCATACATTTATCTTATTACATTCTTTTATGTTATACCCCACATATTATATTTTCTTTTAAAGAACCACAGAATGCATTAATCAATCAGGTTTTTTGACTCGTCCATTATAAGAGCCTACATAAGTAGTTTTCCAAACACATAGAAAAACAAAAGAATATTGCAAATACTGCACCAATGTTTCATACAAATTAAAAATTTTTTACCACTTTTTAAAGAAGTAAATGACAGCTTCCACGTATTTCACCACTCGTAAACTATGGAATCCCGGACAATTCTTTGAAGGAATAAGTAACACGTCAATGTTTCAAGCTTATTAATAAAAAAAAGTGTGTTCCATAAAATTGTTTACTGTAGATTACACTATTTACTTATATTTTTATACTTCATATTTTTTACGGAAAATGTTCAGTCCAAATGAATTCAACGACTAAAATTTTGATTAGGCGCAACATTGATTGGTCTCATACAGGACTTCCTCGTCCGATGGCAAAGCACATTGTGTTTGAACTGGCCGCATCGCTACACCCGTTCTTCATTTCGTTGGCGGCTTCATTACTGCATTAATCCGGTTGTAGTCGCAGCGCAGGAGTTGCATTGATGACCACAAAGGTGCAGCTCCGGCGTGGCGGCGAGTCCAGCGCGCAATGCACCGTCTAATGCCGGATATTGAGTCGGCAAAGCATTCATTTATTGCCGGCCTAATCCACCGTGAATGGCTGGAAACATCAAAAAGAGCCTCTTCTTTCACCGCAAGCTGGCCAGAATGTTTGCCCGGTTTTTACGCGAATCTTGTGCAATTTCGGGATAATTGGCACGGGCGGGTCAGACGAACAAAGGACATTCGATACCGACGCGTGCGTGGGTCCAGCTGCGACGTGGCTCCGGCACGAACTGCGAACACAGTACTGTCTTGGCTGAAATGGAGACGGGTTCGGTTACCGTCAAACTGTAATTTGGAAAGACACCGCTATGAGGGTATAGCTCTGAATGAATGAAAACAAACAAACAGACAGACAGGCCAACAGAAGGAGAGTAGGACGGTTAACTTGCGACCCAGCTTTGGGGGATTAAAGAAATCGTTTTTAACCCTCCAATTAAGAAAACAAAAAATAAATTTATGATCTTCACAAAACACAATATCTTTGTAAATCGCAGATAAGTTAAAATTTATAGCTCTTAAAGAATAGAATCTTTACATTACGTCTTGGATTTTACCGTAATATGAAAAGCCCGACCGAAGAACTCTTTAACTAAAACGTCAATAGTAAAATATGAACCTATCTAAGATTTATATCTCAAAGACTTTTAACAATATCTTTCTTGTTTCCCTCTTAAACCACCGGGAAGGTCCTCTTCGGTTCAAGAGTTCTTAAACATTTGCTTATAAATAATGCCCTTTATCCCAGGTGACCTTCAAAGTCTACCAGAGACGAGTAAATACAGCAGCAGAGTCTCAAGTAAGCTAGTTAACTACTCGGTCGCGGAGTGTAGCGGGGGAGCAGCGCATATCCTTATCTTCCCTCCATCTTGAGTGCTCTCTCCTTATCTGCCGTCTTCTCGGAGGACTTGCCATTTATTAGCTGCCATGATAAGACAAATATTTGTCCCAGACTCACAAAGGAGAGTAGCTCCATCCACGACTTATCGCCTCCGCCATCTTCATATCGGGCTATTTAAAATCTTGCCCTTCCTTTCACGGGCTAATCATCCTCCTCCTCAATGCCCCGGTTTCTTTGCACTAGATGAGATGTTTTGTGGTAAGATCGCTGATATCATGGCTGTTTCAACCCTTTTTGCACGAGGGTTATCAGTGCGTATTTTATGTGTATGTGTTTCGCAAGTGTAAAGTGCAAAACTTTGGGCGAAAACGTTTATGTAGTGATTGTTTTTCAAACCAAAATCTAAAAAAAGTGATTAGAAACATGTTACAACTTTTACCTCTTTTTATTTTTAAGGTTATTGTAGACCAACTATATTATGTTTTAATCCCTTTATTTTATATTAGTATTAGTATCGTTCAGGAGGGGGAGATCATCAGGACTTCTATAATTCCCGACTCAATATAAATACCAAAAATCGAATATAATGAAATAGGCCTATGCAATGAAAAATCAACCTATTGGTTTCAGAACCAATGCTATATAATAAAACTCATAAAATATAAATATGTTTGAGCAGGGTACATTAATTTTAAGATTTTAAGTTACGGCTATAAAAAGTTAAACAGTTACTTATTCATTAGCGTTGGTTTCGTCGAGGTGGTTTTATTATTATTTACGTTTAATGACGTAAGAGCTCTTTAATTATTCACAACGTAAAAGATAAAAGATTCAAAGTCTCTTTACCTCTTTTTAACCACGCGTTCTAAATAAAACGCAACGCCGTCCTCATTAATTCCTTATTATTTAACTGACAAATATGTTTTACCGTCCGACGAGAAAGTTCTACCGGCGTTCTACACTTCATTAACAGACCGCTCCGATAGATGCAGCGGATCCGATGGGGTTGGTGCATATCGTTTGAGGGGGGGAGGGTGGTGGGGGCATATGTACGTGCATTATGCACGCGTACGCACCGGCGCATAGCTGCACATGCACGCTGCACCGTGCAAAAGATGACATGACAAAGCGAACGTAATCAGGTCCCTAGGCCCGCCCATGTTTGTACAAGCAAATTAAATTTTCCCCGCAAACCCGACGGAAAACCGTCCCCATGCGCCCCTATTGTTTCAGGGCCATGAAAGAGGCTGCTATCGAATATCCACGCGATTTTGGGCCTCTTCGACACGATCGAATATCCACGCGCATTAGTGAGGATTATAAGGGTCGACTCCAGGACGGGAGGAACGATCGAATATCCCCGCGGCCGAGGACAGGTAGAGACCGCTAGACTTCCCAGGGGCGGGAAAAATGGGAATTTTATTTCCCCGCCCCGTTCAACGTACCTTGGCCGTTCGCGTGTACCAGACTCGGACTAAGTATAACTGTACCGAGCCCTGTCATGCAAAACTGAACTAAAAAACGTGGAAGTCTGGAGCCCGACGGGTGGCAAAAGGATCCGATGTCATGGGACCCGAGCGAAGAACATCGAAATAGCGCTTCATGTAAACCTGACATTAAGTAATTCGGAATGAAAATAAAAAGGTTAAATTTATATAAAATTTTCATCATGAAATTGTGAATCTAATGGTACGTATTTAAACTTTAAATGGTCTGTTATTAATTTTTATTATTAGTTAAACTAAAATTCTTTTTAGTTCGTCTTAATTGGTGACACAACAAAAGTAGTATGGGAGAAAGTTTTTCATTTTTGGGTCAGGTAAAAAGTATCCGCAGGGAAGTTGTAGAAGACATTCTAAATATTTTTTATCTCAAGTAATATTTTCTAACATTAGCCGATTCCGTTACAGATAATATTTGATTTCTGTGGATTCGATGGGAGCGCTGATTCTTGGATACCCGCGAGCTCGACGCAAGAGCGATAATTACATTGGTCTTCAAAGACCAATTTGTATCATTATGAAATATGTTACTTCCTGTTGTAATTGGAACTCCTTTTAGATTTTCTTTTTTTAGATTTAGATTTTCTCTTTTTTTTAAAGAGTGATTTAATTTGGTATTTACAGTAACTACTAAGAATGTATACGTTTTTATAGATGAATAAATAAAAGAAACATGTCATGTTTAAATGCTATGTTACAAGCAAGGATTCGCTCTGGTACACGCGAACGGCCGAGGTACGTTGAACGGGGCGGGGAAATAAAATTCCCATTTTTCCCGCCCCTGGGAGGTCTAGCGGTCTCTACCTGTCCTCGGCCGCGGGGATATTCGATCGTTCCTCCCGTCCTGGAGTCGACCCTTATAATCCTCACTAATGCGCGTGGATATTCGATCGTGTCGAAGAGGCCCAAAATCGCGTGGATATTCGATAGTTCCCATGAAAGAAGGATGAACCGCACAAACCCTTTGTGTCGATACAACTGACCCCCTCCCCACCACCCCAAAAACGCCCACTTGCAGCCGATCGGTGCCAAAATATTGCATCGAATGCCCTGCCCAAATCCGTCTTGGTGCAGTTTTCATCGCGCGGTGGTGGACACCAAGCACACCGATATTGAGGCTGCATGGTTTGGAAAGAGACACAATTCAAGAACACAACAAAACGCTTAACTGTGTAGCATCTAACCTACACCAGTGTTTGTTGGACTGTGAATAGAGAATCTGTCATTTAAGAATTAACATTTTTTTGAATTATTATGAATAATGATTAGGTGTTTTTATCTGATTGTTTATGGGGATAAAAATATTTTTTTACATTTTTTGTGGATGAGAAAATCACTTAGCGAAATAAAATTTGGAAGAGCGCTTAGAAGAGTGTTTCTTACAGCGACGGATTTCACAGAAAGGTTAACTACACAATATTATCGCTATAAACATTCTAATCGGCTTTTTGTGTATAAATGTATTCTTTTTAAACTTACGAATAGCCGACTGATTTTCATAACATAACAAGATACTTCTGTGAGGTCAAACATTTTCATCGTTAAGCCACGATGTAATATGATGGGAGCGAAATACCGTTAAGGTATTTAACAAGTGGTTAAAGCTTAAAACTAATCATTACTTAAAACTTATATCATTGTTCATGTGAAACAAGTATTTCAATTACGTGTATTTTTGTCGAACAACAAACTGTAACAAACCAAAGAAAACATGTTTCTATTGCAAACAAGTGTGAAACATAAATGTTAAATTGGATTTAGCTCTCAGTACATTGACAATTGTGACAATATAAAACATGTAAAGCCGATAACAAATTCATACTGAAAAACGTGTGTGATATTAATATTACAGAACTTATTATTTAATCACTATTGTAGGGTAAGTCTGTCATTAGAAAAAGTATTGTTTGTTGAATTGTATTGTTGTGCAAGTCATATATAATTGTTACAAATACGAAAGCTTATAACAAATAACGTCTGATCTTTACGAAAAAAACATTAGTTTAATCTCGTTTTATTTCAGTATTGCGTTATGTATTAAATTACAGTAACTAAAAACAAAGAGCAAAATAAACATCTTCTTCCTAGCTGAAAATTATAATATTGTAAATTTACTTTCAAAATTATAATAAAATTAGGATGAAGGGAAAAGAAGAAAATTCCAGCTTCTTTTGAATTACGTGTTTACCCTCGGGGTTGACAAAGACAAATCAAAGAGAATTAATTAGAATCATGTAATAAACATGGGTACTGTTAAAAACAATTCCTTCAGAGGTATCATTAAGATATTAGTAACACGGTGTTGGCTTTCCATCTATGTTATTTTTATAATCCTACTCTGCAAGATATATTTAGACGTGTCAATTCTGAACATTAACATTAACAAATTTATGCTTACTTTTTTACATATACAGTAGCCTAACGATAACAGATTAATCGAATATCTATGGGCTTTACCGATGAGTTTTTATATAAAACTTGTAGCGTTCGAAAATTAAACTTCGAATCTCCCTAATTGTGTGTTCAATCGAATCCAAGTCATCTCATCTTCATCATTCTTCACACCCTCTATTTTTTTCTCGAACACCTCGTCCCGACCGCACTTTCCCGTTATCAATTCGGTTGCCCTTAGCGCGTGGCCAAGCCCATAACCCGGCGGGGGGTCAAGGTGGGACATTATTTTGATCCCTCATCCTCCACCCCCGTCGCCCACATTGTGTCAGTCTACATCCCCCAGTGGTAGAAAAACAAGAGAAACGTCCGCAGATAGCCGCGCCGCGCCGTGCCAGGTGCCGGGGTACCCATGTCCATGTGGTCCGGTACCGGGGAGATGCGGTGGGCACGGGCCGGCGGAGGTGGGCTTTGTTTGACCACAACATATCCGATCGCCAACAATATCCGAAAAATAGGATCCATTAGAGACGCCATCCGAGGATAATGCAGCGGCTGGCTACCTGAAGAGAGGAACCAAGGAAATAACTTATTAGTGTAATGTGTTTTGAAACTGAAGACAAAAAGCATTACAAAATTTCAATTAAAATCAAGTACTATATATTTTCATTATTCCGCGGAGAATCAAGTAAATGGGACTTTGGTTGCGTTACTTATTTACGATGTTATAATTCCTTATTTACCTATCTATTAAAAAATTAAACAGTATGTTGAAAATTGGTTTGTGTTTCCAAAGCATTTCAACGGACGAGAGGAGTCCGGAATAAAGAAAAGGCTGCATAAAAGGAAAAACATTTAACAAAGCATCAGTTTAGAGACGGCATCAATGGCGACTTTAAAAAGAGTCTATTCACCGATGTAAAACGCAGAGACTGAGCCCCGCTGACACAAACGGACTGGCTCGGATCCTTAGAAATAATTAAAAATATCAACTGTTAGGACAAATGCGATTCTAACCGCTCCATTCGAGCGATCTCCAATGAAAGCGAGCCCTCCTCCCGGTCATTATATCGCCGCGACACATTCATATCATTAAACACATCTTATTTATTCCATTCTCGAATGGTCTCGGACAAAAGCGGTCGTCACACCTTTCACGCCCAAATTACTAAATTACTGTCGAGAGTCATTTGTGACCAAGAAAATTGGCATGCGAGTCAATTATTTTTGTGGCCGCCATTACGATTCTTTTAACACCTGTGAAAAGACTTTTCACCCGTGCGTCCGTGACCATTTATATGTAAGGAGGGTCCCCGTATAAAGGTTGTTCACACCTTTTTCTCCTGGTAAGAAAAGACTTTAGAAATCGTCCTCCTGCTCATTAGATGTAATTAAATCTACCCTAACCCGGCGTGTCCGATATAAAAGGCAAAAAGGATCGTTTATATTAAGTGTCGGTTTGGTGAAGATAGGATCTCCCCCAAGAAGGGATTCTTAAATAAGCCATTTCCTTGGGAGGGGGACCTGTTGCTCACCCCCCCCCCCCCCTTGTTGGCTGTTGGCTTCTTGTAAGGAGTTTACCGAGTTACTTGGGGCAGGAAATGGGCCGAACTAACTTTTCCACTTGTTGGATCTCCTTACACCCCATTTATTTGTCACCTCCTTCAAGATTTCTGTCTTCCCTTAAGAAATTTTATTTTATTTTTTATCATTATGAGACTACGATCTTCAATAACTAGTTTGTGATAATATTGTTTTTATAATCTGTTGTAATTGTTATGGCCTTGTACAAACAAATATGCTACAGTCATTTTTATACAGAGTAAGGTAGATGTATAAATAATGTAAGTTCGAAAGCTATATTTCTAATACGAGTAGGCTACATTGTTTATATTAAATTGTTTTTGTCCATTACACTGAAGTACAGAAAAGAAAACCTTTTTTTCTTCACCATTTGATTTTCCACTAAAGAAATATTTTTAAAATGATCTAAGCTCGCGAACGGAATCCTAGTTTTCCTCTATATCTCTTTCTTCGACAGTTGGTAGCCCAAAGCGGCGGCCAAGTAAACTTCCCACTAGCGAGTTGGCCCCAAGAGCCGCACACTGTCACTAGAGTTATCGATAGTCGTCATCAATTAAGGAGTTGAGCCTCGCCAACAAAGGACTTGCATCTTAAGTAGCTCTTTGTTTTGTCTTATTGTCCGCCGCGCTTGCATTTCCCCGTCTTGCGTCGATATATGCCTCGCAGCACACAATGTACTTCCTTTCACACACCCTAGTAATTCTCAACCCTTGTATATGCCATCACCGTTAAATTTTACGGCTGAATGCTTCTTAACTCAAATTTCTTTGAGCTCATACTCAATCAAAGAGTTATTTTCGAATATTGTTTTAAGTTTACTCATTTTTCTCAAAAATGCAAACTGCAGAGGGATGTTTTGAAAAATTAACTATGACAACTAGATTTACTTGTACTGTGCGTCCTTTGAAGTAGAAAGTCCACTTTACTAGTCTACTAACGATAAGAATATTTCCCTTTAGACACCCTTTACTTTCTTCCATACGTAATATTAAACTAATTGTGTTATAGAGTTGTAAATAGGACCTCCGACTGAGCACAGTAGATCAGATAATGGATCATGGGGTGGCCCTTCTGTCGGGCCAAACCGATCGTCACTGTCAGACTTGGGAGCAGCCATGAGGGATAAAAGGTTTTTGACTAACAAAAGTGAATCAGTCTTTTGGGTAACTTGTATAGAGGCTTAAATCGAATGGTGAGTTTGCGTTACCTTTGGTATGTTTTGGGACTCGAAAAAACATGTTTATGGTCTCCTGGGGTTGTTAGAAAATTGGTCGGTATTATTATTATACTGTACCTCTTCTCAGGTTGTTTTCTAAACAAAATTAAGTATTAAACAAGCACTAGAAAATATTTAACTTATGGTCATTGAATGTAAGATAAATTCTTGATCCTATAAAGCCAATATAATAAATTAGTGAATCACTTTTTTACTAGTCTTTTGAGTTTGTTATGTTTAAGATTCGGTTCTTGGAAATTCATTTTTCATATGGAATTGAATTTTCATAAGGAATAATATATCAAGCATGTATTTATATGCAAAGACTATTATCCCTGTTATTTCAAACTGAATTATTATACTGCTGGGGAGTAATAAATTCTCCATATGGTGCGGAAATATCATTCAAAATTTATAGAAAACAGCCTACTCAAAACTTTAGCCGAAACTTTTACACTCTGTTGAAATCCAGCTAATTACGAAAAGGTTCTAATCATCCACGAAGAAATCCTTTCTTTGATCCGGCTAATAACAGAACAAAGACTAGACTCTGGTAATTTTCAGATGAAGTCTTGGCCGTAATCTTGATTAGTCAAGGTGTGATATTCGGTGATAATAACCGGTTATAACTGGATTACCGCCCCCCTCCCCCAATGATTGGCTCCTTATCGCTAATTGGTATAGCTAATTACCCCCCCCCCCCCCTCCTTGTCCGTGGTGTTATCCAATCTCAAAGGCGCCTTGCTTAAACAACTCTTTCCTACTTAAAATCTGTTTGTTTCAAATTTAAATATGTACTTTGGGCTAATAGAGTAATTTAAATCTACCATTAGTTTTTAATGTAAAGTGTACCATATTTGATCAGTTTCTAACCAGTAGGCCTACTGGTTTATTAGTTGAGGCTTATTATAAATAATATTTTTTGTCAATGTAAATTAATATATTAATTTACAACAATATATTCAGTACCAAATAACCCGTAATTTCTATGTCTTCCCTCAATGTGATTTACATTACATACAATTTATATTTATTTTTTCAACAATTAAGGGTCATATATTCAATTTAATCCGATCAATAAATTTAATTATACCCTCACAAAAGTAGAATGCTACACTTATTTTGACAACTACTTTACGACTACCTGATGTCAAGTCGCTGTGACAAGTCATGTTTCTCAGAAGGATTCTTCTCCGTCCCCAAGAGGGCGCGACCCCCCCCCCTCCCACCACCCCTGATCAACAATCAGCCTAGTGCCTGCTGGGGTGTCTTGGACGGAAGGGTTGCCGTTGCCATTCTTGAGCTGCAGGCGCTGAGTGTGCAGTGCGTGTCATCAGCGAAATTCAATCCTTTCTTCTCTCTTCGAGACGCGAAGCTTTTGTAAATCGCATCGCAATCTTTGGCTTTATCACAAAGTGAAGACAGAACAAGGGGTTTCTTTAGCCTTTGTTTCGCTGACTGTTATTTTTCCTAATCTCTCGCCGAGTATTGTTATAGCAAAAGCTTAGTTGTCGCATTTAACAGTGTCAAGTTTGCTGTTTCTTTTGCTTTTAAATGTTTTATTCCATCGGATTGTTTTTTTTCTTTTTTTTGGTCATTGCAATTTCAGTGCAGTAAAGATATGATTTTCGTAGCAGGTTTTGTTTTCACTCGTATTTTAAATGTTATTTTAAAACAAAAATGTTTTTACAGAATATTTTACTTTATAAGCGTTGTACATTGCTTAAAAAACTACGATCCTCTTCTTAAAAATAAATACAATCGTAAAATAATTACTAGATTACACTCTCTAAAATTGAAAATTTGAAGGACAATTTTCTAATGTATGTTTTATTTTTCCTGATTATTTATATAACAATCAAGTACATAAAAAATAAGTATACTACACTTTACCGTATAACAAACTTCCTCAATTAATTTAATATTTTACTTACTTTCCATAGTAAGTAAAAAAAATTTTTGGCATTGTATTTATTTAAAATCTTGTCATATTCATTCCATTTACATAGAATTTTATTGGAGGAACAAACGCATTTCTCCAAACTGCCCTCCCTCCTCATGTGTTTCTAATGGTGTTCACTGTTCCCGCGGCGATCGCGCGCATCCGCCGTCTTCGCTGCACCCCGCAAATGACAATCCGCAAAGAAGCCGCAAATGACGGCAAAGCCTTGGACAATGAGCGCTAGGCTGGGGAAGTGCGGATTCCCGTGTCAGCAATCTGATTTTAATGCAATTCCCGGGCGCCAGTAATTAAAAAGATGAAACGGGCGATTTGACGAGCGGCGAAGAATGCGTCAAGATTTGTTTTTAATCACGAGCCGCGTACATTAAACTGGAAAGATGAAGGAGTCGTGTGTGGGGGACTTCAAAGAACAATCGGCTAAACGGGGATACGTCTTGAGATGCATCCTTAATCAAGATGCACTTACTCCTCCTTTCTTTCTCGTTTTAATTATTCTGTAAGCGAAGGATCTTGCCTAAAGGAGATAATAGTTATTACTTTGATTACACTACTTTTAAATTAGGAGTTGAATTATTTTGTGGATTTAATCCAATATCTTACATTCATCACAATGATTCTTTAGAGTATGCATGTTAGATTAAAATTACAGTAGATGAAAATTTGGTTTACTTGCAAACTGTATGCTTATTTTGCACAAGGATTTGTCGTTAAAATGTTAAGCATTAAACATGTCATTAGGGGAAAAGTATCAAGATGCATAAAGAATCGTTAAAAAAATTCTTTTTAAAAACGTCTTTCGGATGCGCCTTGAATTGCTTAAAGAGAAGTTCGAGTGTATTCAAATGTCAACGCGTTACCCTACGACATTTCCCACCCTAATTTAAAACCACAAGAAAACAAAACGCATCGCTTCACACCCCGAGGAGCGATTCTATAAATGTTAAGTGTTGTTTCTTGCCAAAAGACCGAGCTAGGGCGGGGGGTAGAGATGAAATATTTCTGGGGAGAATTAAATTTGAGCAGTTAATGAAATGTAGGCGCACGCGCTGCTCGCGTGGTGCTGTTCGGCAAAAACTATCGGACTAATGTGCGACTGCGAGCGGCGTCTTTGGCAAGTGAGTTATGACCTGCGGTGGTGTCCAGGTGATTATAACGCCAGGCCCATCGCCCACCGGCTGCCCCCGGGCCCTCCTCTAATGACTTTCTTTCCTATATGGCTTTTTCAACATTTCGAGGTTTTTCAGACGCTTTAGGTCCACCTACAACATTTCAACTCTTTATGAAGCGAGAGGAGATCTAAAGGCAATAGAAGTAACGTTTTATTATTGCTACCTCTTAGTGGAACCAGGGAAAAGTTGAATTAGCAAGTAACAAACAAAGTCTGTAACTAAATTGAATTCCATTATATCGCTCACAAGTATTGCTATACTAGGAATGAGTAAAGCAATAATTTTTTCACCATTTATCACAAGAATTTATTTGTGATTGTGAATAACAATTTTACAAAAGTGGCTATTTCCAAGAACATCTTATAATGATTGTTTACACAACTCTACTCCAACTTAAATCAAACCCTCATTTTCTTGAATTTTCACAGTTAATCTTAGTTGCTCTGCTGATGTGCCATGCACACCACTCCTGTAGCCTGTACTGTACTGTTGTCATGCACACCACTCTTGTAGCCTGTACTGTACTGTTGTCATGCACACCACTCTTGTAGCCTGTACTATACTGTTGTCATGCACACCACTCTTGTAGCCTGTACTATACTGTTGTCATGCACACCACTCGTACAGCCTGTAGTGATTACTGTACAGCTGTCATGCATACCATTCTTGTAGCCTGTACTATACTGTTGTCAATGTTGTCATGCACACCACTCGTACAGCCTGTAGTGATTACTGTACAGCTGTCATGCATACCATTCTTGTAACCTGTACTGTACTCTTGTCATGCATACCACTCTTGTAGCCTATATCAGTATTCATTTTGTATAAGAACTCCTCAGTTCTATCTTTATTCACCAGTATCTTTTGGACTCGACTACAAGACTTCTGACTTCTACGAACTTCTCTTCTAATACAATAAAGACCAACCTATTTCACGCTCGGTCAGCCATCTGGTGACAAAACCGCTAACAATTTGTAAATACTCCTCCTACAGCGCCTCTGTTCTCCGAGGGTCGGATCTAGGAGTCAAAATCGTTTTCAAAGTGGCTTTGCTAAGAACCGAAAAGACGGGGCACTAAATCTTGTCCCCAAATACAGATGTTCCACTTTGGAGTCACCGCTACAATGAGGGCTATTTGTCTATACTCACGCCCGCACGATTTATACCTTCGGGTTTTTGTGGGGCCACGTTCGCTAGAGCTGTTAGCCGGTTCGCCGCTCTGAGTGGCATTGTATTGTTGTGTTTCCTGTATGTTTCTTGTATCGGCTGAGGTTTGCCGGCCGGAAGCTATCGCATCTGTCGCTGAGTGGTGGATTAAGAGCTCTGTGCTTCTAGATGACCGCAGCTGCGCAGGTTTTGTCCCTGCCATATCGGCTGTAAGATCTGACAACCCACATTTCAACCACCCTCAGGCACTTCAAGGAACTTCACCCCCTGCAGTTGACTGCGGGAGGTTCGTCCACCTAGAGCGTGAAATCGGACAAATTAATCTAACTTTTGTAGGCCGTATCCTTAAAGGTATTTACAATTGTTTCCAAAACAACCAATACGTGCACAACATCCATTACATTACCGTAATAATTTGCAAGAACGCTATCACGGTGGGAAGAACTGTATAAGGATAATATTGTTATTATTTTGACGAAAAAAGAAGTTCGAGACGAATTCAGAATCAAAAACACTTCTACTCTTAGTAAACAACATCCGGAAATCCGAACCGGATTGAATAGAACCCTTTATTCCTTAGGTCTTAGGGAAAAGGTTTCTTCAGTCCAAGACGCCTGCATAAGTCATCTGGCAAGATTCGAATGACACAAACAGAAACAGCAACCCTTGCACGCAGCTGACCGAGGTACCAAGGTAAACAGCGTCTGTCGCACCCTCGGCACGCGATCTTGCAGATGGGGATGGAACGGAAGGGTGAACGACACCTGGAAGGGTTGTGCCGCATTGTAGTTGCAGCAGCTGCCCGACTTATTCTTGTTATGCCAACTTGTTTTCGCCGCCGCGCCAGTGCCACTGCCTCCTAGATCGTGTACAGCTGTTTCGTACAAGTATCAAGGTGGCGGCCATTGTTTCGCTCCATCTGCTTAGTTTTCACGCTCCACTCGACCGGGATAATACCACTCGTTATCTGTGCGACAAAGGAATTTCTTATTCAAATTCGACAGCCACTTTGTCTCCTCAATGAGGTTTGTTTCAAAGGCGCGGTTTCTCCTGTTGTTTATGCCCTCAATACACTCGGCATTTCCAGACTCAGGTCGTGCTTTACACAAACTCTAGTTGGGGAATTTGGGAGAGTCATTCATAGTCGAAGGTCTGTTATCTCCTAAAGAAAACGTTTAGGTAATTGAGTTTAAAACAAAAGGTACCTATCGTGTGAAGGTTAGGTATTTAATCTTTGTCATGTAGGTTCTACACTGTTTTTAGTACACTGAAACTCTGTTATCTTTTTAGACCCACCACGATAGTAATCTAGTCGTAGAAATTTTAATGGTGGATTTGGTAATTAACTTCTACCATTGATAATTGGGGTTCATGGTGTAGTTTTCCCACGATTAAATAATATAAGATTTTGACTACTTCCACCTAAATAGATTTAGAAGTAATAATGGACGGTCTTAGTAAAAAACTATTTTGTCTGCATGGCTTCTTTTTCCATTTGGTCTTTTGGTCCTTTTATTTCATAATTTTGATCTTCCTAACGTTACTGATTTATTTTTGTTATTTTAATAACGCCTATAGCTTATATTCAAGGCATGACTCCAGGTAAGACCTGTCAGTGGCTATCGGTGACCGCTAGACCCTAACCGCCCGGACACCCGCCCAGGAGGCCGGAGCGGAACCAACAACGGCACGGCACACTCCCCGTCAAGGCAGATGCGACGCGGGTGGACCATCTGGTAGAGGGGTCGCCGTCCTGGCGGGGGATGCCAAATAACAGTCATGCGCGGGGTGTCGGGGTCAATGTTGATACAGTATTGTGTCTGGTCCTTCCTCCTTGAAATGATGACTGTTAAGATTGGCTACTTTTAGCTATTAACAATAAAAAATAGTTTTAATATGATCTGCCAACTTAACTGATTTTACCAAATTAATATGTGCAACGAACATCCAACTCGATTAATAGAATGTGAAATTTTCAGCACGAAAATAGAAAAAATCCCTTCAATAAATAATAGGAACGATTTTATTAAAAACAAATCAACTAGGAATGTTTTAAAAGTGTTAAAAGGATTGCTACACTATATGAAACCTACGCCTTGAATTTGGTTGAATTTGGTTCAATCTCGGGCATTGAACCCATGCATGTTCTATTGAACCAAAGTGATAGTAGCACCCGGTCAGAGGAAACAAAAAGGTGTACTAAATGAATGATTATTATGCTATAGCTTCGGTAAAATTTAAATATTGTGTTAACTATGAAAATCCTTATTTACTTAAGTCAACGACCTCCATGAAGGCATCTGTTTATAAAAACCTCGTAAACAAACTTTTTCAATATGTTTCTGACTCCATTCAAGTCCGAAAACACGTGGCTGCGGAGTCAAAACACGCATTATTGCCATGATGCATCGCGCGCGGCGGACACAAGGAGGAGCTCCAGTCACCCGGAACTGCACAGGATCTTCGTTCATGAATACAATGAATGAAGGGCCCGACCGACACTTAGGGAGGGGGGGGACTGACGTAAGGAGGGAAGGAAACGTCCTTGGAACAGCTGGTGTGACGTAAGACGTAGTCAGCTGGCAAGACGTCACCCCTCCTTCCGCGGACCTTGCAACTTGCCACTGTTTGTGTTTGGCGGGTTGTGGCCGTTGCGGGCATGTAACATCTTGCCAAACTGTGAATACTGGCTCTAATTATTGAATTGTCTAAACGGTAAAACCCATGTCCCACAAAAAGTTTGTATTTAGTTATACATTGTTTAGATTATAGCCATACATTGACCAGACTTCTTTCGATGGATAGCCTATATAAAGAAAATGATAACTAATATATTACAGTAATCCAAAGAGTGCTGGAACCTACATTTTTGTCTTGAAAAGCTGTTGTACTAATAATCTGAGCTGATGCAGTGATCTTTATTTTGTTTAAATTTTTTATCCGTTCATTCCTATTTGCACCATAATAACTTTAGTATACTGTATTTTCTACTGTACTTCTTTGTGGATACGCCCACTTAAAACGCTTTCACTTATCCTTTCTCAATAACTTTAGCCTCTGGTATTACTTTCCCTCATGGAAGAGTTAAACTTTATTATATTTTTTCTTCCAATTTAATATTGTTATGCGTTTAATTATTTTTTCTTTGTTGTTGTTGTTTATTCTGTATTAAATCTGCTAATCGTGTGACAAATTAGATACTTTTTACCTTAATAAAATCTTTATCTTTGATCGCAAAAAGTTTTGCCTAGCGGATGCAATAAGTTGCATTACCGTTGCAGCTTATCCGGAACCCCTCGGGAGGGCGCCAGCAAGATCAAATTTAGGTCAGACTAAGCCGTTTAGTCATCGTAGGGTCTGAGATAAAGGTTATCGCAAACACTCCCTCTCTCGCACTCGCGCGGTAAGCCCGGTGTTCCCTTCACAATGGGCGTAGGGAGGTCGCGTTCTTTATTCAAATATTATAATATAAAAGAACAAGAATCCATGGAGCCAGTTTTTGAAAAGAGACCGAGGGGGAGGGGCACGTGCTTACCACGCGTCTCCCCCCCCTCATCCCTCCGAGGGCAGCTGGCGTCAAGACTACCCCTGCGTCCACTACCACACTTGCACACACGCACACGCATGACAACGCGACGGCAACAAGTTAGAGTGCCTTGCTCACTTCAATTAACACTTTTTTGTTGCTTCTTGTAGCGAATTGTCGAAACGAGTAAACCATCTCTGGGGTGAGAGGAGAACAACTCTTGTGAAGACAGGCAAAAATGAGCAGCATTTTGACTTTTCCCCAACTCACTGCTTGTACTCTTTGAACTAAGAATTTTTAGGATAAATTTCGCAATTTATTTGACTACTGTACTTGTTGTAATTTGTTTAAATATTTGTATATATCAAATTGCGTTCTCTCTGAAAAGTCTGGACATTCGTATATGAAAGTCATCTTGGTCACTCATGAAAAAAAATTTATTTAATTTGAGGAAAACATTGAAAGTTCAATTTATTTATGACACTGATTCGCTATACTGTATGAGTACGATAGACTTTAATGTGGTGGTCCTGGAGATTATCTGAAAATGTTTACAAGTCACATTGAATTATTTCCTCCCCCATTTCCGAGTCCAGTGTTGGTGCAGTGGAGGAAGGCGGAGTGCATGGCCACCGGTCTTATCGTGGCCACCGAGCATAACGTACACCGCCATCTGCTGTACATCTGGAGGCGGAGGGCCGTTACAACCACGGGCCGTACTGGAGAGTTGGCGGCCGGGGGACAAAAGAAACACCTATGGGAGAGAGCCAAAAGCCGTGAAATTGGTTTGACTAACGTAAAAATTGTAACTAACTAACAGATAACAAATTATGCTAACAGTACATAAAGTTAAAAAAAAAAAAAAAAAAAAAAAAAAAAAAAAAAAAAAAAAAAAAAAAACTAAACATAAACCTAACGAGCCTAAAACAATTACCTTAATAGCACAAAATCTGTCAAAATTAAACTAAGAAAAAATTATTTTTCCTACGACTGTCCGTGAAAACAGTTGTTTACGCACTCGATACTCGTCGCAAAACAGGTGATTGCCGTATTCAATTTACTTTGCGCACGCTAGATTTACTTTGCGCACGCTAGAATTACTTTGCGCACTCCAGTGTTTAAACATTAGAACACAAAACAATTTGCATTAGCCAGCAAGGAAACGTTGATTAGTCAGGAATTAAGTTGGCAACACTGGATATAAACATCTGATCTATTGTTGTCCATGTGGTCGTTTTTATTGAACCAACATAAACATAACCTACAAACCAGCTGCGGGTGAGCTACCGGCACGTAAGTTAGATGCGCAATGATCAACTATGACAGTGACTTTAGTGATTTAAGCGACTTATTCCCTGACGATCTTGCTAAAACTGCTAAAACAGTGGCGTTAAATCTTCTGCATGGAAAATCCAATAAATTTTTAACTAAATGTAGGAAGTGCATAATACAGGATATCATTAATATCACTATCTTGAGACAGGGACCTCACATAGTGGGTATTTTAACGTGAATATTAAACGTTTATACTTATATAAGAAATATTTGGCAGTCGTAGGAAAAATTTAATATGCAACTCGTGCGAAAAGTGCTTTCACTGCACTCGAGAGAAATTATTCCGCACTCGCCTGCGGCTCGTGCATAAACATTTCTCTCGAGTGCAGCAAATCGGCACTTTCCGCACTTGTTGCATAAATAACTAATAAAGAGTACTGCATGATGATTTCTCTTTGTTTACGTTATAATCGAAACCTACACTAAATTGAGTGTTAGTAAACTGTGCCAATGAAAGCCTCGTCTATGTGGTTTAACCTCCTAAACCTACGTTACAACGAGTCACAAAAGAATACACCCACAAGATCCTATCTCGAAAAGGCGCAACCTGCCATTGTTAAAAATTGTAAAGGACCGGGGCCAGTGTCAAAGTAGGCCATCGTTGGGAAGATCCGGGCCGCGTTTGAGTAGCACCTGACGCCGGGGACTCCTTTACAAACGAGACCCCGGCAAGACATACCTGCGCCCCTCCTTCCGGTAGCCTTGGCCCCCTCCCCTCCTGACGTAAGGTGAGTGACGTGGCCGTGACGTAGTAGTAAGACGGGTCCCATTCAACCTCAAGGAGCTGCGAGCAATGAATGGCATTTAATAATCCCCCTCCCTCCCGGCGATCCGGTGTTGCTCTTGCTCAAGACATTATTGTCGGATCACAATTGACTGGAACTGATTATTTATGTCTTGTTTGTCTTTGTTATCGTTTTCGACAATTATGTATCATTCATTTTTATGTGTGTTTGCTGTATCGATAACTTATATGATAGCACTAATTTTCATTGTTAATTTCCTTAGACGTCATGGGGGTTCGATTTTATAATATTGCCGAAAATTACTATCCTTATAGTGTAACGATTGAAACTAACAATTTATTGTTAAAATGTTAATTGTGGTTAAACTTGATAATAACAAATAATTCATATTGCACATATTATTACTGTACTGTAATTTGTTGTTTTACTTTAAATCCTTATTTAAAACTTAAGTGTAACTTTTTATTATAAACTTGCCCATGTACGTTTTTACAGTGCAAGTTTATTGGGTGTTTATTCCAATAATCATTACATATTCAAAACACCATCCGAACTTTTATCCACCCAATCTACTGGGACAAATTGAATGTTTTAGCGTGCAACTGGTTGAGCCCTTATTAATAGACTGCTCCGTCCGTTACGCCGTGCCGTGGGGTGGGGGGGGAGACCCCTAGCTCCCCTAGCCGCGTCTAGGGGCGATACCGCATCCAGGGACAAAGCGGCAGCTGCCGTGCTCTAAGTTGCCAATTTCCATCTTTGTCAGCCCTCTATTGATTGTAAGGCAAGAAGGGGCCCACATTGTCAATGACGTCAGGAGTCCGCGTCCCAGTAACTTACTGGGGAGCCTCGCATCTGCCGGCTGTGCTGCTGCAGCTCTCTTTGCTCTCCGCGCCCCGCGCCCCGCCGCTTGTCCCCATTAATTTTATTAGCCGCTAAGTTCGCGACAGATGTCCCCGAATGTCTAGGTTCAGTTCTATTGAGATCGGTCAAACACTACCGCTCAAAAATCAATTTCATTTATGTTCGTGTGTCGACGCATTATAGGAGTAAATTGAGAGAAGAACGAGTTTAAGGTTATGGGCCTCTGAATAAAGTCACCAGCATTGAATAAACTTTATTTACTGTTGGTAAATTTTAATATTCTTTTTTATTTATGTTAAATCTAAAAATCTTTTAAATGCTGAAGTATAGTTGGTAAAATAATGGAACAATATTGTGTTAAATGAAAAAATGGTTATATACGAGACTCGTACTTGAAATGCAACAAAACATTTTTATTCATTCTAAATTCTTTCTCAATGGAACGTAAGAAAGATATTTTATAGTATACATTATTTTTAATAATATCATTAATTTATAGAAATTTCTTAAAGATATTAATGCAACCAAGAAATTCATGTACGTTATGAATACGCTTAGTCAGAATAATATAAAGCAAGTAGACGGTGAAAACACCCTCATCCATTTCGCACACGACTTGTAAAAGAACAAGCGGCAGAAAAGTAACTCGACTATTCAGAAAGCGACGGCGGATGTTACCATCTCGACAAAAGACTTTTGAACCGGAAGCGATTTATATAGCGGTGCAAGAATCCTAGAGTATTGATATTGAAATAACCGGGTAAAATATTATGAATAAGGGTAAATTTCGTGAATGAACCCGGCAATAAATTTGTTCACGAGCGGCTGGAAAGGGTGCACGCGCCTTATTAACATTTCTAAGGGAGGTTTTATTATTCGCTTTGAATGACATTTGGCCGTCTCCTCGTAGTAGGGTCTTCTTAAATCCTCTCCCAAATGTGGGGCGGTTGCCCCCCCCCCCCGTTCATGTCCCCCACTGTCACTATACGCACTAGGTCACATGGTGAGCCTATTGGTTTTGAAAATGAGTATCGCATCCTTTTCAATATCACCCTAAGAAATTATCGCTCGATTGCCGTAATGATCGAGACACTGTATATTTATTGGGTGTGGCAGATGTGAGGACAAAACCGCAAACGTCATGATTTCAGATACCAATAAATAAGTTCCATTATGTTTTGCTCCTTTTTAAACTTTTGATTGGACATCATTGTGTTAACTATAAAATTCGTACAAAAGTAATGTTGCTAGGTTATAATGTAAAGATCATTGAGTATGTTTTTCATTATTTAAATCTGTAAGATGTGGTGATTATAAAAAGCGGTCCAATCAGTAACTCATGACTACTGTATGAAATCAACTATTTTACCTAAACTATGCGCTGCGCTTTACAATAAGAGGGGGGGGGGGGGGGGTGAATCCTGAATCCCGGGATGCACTCTGATTAAGCGGGTTACTCGAAAAGACGCTGCCGCTGCGTCGAGGTAGATCGAAGAGCAAGATTAAAAATTAGCCGAGGAGGGTGGAGAGTGATTAAGACTGCGGGTGTGTGTGTATGTTTAGTTCGGAAGTTTTCAGTTTCGCAGATGATTAAAAATGTCTGTCCGTCTTGTACGATGTCTTGCGGCGGGTTTACACATATTTGATCACGAGTCCCCTCCTTCCCTTCGCTTCAATACCTTCCGATCTATTGTCTTGCTTCCGCATCATGAGAGAATGTTTTGCTTTGATTCTATATGTTTCGGAGAGCAAAATGCTATATGTTTCTAAAGGTTTTGATGCAAGGCAAAATGCAAGACAGACATTTGATAAAATTAAATATCAACTAAAAACATAATGAACACTTTGGTCAAATCTTAAATTAACTAATCTGTTGGCCATAATTATATTATTTACTTTTGACACTTCAACACATTTTCATTCCATTTTGCAGTACATTTCAACTAATTTCGTAAGTTTAGAACAGTTGATAGGTATTTTCACATACTGAGCCACACAGTACCTCCATCCCCCACCCTCCGAAGTTTTTCCACCACCGCGGATCGGTTACCAAACCACGTCGGATATGAAGGTTTGTTTACCCGTTCCTTTTGCAACTCTCGATTCGCGATCGCAAAGTTAATATCGATTGGTACTCAAGCTGCGTCGACTGACCACCCCCCTCTCCCCCCCCCCTTGAAAGTTGGCTCATTTGGCCGGAGTCGAGTGAATAGTCGGTGCATCGGCCAACCCATTCAGCTGCATCCCAGTTTTATTCCGCTCTATGCGCTCCCCTACACAATTAGTATCTACAGTAATCATGGCTAGAGAATGGCAGGGTTTTCCGTTTGTCTTTCGCTGTTCTGGTAGGCCGGAGCTTTGAACGAAGATACCGTACCAACTTCGTACCATTGTGCGCGTCCATTGTGCCGCTGTAATTATTTCCAGCGAAAATTCGGTTGCGTTATGGATTTTGATTGTGCATCGAAAGTTTGTGTGTTGAGAGGAAACATTTTTTGTTTTGATAATTGAAAAGCAGACAAACGTTTATGCTATCCTTTAGTCTTTGTGTCCTACAAATCAATTAAATTATGAACTAATTTACAGTCAAATCATTACTAAATGTAAAGAAAAAATATATTTTTTCAAATTTTCTGTGGCTTAACAAATTTTACTACTGTTTAACCTGACTTATCAACAGTAGAAGTGAGTCTAATGATCACCCACTCCTAATATCTCATCAAGATTTATAGGCATACAAATCCTAAAAATTAGAACACTTTCCTCGTTTGGCTTTGAGTGCTCGGTGGTGGTGGTGGCGGGAGGGGGGGGGGGCGGTCGTCCGCGAGGGGTGTGCGTGTGTGCGTGTGCGTGTGCATGTGCATTGTGCGCTGCATTATCAGCAAGTGCAGCTGCAGCGCGGGATTTGTCGTCGGGAGTGCAGCCCCGCAATCAGCGCCAATTAAGCCGTCACAATCAGCGTCCTCGGGAGCGGCAGATTAGTATTGCTAACGTCTTTACCTTCGTCCGGATAATGGGGTTACCGGATGAAAGGGAGTGGACAGAGGCTAACGTTTGGTAAAAAATTGATAAACCAGCATATAGAGCATTGTAGACAGCAATACTTGGCTGTAAACTCAGCTATTTGACTCGATTGATATTGAAACAAAGGTAGGCCTAATTACGAATGAGCTACCAAATTAATCCATAGCTGTAATACAGTAGATTTCAAAGATAAAAATAATCTGCAAACCAAGAATAGCATTGAGATGAGTAGGCCTACGTATTCATGATCGCTGCATAAAGACAGTTTTTTTTTTTTTAATTGTAAATAACATGCAATAGGGAAATATTCCGTGTCACACCACAAGCCAACATAGGCAAATACTTATCCATTATATATTGAATTGGAAAGCATCGATATGAACTATTAATTTAGATTTTTGCTGCAGTAATTGAAAATTGAACTGTTTTATTTTAATATTGATAATTACAAGTTTCAAAAACATCTTCAGAATCCAAGCCAATTCCATTTAATCAAATCGAAAAAGTATATCGAATCATAAAAAAGAAAAGAAATCCCCATAAACAACAATAATTAACCTATTCCGCGCAGAGAAAACATTGGTATCCGATTGAATTTTGAATTTTAGTACAAACTGGTCTTTAAGAATGCTCCTTTTTACGCACTACACATAGCCTAGTTTACCCGCTTAATGAAAGTGATTGTAACCAATCGATTTGCTTTTGTATAATTTTCTATCTAAATTCTCCCAAGCTCAAGTAAATTAACGAATAGTCTCAACAAAACTACACGGTCTTTCAGATGCATTAAAACCAATCAGTAAAATGCAAATGGAATGAATAATTAATAACTAGTCAATGGAGTTTTCACTGGCGCGCATACAACCGAGTGTAATTAAGTTTAAAATTACCGTTTCCAAATTAAACTGTCCTTTCCAGGATGTTTTTCCTGTCTTGTCGAAACACAACGGAAATAAACGTGCACTAGGAGTACATCGAAATAACGCGGCACTCGAAACATCTTTGAAAGTACTCTAACGAACTAATTTACTTTTGCCCTCGGTTGAACAACTGACAGACGAGCTGAGTTGAGGTCGCCTTAATGATGAAACTATGATCCCCTTTGCTATTTGATGTTTAGTTCCTATAACTACACTACCTGAAGCACTCTCGAAGGCTGAACTCGCAATTTTTCCTTCATTTGTTATTTGCAAGTGGCTGAACCTTTGTTGTGCTGGATAGTTCACGTCAAGAGCGGGTTCGATGCAAATTGCAGTCACTGTATAGAACAAAGATAGCAAGGATGAAGCAGGTCATCTGCATATGCATATACGCCTACTACATCTTAATCAACGCAACGTATAACTGGTTTTATAGTTTCGAACTAAGAGGTATAATATTGTTAATTTACCAGGGCTCTAAAAAGTTTTGCACTTAATCTTCCGAGGAGGATCGCCAGTAGAAAAAACACCATAGAGCATTATGTGGGGATACGGATGGTTAATAACGGCGAGGAAATATGTTGGCTGATAGTGATAAGACTGAAAAAAGATCGTGACTGAATTCCGTGCGAACAATCTACTCCGGCTGTCTTGAGTGGCGTTATTCACTTCATCGCAAACTCCATCTCCTTGTCTTAAACTTTCCCTAATAACGGCCACTCAAGGCGCTCCTCTTGATTGCCGAATGTCTTAAATAGCTGAAAACTTCCTAAGTCTTTTAAAATTGTTTTTAACCTTATCGACGTTAGGATTTCTTCCCAGTTTAATATCATTTATCCGGATATTTTGTTCCGCAGAGCCTCAAATAAATTGGTTTTCCTTTGACATGGCATATACGGTATACTCCGGAGGACGGATGGTTTCTGCAACAGCTGTTGCATCAGCTGACAGCCCGAAGCCATATGACAAGTTCCAACGGTTGCCGCTAAGGAGCGTGACGGTATCTTGGATCGTTCGCAGACCACCTGATGGACTGGCCGTTACAATTTGTACAGCTTCCATCACGTCTGGGTAGTGGGCACCCACCCAGGCTGTCTGCGGGTTTTATGGCTTGCCGTGTATAACGTTGAAGTTAAGGGAAGATCGGATTAACGAGCAGTGGAATCGTCTATAGCAGCTGCTAATAATAAAACTGAAATACGGGATAAGAGAATAACGTGAGTTTGAGTGTTGGTCAACAAAACTATAGCCTAACCAAAGAATTTACCATAGTTGCTAAACTGTTAAGTGTTATGGCTAAGTATGCAATAAAATACCAAATAAGTGTAATAAACGAGAACAACTTTGGATTGTGTAACCATGTACATCGAGTTTTTACTGAACTCAGATGGTAACCTTTTGTGACACAATAATATGAATTTAATTACTGTAGTACCAATGTTGTGCAAAACATTTTCTCTAAAACTTCCCTCATTAAAAAGTTTTATAGTTAACAATTATTTTTTAGAAATAAAATTTTAAACAAAGCGCCGTTCTGTCGAAACTACTAGGATGCCCAAATCGTAACTACCCATGCGGATATAGTTCACCTCTGAGCGTAACTATTTTTATTTACACGTGCAAACAAAAACGTCACCGTCGGACGCGGGATAATCGCGGACACAAAGACTAACAAATGAACTATTTATGT
Organism: Neoaliturus tenellus; assembly: GCA_030545055.2. Lineage (NCBI taxonomy): Eukaryota > Metazoa > Arthropoda > Insecta > Hemiptera > Cicadellidae > Neoaliturus > Neoaliturus tenellus. The sequence continues at coordinate 106,095,343 of CM061531.1, read as the reverse complement.
ATAATTAGAGGACTTTGATAGTAAATGTGGGCTGGAGCGAAAGTAGTGAGTGAGTATTGACCCGCACTAGCATTAATTATCCATCCGCCCTAATGTGCCCGCCGCTTCAAACAGAAATCATAATACTGCACCGGGCCGTAATTTTTTAATGCGCCGGATGCAAAACTGCATAGCTCCCCAGTGGTTGCAGTGGGATTAGTCGATGCAGGCCGATACCACTTGAATAAATAATTTCGGACATGTCCGGACAGCGGGGCTTTAACTTGAGCGCGGGGAAAGCACAAAAGCTGGCCGAAAGTTCGGTGACAACTTAAATCGCGATTTTACGCTACCATCAACACCGAGCGGATAAAACGGTGCACTTTTAATTTCCTGCTTTGAACCATGATGCCTTTGGCTTCCGTAATTGTATTTCCAATGTATTTTTAATTTATTTTCCTAGTACTTTTTTTAATGAATCTTATTCATACTAAGTTAAAGGTCTTTAACGTTTCGATCGAAAATATAGTGTATTTGTTTTTTAGCTGGTTTATACCTTTGTTGTTTACTACTATAACGAAAAGCCATATAAAGTAAGTTATTGAAATATGATCAAATGGGCTCTCCCGCACGAGAAGTATAAGTCTCTAAAAGCGACCGATCGCAGTCCGTCGGCAATACCGGCTACTCAAGGAAGTTGTGATTAACAAACTAAAACAGCCATAAATCTGCTGGGAGTGGTTTGGCCGCCGATCATTGGCCAAGTTGCGGCCGAGAGCATTTATTGCTCGCGGTCGCTGCAGCTTCCCCGGCCCTCCACTCAACTGCGAACTGCAGTCGACCTCCAAGACAACTAACAACCCTTCAAATATTTATTTCTGAATGAAATCTGACTGCATACATCAGTTCTTCAAATCATCTACAAAATAAATATTTTGTTAAACATTTTAACTAATTATTAGAATAATGTAGGGCCAAAAACACATTGTTTGGAATGTAGTAGAGTTTGTTAGTTCAGAGCTTATTATGAACAATTACAATTTTACTGAATAATTAATACACAGTGTTTCTGTGTAAGCAGTACATTATAAATTATAACGAATTTGATATCTGAAGGCTTTGATTTGGTATAGGGTCTAAAAACTTTTACTTTATAAAACCTTTTACCTTGATGGTATAAAATATGTTTAGGCTAAATAAAACGAAAACCCTCAACACATATTGATTTTTTTATATTAATCTACAGAGAAGTCGAGCTAATCCCATTATAGTTTGAACGGTCTAAACTATAAAATATACGTGTTATGATAAATCATATAGAATTTTCGTCAGGTTATTTGCGAAATTCCCATGCCTAACTAACCTCGTTGACTATGCTATACACGCTATCCTGAGACAGTAGGCTCTAATCCTAATGCAACCCAGTATTGATTTTTTCAACATCTTGCCAGCAGAATCAAACCCTCTACTCCTTGCTTTGCCCCCCCCCCCTCGACATAAGAACGAGGGTAAAGGGTTGGCTGAGTGCGTCAGGAACTCATGCCTAAGATATGTGCATTTCTTGACTCCCCACAACTTTTAATTGCTCTCATCCCAACAAATAATGATGTCCGACATCATCCGCCTCTGCTCCCGATCCTTCTTTATTGTCTTCAACCTCTCATAACATTTCCATTACCGTCATCTAATTATTTCTTCCCCTTTCTTTTGTTTCAACAGATTATTTCCATCTTCTCGCAGCATATTGAGTTGAAAAGAGCAGTTCTTATTCATCGAGTGAAAAAGTTGTAGTGCTCGGTTTGTTCGATGTATGAAAATTACTTAAACATTAGAAATCCTGCAATCGACAAACTTTGAACATTTTCATTTTATACTGAAATTATGTGCCAAGACTTAATAAACTAATAATTTTGGCATTGATGGTAAACTAAACTCTAAAACCAAGAATGTTCACTTACAGGTACTTTTTTACCACTACCTCTGTGGTACCACTACCACTACTAACTGTGTGCAGTTATGCAACTATTTTTTCCGAATTTCACTCGCAATGCAGCCCAATCGCCGGTGCCCACAGATCGATGCAGCTTCGCACAACATTGCAACTCTCTCTCACTTTTTATTCATGTTTCGCGGTCGAGCGCACGGTACGACGCACTGCCCGCCTCTCCTCCTATGTTAAATGACATTTCCACCTTCACTATCTACCCGCGCCCCTGTCCATATTTTAATTAAATACGGCTCAACTGCAGTCGCAAAACCCAAAAATACGCGATAGCTATAGGCTGCAAATTGGAAAATTGAAGGGTGTCTCGAAACAATCAGTATTTTTAATTAATTTCGTGGCCTGCAGGGGTGAAACGTGTGCTTATGGGGTAATAGAGAAACAACAGTAACGAAATTATGGCTATACCGATTGGAAATTGTTTATTGGGAATACAATAGTAAAATTTAAAAAGGGCTACCCAGTAACATGTCATTTATGTAGGCACAGCAGTGGACTATAGCTCGTGATATTGAGTAAAAAAAACCAAACCCAAATGATTATTTATACGATTCGTTTTTTCATTTAAGTTCCTATTGTATTTTTTCACGTGTTTTAAGTTTTTATATTAAGTATAAATCAGTATAAGTAGTAAAATTTGCTGGAAAACCACCCGCAAGAGCATTTCAAACAAATAAGATTGTATAAGATTTAACAATATTTCCGCAATCCCAATATGGGAGTGAAAGCTTCTCAGATAATAAATCTTAATTTCAATAAACCATACCCTTAGGACACGGCAAGTGGAACATGAGGCACACGGCGACTCTGGGGAGAAAAATGTCTTTCACAGGGCTGTAGGGTTGTGTTTGGAGGGGGTGGGGGTAATGCATATTACGGAACTGTCGGGGGACGCATGCAGTTCGCTCCTTGCCAATCAGCGAGCGATCATAGTCACTTAACTTTCTAAACAGGCTGGCATTTTGAACAAAAAACGTTAATCTGCCTTAATGGCGCTCGCCACCTTCCCCAGCGTTATTCTCACCTTGAATAAAAAATCCCAAACGGCAATTGAGTAATGCGCCCCAAAACAGCGAACGGGCCTGGCTCTGCCACTTGGCACAATAATTAGGGGTTTCAAACCCGGGGCAATCGGGGCTTTGTGGCTAAATACCTTCTTGGTTAACACTTTTGTCCTCAGATTTCGTCCCTTGTTTATATTTAAAAGTTGGAATCCATTTAAATCATTAAACACGTGTCGATATTGTGCTTTATCAGCTTAGAAATCGTCGTCAGTTATATTTAAAGTGAGGTGTTTTTCTTTGTTGCTTAATATTATGCGGAGTATAAAAAAGTGTTAGATAAATTAACCATGAAGAAGGCAAGCAAATGATTGCTTTTGTTTTGTCTAGAATCAAGAATCAAGAATCAAGAATATTTTATTGTCTTTGAACACAACGTGTGTAATTGACAAAGTCATGAGCCTTAATTGTAAATAGACATTTCAATACAGATCCATTTATATCAAGAGTATAACAATAAATAAATTAATAAATAGATAATATAAAATAGAAAAAACATAACAGTTAAGTGGGTAAAAACTAACAATAACATTAACAATAAAGGCTTTAACAGAGTAAAATAATTTAAATTAGTTAATAGCATTCAAAGTAAGTACTTAAAACACTAATATCACAGTTAAAGTATTCATCTATGGAGTAAAAAACAGTTTCTCTTAGCCATTTAGAAATTACTTTTTCAAATCGTTTCAAGGGCACATACCAAGCAGCTCTCGGCAATTTATTAAAAAGTTTGATCTTCATTGTCACATGGCTTCCTCTGGTTTTCTCAAGTCTATTTGGAATGGCTTCAAGTTTATAATTATTCCTAGTAGGGTAACTGTGAATATCTTTTCTAATTGAAAAATTGTACAAAGATTTTTTAACCTCCATTAGGCAGCAATAAATATAAAGATTAGGGAGGGACATTATTTTATATTCCATAAAGATTGGCACATAAGAATCCCTATTTGAAGCATTTTTTATTGTTCTCAAAGCTTTTTTTTGCCATTTAAAAACAGTTTGTGCTCCACAAGAATTCCCCCACAAGGTTATACCATATCTAATGTGGGAGTGGAAAAAAGCATAATATGCTGTGATCATCATGTTAGAAGTTACACATGATCTTAATTTCCTGAGTAGAAATATTACTCTAGATAATTTTCTACACAAGTTTTCACAGTGGCAGTCCCAGCTTAACCTACTATCCATATGTATGCCTAACAGCTTAACAGGTTTAACATCCTTATAAATAGTATAATCTAAAGAAAATATAATACTCTCAGTCTTTTGGTTATTTACAATCAGAGAATTAAGTTCAAACCAATTTAAAGCTACAACCAATGCATTATTTTCCTTCTCTATTAAATTATCTAAGTTTTTATCACAATTAAAAAGCGTAGTATCGTCTGCATATAATACAGAGGGACAGGGTACGTTAATAGCAAAATCATTCATTGCAATTATGAATAATAAAGGTCCAAGCACTGAGCCTTGGGGGACTCCAGTTTCAATTGTTTTAAAGAGAGATTTATCCTCTCCTTGAACAACCATTTGCTCTCTATTACTCAGATATGATGACAATAACTTCAGTTCCTTACCTACAATACCATAACATTTTAAGTTTTGTTTTAGTACCTCGTGATTAATAGTCTACAATCAAAAGCTTTTGTTAGATCAATTAGTAATGCAGATGATAACATTTTATTTTCAAAATTCATAAGAACTCTATTAATCAAATTTTCTACTGCTTTAATTGTGTTTTTACCAGGCACAAAACCAAACTGTTCCTCACAGAATAAATTATTATCAATAAAATAAGTATTTATTTGCCCCTTTACACACAATTCGAATACTTTACTAACTATAGGTACCAAAGAAATGGGTCGACAACTAGATGGATTCCATTTGTCCCCTTTTTTGTATACAGGTATTACTCTACTTAACTTAAGTACCTGAGGATATGTTCCCTCTTCCCACATTTTATTAAATAGAAAAGTCAATGGATGAGCTATCTCTTGAACAATTTGCTTTATGACCTTATTCGACAATCCATAATAGTCCTCACTACATGAGTTACTTAAGCTATTTATACATTTAATTATATCTATAGTTGCAATTGGTTGCCATGAGAATTTATTACCATCTATATTACACTGTGACAAAAAATTATTACCTAATGCTAAAGCCTGGTCTTTGGATATTTTACTGACATTAGATGAATTCAAATTATTCACAACGTTAATAAAATAATTATTGAACGTGTCAGAGTCAATAACTATCTCTTGACTAGCCTTGCTTACTTTACAATTTGACTTAGCTTTTATTAGATTCCACGCAGCTTTACATTGATTTGAGGAATTCTTTATAATTTGTTCATTCCTAACCTTTTTACAGTTGTTAATCTCATTTTTATACATTCTTTTTATATCTAAATAATCCTGCTTAAAAGCTATTTCATTTGATGTGCCCTTACTATTTATATATCTGTCATAGAAAGTTGTAACATATTTTTTTAATTGTTTTAACTCAGGTGTGTACCATTCTATTTTAGGTTTTTTGTGAGTACTTACTTTTAACGTCTTAACATTACAGCATTCATTAAATGAATTTGTCAATAATGAGTTAAACTTGTTAAAAGCTTGTTCAATATCACAACATTGTTCTAAAATATTCCAGTCAATTTGAGATAATTTACACTTAAAATTGAAAATTGCCTTACAACTAAGATTCCTTCTACTTTTAACGGCAGCACTGTTATCAGAACTACCACAACAAGTTAAATCTCTAAATTGAGCATGCACTCCTGAATGATCTGCTAAATGGGGTTCTATTACAGAACAATTAACTTTCTTCCTATCAAAATTTGTAATTATATTATCGAGACACTTATCCCCCCTTGTTGGTTCCTCATTTAACCAGTACATGTTAAAAGAGCGTAGTAAATTTAAGAAGCGTTCTCTCTGCTGTGATTTACCCAATATATTGATATTAAAATCAGCCGTTAATATATGTGTCAAGCCCAAATACTTTTTACTTAAATGTAATAAAAATGACTCTAATACATTCATAAAATGGTCAAAATTAGAATCAGGAGTTCTGTACAGAGTTGTGACTAAAACATTAACCTTTGACAGTATCATTGCTGTAACTTCAAAAATGCTATCAAGATAGAACTCTTTTACATCTAGTGACTCTGCCAAAATATCTTGCTTAACATATATAGCACTGCCACCCCCACGAGCCAATGAATTATCCCTATTACATATACTAACTAATTTGTATCCAGAAGGGATGTACAAAAAGGTTTCATCTTCAAACAACCAATGCTCATTAATAGTTAAAATATCACATTTAATGCTAGTTAAAAATAAATCTATTTCATTGACTGTATGTTGCAGTGGTAGATACTGAGACACGTTGCTGCAGGTGCTATGTGGGGTTGTTTGTCATGTGAGGAGAGATGTTTTCCAGCGGCAACTGAGACTCGGTGCCTGGTGGTGGAGGTTGTTTATTCTCGATGGAGTAAGGTGTTGAATTCGTCATCACTGCTACAGCTTCCTTCATCAAATTTGCCAACCACTTCTTCCCTCTGTAGTTGAGGTGGAGGCCTTGATTAGTGTGCAAATGCCTTTCGGCTCTGCTTGCCTCTACAAGAACGACATTTTTGTATTTATCACTGAGTTCTTTTAATCTCTGGTTGGTTTTCCTCACTTCCTGGTTAACACATGACCATTCAGGTAGATCATATCTGTTTGGGAGATCCACTATAATAATGTTTGCTTGTTTCATAGTGTCCAAAATGCCAGTTATACCTTCAATTACTTGATCAGCATCATTTGTCGCAACATCATTTGTGCCACAACAAATAACTAATGCATCGTCTTTGGTAAGGCTAGCTTCTTCCACATGTTTCTTCGTCAAAATTTGTTTAGTCTTACCACCCGGCTTAATGTATCCTACTGCTTCATAAGTATTTTGAGCCTGGTTTACATGCCATGCTAGATCTCTTCCATGGCTGTCCGCACAGATAAGCATTTTATTTATATTTTTACCTGTTCTAATAGAAGGATTACTAGCTCCTGCATTAGTAGCAGTGTTACTATTGCTGACTAAAGTAGTTCCCTCCTTATCAGTACTCAAAACTTCAAATCGATTCTGCAAGACAATGGGTACCGCTACATTAGGGCTTTTGGAAGTGTTAGTTTTCTTTTTCTTTGTCTTGACAGCCATAGCAAAAGATGTTGATTTGTTTAAAGTATTCATAGTTATCATTTTAGTTGGGGTGGAATGAACTAAAGATAAGCTGTTATTGCTGTGACCTCTTAAAATACCAGTCTTATTTAATAATTCTTAGTTATATTATTTAAAGAACTAAGTTTATTTTCCAGGACTATGATAGTTTCTTCTTTTTTTAAAATCATAGTTTCAAGTTGAATTGTGTGGCTTTTTAAATGTTTAATAACTTCATTTGCCTCATTTAAGTCATTAGTGAGTGTTTTAATTATCTCACTTTGTGTCTCAAATTCTTGAGCTATATCATTATTTATTTCTTTTGTTTCATTATCAATATCTATAGTGACATCTACAGAAATACATTTATCACAAATCCACTTTTTAGATGATTTTGCCAAATTTTCAAAGTCTGCTTGTGATACAGAGGTACATTTGACATGGTACCACTGATTACACATTCCCCTACAAAGAACAGCTTGACTACATTTTCCAACATTCTTTGAGCATTGCCCACATATATATTTTTTTGTTTTACTTTTCATTCTTAGGAATGATAAATTCAATAAATATATGTGTAGTTATCAGCAGTTAAAAAGTAAATGCAGTAATAATTTAAGGTACCGGTAGCAGGAAGTTTATCAACCCGCCAATATCAGCTGATAAGGTCTGTTGGTAAACAAACAACAGTGTAGAATCAGTTTCCTAAACTTTTGTTCTGATAGCCAGTGCAAAGCGGTGTTCCACGGGAATCGTTATCAGAAGTCCAAAGTGCAGGATTCCTTATCTTATCTAAGTTCAAGGAAATACTCTTGTAATTTCCAGAATATTTTATCTTTAAAACATAATTAACTCTTTAAATATTATAACACCTGTAAAGCTATTCACTCACTTTTATTCTAGTCAATTTAGTCCACAATTGGATGTAAACCAAATATCACAAAGTTTTAAAAAAACCCACACTTTATAGCAAAAACTTGAAGAGCACTACAGCACCTGTCAACTATACTGGGGCACCTTCCCCCACTCCTTTGTCAATGGTAGTATTCCGGGCGCCTCACCAGGGTCACCAAAACGGTAACTTCGTCTGCTATGTCGTCTGCATAGATACTAATAAACCTGGATCGATAACTGAAATGGCGGAATAGCGGTAAAAACGAGCCGGCTTCCCCCACCACTAGCCAGTATTCTATGTTCCAAAGAATCAAATACACACTGAGAGAAAAAAGGTGTTGAAACATACTTAAAAAATGATGAAACACTCTTAAATAATGGCTTTTTCATTACTTAATGCTATAAGTATGTTACTGCATGTTCAGACATTCTAAATGCATAAGTAAGTAACATACGTAAAGTTCGGCAGTAGTTTGATGACGTCACACTGTGTGACGTCACTGCAACTTACTTACCACTGTATGAAACATACGTATTATAAAGATGATCAGTCATCATGGACCATTCTTTGTTGTATGTTACTTCTTTGCCAACACATGAAACATACCTAACGTAATGGTTTTTTATACTGATGATTTAGTCTTTGCCGTATGTTACTTACTTTCCACTGTATGAAACATACTCATTTTAACCATGTTTTATCCTGATTAATTATTCTTGGTCGTATGTAACATACTTGAAACTATATATGAAACATAATTATTGTAATGGTGTTTCATCATTATAGTTTTTAGTTGACGTATGTAACTTACTTTCAATTATACGAGACATATTTATTGTAATTGTGTTTCATAAAGATGAACTAATCTTTGTCGTACGTTACCTACTTGTCACTAAATGAAATATACTTACTGTAATTATGTTTCATCATGTTGGCTTATGCTTTTGCGTACATTTTGTAGTTGACCGTTAAGGAAAAATACTATTTCAAATGTAGTTCTGAAATGTGATTGTTGTTGGCATTTACTATTTTATCTAAGTATCGTAAACAGATGCTTTATTGTGTGTATGGCCAAGTTATATGATACTACAAATACATCAAAATTTTAATACTATTCCACCTCTATATTATTTTTAAAAGTTAAGTGGCAGACAAGCTGTTTCAAAACTTGAAATATGAATATTTTTTGGCTGTATGTTTTATATCTGATTTTGACTAATGTAATTTTAATGCTATGTTATGTCATACTCAGTTTTATATCCTGAAACCATTAATTTTTTTACGTTTTATTTTTTAAATAAATAAAATTTTACAGCAATCAAATATCATACAGCCTAAAGAGATCTAACCTGAACGATTATAAATAAGTAGTAAATCCAGTTCAAAATCAAACCTTATTCAAGTCTTGTCCTCATACTATGGTACTTAACAATTACAATAGAATTTCGAAAAAGTATAACAAATCAGGGTTTAAAATTAATTTTTTCTCATTACAGGTTAATAGTATTAAAAAAATCTAGATAAGATAAAAAAGAATTAAATAGCTATAGAGGTGTAGGCAGAAATAAAATAAATTAATTTAAAAGAAAATATTTATTAACATGTATTTTATACACTTACAAATCCGCTCATTTCCAATGTATGATTGAAAGAGTTTTTTCACAGCTACACACAAACACAACACCATAAACCACGAAAAAAACGCCCAACACCTAAACACTGACCGACCGGCGCGGCGCGGCGCGACGAAGCTGTCACTACACGAATTCACTGCAGACTGACACAGAATGAGAGAAAGAAAAACTGTGGTTACATACTTATTTTCCTTGTTAATGATGTTTCTTATTTTTTGCATTTTATAATTGTGTCCAGTACAGATTTAAGTAAAATGCATAATTGTAGTCTCACCATAAGTAAGTAACATACTTTCAAGTCAGTTAATAAGTATGTAACACGGTTTCGACGGAAAACTGATATGATGTCACTAACGGTGACGTCACTGTTTTAGGACATAAACTTTATTAGGAGTATGTTTCAACATTACAAATATCATGAAATCATGTTTCACTGGTATTAGGTATGTTTCATGTATTTATACGAAATAATTGAAACATACTTATTTGACATGGTGAAACATACATTCACGAATTTTTTGATACGTAAGATTATTACTTACATTATGTGTTACATAGATATTTAAGGATGATTCATACTTCATAATGATAAAACTGTTATACCATTACATACGTATATTGCATTTTTCTCAGTGCAGTAGAACCTCTTTAGTACGTCCCTCGATAACACGATTACCTTGATAACAAGTAATATTTTCTAGTCCCCGTGAATTGCCCATAACACTCAATGTTAAAAATACCTCTATAGGACGAATGCCATTCACATAAATACCTCGATAGCACACATTTTACCAGCTGAAATTAGTGCACAATCAACCTCTATAACACGCATTTTAAAATACCGGAACCTCTATAGCACGAACTCGCCCTCGGTGACACGAATCTTTCAGTATATTAACTCTGTAACACGAACATAACCCCTATAGCGCGAAGTGTCTCGTTATGGAACCTTTACAACACGAATCGCCTTTCTCATGCATTGTTCCCACAGTTTGGTCAGACATTTTGAAGGAAACAATGTCTTTATGCTCAGTTCTAGGAAAAACTTTCCTACACTTCCTCTCGGAGACACAATTAATTTGTATACAGTCAGTTGCATGTCTGCTGTCAAAACAAAAATTATTGGTTTCACGTCGCGTTTAGCACAGCTTATATGATACCAGTTTAAGTGCAGTGCTATTGTGTGACATCGTGGTTTTACATATAAGTGTGTAGTGTCAGTAAGTAGGGATTAGAGAATGTCTGCTTCAAATGCCGTTAGTATATTAAAGTGTTTTATGAGAAAAAAGTGTTATATGAGTGAGAGTGTAGTTAGGGTCACTACGGAAATCAATAACGCATTGGACTACGTTCACGTGAGTAACACGAAATAATAAAAAAATTAATGACTATTTCACTAACTTTCCTTTCTCATGCACAACAACATTGAATCCTGACGTAGGCTTAGACGTAGAGGAAATTGTCTAACATGTAATCGATAAATCAATTAACTTTCCTGGTACTCAGATTAACTAATTATACGGTAAATGATTAATTGAGAACATTTATACCGTATAAAGGTTTTTTAATTTCCATAATTTATAATTAGTTACTGTATTTATTACACTTTTTATTTTTCTTTAAAAAATTTTATTAGTTGTTTAAAGTTTTTATAATAGGCTATTTTTTCATAACAATAAAATATTATGTTTTATATGTGTGTTTTTTGTATGTTTGATTTCATAAATTTTCAATGAAATGTTTCTAGTGAGGCTTCATTAAAATTGCACTTGCTATATGGGGAGTTTTAAAATATACTCTGTTAGGGTGCACCTTGATAAGACGAATTATCAGCAAAACAACCTTGATAGCACGACACTTGATTAGACGAACACCTTGATAAGACGTCAGTTTTGTGTGACCCCTTGAGAGTCGTCTTATCAAGGTTCTACTTAGAAAATATAGAATATCGTTTAATTTTATCGTATAATCAGCTCGTAAGAATATACGGTAAACCCGACATTATAGTTCCCCATCGACTTTATTTCACATACTAAATTTTTGACACAACTGATCCATAAAAACTAAAATGTAATCGATTAAAACATGTAATAAAGAATTAATGGTACAATAAATTCAGCATTGAGCGAATCTTATGAATCTTATTGTACGTATACACATTTTTTTTATTTTTTATTTAAACTTCTAAGTTTTAAATCTAAAGATAAAAATACAGAGGATTAAATCGTTTTTATTTGAACAAGGGCCAAAATAACACAGGTAAGGTTGCGGAAGGCTTATGTGGGGGCGTGGAATTATTTGCACCACCTTTGCTTTGTCACTTCTTACTCTTTGTCCGACTTCTTGATCCTGTAATCACAGCACCTTCTTCTTATTTCCGTTTCTTGTGTCATTAAGCGTTTCAGCGCACGCATCGTCACGCGTTTGAAGATGAGCTCGACATGTCGCCCTGGGACCCGTTAATTTCTTATCCGCGTTTGATGTCCTACTTTTCTTTCAATCTGCACGCGTTCTCTCCTTGCATCTTCCCTTTTGAAAGGTGTCAGCTCGAATGCGACGGCAAGAGTTTTCACCTCTTTTCCGTAGAGTGCAAGATGGGTGTTTAGTTATTCTGGGAAAGAAGCAGGGATTTAATTTGTCTTTAACTTCACGTAGCCAATTTTTTTTATATAATTCATTGACAAATATAATGTGGTTTATGAAAATTATTAACGTTATAAATGCAAATAGAAACGACACTTAAAGATCTAAGTTGCAATCTAAAAGGTGTAGACATGCCTTTAGTTTTTTTTTTTTGCATGATATCGATCATAGAATTAAAGCGTAGTTATCAGTTAATTTTTCTTTGTCCTCTAAAAGTTGAATAGTTTTATGGAACCACTATAGAAGCCAAGAAACATATTTTACGAAATACGTGTAGGACGCACCTCACTAGCTAGAATAAAAAACCTTGGAGTGCACACAATTGTGGAATTAAAAAATCTAGAATATTTCTAGAATTAGAAAAATTTTCTTGAAGACACATTTTTTAAAGTTTTTATTCGTCTTAATATCGGAGAGGTTTTCTTGTTTCAAGCTACTTTTGTTTTAATCCCTTGATATATGAGTCCTCACATACAGGTGGCTCATACCCAGATCACAATCGCCGACCACGAACCACGAGGTGGTGGTTCGACAGGATACGTTTCCGGATCCGGCGGCGGACCATAGCGCACGGGACCGGAGCGGTTTAAAGGGCAGAGCGGGAGCGGCGCCGTGGCCACTGGGCCCTGTATCCGCGAGGAAGTCGCGCTGGCTGCCGGAAGTGCCCGGTGGGAACGAATAGCAGGTCAGGAAATCACGACTTGATAAGCTTCCTCCGCCGCCCGGTGACGACTGTGTGATGGCCGGGGCGAGGTGTGGGTGTGGAGACACGCGTCCTCGCCCCCGGCGCCGGCGTGGTTCCGTCCTCTCTCTGACTCTGTCACGTGTCCGCCTATTAGATGGTTAAGTCCTCTTAAAGATGTATTACGAGATAACTTTACCAGAAGGCTAACAAAGGTTGGCCCCAAAGACTTTGATTATTGAATATTTCAAAGTTATATTCGTGAGTTTACGTATGTTTCTCAAATAATAATCACCGTACTGGGGTAGACTTCCCAAACGACAGTTTAATTAGGTGTGGCCACGTGACGTACCGATTGCTCTGTACTGAAAAACTGCCGAAACACCGACTTTTTAAAAGTTCATTCCTCCTATCAGCTAAACTTACTTTAAAAACATTGGGTGGGATGGGCATTAGACGATCAATAATTGGTCTTCTCAGAGAAACTCCCTTGACTGGAACACTAGGTTTAAGGAATTTTACGCCGTGTGTATTGTTTGTCACCCGTGTACTGGTGTCACTTGTCGGGGAGGCGTCGGAAGTGTCGTGTCGTGTCGTGAAGTGCAGTGCGGCACGCGTTGCGACTGATACTGCACGCCCGCTCTCACGGTGGCCAGGAAGCGGTATCCTCATCTCAAGACATCCGCCCCCACCCCACAACACTCCTCATCTCCCATCTCACTTGGGTCTTCTTATACACGCGAAGACAACGGCGGTAAAGAATATTTATAGGCATAATATGCTGACACTCAGAAAACATCATATAACCATCCAAAACTGTTTGTTTGAAACTATGCGTTGCCACGAATGGGATAATTTAGCCGTCTAAACTCCTTCACAACTAATAAAACCAAGTTAAACACTTCACTCGACATCATAGACCACTCGAAATAGCTGCACCAGAGGGAAACCTCGGTGTGCCACAAGGCTCTATATTGGAACCACTGTTATTGCTCAATCGCGTTTAGAAATAACACGGCAACGATCGGTTTTACAGGTAGACCCGTATTAATTAGTAAATGGGCAACTTATGTGAAGGGCTAAATAAAGTTTGTAATCAAATTGTGGGTCGAGTGGCTGGATAAGGGGAGGAGGTAATATAACGGACTGGGGCGGTAAGCCGTCGGCAAACAGAGGAGCGCTGCGTGCATCTTGTGCAGTTATTGCACATGCACGTCATACCGGCTCGGAAAACAATATGGTAGGACTTGGCTGGCTGACTTAAGCTTTCGTCTTTCCTGCATACGATATTGCTTTCTATACGTAATGTTTTGTCTGTCAGGAGGGATCATCTGGAAGAGATGCAGACTGAATACGGGTGAAAATGCTGACCTTTTTCTGGAGTGAAACAATATTCCGTTCTTACTTGAGGGTGTTCAACAAATATTAGACGCAATCAATGCATTTACAGGTTAATTTCTTTTATTTGTCTCGTTTCTGTGTTTGACCATGTGAGACGTGGTTAACATCTCCTTTATCCAATACATTTTTTTTATAATTTGTAAAAGTAGACAAGCTTTTATGATTGTTTAACAGCGGATGAGGAAACGATATGTTTCAAATCACTGCCAAACAATCCGGGGCGCGCGGTCGCGGAAGACGCGGGCATTAAAGGTCGGAGGGGTGCGAAGGAGCAACATATGGCAAGACGTTTAAAGAATTAAATGCCCTGGTAGATGCGTTGCCCGGCCAGGTGTAGCGGCAGCTGCTACTGTAGACTTGAGTCACTCTCAAGACCCGGCGAGCCGCGAACCCAAGACATGCGGGTCGGCGATGAGCAACTTCCGCGTATCGGCTTACCGTGCAAACAATTACTGACGGCCGTGTAAGTGATCGCACTAGTTGGCCATTTTTTGTAAAAGATTTTTTTAGACCGGTTATTTTATTTGTAGTGTCTTATACAATATAAAAATAAATTCAATATCAATATGTTTTTCTGTTTAACTGATCAACATGGTTATTCATGGGAGAATGAGGGTGTCACACAACAAAATCGTTCATTTGTAATTTATTTATGATAAATTATAATTATATGATGATTCAGCATTAATGTAAGCGACTAAGTAAACTAAGCACAACAGTAAACGGCTTTAGCCCAATTTACAAAATTTAACTGTTTAGAAGCCCGGTTCTTAATTGTAAATTCGCTTTGCTTCTACTAATATAAGTATTAATTTTGGAAAACAAATATAAACTATAAAACCTGATTCGTTTTGGTATGTTTGTATTGTAAATAAAATTTAGACCAATATTTTTTACATTAAAAACTGACTAATATAATATTTAATTATACAAACCTTCTTTTGAGTTTAACATGAAAACACACAAAGGTACACTAAACACAAAATGTAAACAAAACGGTAAATATAAAACTCAATCTGATAAAATCGGCAACCGCGCATAAAAATGGCAACGGTGCAAGGAAGGGGGACTGCTTAAGGAGGGTCGAAAGAAAGACTCTCGGTCAGGGGTAGAACCGGAAGGAACGACTTGACAATGAGCGCAACGCAAAAAGACGCCAAGATGTAACGGTCGCGAGGGGAGAACGACAAAGAGCCAAGAAGTCTATCTCAAGACTGGTTCCGTCTTAAGAAAAGAAAAGACGTTGGGGAGGGCACGAGCCGGGGCGTAACGGCTGGGAGAGATACCGGCTTGGCTTATAGAATTATCATATTACCGGTTCTCGGTGAAGATACACCGGGAAGCCAAACTAGTGACAGTCCTGAGGGAGAGCCGAGATCAACTGAATTACCTGTAGTTATTTTCATCTTCTTCATATATATTTGTAGATCAGGCATTGAACCTCAAGTGAACGGTTTACTCTGTGGTAAGAGTCAAGTACAGTATAAGATTGAAGAAAGCTCAGATCAACTCTCTTTGACGAAAGTTCAAGCGATCTGTTTTTCATATTTGTTGTTTTAACGTTTTCCCTATTTTACTTAGAGGGAACCTTATTGGAGTATTTCAGAAAAATGATAGATATTTTTATAAGGACCATAACAATTAGTAAATAGATAACAAACTAATCTTTGTTGAAAAAAATAGAAGGAGAGTCAATGATTTTTAAAAAGGCGATTGTTTTTTAAAATTTCTGTGTATATTATATTTCTATTTAGACTTGAATGAACTAAAAGGAAAGGGGGGAACACTTGAGTAGTGTTTTTCATGACGACGAAGGATCCCCAAAAAATACAGTGTCCTGCCACCCAACCAATAAATCTCCACTGAGGAGGGGGGGGGGGAACGATGTTGTGTGAAGAACAGAGTGGTTGAGGCTATTAAGTCGTAACTAAGTTAAACTAGAACAGGAAGCTCAACCCAGCAGCTCCATTGAGTCGATCACAGCTTCCTCTCGCGGAGTGATCCTCTGTGGAGGCTTCCTCTCGACAATCACCTCCACCCTCCTCTGGCAATCACCGCTTCTTGTGCCACAACATCCACACAATTCGTTACAAAAAGGTCTGAGATAAAATGTTCTGTTTCTTGTGCTTTTACAAAATTCATTTTAAGTACAGTGCAAAAGTATCACACTTTATTATCTACTGAATATGCGTTTTGTGGTATCTTCACCACTATTTTATATAGCCTATTTTTTGGGCGATTTGACTTGAAGGTATTTCAAATTCATTCCTTGAAATACTGTAGGCACATAATTAAGTAGGAGATTTCTTTTAAGGCAAAGAAAAGAGCTTTTTCGTAGGATGAACTTTGTGAACTTTGGTGTAAAATTCTGATACCGTCTAACACGTCAGTAGATAAGAGACGTTGTTCTCAATTAGGAGCCTCCTTTCAGTATCCAACAAAAACTAATCACAAGTTTCGCCTCATTTGGCTTCAAATTACCTCAATTTGAAGAATAAGAAGTAAAATATCTGATGATTCTTAATATCCCAGAATATCAGGCGTAAAAAAACTGCATTTCTCCAATCAAACGCGATTACAATGGAGAAAAATTACCGAGAAAATAAAACATTCTTTGATTTCTTGTACAAATTTCAAAGTTAGTGTTGTAATGTTCATTGATCGTGCACCTAAGCCAACCAATAAGAATGTCGGCACCGAAGGGCGCTGCACTCCCATGGATGACATCCTGTGGTCGTAGTGAGGAAGTCTTCAATGGATGCAGCGGCAGCGCTGGGAAAGGAACAGGGGGAGAGTAATGAGGAAGCGGGAAGATGACATAGGAACTGGGACCCCAACAAGAATACACAGGCCGGACAAAGTTAATTGCGTTCTTAAACGCGTTGCTGTTAGCGCCTCAATTGCTGCATGCTCGTGAATTAGGCCTTCCTTCGACCTAAATTGGCCGGAATTTGTCTCTTGTTTATTCATTTAAATAGTCTATCTGATTCTTTGTTTGAAATTGACTCTATAACGCTGACATTAAACTGATAAAAAAATTAACATGGACCAATAGTCTAAAACTAAAATACACATTTTAAATTAAATATTTTTTTCAAGCTTTAAGAAAATTAACACCAAAAGAACCATATAATCGCTGATCTGTTGTAATGAATTATAATACTTATTAGACGTTTCCGCCATGACCCTAACATTTTTGACCTCGGAAACCCCCAATTAATAAACAAAAACATCACTTGGAGGGGTAAAAACGGCAAATTAAGTTTGACAAGTCGGTGAAATCATCCGCACAACTTGTTAAGATAATTTGTCGCTCCCAGTGTCAACTCGTTTCATTCGCTACTTCCCGCAACTTCCCGCTACTTCCGCCACTCGCTAGCGTCTCCGTGTCGGCCCTTTGTCTCCACTCCTTCACCTAGCGCAAGACAATTGTGGAATTCCGTCGCGTTGTTGTGGTATTCTTGTTGCCAAGCCGTTCATCCAAAGGAGTAATGTCTACCTGAGATCTTCTACCATTGCAACTAAGTGTGCGGAATCCTAAAATACTGATAAAACTATAAACAATAAAAGGAAAGTCCATATAAGTATATGCGTCGTTCTGTAATCAAAATATGTAACGGGAACTGACAATTCAAGGAAATTTCAACACAATTTAAACTCCTTCAAAAAACGAATACAGTATAATAAAAAATGTATCAAATGGAAATTATTTCATATTTTTAAATTTTAAACTTCGGTCCTTGATTTTAATTGTTTGCATCGTGTTCCCCTTAAAAGGACCAGGCTTACAGGTACATGCTTAGAAAGCCGTTAAGATAAAAAAATATTTTGACAGTTTTTTGATGCGGTAATATACATTTCAACACTAAAGGCAAAAGTAATTTATAAACAATAAAAACTTAAACTAGTCTCACCAGTTTTAGCCGTTTTATCCGTCGTGGCATTTACCACCACCACTTCTCTGTACTCCCTAAACCACAAAAGTTGCCAGAACCACATTTCAGTAAGTAGTTGAGAATTAGGTTGAGGACGTTAAAACTTTGCCAAATTATGATACAAAACGAAATGAAGGCATTAAAACAATGCTCACGTCAAGTTGATGCCGGTACGTCTGTATTGTTACGCCAAGGGCGGGGGGAACGGGAGGCACTTGAGAAGTTTGGCAGTAAGACGTCCTACAGTAAACTGTGTTGGGATTATTAAGGCTGGGAAATGTACACCCGCCTTCTTGAATTTAAGATTGCGATAAGTCGTTTTACTACCAGTTCTGTCTTGTTTGCAGGTGGTTAAAACTCAGACCATCGTGATGTACTGTTAAGTCTTATCTAATTTTTAACTTATTACTTAAAATAATCTTTCGTCAAGTGCCTTTTCAAGAGTGAATAGGGGCCATGTGTTTTTTATATTTTTTTTTAGTTTTTGAATATTTCATTGCATAGCATATTTATTTTGCATTCATAATAAAAGCGAACTTTTGATAATAATGCCACGCAGGACCTAAACAAAATCATGTCAACAACATAGACTTTTAATTTTAAAATTAAAATTAACAAAAAATTGAGTAAACCGAACTATTGTATCTCTTGGTTGGTCAATTTTTTATAAAATCTCCCACATGGTCTGACAATATCAAAATGTGGTTATACTTTTTAATTTAGTTTTATTAAACGGGATTTCTTGGATTTACTACAAAATTACAACGACATACTTATAACGACAAAGGACTAGTTCTTTCTGTCAAAGATTTGTTTATTTGTGCTCCTTTTCATTTGTTACTTAACGCAGTACTGTATTTAGTTAGAGGGGTAATATTTTTCTTAACATTTATTAACATTATTTTTGTTCCGAGCTTGCGAGTGCACCCCACCAAGATAAATGTGGTCGATACCGTGGCCATCGAAGCCCACTTATTTGTTTGATCCACCAACTCCCCAAGACCCGACCTTATCTGTTTCCCACGTATGCTGCATTGCTGCAGTGCCGTGCGTCGGCATGTCCCATGTCCCACGCTCCGCCACAATTATCACTTCCACCTGGAGCCCCGGGTGACCACCGACCATGACGACTCGCCACCGCCCTCCGGAAGTCCTCGTGATCAATGGATTATTGCGTGTGACGTCACCTCCACTTCCGGAAGTCCACTTTCCCACTTCCTCCCGGTAAAAAGTGTTGGTCATTAGCTTGTTGCATATGGCGGTCCAGGGCCACCGCCGCCGCCGCTGCCGTGACGATGGGGATGAGCTGCATATGGGGAGCGCTCAAGGCGAAATGCTCAGGGCAAATAGTGATTCGTGAAAAAGGGTGTCTGAAGGAATCTTGAAGTTGCTGATCTGACCATCAAAAATAATGTATATGGTGTAGTTTCCATCTAAAAATATTTTAGTGTAAATAAGAAGTATATTGCTAGAATCTGCGACCATACGCAAAACGCATTTTAACAGAACATCAAAGTTTTAAATTATCACAATTGAAAACAAATCAACAATTAATTTATGGGGGTCATTGCAATTTATTTTGAAAAAATAACTTTAGAACAGTCTCTTGCTCAGTAGTTAGATTTAATTGGTAGTTTTCGTACAAATTTGGTAAGTTAAAACACATTTTAGCACAAACGTAATTATAAATTTTATTTGAAAAATAAGGTTACTCTCTTTAAAGTCATAAATTTCTTTATGCAGTGTCTAAAAAATGAAGATAATTTAAAGTATAATATTTAATACTTCCAAAAATAGTTAGCTAGTTAGTATTAATCCTTGTAAAACAAACTTTACAAAAGTTAGGAGCGTTCATTTAAGAAGACCGAGTTGAAATTTAATTACACAATTTCAAGTTATTAATTAAACCAAGTTGTTGGCATTAGAAACAAACAAGTCGCTCCGCGTTTGAAGAAAAATGAAGGATTTGAAAAGACGAAGACTAATTAAAGTTGGAAAATTACAAGTAAAACTGTAGACTAACGACGGAATGTTGTGGTCATGGATACAATCCTCTCTGCAGCGGTACACGGAAACTTAAATCCAGTAATTTACTTTGAAACGTCTTTCCTTTTCGATTCAATGTTAATGGATTAAAAAGTAGTGGATTACACAAAACATAAAAACTACTGACATCACATTAAAACTTGTATGTCAAGCACGAGTAGGATAATTTCATCTTTCAATCTGCGTGTTTGTGACTGACGGTGACGGTGACAGCCGCCGTATTTATCATTGAAACGTATTGCTCGACAAGCCGTTCCGATAGACTCATCAACATAATTGGGCTAAGAGTTATTTTTCATGCAGTGGCAAGTTCTCGTATCAAGTTACTTGTACAGTTCTCTAGTCCAAGTCGCCGCGCGTTTGCTTTTACTTGTATGTTTTCTCATTTCTACTAATTCTGAACAAACACAGCACAGGTGCTCCACCAACACTTGTGGTGACATTCTTTATAAATATCGTCTCCCAGTATCTGCTACTCTTTAGTCACTCAGTCTGCTTGTTTTTCACCAAGTTGGTTTTTATAATAGTTTTTGTGCGGTTTAAAAACACTTCTAGCATGACACAACAGGTACTTGTATTTAGCCTTTAAGAGTTCTACTTAGAAAATAGGCTACGCATAGTTTTGTACTTTTCTGACTGTCTTTGCTTTATAGTTTTCAAATGTAGATAATGTAAAATGTAAAAGTTTAAACAGTTGCAACTTATAAACAGTGTTTAAAAATTATTTTGTATTGAGTTTATATTTGATTTGGTTTTCTCTGAACGGCCAAAGTCATAATCCTAGACTCGAGCAAAACCTATTCGCTGAGTACGCAGGTCCACGTTACCTTTTTTGTTGTGCACCGTACCGATATTTTTCTATTAAGTTTTATTTTGTTTTCTCTCATCGAACAATGCCATATTTTACACAAGCAACAACAATAACTGGTAATATTTTCTTTTTATTACAAGTTTAGCAAATATTACTTGACAACAATTTTCAACAGTTTTGTTATGTTTTAAATTTCTAAGTTCTGTTTGGCAAATTAAAAGTTTCCATTGTTGGAGAGAACCGCGTGGAGTTAAATACCATCTGCAAGACCAATAATTATCGGCAGTAGAATCATACGATTGTAATTGAGCATAGATAATCTATTATTCGTACTGTTATGATAAAAGAGAATTGTCGCATTTGTTCACAAACTATAGTAAAGTGAAACACAAGACATTCATAGAAACATAATTAATGTGGTAAAAACACGAAATAATGCGCGGTGTAGTTTTATAAATTTATAGTAGCGTTAATTATATTGTAGCTTTTGCACGAATTAGTACGTTTTTCTTTTTGTCCTAGGACTGAAAAATCCGCTGAAATATTTTCAGTCCTAGGACTGGAAAGTCGGCTGGTTGCTAAGTATATTATTTTTTCATTTTTTAATTTTGAGATGCAGAATTTTGAAATTCAAACGTTATAAAGAGCATTGTTTGTAAATAACAGAAATATAAACACTGCATATTATATATTACTTTCACTGTGTAAATATAACCTCGAAATTACAACTTTACAGTTTAACGATTAAAAGTCTAATTCCGCATTATGATAAAAAAAACACACTTTTGCTCCGAGTGATGAAAAACTGCTATTCTGCTATTAACGACTGATTTAAAAATGTGAAAATAAACCTATGACTTTGAAATAACTTCGTCCGAATAATAAATAATAATTCGATCATCAGTTGCTTATTTTGTTGCGCAACATTTATTGGATTTGTTGAACATTTCAGTAGCAGTACAGCAACTTTGTCATTAAAAAGTGGGGGCTACTTTGCATAAAATGGGGTACTGTAATAGGTTTATTATTTGTATTATTGTTTGGGGTAGGATCGAGATGTTAAATCCGATTATCGACCTCAACGACTTCGATCACCGTCAAAAAGTGTAAAAATGGCTGTAATGCAATCTTTTACGTTAGCTAAAATTGGTCCCGAAGGATTGACATTTTTTTCATAAAAATTAAATACATTAAATTAAATGCATTTTACAAGTCAAGACCAAAAATGTTGTTATAGGTTTAATAGTTTCCGTTACTTGGCTCTTTAAAGTTAGCCGGATTTCCCATCGATGTCTTCATAAAACGTGACGTGTTCTTGTGTTATTTTATGTTTAATATCAGGATACCCATCGGTTTTAGTTTGTAATTCAATGAAAATCATCCTCCATGTTAATCTTACAGTAAAATACGAACTTTTAAGGAATGCCCGTGCCCTTCAGAATCTATAAAAACCGCGACCTATAAAATGAAAAACCTTACTTAAAAACTACGAAATGATGCTAATTTGTTGACACCTCAGACGAATTGGTGAAGAAGGAAGTAAGGAATTGTCATGGGGTTGATCGCTTCCAGTGATGAAGATCGTCCATTTGCCGTAGACGATGGACTCAAGAGGTGGATTGACTGTTCTGTTCCACCTGTCATAGAGATGTCCCTGCCCGCACCCATCTGGTATGCGGGCTCCTTGGCTGCACCCGTGGCCGTGGGTTCGCCCACCTCCTACCCTGTACCCATCTGGTATGCGGGCTCCTTGGCTGCACCCGTGGCCGTGGGTTCGCCCACCTCCTACCCTGTACCCATCTGGTATGCGGGCTCCTTGGCTGCACCCGTGGCCGTGGGTTCGCCCACCTCCTACCCTGTACCCATCTGGTATGCGGGCTCCTTGGCTGCACCCGTGGCCGTGGGTTCGCCCACCTCCTACCCTGTACCCATCTGGTATGCGGGCTCCTTGGCTGCACCCGTGGCCGTGGGTTCGCCCACCTCCTACCCTGTACCCATCTGGTATGCGGGCTCCTTGGCTGCACCCGTGGCCGTGGGTTCGCCCACCTCCTACCCTGTACCCATCTGGTATGCGGGCTCCTTGGCTGCACCCGTGGCCGTGGGTTCGCCCACCTCCTACCCTGTACCCATCTGGTATGCGGGCTCCTTGGCTGCACCCGTGGCCGTGGGTTCGCCCACCTCCTACCCTGAACCCAGCCGATGCTCGTCTTGGTTATTAATTGTTTGCGGAAATTAAGAAAGGTGAGCGAGACCGCCACGCGCACCCTCCTAATGACCAGGGGATGACCAGCAGATTTCGTCCGCCATATGCTCAAACTCACTTTGTCAGAATCCAATTTAATTTCCGCCCATATTGTTTACAGTGTGCAGTCTTGGTTTTTATCAAGAAGCCGAAGTCAACAGCTGAGGGGGAATTTTCATGTTAAAATAACACGATTTGTTTTATAGTTTGCAGATATTGCAGTAGGCTATTAAGCAATGGTGTAGTGGTGCGGGAACGCGTGGGAACGGCGTTCCCACACTGGTTTTCAAGAACCCGGGAAAATCCCAGTACCTCTTTCAGAGAAAATCCGGGAAAATATCTGTTTCTAAACACAAATATTGATTAAACACTACAAAAATATAAAAAAATATTTCTATGCCAATAATAAAATGCAATACCTTTGTAAACACGAAATTTTACTCTGTATCTGTTTCCATCCAGAGATAACCTCACTTTCCCTTGAACTTTGTATTGTGCACAGAGTACGGTATACCGTGGCGGGCATTACTCTTCCGTCCCTCCACAACTCTTCCACACCTACAGAAGAGGATGCATTTGCCGACTACTTGTAAACAAAATGTTGTCAATCTGTCAATGAACTTTCATTGTAATTACTTACTCTGTTTTTCCTCTGTTATTTATTTAATTTATTTTAAGTTCTCTGCTTTTATACTTGTATAGAATATGTCATTTAAAAATTAGGTTATGTATGTTGCTATTTTGGGGCTCAAAATAAAAGCAATTATTAAATAAATTAATAACCTTTTCTAAAACACCCTTCTTTTGTGAAATAATAAAGTTAGTTAAGTATAAAAATATAGACTACTGGTTTTTTATATCGCTTTTCTCAAAATCATCTAAATTCTTAAATAGTTTCTTGAATCCTCAGTAAATTCAGTTAGCTTAAAATACATAGCCTATTACGCAAAACTATTGCTATCGTACGCATTCAGGGAATTTGACAAATATATTAAGCGTTCCCACATTGGAAAATTTGCCACTACAACACTGCTATTAAGAGTCATCTTTATCCTTGTAAAAACACTGAAAACATGCCTACGTATTCCCCTGACGGTGTTTTTAGATATTTATTGCTAAAACTTATGTTTTATTGTAGATTAAGGTTAAACCTAGGTGCCTTATACCTGATATATTAGTAAATATCAATGGTATAAGTACAAAAAATATTTATTGAAATTTAGTAAAATTGAGTTATTTTGTGACGTCACAAGAGAGTAGGCCTAATATTTGTTAAATTTTGAGGAATGAGGAACCTAATACAACTACTTAACTAAACATTTACTAATTTTAAAGGCAATCGGTTGAAAAACGGGGTCCGAAACAGGGGAATAAAATACCATGTTTTGCATAAAAGCTGTATATGGTTAACATTGCCGACTGCGCAACAATGGGCTACTAGCCCAAAGGTGAAGATGACTCTTAAAGAGTGAAAGTTATTTTAATTGCATACTTTCCAGACATCTAGACATCAATAAATATGCAACAAAAACTTACTGCAATTGTCAACAAACGTTTCATAACAAATTTCTGTTTTTATTATATTTTCTTTTGTTTTTTATCTTCATTAAATAAAAAAATATTTAATGGTCTTTAAATCAAATTGTTTTCTCATAATTGGTTATTGAATAGTCAATTAATAAACTGTTAAATCTATTGATAAAAGTCGCTGAGTTATAACTCATTAATTGTTCAAACCACTCCATGTACTAAAAGGCAAATCAAATTTAACAAATCAACAATTTTGTAGAAGAGTGATAACTAGAAAACAAAAGTTATAAACTCACTTGGGTTAAATTTATATGTGAAAGACTTGTGTTTCAACTTGCAAGTATTGCGATCATCTGCTGCTAAATTACCAACTGTTGGTAATTATGGTGTTGGTTTCAGGTATACTTGGAGTCAATTATCCCTTTACAAATGCGGCAGTGAAAATGTTTAGCTTTGCAGAGTGCGGCTGCAAGCGATTCTTCTGGACTCCCGGTTATCTTTTGGAAATTATTTATACTAAAAATTATTGTAATCTAACTCCAAATTTCTCTTAGTTAATCACCCGAGTGTTTCTGTATTTCAATTTTTAATGGATGCCAGTGAAGAAAGTCGTCAAGAGGTAAATTTCTTTTGGGATAAGATGTGGTGTTTAGTTGATTGACGTGTGTGTATGTTGATTGCAGCAGTAAGGAACGTCGTGTCGGTGTCGGCGGTGACTGTAGTTGAGGTTCGAGGAGCAGCTGCGGGGGGAGGGGGGAGGGGGCAGGTGGTAGCCCCTCCACGGCACGGGGCGCTGTACCGCACAATACCGTACTGACAGTTGGCTCACCTTGCAGGTCCCGGTATGGGCGAGTAGAGGGGGGCCGGGGGCCCAGCGGCTGGCCAATCAGAGGGCTCGTGTCTTATGATGTCATCGGAGGAGGAGGCAGACTGCTTCGGTTTGTACGGCGACAAGCTATCCAAGAAAGCGAAGCGAGCCAGACAGCGCGTGGACGCGGGCGAACCACGCAACAGCTACTCCTCGATCCCCAACTTCAGTTCGCGTCCGAGTTTCTTCACCGGTGGTTTATACGGTGCTTTCTTCCAACAGAACCAGCAACAGTTCGGGATCTTCGGGCCGGGCTTCGCGCCCAAGATGCTCAACGAGTTACTGGGCAGACAAGTGAAGGACGTCGCGACCCCGGGTGACACCATGATGACCATGGACTCCGACAACTTCGACTGTTCGACCGTGATCCGCCGCGGACTCGAGGAGAACGGTTCCCCGCCGCCGGGCGACATCGCGCACCACATGCTCAGGGACATCCTGCAGGGACGCAAGAAGGAACTGTTGGCGTTGGAGCAGGAGTTACGGGTAGTGAACGCGTTAGGAGGCAGCGAGCCTTCCTCGCCGGACAATAACAACAGTATAAACAATAACAACAACAACGAGTTGAAAAACGGTGCTGTGACAAACGATGGTGAAGTGAGTGAAGATTGTGGCAAGGATTCGATGGTGAACGGTGTCGCGGAATCGGACAGTGGTGACGACGAGCCTACAGGCGAGGAGCAGAGCGGACCGAGGTCGCAGGAGCAGAGGACCGGCGAGGAGGCGGCGCAGGCCTCGGACTCGGAACCGGCCTCACCCGCGCCCCAGGACGACACCGAGGATAACTCAGGTAACAAAGACACCAGCATTAAAACTGAACAAATAGAGTTAAAGAGAGCGAGGGTAGAAAATATCGTGTCGTCCATGAGGTCTAGTCCCTCACTTCCTACTCAAGTAAATGGCTGTAAAAAGCGTAAAAGATATCATCCCCAACAGCATGACAATAGTGCCGCAGAACGGTACGCCGCTCTGGGTATCAATATGAACGCTGCTATGCTCATAGATGAGGATGACGAGGATGAGGTAGAGCCTAGTGAGATTAGACAGAAGAGAGTAGAGAAGGACGCTCTGAAAAATCAATTGAGAACGATGCAGGAACAGTTAGCTGAAATGCAACAAAAATATGTCCAACTTTGCACTAGAATGGATCAAGAATCTGAATGTCAAGATAACGATGACGCTTCTAGTGATATGGAGCAGGAGGCTAGTAACCTTACTATGCCTGATAAGCCCACCACCTCGACATCGGCTTCCACTCCTGTCAAAGACAATATTACTAACACCCCCGCATCCACACCTGTAAGTCAGCCGATTATGTCTCCTGCGATATCCAAAATGTTACCTTCTAAGCTCCACCCTCCGTCACACATTCCTCAGCACCTGCCAATCCCTCCGAGCTTTAATGGAGCGTTGTCGCTGCTTCAGCAACAGGTTCTTCAGGAGCAGCAGCACGGTCCTCCTCACGGACCGCTGCCTCACCATCACCTTCATCCACATCCACAGATGAACCCTCACCATGCGCTGAGCAACGCGGCCGCTATGTACCTAGGAGTCAGCCATAAGCTGTATATGGAGCAGGAAGCGAGGATGAAGGAAGCCGCGATGGCAGCTGAGCAGCAACACCAACATCAGCAACACATGAGCCAACAACACCACGGCCACCAACAACACATGATGAGTCATCATCAGCAACAGCAACAGTCGCATCAGCAACAAGCTCCTCAGCCTCCTCAGCAGCAGATTCAACAGCACCAGCAAGGCAGCCAAACACCACACAGCCAACCCTCCACCCCTCACCCTCCAACTCCCACCCAGTCCTCCACCCAAACGCAGTCCTCCGCGCCTCACCCGACGCAACACCCTCAGCCTCAGTCCACTCCTCAACCCCCGCCTCAGGCTAAGACTGCATCCGACTTCACCGAGAGGCTAAACATGCTCCGTAGCCAAGCGCTCGCTCCCCCCGTCTCCGGGTCCGACTTGGAAGGACTTGCGGACGTTCTCAAGACTGAAATAACGACCTCATTATCAAATCTAATAGATTCGATTATGTCTCGATTTGTACAACAACGACGGTTCTTCGGGAAGCAGTCGGAGGCCGCGGCGGTTGCGGCCGAACAACTCAACAAGGATCTTCTCCTCGCTTCCCAGTTGTTGGATAGGAAGTCTCCTCGCAGCAAGGTCATCGACCGGGGGAACCAAGGACCTCCGGAGAGGACGCCCTCGGGAGGCATGAGCAGCTCTCCTCAGGTTCAGGGCGGACCTCCTAGGCTGAACGGCACCGCGTTCCCAAGCATGGCCGTCCCTCAACACCATCAAAACAACTCTAACAACACAAACAACAACTCTAGCAACCCGGAAAACAACATCAACACGATGAACCTGCCGCACGTCAGATCTTCCCTGAACTCGGCGATGTTCCAGCCACCCAAGCCGCCGACGAGCAGCATGAGCTCGGCAGTGGTGCTGTACAACAGCATGAACACCATGGCTGGAAATAGCAATCCATTCTGTGTGAACGACTCCAGGGAAGGCGCTCCCGAGCAGAACGAAGCCCTGAGTCTTGTAGTCGCCCCTAAGAAGAAAAGACATAAGGTGACCGACACCAGGATAACCCCGAGGACCGTGAGTCGCATCTTAGCTCAGGACGGGATCGGAACTTCTCCTCAGGGCAACCTCGACTCCCCACCCAAGTTCAACATGATTCCCTCCACGAGTTCCAGCGGCGGCGACTCTCCGCCGCCCCGACCCTACCATCCGCCACCGCCTCCGATGCTGCCAGTATCACTGCCCACCTCCGTGGCAATCCCCAACCCCAGCCTCCACGAGTCTCAGGTGTTCTCGCCGTACAGTCCGTTCTACGGGCCGCATCACCAGGCTCCCCACATCCCCTCGGCCAGTCCCCCGGGCATGAACGACCTCCGGGAGTCTCCTCCACTGCACCCGCCGACGCTGCTGCACCCCGCCCTCCTGGCGGCCGCCCAGCACGGCTCCCCGGACTACGGTAGCATGCGGGCGCCCTCCGCTGGCCTGGGAGGCGCTAACGACAGCGTCGACAGGAGCTCCGACTGCAACTCCGGGGACGGGCCCTACGACGGCATCACTCCTACAATATCCTTTTCTGGCTCACACACATTCGGTAAATTTAAGTTTATCCTTAAAAATAAGTTAGTTTATAATTTAATACTAACTCAATTAAGGTAAACAATTATTAAAAAAAAAAATTAATTATCTCAATTATAATATCTTGGTAAAAATAATATTCTTTTTAAAGTGACAAGTCCAGTAATACCCTAAATAAATATATTCATAAATATGAAGCATTTTTCTGAAGATTATTAAAATAAATATCCGTCTTTGAGGAAGAGTACATCATAATAATTAAACTATAAAATCTCTTTTTAAAAACAAAACTAATATAGGCTAAAGTATAACAATAATGAAACATTTTAGCTTCTTAACACTTTAAATATCTTTTATATACATAAATCTTTAGTTTATACATTAAAGAACTTCTGTAATAAGGAAAAGTCACGGTTGATTTTACTATACATTACTTTGGAAACAGTTTCAAAAAGTGATTTAATAAAATATAGTTCATTGCTGTTGACAGTTTAATTTTTAAAAGAATTAATTATTTTCTAAAGTGATATTTGATATTTTAAAACGAAAACACAAAAACACTTTCTAGTAGACATACAGTAGTATTTAGATGAAAAGGGCAAATATTTGGTGGTGGTACTATTTTAATATTTGTTTACAATAAGTAGTTTTCTTCTGCAACTCTCTTTCTTTGTACAATTAAAGGGCTGATAGGTAGGCCTAGTCGGTTTAAAGTCAAGCTTTAGCGAGGGTAAGATTTAAACGCAACAAAGGCCCGCGGCTAAGGGTGAAACGGCCGTTAGACCTAGGCTGAGGGCTGACAAAGAAACAGCTGTTTATATTATTCAAAAGCAATATGGGCCGGGACGCGTCTTAAAGGGCTGGGCTTGCGTCTTTGCGTGCCTTGATGTGATTTCTTTATCTTTCCTCTCGCCATCTGAATTCATGAGTCAGCTCGTTGACGCAAGGGCTTCTATAATTACGGACAACTGTTTAGTGTTTACCACACGTTACGTGAGCCTCTACAGCGCGTATCACACTCATCCTACTCAACATTAACATATGGGAAAGAACTTGAATTAAGGGGAAGTAACAAGATTTAGTGTCAGACCGGGAGCGGGCGGGGTCATTGTGTTGTAAGGTTTGGATAACCTGTCTTATCCAAATCCAATTGGCTAACGCAAACACCGGGTTTCCCTACCCTCCAAGGATACGGGAAGCCTTACAGCTTTACTAACAAGTAAATCCGATTGTCTAATCTGGGTGGCGAAAATAATCTCTTTCTTTTGCTGACTCTGAACTGATGAAACGTTCCAATTGCTTTCCCGCCAGGCACGATATTAATGTTGCGTTGGACAGTATTTTTCTCTTATTTATTATTATTATTTATTGTCTTATTTATTAAATGAAAATATCTTGTTGCAAAATATGAAACCCGTAGTTAATCTATTGATTGGTAAACAATAAAATAAAATGAACAAGACCCTACTTGAAAGACATATTTAGATTGATAAAAACAAAATATGTAAACATATTCTTCACGTTTAAGTCTTCTTAATTTTCGTTCAACATCTCAGTTATATAGCCCCTTTAAGCTCGTAGACATCATATTTTATGGGGGGGACTTAAAACCCCGTCCAGTAAAATCTTTTCCTACGCGAATCCAGGCATCCGTCGAATCGCGTGCGTCGTTCTAGAAGCCGTACACTCTTGGGCTCCCAAGTATTTTATTGAAGACCCTCAGACCTCTTGTTTAACCGGATTTAGTTTCCTTATCTGATTCTATTATTGATTACGGATTGTCGGTATCTATGTCGTGACACCTTCTCTCTTGCTGTGATTCAGATGCTGTCGCAAGGTAGAATTACATTAGAGCGAACGTGCATTCGGTGTGGATGAAGTTAGTTTACGAAGTTGAGAGGTCGCCTAATAAATGGAACAATTATTATTCATGGATATTAAAAACATATTTAAAGGTTTAAGTTGCCAAAGAAAATTTTTGATACGATCCTCCTTTTGTAACCTAACATGATTTTTAATATCATAAAAATCGGCATAACGAAAAGAAGTAGAGAAAACCGAATTCCATTTGATATTAATCTCACAAAAAGTAGGCCTATACTTAAGCTACAGTTTTCTTTTACTTGCATGCTCAAACATATTTGAAAGTAGTTGGTATATATTCCATTTGCAATCCATACTGTAGCAACAATATCTGTGGTGATGGGAATGTCAATGTTGTACGATGATGTTGTCTCCTTAACCGGTCGTACGATTCTCCGAGGAACGGCATGGGGACGCTGACTCTAAGCTACGGGCTCACTTACGAGGCCTCTAGTTTAGCCTACCTACAAAAACTAGGGTATGCCCCGAACGCGAATGACTCGAGCCTAACATCTTTGCCAAAAGACGGATCCTTAACTGAGCCCCACTCGTCCACCCTGACTCCGATGCACCTGCGGAAGGCGAAGCTCATGTTCTTCTGGGTGCGCTACCCGAGCTCGGCGGTGCTCAAGATGTACTTCCCGGACATCAAGTTCAACAAGAACAACACCGCCCAGCTGGTCAAGTGGTTCTCCAACTTCAGGTATGAAACTACATCAAATACTCATGCTAGGCTAGTGCATGCGTCAGGGTTGATAATAAAACAATACAACTTTAAATGAAACAATTAACTTTAAACAAGAAAATGTAATAAAATTTTCAAAGGAATGAAAATGAAATTTTTTAAATTTTAATTTAGTTTGCTTCATATGATTTTGATTATCGTTGAAAATTAAACACGTTTTAAACAAGCTGCATGTTTTTCATTAAAAAATAGCTGGATTATTATGCAAAGAAAGGTAAAAATTAAAAGACAAAATAGTATCTTAAAGGTTTATTTAACAAGAAGCATTCATTTAAGCAATTAACATATTGTTAGTCAGTGATAACATTGAGTATATATATAATATATCATACCATCGAAGGACTTTTAAATTTTTGTATAGTAAGTAAAATATAAATTATAATTACCTTGAGGTTTTAACCGATAAATGAGATTTTTTAGTTTTAAAATGATTTCCAGGAAACAGAAATCACCAGTAACGTCACAGTTATCCGATGAGTGTCATGTATTAGATCACTACATCAGAATGTTGTTCGCTCTCCGACAGTGGCCGCATCGCATACCCGATGTGTAACATCTTCCCCATAATATTTTTACAAGCACCTCGCTACAAGCAGGCCGGTGTTCGCTTGTACCTATCGTAGTTGTTGCATCCGCTGCACCGCTGCACTCCAGCGCTGCGGGCGGCCACAGCGGCATGTTACGGAACTAACAAACGGACAAAAACTGTAGCCGTGTCGTAGGAGCTAAAACATTCATATAGTTGAAGGTTTCCATGGAGACGGCACTGCGGGCTGCAGTCGAAAAGTTAAATGAAAAACGAATCGAGTGGGGGTAAAATGCATCCTAAAGCGGTCGCTACATCCTTTGTACGGGCCGACATGTAGACCTGGGGCGCGCGTGCGACAGGCTCTGAACGCGCCCTTCCGAGACAACGCTAATTAAAATAGTGCACCGGTGACAGCGGGCTGACCGGTGAGTGAGCGGTCGCCGCGTAGCGATATTACCGCTCCCGGTGACGCGGCCGAATAACAGAAACTGACCGCTCCTAGGCTCAGACCACTTTGTCCGGCTGTAAATTGGCTTTCTCGGTTCGGTTTAGATTACTGAGCGTTTTAAATAAAATCCACGCTTAAAACGGCGCTTTGATGATGATGAATTACCTCAGTGCTAGAGCAACCGTAGAGAACCAAATTTAGTTTATCAACAATACCTTTTACTTGTAATAAAGTACTTTGCGTTTTGTTTTATGTAAGGTAAAACAAAATTCAATAAGGTTTTTTATTAAATTTAAGTAGGTACAAATTATTACGGCAAAATAATCCAAAATAGACAGAAGGTTGAATGGTAAGAACTGTAAACTAGAGGTTGGAAGGAGGAAAATCTATATCGGTTAAATGGACAATCAATTGGTGATGTCATAAAGTTCATTTCACATTATAATCTGTTCATAACTGCTTTATGTAATAGACATTGACAGTATAAATAATTTTTTTACATTATGGCAAATAAATTACTTTTGACGTGTTTCAAATTTACTTTCAAATACCGCTTGGCAGCAAAAATTTACAAACCTTTATTTCAAAATACCGAAAATAATCAATGAAATATCGATACCTCAGTTCATTTATTTAGTATGACTTTTGGTTATACACATTAAACAACCCCTTGCTCCGGCAGTTTTAACAATAGTCTTTCTGTTAGTTTTTAGTATAGATTAACCAATCGTTTGACACTGCACCCATCAAACGGGCCAATGATGCAATTGATGCACCAATATCATGCTTGGGCCACAATATTTCAACTAATATGGTCCATCGTTTTTCCTGACCACTAGCTAACTGATCAATGGACAAGATAATTATTCGACATCGCTCTGAGGTCGATTCTCCGCGGCCGGCGCGGCTCGTGATGGCAGCGAGGAGTTGCCAAGTCTATTACCAAGTCTCGCCGCCGTAGTCGCTGTGGATCGCTAATCACGGGGCCAATCGAAGACGAACGTTCGCGTGTCGGAAACCACGCACCGCTACTTCCTGCCGACTTGGCCAACTTTTAATAGAATACCCGGCGTGTGTCAGGTGGCGGTGTATTAGCAGCAGCACGCTTTTGACGCTTCTCGCCTCGGAATATCCTGCCCCTGCCGCTGTGTTAACACGCTTATCGCCTCAGAATAACCCAACAGCTGATTGTTATTATCGCGTCAAAATTAAACTACACTGATGCTATTGTGTCAAGATTTCAGGGTTTCATGTGATTTTTAAAGAGCAGTCAACTTTAAATGCAGACATTAAATTGGTTTTCTAACAATTATTTGTATGTTTAACCCACGTTTAACGAAATTTCATTAAAGGCGTCTTTTATTGTTTCAAATTTAATACCACTGAAATGGTAAATCGTATTCCCGATTCGAACGTAAAAACTCGTAACTTGACTAAATTTGTTTAGTCATTGGTTTAAGATTAAGATTCCAAATACAATTATTAGCTATCCGAAACACACAATTGCATTACAAAATCCATAATCAGATAGGTCTGCCTTCTTATCAAGTTAAATCATTGTAAAATATTGTTCGTGTCGACGTGAGCTGCAGATTAAGTACAGCCTACTTATGATTATTATCTGTAACTCACGGCATTGCTTCTAAAATTGTCATTAACTTTAATTCAACCCGTTTTTATTAAATGGCACAGCGATATTATCACGACAATCCCAGGGAAGGGAACGAAACTTATTATAAAGCCGCATTTCAAAGGAAACCCCAGCTTTATGCCAGTGCCGAACTGGGTAAATGCACCGGGACATAAGGCATTGCAAAAAGGCAACAAGCTTGCATGCGAGAGAGACGGAACGTGTTGCGCGAGAGAGACGGAACGATGACAGGTTTGACACCGCTTCTAATTAGGACCAAGACTGCCATAATTAAGTCATTTTTAATGAAGCATCTGCACAGTTGGCAAACCTCACTCGGCTAATCGATAAGATTCGCTCTCTTCGCCGAAACGGGTCCGATTTGAAATTTTGTTCATAATACCCTTTAACATTTTCTATGTTAATTCAGTTGAATTAAGATAACTCATAAACAACTAATAATTGTTCTTAAATCGTTAAAAGGCTTCCAGTATTTTAAATAATAATTTAAATACAGAACCAGCAGTATTGTATTTCCCGAAATAAAGTTATGAAAGAAAAAGAAAATTGAGTTTTACTCAAGAATATATTATTTTTAAATCGATGTTTAAATTGTTGAAATATTATTAATGTCCCATCAACATCTTTTTATGACGTAAGTGAATGAATTCGTGACAATTGATTGGTAACTAAACTGTTTCCGTAGTATTAAAACCGCTCTTTAACTTTCGCGCTTTCGACCATTGTATTTACTTTGCAATATTTTGTTGAATTTTGTACAGTATTCCCTATTCCTTTTAACACTTAATATACAAAATTCGTTATAAACAGCCTCTTTCGCAAACCCACATTCCCTTCACTAAGCCACTTCAACCCCAAACAGAAATTGACGCGGAACAACTAATATCGGACGACACGGGCGTTTCAAATAATCAAAGGGTGAGCACGAACCGGCCAACAAAATAGTTTAACCGTTCTGACGTATCGAGTGCAGTGCAGTTCAGGTAAGGCCTGTTTGTTTTGCGTTTTATCTGTTTGACCGGTCGCAATTAAATGAGCCTTTGACCGTGTTGCGGATTGATGCAGCCATCGCATCATTCGGTCGGTCTCACATCGCATCGCATCCGTACAGTACAGCCTCTTCATTTGTAAATGCATCAGCTGCATTCGACCGCTCGCCAAAGGTAGGGTACGTTTCTCAGAGTGAACAGTTATGGATCCTAAGCTAAACGCAGCCAATTATAACTTTCTCAATTTATGGTTTAAAGGAGAGTTTTAGTTATTTTCTCATCGTCTAAATCGTTTTTCTGAAGTGTCATCGAAAAACGTTTGCATTCATGATGGTTTACACTCAACGGGTTAAACGAAATGTATTTAAAGCCAAAACCATCGTTTCTATGAAATTTACTGGTTCTACGGTTTAAAGTTGTCAGGAGTTTATATATGAAAATACGTATTGGCGTTTCCTGTTAAAGTACAAAACCAAGAGGCATGAGTATATAATACGTAAAAGTTCGCATTTAATACCAAGTTATGTACCTCCATCACTCACCAGTGACCGCAAGTAACTGGGGATTTCTTCCGAACAAACCGATCTATAATTCTGCAGGACAAACTAACGTCAAAACGGATCTCTTCTTGGCTGCTAGTCCAGTCAGCTGTGCAGGCAGCGCCTAAGAGAAATCGCACGCTAATCAGCCTGCATGTGGCTAATGTGGCACAAGACGTGGTGTCCACAGGTGATAGGACCCGCATTTCGGCGTCATCAAGAACTCCGCCCCCATGCTCGAGACCATCCTCTGTCCTCATTCTACCGCACGGCATTGACGAGCCCTCTTCCATACTGCCTTGGAGGGCCGAAGGCAGTTTTCCGCTGATATAAAATTTAAGACATTGCAAAAATCATAAAGTTCATAAAGGCTTCGACGATAAAGTTTCAAAATTAGTTATTTCCCTTAAGAATGAATTTCAGGGACATTTAGTACTTTAAGGGGATGATAAATTAGTATGAGACAGCTATCTTTGTCGACGAATCAAATTCTATAAAAATCTGTTCTAGCCAACGTGGTGTGTGGTCTTTTGTGTGCTGATCTTTACGTAAAAAGAAACACTTGTTATAACACACTCTGTGCAGTCACAGTCTCTCGCACACCTTTCAAACATTCCACCGAGAACCATTGTTGGGAACAATGAATAGCATTGAAGATCATTCTTCCTCGTGAATGGCAGATGACACTTTAGTCTGGTTAAAGGCGTATCTCCTTTCACAACAGTTTTTTACCGCACATATACCTTGTCGGATGGGAAATATTGTAAAGAAGAATAAGCGCACAAGTAATGTAAATACTTTTTCTTTCGTTTTTCGCGTTATAATTGTGTATATTTGAATATCGCAGCTTCCCTTTTCCTTCCCTTGCAGTACGCGGTCCCTCGGGGAAATTGATGGTTGAATTTATACATATACATACATACAATCAACCCTTCTGAAACAATTGGAATTCCTTAATCAAAACCAAGCAGCGATTTACTTTTCAAATTCTCAAGCACAGAGGGCAAATCCTATGCGGTTTTCACGTGGCTTAAAGTCCACAAAAGAACATCTCCGAATCGAACGAGCCCTCGAAACAGTCGAATGCACACGGAAGACAAACGAACGCCATCTTGGATCGCAAGGGTTGAAATGAGCTTCATCAAGGTAGGCTAATCATGAATCGGTGACTCTCGCACTGATGAGCTATGAAAAGGGTAATTATTTATGGTGTCGGTATTTGCGCGGGAGGCGTCGTCGAGTGTGCTCGATGGCAGAAGTCAGCTGATTGGCAAGTCAGCTGATTGACAAGCCAGCTGATGATTGGCCCGCGTGTAACACCTCCTTGAACTCTCGAGGGCTCATCCCATTCAGCATTTTGTTTACACTTGATTTTAATAAGATAGAGAGCGTTATTGGCTGCAATCACATCCCATGTGGTGCTAATTAGCTTTGTGAAAAGAGCAACCCATAGTAGAGCCTGTTTTCTCAATACAGTACAGTAGTACCAATTGTAGGAGAAAGAAATAGCACAAAGAACAATTATGGAAGAGTCCTATTGATTGGCGTTGATTTAATTATTAGTTTCCTAGTTCGATTGTTAATCAGTGAACACCAGTGATCGAGTACGTAATTAGACTAACAATGTATTAAAAGAGTGATACAATCATTCACAGCAACAAACATAAACAAACCATGCGTGTAGAGGTTTCTCAGATTAAAAAAAATGGTCATCAATTAAACGTCAAATTTACTGAACTATAATTAAGTTTAAAAAAATCAAATTTAAACGTGTTTTTCACCAGTAGATTCTCGACTTATTTCGAAGAAAACATTCGTAAAAATTCCAAATGCCACTTTACATTGCGCCATTTTAAGGGTTTGTACATGACTTCCGAATAAAGAACGCAAATTTTTATGTTAAATCAGACCCATCGCTAATTTTGAGCACCGCAATTTCTACCAATCAAATAATTACAGGACGGAGAGCCGATGAAGCGTCCCCGCTAGAGAGGAGCGAACCGCGATTACCCATTGATGGAGGTGTTGAAAAACAATGAGGCACCCACCAAGAACCGCTCATGATTGGCTGCTCCGCTGTGCTGCACCGCTGGTGCCGGTCTTAGGCCGAGGTGTGAACACTGATCGAGGGCCTGTTTATTTTTAACCCCCCACTCGAATAATTCGACGCTCGCAAATAAGTTGGCGACCTTTCAAACCGCGATTGAATATGGGGTTTATTAGTAGGGTTCTTTGCGTCGATACCGATTTGAATCGGAAATCAAGCGCGTTTTATAAATATGAATGAACCCTCGATAAATAAACACTTGGAGGGCCTTTCTTCGCCATTCATCGTCGGAACGGTAACGTCTCGTTCTGTGTTTTTTGAACCAAAATACGAAATGGCTGGTATTCATTAGGACTGGGTTGATCATTGGATTTCTGTCGAAGTGTTTGTTCTTTCATCTGTTTATAGCATTGACGCCAATGCAATTAGATTCAGCAACAAGTTTTTCATTTTTTATTCCTTTCTAGTACTTTTGAATTTTCTAAAATAAAAAATATATTGATAAAACTATAAAAATAATTACGAGCTCCATTAAAAATGTGTATCTTAATTAGAAAGAAATGCAGGAAGTTTCATAAACGTTAAACCTCTCAGCCCTTATTAATTGGTGAAAATATTTACATAGAAATCACCCGAGTCAAAGTGAAACCGGAGATATTTTCTCGCCCGTCTCATCCCAATTAATAAACATCTCAAAACCGTGGTAAAGCGGAAACAAATAAAATAAGCTTAGAAAATCGTTTAAAATCGCGACTTTTTGCTTCCGTTACTCACAATAAGTTTTAATTGCGAGTTAACTTGACACTTAAACCGCGTCAAATTGTATGCCGGAGGTGTCAGAGGAACGGCGTACTCGAGAGTAAATGGGACGGGTCTGTGGTGAATGGGTGAAGCCACCGTCGCTAACCGGTGGCAGTGGTTAGCGAAACTCGCTGTCAAATGCCAACTGCTACTATAACAATAACTATTCAACCTGAGCTCCGTTCCCGAGCGCTGATAAAAAGGTGACGAGAACTCGCTTTTTGTGACGTCTTTCCCCGCTCTGCAAGTCTGAAAGCTTCCTTCTCTCGCATTTTCCAGCTCTGGTTCGTTTTGTTCTTGCGCTCGACGGCGCCGCGCTTTTCACACAATGTTCGACACGTCTTTCCGTTGATCTAATGCGTTTAGCGTTCCCATTCTACGAGTCTTTCATAATACACTTTTGTCTCTCGCTTTTCCTTAGCGATCCGTGTAATTCGAAAAATGTTGACGCTGAAAAAGAACGTTCATTCGGTTGTTTAGCGCGAAACTGAAACAAGAGGAAACTCCTCGGAGTAGTTACAGTGTCGACTTCGGTTCAGTGATTTGGCTTATTTACTCCTTTAATGTACTTCGACTTTCCTTGGCTATGAAAGGATTCGTTGAAGTCACTGTTTTGAATAGGCTACGGTTAAATATTTTACGATGAATATTTTAGTATCTTTAGGAACATATGAAATTGAAATAAATAATATTGCGGTTTTTAAACGCATAGCATAGCTGTTTTTAAACCTATACATAAAACACCCATGCAAGAATTTCCCTAAACAATTCATAGAATTTCATAAACAATCCATGCAAGAATTTCCCTCAATAAGGTATTTATTTACTCCTTCATTTTTTCTGTAGGCAAAATATGCTACGTATCACGATAGTTTTTGCTGGTGACACATTGTAGTTCCCTCAAATAAGTTTTACTAGTCTACATCTCTTACTCGAAATGATTTGATTCATCTATATAAATAAATTTAAGCGCAAGGTTATAATTTTAGCCATATTAACAACTCTTAAATCATGACAGATCTTCAGTACTACAAAGTACTTTGCTCTTGGCCACTACCAACATTCGACCAAACTGATCGTCTCTGTGTGTCGCAGGGAGTTCTACTACATCCAGATGGAGAAGTACGCGCGGCAGGCGGTCAGCGAAGGCGTCAAGTCTGCTGACGACCTCCACGTGAGCGGAGACTGCGAGATCTACCGGGTGCTGAACCTGCACTACAACCGCAACAACCACATTGAGGTATGGGGTCCCCAGGTGCGCACTCCACCTTCTGCTCCCTCGCTCTTGGGTGTTCATCCGCATAAAAAAAAACATCAACTTCAATAATTGTAAAGGGGGGAAGCTCTACTCCACCAAATATTATAGATAAAGGGTCACTAAAAGTAAGGTACATAACTTTTAATGGTCCAAAAGTGTTTGGAATAAAGTTTGTTATTCCCTACCTGTAAAATTTTAGAGAAATTTAGTGGTGATAAAAATTTAGTTTAGTTGCTCGTGCTGGCAAGAGACTTTCATTGAGTTGAGTTGAAAGTTTCTTTGCAAAAATTAGTATATTTAATCTAAAAATCTAAGTGATGCTAGTTTCCCAAACTCCAAACATGGGTAGGCCTACCTTTTATTACTTTACATGAAAAAACTATTTATTTTAAATAAAAACTCCTATAGACGATATTTGGACAAATATACAGTACCGTATTAAATACGGGAAGTACAGTAGATTGAATAAATTTTGTAAGATATAATATGATTGATTGGGAAATTCGACTTTATTAAAACAAGCATATATAATTGAGGAATGAACACTAAAGAGCAGAGGAGAACTTTTGCATGACTGTCATTTTCATTTTAGTGTAATGCTTTAATTTTTCTTTCAAACTAAATTTTGTTCTATCACTGTAGGTAAGCTGCAGCATTAAAAGGATTAAATTAAGAATTAAAATTGATTACTGTATTATTGGAGCAACCAGGCCTTTGTGGTACTTTTTTTGGAAACTCTACATCACAATAATTTTTTTTAATAAATTCAAAACATATGAGATTTAATAATAGGATTGTGGACAGGTGACAAGCTAACATTTTGAGATAGTAAAGCAATTTAATCATTTGAAATTACTCTTTGTGATAAAATCGTGGTGAACTAGTGATGCCCCTTCACATTTACCATAATTTAAAATCATTAAACACTTTACAGAAATGTCACCTTTAATAAGACTTTCTATATTTTCGAAGAATTCGGGACAGTTTGAAGACGATTGGTATATCTTTTTCAATTCTGAGTTACCATCAAATAAACATAAACACCACTCTATAATCTTCCTTTAAGGTTTATTACTCAAAGCTAATGTGTAACATCAAAATAATTATGATTAGAGGGGAAGTATAAAATGTGCATAACAAACACAGTAGTACGATTGATATGCAGTGTTTAATTAATGCATCTTTGGTGGCATGTAAGCTGCTAAGCTTTGATGTAGGAGGAACAAGGGTTAGATGCAAGTCTCACTCTTCCTCTCTCTCTCTCTCCCCCTCTCTCTCGCTTTCCCCCTTCCACCCTTCCATTCAGCATACACAGAAAAATCTCCACCATTTATACAAAACGCAACAAAAAAAATCAACAATAATTTCTTTATCTTCATTCTACATCAACCATAATTTTTTTACATTGGATCTTGCAACTTGTAGTAGGTACTTAAATCAT
This sequence comes from Neoaliturus tenellus, assembly GCA_030545055.2. Lineage (NCBI taxonomy): Eukaryota > Metazoa > Arthropoda > Insecta > Hemiptera > Cicadellidae > Neoaliturus > Neoaliturus tenellus. Next base: position 106,053,974 of record CM061531.1, on the reverse strand, counting down.
CGAAACAACATACAACATTGTAGTACAAAATTGTATTTGAAAGCAAGTATATCTTAAGTATAGTTTTGGTGGGATCAGCTTTTGAAAACTGTAGTACTCAAATCATTCAGTAATTATTTTATCTCCACAGAATTTGTATTTTAAAGGCTAAGGTAGCATAGCTATATGAAAATTATTAGTAGATGCAATATACATTATCTACATCTTACAAGTAAAGTAGTCACTGGGATGTGAAATTTTGATGAGATAGTTATAAGCAAGGAATCTAAAATAAATAAAGACAAGGTAGGGGTCAAGACATGCAACGCCCTCTATGAACCAGTGTTCTTTTGCACCTATGACATCACCATTTACTAATACTGTTAATGCTAATGATGACGCCATAGGTGCAAAAGAACACCTGGTGCATAGAGAGCGTTGCGTGTCTTGACCCCTACCTTCTCTTTATTTATTTTAGATTCCTTGGTTATAAGGAGGACCTGTAGCTCTTAGACGAGAGTCGTCATTATTGTGGTTATAAATAGGTGGTTGAGATCCGAGATGAGTTGTATCAGTGTGGTATTTGTTCCGCAGGTTCCCCCGAACTTCAGGTATGTGGTCGAGCAGACACTCAAGGAGTTCTTTAAGGCCATCCAGACGGGCAAGGACACGGAGCAGTCATGGAAGAAGTCCATCTACAAGATCATCTCACGCATGGACGACCCTGTTCCGGAGTACTTCAAGTCTCCCAACTTCCTCGAGCAACTGGAATAGACGACAAAGTTCTATAAAACAAACATTACTTTCGAGTTCTCTTCCTCCTCGATTCCTTCGACAAGACAAAACGAAAACCTGTTACCAGCAGGATAAATCTGTAAGCTGTTTCGTGTAGTGCGTGAGTAAGACGTGTACATATATGTTGTGAATATCCCGACCCCTTGGTTGTTTGTACATACATAGAGACTCGGTAAGGCGCTGGTCTATCAAATAGACGGTCGAACGGTCAGTGGCGTAGAGACGTTACCTGCGCGGTGGCCATCGGTCAAGACATCTCACCAGCACCTACATTATTTATGTTGTATAAATTATTATTTTTTAAGAAAAGAAAATTATAATATAATTATATATTATTTTAAAATTTTATATGACATTTGGAAAGTTATGGAATATATTGTTTTAATTTATGTCCTAACTGTGCCGCTTTTTGGCAGTTTTATTTTGGACCTGTTGAAAAGAAATCTATTTAATTTTAAGTTAAATTGAAAATTTATGTAGTTAAGCGAGTTTATTTGTTAAGCGGTGTTTAGGAATAACTTCATCCTTTGTGTCGGTTGTGTTTTCAACTTTGTTTTCACCGAGGTTTGAGTTGCAAAGCTCTGCGAGCTGGTTGAAAACCTGGCTCAAAGTGTGACCCTATTCCAAAAGTGTGACCTAGTCCTCGACAGAATAAAGACTGTTTAGAATTTGTTTGTTGACTGCAATAGATATCGACCGTTGTTAGTCAATTTGTGAAGCCGCTTGTAAAAAATATATCCAGCTCGTTTCTGACTTCTCGTCTGTTATTCACTTTGTTTTACTCTATTAATATATAAATTATACCATAGAATCAAAATTGCCAAGTCGTATGTTCCTATTTATATATATATATATATAGATAAATTTTTATAAATATGGCTTTAAACTATTCTAGTATAAAGGTTTGTATAAAAAAGTTTATTTTGTGTATTTGGGATTGACAATAGTTTAGTACAAAATGAATAGGGCGGGAAGTCAGAAATGAAAAACAATAACATTCCACAAACCAAATATCTTTGTTTTGTTTATATTCATTTGAATTATTTTGTAAAGTTTTATATTTATTTTTAATTATCTTAATTTAAGTAACAGCACTTTAATTTTCACCATTTGCACTGCTTTAGTTCTGATTTCACGTGATCTCACTCAACGCAAATCGATTTATATTATTTTATTATTTATTATAGTTTCTATTGTTATTTTAGTTTACTATTCGATAATCATCAATTTGTATCAGTGGAGTGGTGAGTTTTACTAGTCAAATACACGCATTTATTCGAAACCAGCCGTTCTTTGTGTGTTATCATTGTCTATTATTTCCAGTATCGTACAATGTGTTGTTATTAGCGTAGGACTATCGACTCAAACCTCCCAGTCCGGTTTGTGATACCTTTACATTGCTGAGAAAGAAACAGAACGAATAACGTTTTGATACCCGCAATCCACAAGATGATAATCCCGTTTTTATGTAAAATTTACATATAGAAGTCAGATTCAATGCTTTTTGATATTTTCACAGAGTAAAACGAACACTGTTTAATTTAGTGTCAAATTGTGAACATTTTGTACAGTGAAGTTAGCGAATAAAAAAATTATTGAATTTAATATTTAAACGAGGCATATGTGTTTATATATAAGACAAAGTAATTTAATGATATATGACTATACTAGGATGAAGTGTGTGTGCTTTGGTTCTGTAAGAGAGAATGGCATGGGACCACTCACCAGCAGAACCCAGGGACTCCTTCCCCGCAGCGAATACAGTTTACAGATGCTCTCCTTCCGCCTTCCACGCTTACCCTCACAATCTACTCATCGTTCAGGGTAAAATCAAATACCTTTCATTCAAAAACATGACGGTTCAATTGATTTATGATGGTGAGAGTCTTGTCGTGACCCATTTCCTACCGCTGTTTCTCTGTTTGATTTTACCCTGAGCCCCTCAGACAGGAACCATACCAATGTCACACAACAGCAGGATTTCCCGACTGGTAACAACTGTGACACGGAGTGCAATGGCCCACATCGCTTGAAAGACACTTTTGTACCATAAAATTAATACCAAAGTGACCTTTAAGTAAATGATAAGACAAGAACAGATTGCGGCCACTCCGAAAGTCACATCGCAGAAAGCATCCCTCCCCCAGCTCTTGGAGACTGAATGATTGTTCATTTGCACCAGTACTATGATGAATTTCTTCAATTATAAAGAGCAAGAGGGTTTCATGTGTTTATTTGGCTAAAAGCCCACTTAGATACTGAGTAACACTTAAAATTAGTCATCACAAAATTGTAACCGTGTTACATTTTGTATCTTGCTGGTTCAATCCTATTTGTTCTTTGGAAGGCCAGCGTTGGCCAAAACTAATAAATCACATCTCATAGTCTTCCCATTCGTGAAAAGTCTTTTCACAGTTCAAAATTTTGCTTCCCAAAGTTATAAAAAAAGACATGATGAAAAATAGTTTTTTCATGATGGTCTGACTTTTTCAAATCCATTGGGTGAATTGATTGATATAATATAGTTTATCTCCAAAAGCCCAGACTAAAAGTGAGATTGCAATGAACTCACTTCGCAAAATTTTAACAAAGTGGTATGTTATATAAACTCATATATTATACTCGTACATCGAACAAAGAAGTTACACAATTTTTTGTGGGTGTTCCTAGTTTATGTGGGTCAAGGAAATTACTAATATCAGTAATTTTTGCCATAGAGTTCAAAAGAAGTAATCATATAAGTTCAAAGAAAAAAAGTAATCAAACTTACAATATAATATATGAATAAAACGCACATTTTCATTTTATTAGCATCAAAGTAGAGAGTAATGAAACCAGCTTTTAAAATCACCTATCTTCTAAAACTATTCTAAGCAAGGCTGTTTACCAAATATAACTCCTTTGATAAACTTAATTTAATTTGTTATGAAAAGACTAACTTGTTCAAACAGAGGTAAGTCTATCAACTGTTTCAAAATTTTTGCTTCATAATAATATACAGCAACCATAATATCAAAACTGACACTGAACTTAGTGCTTCAAATACATTCTCCGAGATATTCCATTTCAAACTATTAATTAAACACATAATATGCAATTAGTGTTTCTAAAAATAGTTGTTTTGGCTAAAAAAAGATACTAATAATAATAATAGAAGAGTAGATCAGTTACACATTTTAAATTAATACAGTCAATTCATTTTAAGTCTGTATAGGTGAAAGAGCTTTGGTAGAAAACAAATTATTTGTTAATAATCTTTTACCTTTTGTAAAGTACTTAATACCTAAATGTTTCTTCATGGTGCTCCTTTTCAATATTGAGTACATTACAGAATGACACAAGATTGTTAACAAGCCAGGTCGAAGAGTTGAGGGTGGGAATGCGTAACTCTAACTCGACAAGTCTACCGTTTTGTCTCTCAGGAGTGAGGCAGCGAAAACGGATGGGCTAACTCATATATACGTAACATTTATTGTATTGAAATACTTCTAGATACGGTTTTAGTTTCCATTCCACGAAGCTACAAGTGTCATGAATGGTTTTGTTCCTCTGCCATAACCTTAGTTTTATTGTTGACCATACCCTATGTAATTGTTGCCCCGTAGTATAACCGTTTCTTATTCTTAATGATTGTTGTATAGCGAATTGGGAGGGGTGTTGAGCCCTCTTTTCTTTTTCAAGATGGCATTGCTAAGATTGTAATGTTTGGTTATCGTCAAAATGGTTTCTGTTGTATTGTTACTTTGAATATTCTCTATGGGTTACTGAAAATAGAAATGACGATTTTAATATCTACCACTTTATGTTACAGGCGATATTACAGATTTGAAATACAAATATTTGGTTTGTTTACACACAACATTTTTTGGATTTCCCAGCTACACAAAGGGTGCTGTTTTTGTTTGTTTCATCCCATTTTAAAGTCCTATTTTGTTCACTCGTCTCTGCCTCCTGAACCTTTCAGATTTTGTTAGTCCTCAACTGTTTCCTGTTTTAATTTACAGATCTATGAGAAATCACATGTCTTTGGCACACTGTTTAGGACACTCCCTTGATCAAAAAGACAATTAAAAGGTCCCTGTTCACATAAGAGTACAAGCTTATTAAAAGAAGCACCTTCGCGCCTTATCTTATTAAAAGTATCGTTAAGCCAAAAGTGAAAATTGTGTGTAATTTTTAACCAGAATCTGCCTTAAATTCTATATTTTCTTATATATGACGAAAATAAAATTTTTAACTACTTAGTGTTAATGATTTGCTGTAGTCAAAAGTTCACGTGTTTTGGAATAATTATATTATGTTCGAATTATCGATGTTTTGATTTTCAATGTGTACATGTCTTGAGTTTTTAGCCATCCGCATCGCAATGATATATATAACCGGTTATACGGTCCCGGTTCGGGGCTGTATTAGTAATGTTAACATAGCGTAACAGCATTTTGTTCAGCATACTTCTAGTCCGTAACTAAGATAGTCAGTTCATTTTTGAGTGTTGACTATGTAGTATATGTAACCTTGTTGGTACGTGTCTGCGTTTTGGGTCCTCCTCAGGCCTACGTTATCTCGTTAAGGCACCTCATGCCCCTCGAGGCTTCACACCAGAAATACGCAGCCCTTTCTCGAGGGTTTGTACAAAGCAACTAGCATAATAGATTTTATATTTTACAGATGATAGTATAAGTTACAGTGAACCATACGATAGGAGAGTTCGCTTTTGTTACAGGACATATAAGACTGTGTATTTGTAATATAATACGCGCGCACACACACAATAATAATTTATTTTTTTATCGCAACTCAATATAGATGTTATTGTTGGGTTCGTGGCTTACCCCTCAGCAAAGCTACACACTCGTATTTCTGGTGTCCACGTATTGAGTTGTTTCACTGAACATAATTCCTCCACTTTGGTTTCTCCGTTGTAGCCCCGGGGGGCATATTCCTGAGTATAAGACTCTTTTATTGTTATGTTTTCGAGTTGTTAAGTAATGCAAGGACATTATGAACTGAGTCTCAGTCCTGCGGCCTGTTCTCAAACTTTGCAATAGCCTGTAAATTTGTTTATCTTTCTCGTTATAACGGACACATCTCACTACAGCACTGCAATAGTATGAAGGCAACTCAAAATCATAAATCTTGCAGCTTGTAAAAATTGTGATACGAAATCCAGTTTGATTTTTGAAATCCATTCATTCCAAAAATACACTCAGGGGCCACTTCGTCCGATCTAAAGTGCCTTCAACACAAAAATTGATTTTTTTAGAAATGATACGGCCCTACATAGACCATTTGTTCATAACCAAAACAGGCTGTGGGACTGGGGCTTGGGGCGTAATATGTTGGACGTTTGAGACCCACAACGCAACAGCCCCAGTTATTCATTAAGATTGTTATTCTGCCAATGGTTATTCTGTTTTCTGGTCATTACATGGTTTTTATTGTTTCAGTTCTGTTCCGACTTGTTTTAGTGATAATATTAAGAAGAATGTACTACATGTATTTAACACATACAGTTTGCTATGTCTTGCATGCATTATTGGTATATATTAGCCACATCTCTGGATTGTAGGAATACATGATTCTAAACAATCATAAAACTGCTCACATTCATTTCCACCCTTCTAATTCCCTCTTTTAATCATCTTGTTCTCAGCTTGTACAAAAGTAATGGGAAAGTTGCCAACAAGATCATACCAACAATCATTCAGGGCCGGCTTTACGAATGTGAAGCCCATGGGCCCAAAGAATTTATGCCGCACCCCGACACAATATGTTAAATCCAAAACAATATTATTTATTTAACATAATTGTTGCAAATAGGCCCTAACCTCATTAACAAGGTCTAGACTGAATGTAATAAAGACTGCACGTTATTTAGGATATGAACAGAGAATTCATTCATTCATTCAACAGAGAATTATAATTTCATTTGACATATTTTCAGGATATCACATTGATTAACCTCTTTAACGATCTGCTTAATAAACTATTACCTATGATAAAAGTGAAGAAAAAAAACGATTACTGTACCATAAATTCAAGGTTACATATTTTGTCACCTTAAAAAACCAAATACTCCTCCATGTTTTCTCAGTTCCAATATTGCCTACTATCAATAGAAAAGAATATTTCATTACAGTAGATACAATGAAGCACTCTAGGGCACGTATTTTAAGGTGAGTATGAGTGGAGGTGATGAGCGTGATGGATCAGATGAGGTGTAGCTTCTGTCAGGATCATTAGTGAATAGCCCGTTTTCTATACTAATAATAAAACTATACTTAAGAACTTAAAACTATAAGAACGTAAAACTAAAAGGATAAAATTATATTGTGGCTAAACGTTAATCTTCAAAATCAAGTATATTCATAAGCTGAAGGCAAAATGAAGTCACCAAAATCAGCCACAAAGAGGAAAAAAAATACGTAGAAATCCGATCCTGATAAGAGTGTCCGTGAACACCATTGTTGTATGGTCAATAAGAAAATGTAGGCTACTTAAAACTAAAAAACATAATTTGTCAGTGAGATATTACAACACAACTTTCATAAGTAAGCTATGATAGTTGTTTTATAAACCGATTTAAAAACAGAATCGGAAAATATGGTTTCATGACATCACTGGCCTTTTTTTTTGTGGAGTCAGAAAATCCAACACAAAAATTAGCAGATATTCCTGGGAGGTTCAGAGCTAAAATGTCTGAAATCACATGTGGGATAAACAGTTATATTTATAGAATAAGTGGTATGAAATGGGATATTCAGCTCCACCACTGGGATTTCGATTTTAGCCAGAGTGGAAATGCTGAAGGGGCAAGACTCCCAGCCTAATTATGACAAAATTAGGAGTCGGGGGATAGGTCCCACTCTCATAGTAGCCTATACATTGGAAGCCGCCCTCTCCTTATCGTAATGCTAACACTATGCGGAATCTGATATAAAATCTATCTATTGTTTAAAAAGATTATTGAATTTTTTCCAGCCTTATTCAGTGTAGCCTAATCAATCTGAGTGAAACAAAATAGTCTGTGTGGACCATTTTGATATTTTAACATAACTTAAACTTGTCCATAAATTCTGCAGCCCCTGAAAATTTATCGCCCTTGGCCCGGGCCCATGCCTAAATCCGGCCCTGTACTGTTATCCAGCAGTAATCTTTAAGTACCTGTGATTATTAGAGACTATAATCAAGAGAGTCACTAACCAAAAGTAATAATGGATTAATTATTTCATTAAATATATTGCAAATCAGAAACTTTTGTTTACAAATAAAATTAATACCAAAACCATTTTATGTACATTTTAGCAAATTTCCCTATAGGAAATACGCTATTACAGTACAGTAATCATGGTAAGACCTAAGCCTGGGACCATGATACTTTTGGTTTTGAGGTCCCCAGAAGCCAAAAACAACATTGGTTAAATTTTTTTTTATATAAATATAATCATTCAGGTGTCCCAGACCACCAGTACACGCCTTTTAAAATTTATAGAATTAATTTTAACATAAACCAATTGTGCCATTATAGTTAAACTGGTTTTACGGTCTATCGATTGACAGTAGTTTTAATGTAGAGGGTGTCCCTGAAGTCACCTTTCTAGACCTGATCCACTAATTTTAAATACAATCCCCCACTTTTTATGACATTTTTGAACTCTACACATAAGTTTAAGACAACTTTACAATTTAATTTGTACCCATAGTCCTAACGGTTTTAGCTGTTGAAATTTAGATTTTTACCATAAGAATAACATGGAACAAATTTTCAACTTCATTATATCTGAACATTTTGAGTTTAACAAACATGTCCAAGCACAAAAATGTCTTTGACTCTTCTTTTGAATAATTTCTCATCGCAAATTATTAGTTTTGTCATAAATCATTTTATTTTTCTATAAAATTTTCAATATGAAGGATAATATTGAAAATGTATAGAAAAGTAAAAACTAATTACGTGATAATTGATATTTTATGATGGAATATTATTTCAAATAAGGTTCTGAGACATTTTCATGCTTGGACAGTTCTCTTTAATGTAAAATTTTCAGAGATACAGTAATGGATATGACATTTTCCCCATGTTTCTCCATGTTTTCACCATATTGGAAAAATCTAAATTTCAACCTCCATTATCTACTAGACCGTTAGAATCAGAGATACAAATTAAATAGAAAATTTAACTTAAAATTACATGTAGAATCCATAAATGTCATAATAATTAAATAAGTGGGGGTTTGAATTTAAAATTCGCGACTTCCGGGCTGGATAGATTATTTCTTGTACACTCTGTATATTGAAATCAGTATAAATCGATAGAGTTTACCTATAACGGCACAATTCGTTTTTGTGAAAAATGAATTGTTTCAATTTTGAAAGTAATGTACACGTGGTCTTGTAAGGAACCTCCAATTTTGATGAAATTTTGGTACAGAGGTGTAGGGCAGCGTTCATCAAGTTAAGTTCGAAACCAGCATGGTCGGACCATGGTAACAAGGTTGTATGGGGTTCCAAAAGTGTCAAATGGGTTTTTGGCATTTTTTTTCCTCAAATTTTAAAATTCAACAATTTTAACTTAAATGATTTAAAAGAGCTAAAAAAAACAACAAAATAACTTAGTATTTTAAATTTTTAACCTAACTTAACAGGGGCGGGATATTGGTTTTTATCTGGGAATCAATTTGACAACAATTATAACGTTTTAAGCTATGTCCAGACTGGAGCTCCCATGGAAGAAGTAATAAAAAAGATGGAAAATATTGAAGATATTAATGGGTTTACAGACAATGATTATGTTGCACTGATTGGTGGAGGAAAAATATATCAGGTGATATATCAAGTGTTGTAGAGCACTGTTAAAGAAACTCCAGGAAACGATGGAGACCCACGTTAGTAAGATGAAACACACTACAGTAATATAATATTGTGATTAGTAAAATGATTTGTTGGCTAAATGATGCTAACAGAGTTATTGCCTATTCTAATTCACATGTGAAGTTATTGGACCTAAGGACTTTGAAGCATAATCACCACACAAACCATGGACTTCATATCAAGAGAAGAGGTACCCGGGGGTACATTCGGGTCCCGGTACCTTTGGGGGGTCAAAGTTCACCTAAATAGGTAGATCTTCCTTCTTTCTCTTTTGCCGAATATTCTACTTACCCTTGTTATTGAAGAACTTAAATAAAAAATTGTGAAAAACCATAACTATATTTGTAATTTAATATTTTTTTACTAAAACGTAGTATAAAAAAGGCCCGTTTGACGGATCCCCCCTGGCTGACGCCCTAGGCCATGGCCTAGTGGTTAATCCGGGCCTGGTCATATCCACAAGTGGGGCACTCCACCATGACCAATTGACCATCCCCTTAACAGCACTCAGAGCTCAGTAACAGTGGTAGAGGCCAACATGTGGGAGGTAATAAATCTATATTAATGAAATTACGAGTCTTGCAATTTTTGGTTATTTTTACTTTTTATGCATCACAGAATCCAAAATCAGTGTCATCTAAATTTTTTTCCCTCTGTCTCTCTCTCTCTCTCACACACACTCTATCTCTCTCCCTCTGTCTGTCACTGTGTCTGTAAGGCTCATGGGTCCTATTTTGACCTCTTTTCACGGGACAACGACTTTACCTGATGGTCTAAACTTTTTTCGTGTCATTGACTTGAGTAGCGTAGGGTTCATAGCAACTTTAACTGCCTTAGCGACCTTAGGACTTTGCCCCATATAGTGCGTCTAAGTAGCCAAGTTGCGCTAAAATACCAATCTCTAATCTCTTTTCAAATGACAAGGACTTTTTATTACTGTTAAATTGTGCAATTAGAACGATTTTAGCTGCTCTAAAGCAACGTTCGTCAAAAAGGCTCTGCCTCATAGTAAAAGAAATATCCAATGTTAATCTTATGGGAATATTCAATTCTACCTTTTTATCTATGCTTTCTAATCAGCTGGATTAGACAGTTTGTCATTTTCACCACACAGACTGATTTTATATCTAACCCTTAAACTTTTCACTAGCCTCAATACAGTGAGGAAAGTCAACTAATTCTTGGTTCTATATATGAATACTAGGAATACGCTCCGATGTCCGTCCCGTACAAGAATTTTTTACTCACTTTTTGAGTTATTAGGTGACGCTTTTTATGTTTTTTTTTTTTTTTTTTTTTTTTTTTTTTTTTGAGGGAGAGGTAAGAAAAATGCATTACGCACACAGGTGGCAAGCCTGTAGTGTGGGACTCCCCTAAAAACGGGTTTACCCACTAAAAAACCTCGCCTCTACTCTTTAGGATTCTAACCTGGAGTTGTTTATCACATTACGTAGGGCTAGGCCTAAATTTGGCTTATGCCCGTGGGGTTCACTCCTTATCCAGCCACTCGATCAAGGGATCTGGGCCACTTCGCGGTCCAGATCATGTTTCTTTTCCAGGAGGATGCCCCGGACGAACTGTGATAAACAATCCCAGTTGCCCTCATCCTCCAAGCATGGGCAGCGGAAAAATGTGTGTTCCGCATCGTCGGGAACGCCCGAGCAATAAATAAAGAATTGGCCGCCGTTCCACCCATGGTTGGACGTGCTTGATAAGTCGCGCAGTCCATCGTCCTCGGGTGTCGCGCTCCCAGCTGTGTTGCCACTGCTGGAAGGTTCGGGAGCGCTCTGCTGTTCTTGCCGTGTCCTTGCCAATCTCGACTTGTCTCTGATAAATTGCCTTCCTCTCTCCTGCCAAGAGCTTGACAGGGATAACTCCGGCGACCACCAGGACGGCAGGCTCGGACACTGTCCGGTAGGCGGAACACACCCCGAGCGCCGCTCAACGTTGAACCCGGGCGAGTCGCAACCTGTACTACTCTTTATCGAGAGCGTCTGCCCACACCTCTGCTCCATAAAGAAGCACGAACTGAACCGCGGACATCAACAGACGTCTTCTGCTGGATCGTGGAACCTCGACACTGGCCATCAGCCTACTAAGGTAAGTGACTACCTTAGCGGCCTTGTCCGCCGTACGGAATATCTGATCCCTCCAGCTTAACTTGGTGTCCACCATAATCCCGAAGTACTTAGCAGCATGAATTGATTGGACCACCTCCCTTCCCACTCGGAACAGAATGAGGTGTCTATCCTCTTCTTCGTAAATATCACAATCTCCGTCTTACGGAGAGCAAGCGAGAGACCGTGATCGGACATCCATGTGTTGACCACACGCATGACTCGGTTCAACTTTAGTTGGGCCAGCTCAACGTTGCGTGCGACAATGAGAGCTGCGACATCATTGGCGTACCCAACCAAAGAGGTTTCCTCAGGCATCTCCGACCTCAGGAGGCTGTCATAGGCAACATTCCAGAGATCCTGGCCGAGTATTGAATCTTGCGCGGCACCAGAAGTGACTTCCATCGTCCACTTTCTGTCCCTTGTGTCGTAAATAAGGCTTTGAGAGCGGAGATAATCCTCAATGAGTCGCAACAGATATGCAGGAACGCGAAAGGTGTTGCGAAGCGCATCCAACATATCGACCCACCTCGCCGAGTTAAAGGCATTCTTGACATAAGCGTAACAAGAAGCACTACTCAGCGAGAGAAATGGTTGTGGCTCTCGACTCTCTTCACAGCTCTCCATGGACTTCGGTGATAGCGTCAATCGTTGACCGTCCCTTTCTGAAGCCATACTGACGGGGGCATGAGTCCCGGGCAGCTTCCACGGCAGAGGTCAGGCGGGAACGGATCAGCTTCTCGAACAGCTTCCCAGCCGTGTCCAACGTGTAGAAAGGCCTGTGGGACGACGACAGCTCGGGATCACCTTTGCCCTTGCTGATCAGTACAAGTCTTGCGGTTTTCCATAGGGAGCCGGAAACACCCCTTCTACCAAACAGGCGTTGTACATTCTCAACAACAAGTCAGCATTAATTGAAAATACTTTCTTTAAAGCCTCGCTGGGAATCCCGTCCGGGTCAGGAGCCCTGTTGCTCTTTAGGGAGAGAACGGAGGTTTCCATTTCCTCGAATGTGAAGAGTGGAACGTCATCTAACCGTCCGAAGTCAACCGGCGTACATCCTAGGCCTAGCCTACAAATAAATACACACAAAGAATGATTTTAGCTAAGACCTCAAAACAAGCAAGTAACTTAATAATAATTATGCTTACAATATTAAAGGTAAATAGATTGCAGAGCGAAAAAAACAATACAATTTAAAATCCATGATTAATTAATCAAAATTAATAAAAATCAAGTAATTTAAGTATTGTAGAATTACGCTTACTTAACAATTAATGCATATTTTGTTACCTGAGACATAGGCTACAATGGCACAGCACATTCTAATTAGTTGTTCAATTTAAATCTTTCTCCCAAATAGATATTAGTTGTATCCCATAAATTAGTTAATCGCATAATTCCGTATAACACCAATTCATTCCACAACATCAACATGCCTATCTTTTGGTAGACTATAATTTATAACTTCAACAAGTAAACATCAGTGTTGATCTATTTGATTTAACAAACAGGTCTGTCAAAATATCAATTAAATTTTATTTAAAAACGTAACATAACGGCGAGCAAATATAAACAAGAAAAGGTTATGTTATGTTGTTTTCAGCATACAGCGACAACTCAGCTGCGATGGGGGAAAAATATTCTAGATACCGTGGGGGAAAATAAACTGATCATAGCAACTACATTAGTCAAACCATGTAGCCTAAACAACTAAAGTTCTGTCAAAAATTACGGAAAATAAGCTTTTTTAATACTTGAAAATAATTGCTCGATTATAGTTTATTACCTAGTTTAAAATACTTAAAATCTAACCTGAGAATTTCATTGAAATCAAATTAGTAATAAAAAAGCCTTTTGGGGGGTCAAAAATTCGCCTAAGAGAAATTTAAAGTCGATCTAAAAGAATTTTATACTCTATGTTCCATATAGTAAAAAATTCAATTAAAATAGTTTATGCATATTATTACAGAATGAGTTTTGTTCCTTAAATCTTAAAATATTCTTATTATCATTGCAAACTAATTTTAGACCCCAGTTTAGCTTTCATTGCACGTTCTGACAAAAAGAGGTGTATTTCATAAAACACAATATGTAGTTCAAACCAATGAGGTTTATAAATTGCTCAATCTTTCAAGTAGTTCGGCTATGGATGGGTCCATGTGAATAAACCAAATGAGTAGGGTTCTTATGAAGAAGTGAAAAAGCCGCTCACAAAACACTGATTGTACCACTGTATTTTTCATTCAATGATCATGCTGATTGGTTGAATGGAATCAGATGGTTAAAACAATTTTGCAGAAGTTTGTCATTGTTTTTATTTTGTGTAAACAAACAAAAATGTTTATTTTGGCATTTAGAATGTAAAAAGAGCGCTTACCGTGGCGATAAGGAGAGGTAATGCTAGCTACAGAGCTTTATTTTCCTCAGTTTTTCGGCAAAATCTTTTAACATGGGATGTCCCTATTTATTCGGTTTTGTATGCATTGGCAATACATGGTGTTTTAGGTAAGAAGGTAAATCTAAAGAGAAAAAAATTTAATTTAGTAGAACTAATATCTACTTAAAAATATCTACACTGGTGCGGTACCTATATATTACTGACAGGTGTTGCGTTGTTTTACTTGGTTTGGGTATTCAAATTGTAATTAATTTTTTAATTTGGATTAAATCTTGTACGGTACATGTCTGTACATATCTTTCATGGGGAGAACAAGAAAAGCAGGTGTGGGGTACATTTGATTTGGTATAGCTATCGTCACATCCAATCAAGGATTCAATATTAGATTTCATAAGAATGTATAATATTTTTGAGAAGTCTGTTTTCTTAAATTGCCTATGAGTAATGGTAGGGTATACTCATAGAACTATAAACTAAATCACTATACAAATATAAATTTTTGATCAAACTGCAACAAAAATATTAAAGAAATAACTTCTATCCCAAATGAGAAATGGATATAAAAAAGATTTTGACAAATGTACCTGGGAGCTATTAAGCATAAAACTTGATATCTAGATACGTTTGAATAAACCAACTGAAGCTGATATATTGAATTTGTGAAAGCATTTATATAATTCGTTTTATAAACTGCACACACACACCCCGTGCGAAGAACGGGAACACAGCTAGTAACAATAAAAATAACTCAGACCTTGCCTATATGCTCATACTATCTCAGGTACCTTCAACACGAAAGAAACATGACTGCAGGTGAGGTGGTAGTGTTCCGTTAACAATTTGGCAGACCAAAAATTTCTGACCTTATTGATACCAGGTTGACATATCAGGAGCTACAATATAATGCAAAAGTCTACAGCCTCATTACTAAAGATCATTATGATGGTAAACCATAGTAGTGTATGATGAGGCTTTTGAACAGCCCACTAATTATTTCGAGAAGAAAACGCTTAAAATATTAGCATGTTCTCCTATCGGATGCGTTCGGATCCACATAGAACTGCAAAATTTTGCTAAAAACCTCGTTAGACTACGGTAGTAGACGGAAGATTCAAGATTCAAGATTCAAGATCTTTATTTGTCTTTAAACATACAATATATGCAATCGACATCGTCAAAACTTATTAATACTGTAACAATATTTTAACATAGCCTAATGTAATTGTTAAAACAATGACCATTTGCAAATAAATAAGATAACTTGTAATATATATATATTTTTAAATAACAATGAATTATAATCTAGAATACTTCAACAACAAACAATAACAGCAAAACAATCTAAAATACTAAATCACTAATATCACAAGTCAGAAAATGGTCAATGGCGTAAAAAGATTTCTTTTTTAACCAGCTACTTACAATGACTTTAAATTTGTTGATTTCTACAGTCCATGCTTTGATTGGTAACTTATTAAATAGCTTGATTTTCATAAAGACATGGCTTCTTTTAGTTTTTTCCAGCCTAACACTTGCAATACTCAGCTTGTTCTTATTCCTGGTATCATGATCATGAAAATCTCTTTGTGATTGGTAATTAGCAAGATTTTCTTTAACATCTAACAAACAATAATAAATATACAAAGATGGAACAGTCATGATACTCAATTCTTTAAAAAAAGGTGAACAGGACATGTCACTGGGAACACCTTTGATGATTCTTACAACCTTTTTTTGCCACAAGAATACCTTATGTGCTGAGCTGCTGTTTCCCCACAAGGTTATGCCATAGGTTAAATGGGAATGAAACAGGGCAAAGTAGGCTTTCATCAGTAATTCATGACTGACACACGACTTTAATTTCCTAACTAAGAAAGTAACTCTAGCCAGCTTTTTACATATAGTTTGAACATTAGGTTCCCAATTGAGCTTATTATCAAGTATTACACCTAAAAGTTTAACAATGTTTACACCTCTATTTATACTATGGTCAAGTGAAAAATTAATAACCTCAGTTTTTTCTTGATTAACAATAAGGAAATTGTCCTTAAACCAATCTTCTGCTGTGTTCAACACTTTTTCTCTGTCCAATACTAATTTTTCTAAGTCTTTGTGGCTGTTGATCAAAGTAGTGTCATCAGCATACAAAATGGACCTACAAGGCATACTGTGAGAGAAGTCATTCACTGCAACTATGAATAGAAAGGGTCCCAATACAGAACCTTGGGGCACACCTACTTTTATTTGACAAAAGTCTGATATATCCTCACCCTGTACCACCATCTGCCTTCTGTTATTTAAATATGAAGAAAACATGGCTAATTCATCATTTTTTATCCCATAGTAATCTAGTTTTTTTATAAGTAAATCATGAGATATACAATCAAAAGCTTTGGTCAAATCGACCAGCGTAGCAGATGTGGTAATTCTTGTTTCAAAACCTTGTATAATGTTATCAACAACAGATTCCACAGCCTTAATCGTATTTTTACCGGGTATAAAACCATATTGATCATTACATAACAAACTATTATTTTTAAAATAAAAATACAATTGGTCTTTAATACTACATTCAAAGATTTTGCTAAAAATAGGAACTAGAGATATAGGACGATAACTTGATGAGCTTAACTTATCTCCTTTCTTATATATTGGGGTTACCTTTACAACTTTGAGGACATCAGGAAAACATCCTTGACTTAACATTTCATTATAAAGATACAATAAGGGTTCTAAAATTACATGTATAATCTCCTTTACAATTTTGTTTGAGAAACCATAAAAATCCTCACTTTGAGATGAGCTTAACTTTGAAACATAATGTAGAATATCTTGTTTTAGAATGTATTTCCATTTAAAACTCAAATTTGAACAATTTTGATTTTGTGACAAAAACCCTTTCAAATATTCGATTGCCAGCCTGGGATCTTTAGATGAATTCAATTGTAAGTTGTTTGCTGCATTCACAAAATATTCATTTAAATCATTAGACTTTATTTTATTTTCTTCCTTTACACAAGAACCCTGAGTTTCTGTCTTAATTACCTTCCAAGCAGCCCTGCATTTGTTTTTTGATTTCTCTATATAGTCATCATTTGCCTTTATTTTCGCTTCTCTTATCTTAATCCTATACCTTTTCTTTGCTAAGCTGTACTCATGTTTGTACCTATCTTTTTCAAGCACATTATTGCTACTCTTAAATCTATCATACAACACAAGGAGCAATTTTTTCATCTCTTTTAATTCTGGAGTAAACCACTTGACATTTTTTATTTTCTCATACAAATGTATTTTTACCTGTTTTATTGGACAGAAATGTTCCAACTTTTGGCTTAACACATTAATAAAATACTCAAATGCCTCATCAACATCATTGTACAAAAACAATTGAGACCAGTCAAATACTTTCAATGTTTCTGTCAGATTATGGACCCTTCCTTTAGTTGTCTGTCTTACTTTCCTAAATGTGAAATCAATCACCTTTCTTACCAGAACTTTATCAATAAATGAAGCTTCCACCCCTGAATGATCAGACAGATTAGGTTCAACTACATTACAAGTACATTTTTCTGAAAATTCATTGGTAATAATATTATCCAAACATGATTTTTTCCTAGTTTTCTCTTTGTTTAAACAATACATGTCATATGACCTAAGCAAATTCAAAAAAGTCTCTGTTTTTAATGTATTTTTTCTTATATTAATATTAAAATCACCAGATAAAACCAACATACCATCATATTTCTTACTTAAGAAACCTAGAAAATTATCTAACAAATGAAAAAAATAACAAACGTCAGACTTTGGTGTACGGTACACACTAACAATGACAGTATTTATTTGTGGTAGTAAAATTGCACAGACTTCAAAGACCTCTGACTTACAAAATTTTTCAACATTAATTATTTCAAAATTTACAAAATTTTTTACAAATATTGAACAGCCTCCATTAGTCAAAGGAGGTTTCCTACAGTAAAAAGAAGCTAATTTGAAACCAGCAGGTATATACAAGGGAAGTTCGTCTTCAGCAAGCCAATGCTCATTTAAAGTTAGTACATTACAATTAAAGTTTTCCAAAGCTAAATCTAGGGCATACAGCTTATTTCTAACAGATTGAATGTTAAGATGGAAAACACTCAGGGGCTGACTGCTTCCTGCAGAGGCGGTTCGTTTCCCGTCAAGGTTGTGGCCGGGGCTGGGGCCGGGGTTGTGGCCGGGGCTGGGGCTGGGGCCGGGGCTGGGGCTGGGGCTGGGGCTGGAGCCGGGATAGGGCACACTGGTGTTGTCCCTGGTGCTGTTGACGCTTCCCTCCCATTAAACATCTTGTCTATTTCTTCATGAATCATCTCTGCAAGCCACATTTTCCCTCGTACATTGAGATGCATGCCATGCCTCGTGTGCATAAAACGCTCGGCTTTGCTCACCTCTACCACACTTACATTGGCATAACGACTACTTAAAGTTTTTAATGACTCATTTACTTTTCTCACTTCTTCATTCACACATGACCATTTAACTAGATCATATCTATTAGGAATATCTACCAACAACACCTTTCTGTCTTTAGATTTTTCAAGAGTTGATTTTACAGCTGTCAATACATCTTCTGCTCTGTTCCGAGCTATGTCATTTGACCCACACATAATGAGTAGGATATCTTCATTATTTGTTAGTTCGTTCACAATATTTTTTTCTTGAAGGATCTGATCTGTCATACCTCCAGGATTTACAAACCCCACAGCTTCATAAGAATTTTGAGTTGAACTTTTTCTTTTCTTCATTTGCATATTTAAATGCCATGATAGTTCCCTCCCATGACTATCGGCACAAATTAATATTTTGTTTAAAGTATTTTCACCCTTTGAGCTATCGATTTGTGCCATTGATTCATTTTCATTTGTTCCATCTCCAGCTTCTTCATTGTCATCTTGGGTTCCTAATACCTCAAAAAAGTTTTTTGAGACAAAAGTACTTTTGTGATTGCCATTGGATAGTTCAACAGTAGACCTTCTCTTCCGACTATTTTTATTTTTACTCACTACGGTTGAAAAAGTTTCGCTGTCTTGTAAGTTAGAAACGAATGCTGGCGTCGAGAGTGGAGTTGAGTGGCTTAATTTAGAGTTAACGAGTGATGAGATTTTATTACACTTTTCAACATGTGAAAATTTCTGTATTCTAAAATTTTGTATTTCATTTTTAAGCTTCGTAATTTCTTCTTCCTTTTGTAGAATAAGTGTTTGCAATTTAATATTCTCATTAGTCAAAATTTTAATCTCTTCTTTAGCTTCAGTCAGATCTTCATTAACTGCTTTAAGAACTGCATTAACATTTTCAAGTTCATCTTTAGGGTTTTCATTTGCATCAGTTATTTTACTGCTACAAGGTTCACCATCTGTTGACTCACATTCATTACTAGATGTACTTACATTCAGTGTATTTTTACCACCAATAACCTTAGACATGCATTTGTCACAGGACCATTCAATATTAGATTTTCGTAACTGGTTAAACTCTGTGACAGTAAGAGATGTACACTTGAGGTGATACCACTGTAAACAGTTTACTCTACATAAAACAGCTCTACAATTATTACCAACATTTTTTTGGCAATCTCCACAGGGATGTTTTTGTGTTCTATTTTTTTCTTTCATTCCCAAAATAAAAATCAAATATCCAGTTAAATGAAATTTGTAATATTTTAATTTCAACTTTATAAGTATTTCAACTTTAATATTTGTGACTGAAATTATAGAGGCATTGATTGCTTCAGATTAGGTAGCCAAAGATTGTTTGTAAACAAACTGACTGAAGTGTCAGTGGTCGACCTAGGCAGTTTGGCTGAGGGGCCTGTTATCTGCAAGTCCAAAGGTCAGGTCCCTTCTTATCTCTGGTCCCTCCTTATCTCTTCTGGAAATAATCTTGTAATTCCAAGAAATTTTTTGTTAAATCCTTTTTTTCTTTTAACGTATCTTGAGATGGTAACTTCTACTTACATACTTTAACACTTGGCTGTGAACTTAACAATTAGGTGTAAAAACAAAACCCAAAAACTTGAAATAAACCACTATTTTTTGCACAAAATGACAGAGCACACTAGTACCTGTACAATCACTCAGGGAGCTTCCCCCACTCCCAAGCAACTATTTAGCAACTATTTATGTGATAAATAGCAAGTTTTATGGAAGCAACTATTTATGTGATACTGTAAGGAAGCAACTATTTATGTGATACTGTAGCGCAAGACCAACCTTAGGCAAAAAGAAAGCTGTGGAATGAGCTCTCTTTGGTGGCGAGAGGTAAGCGTAAGCCCCTCAGGGGGGTTGGAAGTGGGTATGCTCTTCAAGCGTATTCACATGTGCCAAGCCAGAACGTCCACGAAGCACTGCCTTCCTACTCTCTCACTTAAAAGGCAAAATTGTGCGCGTCCAACCTGGGTACTCCCTGAATCAACTCTTCCAGGCTCTTCAAGCCTTTTTTTTTTTTTTTTTTTTCTGCAGAGTCAGGGTGCTAGTCTGGCAGGCTTCCATCCTATATCTTTTACTTCTGCTACTTTCATACTACTCTCTCTATCGAGTCCTCTGACTCAAAAATCTGCTTCAACTATCCTTTACTGGTCTTTATTTTCATTTCCCTTCAAACTCATTCCCAAGCCAAGGTGGAACATCATACGCCGAGGGCTGCGTGGTCAAGGGGGAGCTTGACCGTAGTATGCGGACTCTGGACACCAGGCGACCTCCAGTTTCAACCAGCCTTGTCCAAGCATGCGGGGCTCTGCTTGGATCGACCTTCTTTCCCTTGCTACTCATGGGACTACTATGGTCACCAACCAAAAAGGCCCCAACCAACTTTCAGAGGCTTCACAGCCTCAAACATCTAGTTCTTTGGAACGTAAGGAGCTTATCTCAGAGACTGAAGCGACCCCCCAGGTCGAGTCTCAGATGGGTGACTTGCAAACAAACTCAGAAGAGGAACACCTCTTAGACCACGACTCTGCAAACGTCAAGGAAATTGAGGAAAAGGCTAAGCAGCTAAAATTAGCAGGAAAGCCACACCTCAAAGGAGCCCAAAGGAAGAGGTTCAAGGTTCAAGAACCACGGACACTCTGAAGAAGAGGCATACGTCCTCTACATCCAACCAATGCCGAAGGGATCAGGAAGGGACTTTGATAATAGGTAGAAAAGACCTAGATCAGAAAACACCATTCCTGAAGAGGCCCATGGGAGCAAAAGAACCAAGGTAGGAGAGAACTCAAAGGCGGACTCCTCTTCACGGAGAGACCAAGTCCAACCTAAAAAACTATCCTACAAGTAAGTGACCAAAGGAGTAAGAATGGGAATTCTACACCCTAACTTCCCAGAGGTACTACTCACCTATGAGCAACAAGAGGCTAAACAGGAAACCATCCTGAAGCTGATACTGTACTCAGTAAGGGACGTTGTTCGCCCTGGCTTTCACAGTATCCACAATAGACAGGGACATATGGTCCTAGTTTGCAGTAACGAAGAGACTACCAGTTGGCTCAAGTCAAAGGAACAACAACTGGGCTGATGGGAAGGAGCGGCTCTAAAGGAAGTGGCGGAGGGAGAAATTCCATAAACCAAAGTCCTAACGGCTTTCTTTCCAATCAGCAGCCAACACTCAACAGAAGAGATCCGGACACTTATGGCTGGACTGTCCGGCCATCTCTCAGAGAAGGTCGAAATTCCTAGGAAAGGCCGCATTAAAGCCAGCTGAAATAAGGGAGATGGGCATCAACCAGCAGTTAGGCTTGCGAAGAGCCTTCATCCAATAAATTGATAAACAATAGGGGTGCTACAATAGGCCTTTTAGGCCGAGTTAGAGAAAGGTATCAGTACCTGGCCCCGCCAAAGGAAAAAAAAAAAAGCCCCTCAGGGGGATCGGGGGTCGGCTCTCATTAGAGGGGCGGCGGACCTTTCCCCAAGACCGCTGTGAGTCAGTTGCTTCGGGCAACTGCACTGTGATGGGTATCACAGCCTGCACGGGGTGCCACTGCCCTAGCTAAAGGCGGCGGATCTAGACTTGGCGGTCGATAAACAGCCCCAGAGTCGGGGAGCAGCGACTCTGGTATGGACCTGGGGCGGAGGTGAAGATCATCAGAACGGCTCAGAGTCCACTTCAGCAGCAGGCGGAGCAAGAGGGTCGCGGTACGGCTGCTTCACTGCCAACCCAGATCTGGTATGTGTGCAGCGGTTCTGGGGATCTACTGACGGGCGGAGTGCAAGGAGCACGGAACGGCCGGCATACTGCTAACTTTGTTGTTTCAGACAACATGGCAGAAAAGGAACAATTGGAGACTACCCCAGGTGGGTCAACGCCTCGGCGTGAATCCCACCCCTCCCTTGTGGAGGGCATGCCCGTGGATTCTGGGGAGGGCAACTCTTCTGCTGATGGTGTCACGAGACATTTTGGGGGGGAGCATGTGGCTGAGAGAACGGAGGCTTCGGCCGGGAGTTCCCTCGCTGCGATCGCTCCTCCAAGTCACAGCTCTCTCGATGTGCTTGAGTGGGCACACCAGTCCGTCCCGGTCGGTGCACCCCCCTCGAGTTTCAGCATCGACAATCGTAACCTGGTTCTCCGAACTGAGGAGGCGGCAACGCATGACCTCGGTATGGAGATCCAGGACACTAATACATCTGTTGCAGAGACCGATGAAACACGAGACTCCACCCGGCCGAAACTGCGAAAAAGTGAAGCTTTCAAGCTGATGAAGGCCAGGAAGGAGGCAGACGGCACCTGGTTGCCAATTGACGAGTGGCGGAGGTCGAAAGGCCTTTCGAAACCTCCCAAGAAGCGCTCGAAAGGTAAACGAAAGAGGAACGAGGAGACTCCAAGCCCTGCACAAGACCAGCAGGGCTCTGGGATCTCTCCCCTTCGAAGAGATGCTAACTTGGTTGTTTCAGAACAGCAGAGGCAGCAGCAGGATCGACAGACCCCGAAGCGTCCCAGGAGATGGGATGCGAGGCCGGGGGAGTCAGGAACTGCAGCCACTGCGGACAACCAGTTGACATTCAAGGACCAGCTCACCAGCTGGAAGATGGCAATTGCTCCCAATGATTATCCTGATTCCAGGTTCACTGAGGGGCAGTTGAGGACTTTGCAGGAGAAGCTGTTCGAGAAGGTGATCACAGCCACCACTCCGCAGCAGATCCTGAGGACGTATCCGGAGAAGGGTGCTCTTGTTATCACTTGTGGTAGCGAGGTCACCCGGGCCTGGCTTCTCGAAGTGGTTCCTAGTCTGGGTCCGGTCGGGGAGGGGGGGCCTGGTGTCATTGTGGGGGATTACAAGGATCTCCTACGTGTCACTAAGGTTCTCCTTCGGACCGATTGGATTCTGGCCAAGAAGGACCCAAAAGAAATTCTTGACTGTGTTTGCAGGCAAAACCCCGGTGTCTCGACGGTGGATTGGCGAGTCATCAGCTGCAAGAGAGAGGAGGATGGCCAGACTCTCGTGCTTGCGGTCGATGGTGGCTCGGCCAAGAAGCTGAAGGACCAGGACTGGAGGATTTTCCTGGGTCTGAATAGGGTGCAGCTCAGGGTTCTCTCTGGGGCTCCCCTTGATGATCCGGGTCCTCCAAGCCAACATCCAGCACAGTAAGGCCGCAACGGCGGTACTGTGTGAGACCATCTCCAGTGGGATGGTCGACTTTGCACTGATCCAGGAACCCTGGATCAGGAACAATATGATTTCAGGATTGGGGGCTCCTATGGGGCGGACCATTTCTGGTCATGTCAATAACCCCAGAACCTGCATTTGGTCCTGTAATGGGATCAAATGTGTGCCGGTTCTGGAATTCTGTTCCAGGGACGTCACCGTGGTCAGGACCACGTGCCAGTCGACCGGAAGACATCTGCTGTTGGCATCGTCTACATGCCGATGGACATCACGCAACCCCCGCAGGAGGAAGTCCGGAGGCTGGTCGAGTATGCGACCGGTTCTGGCACCGACCTCTTGCTGGGGTGCGACACCAACTCCCACAACACGGCATGGGGCTGCAGGAGGAATGATAATAAAGGTAACATTTTGTTAGATTATCTCGTCTCTAGTGGACTCATGATAGCCAATGTGGGGTCGGAACCGACTTTTGTCAGTCGAGTCGGACAATCGGTCATCGATCTCACATTGTACACAGAGGGGATGAGGACTGAGATTGCTGACTGGCATGTGTCTCAGGAGCCATCCCTCTCTGACCACAGACATATAAAATTCCTTATAGGCAACTTTTCACCTGAAAAGAACACGTTCAGAAATCCCAAAAGGACGAACTGGGCGAAATTTAAGACTGTTCTGCAGGATAGAATAGAGGAGAGTGGCCCTCTGTACTCCTGCGTCAGAGACACAAATCAGCTAGACTTGGCCGCTGATTGCCTGGGTGGGGACATCGTGTCCTCATTTGAGGACTGCTGTCCACTGTCAGCGGGACGTCAGGGTAAGTCTGGGTGGTGGAATTCAGAACTTGGCAGCCTAAGGAAAAGGGTAAGGGCTCTATTCAGAAGGGCTAAGCTAAGTAAATGCTGGGACGCCTATCACAGATTGCTAACTCAGTACAACCTTGCAGTCAGGAGGGCCAAGAGGCTCTCTTGGAGAAGCTTCTGCAGTGATCTTGAAGGTGTCTGCGAGACATCTAGGATATATAAGATCCTATCGAAGGATAAGTCATCTTGTCTTGGCTCCCTCGAGGGGCCTGATGGGATCACGGTCCATAATCCCAGGGACGTGCTTGAGATCATGGCAAGCACACATTTTCCGGGGAGTATAATCACTCAGTCGACCGATGAGGTGAGTATGGGTGCACGGCGGGCCAACTTCACTCGATGGAGGGTGGCGGGCCGCATTGCAACTCACAGCCGGATTCGCTGGGCAGTCAATTCCCTCAGTCCCCTCAAGTCACCGGGACCTGACCAGGTGAGGCCCGTTTGTCTTCAGAAGGGAATAGAGATCCTTCTTCCAGTTCTGACGGCATTGTTCAGGGCAAGCTTGGCCCTCGGACACATTCCAGAAGCCTGGAGCAGCTCTCGGATAGTCTTCATTCCAAAACCTGGTAAGGCTAGGTACACGGATCCGAAGGCGTTCCGCCCAATCTCATTGTCTTCTTTTCTCCTGAAGACTCTGGAGAAGCTAATGTCAAGGTATGTGGGGGATACCGCTCTCAAGGCCAACCCTCTCCATGAACACCAACATGCCTATTTACCAGGAAGATCATGCGAGTCTGCTCTGCATCAGCTGGTAAGTAGGATTGAAAATTCGATAGAGTGCAAGGGGAGTGATAGGTTGCACTTGGGGCCTTCCTTGATATTCAAGGCGCTTTCGATAACACTGAGACTCAGGCTGTCATTAACGCAGTCACAGCTCATGGTTTTCACGAGGTAACAAGGGGATGGATTGAAGCCCTCTTGAGAAAAAGGAACGTAATACTATCACTTCATAACGAGGAGATAGCGGTAAGAACGACTCGAGGCTGTCCCCAGGGTGGGGTCCTGTCCCCTCTTCTCTGGAACCTCGTGGTAGACGAACTCATCAGAACTCTCAATGGCAGTGGCGTGTACGCACAGGGATATGCTGATGACATAGTGGTTCTGGTGTCAGGTAAGTTCAACGACACAGTTGGGGATCTCATGAATGGGGCCCTGAGGTCTGTTGGAAGCTGGTGCGAAGAGGTAGGTCTCTCAATCAATCCCTCAAAGATTGTGATGGTTCCCTTCACGAGGAGGAGGAACCTCAGAGGGATCGGCCCCTTAGTCCTGCAAGGAACAAATGTGGAATTGCAGAAACAGGTGAAGTATCTGGGGGTCACTCTGGACCAGACGCTTCATTGGGGACCACAACTCCAAAAGGTAATAGACCGAGGTAAGTGGTCACTCATTACATGCAGGCGACTGGTGGGGGGGACTTGGGGAATGAAGCCAAAGCTTATGCACTGGCTTTATGTCTCTGTAGTCCGACCTGCCATCACCTATGGCTCGCTTGTGTGGTGGCCTAAGATGGACTCGAGATCGGCGGTGAGGGGATTGGCGGGAGTTCAAAGACTCGCCTGTCTTCTCATCACAGGAGCCCTGAGTTCCAGTCCGGGGGCTTCACTAGACTGTCTTCTCAACTTGCTAACGATTGATCTTTTCGTCAAGACCACGGCAAGGAAAGCTGCTCACCGACTCAAATGTGAAAATCTTTGGATGGACACTGGAGAACACCGGGGTCACTCTCGGATCATTCTGTCGGTTCAGGGGGGCGGGCTAGACATGCCCTCTGACCACATGTCAGTCAAATACACCTTCGGTAAGTCTTTCAGAGTCCTCCTACCAGCAAGAGAGGACTGGCTATCCGGGGGAAACCCTCTTCAACCCGCGGACCTGGAATGGTTCACTGACGGGTCCAAGGTAAGACGAGGAACAGGAGCCGGAGTACATGGGGTGCAAGCGGGGGTAGGCATTAATATTCCTATGGGGATGCACCCAACGGTGTTCCAGGCGGAGGTTGTCGCAATAATGGAGTGCGCCAGATTGAACCTGGTGCAAGGCATCAGGGGCAGGAGCATCTCCATTTTTTCAGATAGCCAGGCAGCTCTAAGGGCTCTGGACTCTTATGAGTTCAGGTCAAAGATCGTCTGGGACTGCTTCACCATGGTATCTGCGTTGGGCAGATGCAACAGCGTGACGCTTTGTTGGGTCCCTGGTCACACGGGGATCCCCGGGAATGAGGCTGCGGACGCCCTGGCCAACGTAGCTTCGTCCTCAGCATTCACTGGCCCAGAGCCGTTCTGTGCTGTCTCTCGTAAGTATGCGTGTCAAGCGGTCACGTCATGGGCGAGGGA
Organism: Neoaliturus tenellus; assembly: GCA_030545055.2. Lineage (NCBI taxonomy): Eukaryota > Metazoa > Arthropoda > Insecta > Hemiptera > Cicadellidae > Neoaliturus > Neoaliturus tenellus. The sequence continues at coordinate 106,026,984 of CM061531.1, read as the reverse complement.
GGAGCATCGTAAGGTCTGGTCTAGAATACCACAACTGAGGGTAAGTAAGCTAACGCTTCACTCTCCATCTCAGAAAATTGCCTCTAATATTCTGCAGCTAGAAAGGAGGCAAATAAGGCAAGTAACAGGGCTCTTAACAGGACATTGTTCTTTGAGGAAGCACCTGAAGCGCATGGGTCTCTTCAATGGGGATCCGGTATGTAGGAAGTGTGGGCAGTCAGAAGAGACTGCAGATCACTTGCTGTTCGACTGCATGGATCTGGAAGAGGCTAGAGAGAGGGCCCTCGGAGGACTGCGGAGGGGCTCTTTCCTTCCTCAAGAGGAGCTAGTCTGCAGGTTGCAGAAGTTCATCGGGTTCCTAGACTTGGATGAGCTCTGAAACACATACGGGGAGCGCAAAAAGCCCTTGCGGCTGACGCGCCTTGGGATTAGGTCCGCCCCATCGAATGAATGAATGAATGAATGAGCTCTCTTTTGTATAATTTATAAAGCAACTCAAGAGTGCTATCCAGAATGCTGCCAGCAGGGTTTCTGCACACAATAATGAGCCTCAATTTACTTCTGCATCACAGGTCGAGAGTTCTAACAAACTATGTTCAGAAGAGAATCTGCAAGCCCTCTGCAAGAAGAGAGGCTACAAGCCCTACAAGTTCTGCCAGACCAGCAAGCCCTCTGGTCGTTCCTGGTTGTTTCAACTACATAGTGAGATGGTAAAATCTACTCCAGTAGTAATAAGTGAAAAGCAGAGTAAACTCTTAAACCTACAAATCTACTATAAGTGAAAATCAACCAATAATACATCATTCAAGCCTTTAGATTGTAGTCCAACTGCAGATTTAAACTAGATTTATTTGACAAGGATCATATATCTGCAAATACTCAAAATTTAACTACCGGTTGTCAAAATTTTCTTGAGACAAAAATAAAGTTAAGATAAAATGCAGTATTTTTTTACCAAAATATTGAGGATTTAAAAACTAGACTAGACCTATTTATTATTACTTTGGATGAGTTAAGGCCTGGTTTTGACAGAACACAAGTTATTCAGCTATGAAATTAAAATTAATGGATACAGTACAATTGTTGCTAGTTATTGTACCGTGTTAATGGTATAATAATTTTTTCTGCTGACCATATTACAAACGTTAATTAAAGTAAGGCAAAATTTTAATGAGGATAAAATTCTTGAGTCATGTATGATTGGAGTTAAAGTAGGATGTACCAAATTCATTTTAGCTGGAGTTTATATAAAACTTTCAGTAACTGCTAGTGCTTTTTATTCAAAAGTTATCACTTCTTAGTGAGTAGTTCCTAAGGTTAGGAGAAGATTTTGCCATAGGGGGGGGGGGCATAAATATAAATGTGTTAGATGAAGGAGAGAAAAATGAGAAAGAACTAAAAATATGCTAAGCACGTATGTGGTATGTGTTATACAATGAATAATCCAACTAGGCTTACACCTTACTCGGAATCTGGTATTGACAATTTCATGGCTAAATTACAACAAAGTAGATTCCGTGTATCATGTTCGGTAACAGCTCTCTCTGACCATTATGGTCAATTGTTTGAACCAATGGATAAAAATAAACAAAAATATACAACTATAAATGGGCAACTAAATAAGGTAGGTCGTAAATTTAACGACAGCTTCATCAAAGACTTACAAAATGAGACATAGGAAAATATGTATTTTGCGTAACCTGAAAGTAAATTTCATGAATTTTACACAATATTAGTGAACTACTTTGAAAAAAATTTTCTTAAAGAACAATTCCAGAGGTAAAACAAAGTGGGTAGATGGTGAGATAAAGTGTGAAAGAGAAACACTTATTATATTTAGTACAACTTTTAAGACAGACTGAATCAGGAAAATATGCAATAAAGGAATGTACAAAGAAATATAAAAAACTAGTTAAAAAAAAATAAAAAAAATTGAAAACAAAATAAAGAATTTTTAGAATGTTGTGAAGACAGTTTGGGACATTGTCAGTTTGGAAACCACAAGTAGGTTAGTAGTAAAAACAATAAAATATCATTGGATGTAAATAATAAGATGTGTACTGAACAAGGGAAGGTGAGCAACATTGCTAATGATTATTTTTCAGGTGTGATGGAAAAAACAGTGTTACCAAAAACAGCCTCAAAAAATTCTTCTTAGTCCACAATCTTGTATCCGGCTCAATCAAATTAATAATAAAATTTATTTTAAATGTTAAAATATTTTAATGCAATTGCTGTAAGAGTTTGGTAAACAGTATTAGTTTTATTTATGGCATCATTCTAATCCAAGGCTTATGCAGGAAAATAGTCAATTAGGCCCAGAATTAAAGTGTCAATAGATCTGCTGTCAAAGCTTAATCCTCACCCTCTCTAGTTTTATACGCTGGATATAGTAAAATACATTGAAGTACAGTATTTAAATAAAACTTTGATAATGTTCAATGGAAGCGGCTGGTAAGAAAAAATAATCTATGAAAACTCTAATCTTTAAGAAGTGATCCTAACACTAATTTTGAATATTTTGGCGAACGCTAATTGGGTTTCAAATAAAGACAACTTATTCTATACTTTTATTTCCATTTCATGTGCACTAATCACTTGCCCACTTCCTTTTGAAGACGAACTCATTCATTTCAGTCACTTTCCAAGCCAAAGAGGGTGCTGCACTACGGTATAAATTTGTTGAAGTAGATCAATGATTAAAAATACTGGATTATTTAGCTTTTTGAGCTTGTTTTGACGGTGACAAGTAAAACTTATCTACACCTTTAACAAGGCAACAGTATTAATACTGATCGACTTGACGCCGACTATTGTTTTGGTCAGATCACTTCATTCTGTTCCCACTTAGTTTTGAGAGACTTCGCTGCAATAGGTTTAGCACCTTGGCTGCATAAAGCTATTTCGTACCAACTTAGGAAAATAAATTATTCTTAAGACTCCTGTTTTCAGGGCATATTTATTTTAACAAATAATTATTTTGTGTCCAATACTCGCCTAAACTTGAATTATTTTAAGTTCAAGACTTACCTTGAACTAGTCAAGTTATGAGACACACTCCTCAGAAACGATGACAAGTGAAGGACAATTTATTTGGTCATGTTCACATAGAATTTTAAGTTTATCACTTGATAACACTGGAACACATTTTGTGTATTCATCAATGTAGGTACTGTAGTCAATGATTAAACCCAATATGTAGGGACATTCTATAAAAATTTTAGTTTTGCCCCCAGAGGAAATTAAAGCGCTGGCCACTGGTACTATGATTACGTTTCCCAATTGCAATGGTAAGCGCTCGTTCCACTCCTTAAATGTCAAAATTAGCATGTTTGTAAAAAAATTCAAAACAATAAAAAAAGTCTGCAAAATTATTAGTAGCCATCTGTTTTAATTCAACCGATCATTATAATCCTTAGATAAAATTAAATTTTGGTAATGTTATTTGTGATGTTCTCACTTTTCCATAAAGATGTCTTTTTTTGGTTCTGTATGCATTCGTCATGATCTGTCAAAATAGTTTGTGTCGTGTTGATGAGTAAATGTAGAGAGTGGAAACGTAAGTAAATTTTCTCTCATATGTAGAAGTTTACAGAATACTTGCCTTGTGTAGAGAGTAGTGGTGTGTGTAGTGATTCCAGCTGTATCTCGATGGGGGATAAGTATGAGTTTGGGTGGTACGCAAAAAAATGAAAGAGGATTAGGTGGTATGCGGGCACAAAAAGGTTGAGAAACACTGTTAAATACCAGGGGGCCTGAGCACCTGCTCGGTTAATTTGTAAGATGAGTTTTTTTGGTCCGTTCACTCACCTAGAAGAGCTTGTTCGCTTTGCTCCCTCGCTAGGCCAGATGAAAGAGCTGAAAACGAGTACTAAAGAATGCTTTACTTTGACTTTGGTTTAAATTGACCAAAGAGAAAATGGTTCATATATGTTGAAAATGTAACATTTATTAGTAACTAGCTTACCCTGCATGCTTTGCAATGCCAACTTAAGGAATTTTTGCCTTCGGGTGAGCTTGATCGCTACGCTCACTCGCCGTAAATCAATAGTGTCCTCTAAGTTTTTATTACCATTCTTCCTTTATACTTTAAATGAGAACAGCTCATTATAGAACTGATACTCCTAAATGTAATCATATGTTCCAATATAAAAATGTTTCTTCCATAAGAACAACATGGCAACTTCGAAGAGGTGTGGGGCGGAGCTTAGTATAAGATTTAGGTTACATTTTTAGAACTATACATTTCACCAAATAATGAAGTTTCCATCAAATTTTTTCTGTGTAAAAAAACCTTTATAAAAAGCTGTTCTAGGTTTTCTCCCAAAAAATCATTCCTTTACATATCAAGAATATATCAATACGAGTCTCTTTTATACAACTTTCGACTCACTGAAATAAATATCTTTGTTTCAAATTAGGCCTACTCGTTAGCTGGAACGTTTCTCATTGAGTAGGTTATTGCAAACTGCCAATGAAATTTGTTTGTTATGGACAAGCAAGCAAGGATAACTTGGATAAAGGAATGATTTTGGGGAGAACATATAAAACGCCTTTTTATAGAGGTTCTTCTTTGTTTTTAACACAAAACTATGCTGATGGAAACTTCAACTAGTGATATGTATTATTATAAAATGTGTATATAAGTGTCAAATAAATTATCTTTTTATTGAAAACCCCATCAGTGTTGGCAAACCTAACATATTGAAAACTAACATAAAGCATCACTTGAAGATTACAGTTTGATCATTTAACTATTTTATTTATATTAAAAACGTCAAAAAGTATAAGAAGCAGATGTTTCTAATGGCAACGGAAAACTCCGATCTGCAGCACGGTTGCTTAGACAGTGAAATTAGGTAGCGTAACAACGTTCTATCAAGGCGGTTACAACTTGCATAGGTCTCCGCCAGGGTCACCACTGGCCGAACTGTCTGCGCTTTTGCAGCGCGAGAGGGGTAGCGGGCGTCTGAGTGGGGCGTTGACAAGTTCGAACGTTTGTCAGTTAGAACTTGAAGATATATATGTATGAGGCATGTCTTAAAGTAAGTACCGTTTTTGAATCCCGCCACTACAGCGCTGCGGTTGGCGTTTTGCGCATGCACGCTGTATACCTACATCTGTCGGCAGCACATGGACTCCATTACGGCATTTTTCGCCACTATGTGTGGACTATTTCAAATGTTTGAAGAGCCTTCGCTCATGGAGATTCCCACCGACTGCGAAGTACAGTCTGTTATCCGTTTTCTGTAGGTTAAAGGCCTGAAATCGATCGATATTCATCGCGAGATCTGTGGACTATACAGAGACAACATTATGAGTGATGGAATGGTACATAAGTGGTTAGGGCATTTCACACAAATGTGCATGATGGTTAATGATGGTTAACATTTTGCTCCACAATAATGCCTGTCCACATCGAACCCTGGATTTGATCAGAGAATTTGGTTAAGAACAACTTGATCATCCTCCTTACAGTCCCGATCTGGGCTGAGGTTCATTTGAAGAAAGACCTAAGTGGTGTGCAAAACGACAATGACGACGATGTCAAAATGGCTATATTGGAGTGTTTCTCATGGCAGGCGGCAGAATTATATGACGAAAAAATTGTAAAGCTAATTATAAGACATGACAAGTGCCTTAATAATTGTAGAAATTATGTAAAAAATGAATTAAAGTGTAGGCTTTCATGTAAAAATAGAATTATTTAACAATCTCGCCTAGTTTATTTTTATTTCAAAACTGTACCTACTTAAAAAACATGCCTCGTAGTTGATTTAAAATCGTTGGTCAGATGGAACGTTGGTCAAAAGGACTTTGGTCAGTTGGTAGCTGCTAAGAGCCCGGTTTGTCTTCTTTAATGATTGTCGATATTTCTCTGGAGTCAGGTCCTTTGCATGTGAGGTTTATGTAACTGTTCTTTTCACTACTATCCTTAATATTATTTTGTTTAACTGATTTTTTAGTTCACTCGTGAAGGGTTATACCATATGGACAGTGGTGGATATTGAAAACTTCCAATACATTATAGTGAGATTTTATAAATACAGTTGACTCGCGATAGTCCGACACTTGATGGTCCGACACGTTCAGCAGTTGGATACCGCATCTCTTACCGAATTCTTCAACTCAAATAAGATTTTAGAAACATATTTTGCCCAAAAAGAAAAATATAATGGTAATGAACAATAAATAGATAACAAGGAAGTTGTGAATGACAAACTTACACTTGGTGATAATATGAACGTCCCACAAGAATCTTCGGAAGACTTAAGAAGATGGAAGTCAAAGTGCAAACCAAACAGATGATGTGATAGTATCTACAGGAAGTCACATATCTACTGTACAAGATGACACATTAATTGAGGAGACCTAGGAGCCAAAATACACGATCAGCTGTGACGAAGTTATATCGGTTCACAGTCTAATATAGACCTATAGGTAATTGGGAGACAGTCATGAAAATCGCTCACTTCAGCTGTCTGCCGTAACCAACAGTCATACCAGTAACAAGCATACCGGTGGCTTGGAGCGCTAGTGATGCTTCACTGGCTGCTTTGTGAGTGGCATCCGAGTTAACTCTGCAGCCAATGACAACACACATTAGCGAACCATCACTAGCGCTCAAAGTCACAGAGATAATCATTAACGGTATTTCTGGTGGACCCTTGTGGTGGAAACCCTTATACATGAAGTTTCAATATAAGTGTTGTTACTTTATAGATTAGACTGTGGTCGGGTGCAAACACTTTGATATGCTAGTGTATTTTCTTTAACAACACTTTAGTGCTGAAAGACAGTCAAGAAAAAGCCACGTCAGACTATTTGTGTGAAAAGAAAGAAATTCAGTATAATAAAACTAACCTTACGTAATCCGACACCCTCTCGGTCCTGTAACTGTCAGATTATTGCGAGTCAACTGTATTCCCTGCAGGGAAATTCATAAAAAATTAAGTAATTGCTTGGAAAATATATATTAACAAATGCAATGTACGGTATGGAAATCATAAAATACATCAAGACATAACAAATATATTTATAAAAACTGGTACAATTGATTCCAACACTTTGTTCATTTCCTTTAAGTTTATCTTATTTTATATATCAAATCAAAATGCTTAAACATTCATAATAAAAAAATTATAAAATGAGTTTAAGTTTATGTTTATTTTCAGTTGTTTTATTTAACTTGGAAAAGTACAGTACAGTATCTTTTTATTTATTTATTGTTAAAATAGGTATTAATCCACCAGAACCACAGAAGATGCACACATATTAGGTGAGCTATACTGTCAAGAGACTGAATTAAAGTGTGTAAATAAATTTTAATGGACTGGTCACACTACTCAACATATGGCCAGTAAATTTCCTGGCGATTGTGTTGTTCCTTTTCTTTTAAATACGGTACCGTAGCAAGAAAAAATTATTTATTCAATTATTGTCTTAACAAATGAGATCATGTATTTTAGTACATATATTTTTTGGCTGGGAAGAATCTCAGCAAGAAAAAAACAAGGAATTTCAGTTACGAGTAGATTTGAAATTCACATGGTTAAGTTATACAGTAGTATGGTCCTTTATGGTTCAAACTATTTTATTTTAAATTTTGCAATTCTCGAATACCATGTAAAACCAGCTTAATATGTGCTTTGGTTTGAGCACTTTGATCTCTTAGAATGTCTACTTTTTTATTAAGAACACTAATACGTCTTTTAATAACGATAAGTGCTTCACTAAGAGCGAATTCTACAAAGTACCCAAGTCCAACATCTATTAAAATCTTTGAAGCATCAGGTACAAATGCTTGCATGTAAAAGTTGCAGCCTAAGTCAACTTGAGTTTTAAGACCTTCATCCACCAAGTTGTTGTCTTGTATGGCAGTAATGATATTTTCCAACTGTATGAACTCTGCTATTTCTGTTAGAGTTAGATCAATATTGAATTCAATTTTCTTCAACTGTTCTTTAAGGACATCATTGATGAATTCTTCATACTTTAAAACTTTTTCTGGGATCGATATATCCATATTATAGAAATATGGATTTCCAAAAAATTAATTGGCCTAATCTTCTGTAGTTTTTAGAATCTTCTCATGGTAAAAAACCTGAAACAAAAAATAATCTTTACTATTAGAAGTTTTATAAGTTACATACATTAGGCAAAGGTATTTGCCATTCAGGCAACTATAAATTTTTGAACTATATCTATATCTATTAAAGGCAAAGCCCTCACTCACTCACTCGTCACTAATTCTCCAACTTACCTACTAGCTAGAGTGCTGAAATTTGGTACACTCATTCTTTAGGCTCAAAATAGGAAAGTCTGACTATTTTCATATTAATATTCACAAAGGGCTACGCCCTAGACGTCCTCAAAGTTACCATGTTATTCTTATGGAAGCAACATTTTTGTATTCTAACATATGATTATGGAAATTGAATTAGGTTTGTTTACATCTGACACATGCATAGGCGGCTCTAGACTAGATTTTCTGGGGGGGGGGGGGGGGGCTAGGGCTTCAGAAGTGTTGCTCTAAGTGCCCCCTTCCCCACGGAAATTCCCACCCCCCACGGTGTCAACCAATGCAATGACGTCATTGATACGATAGCAGAACGACTTCAACTTTCTCAATACGCTGATCGAGGCTATGTAATCCAGTGTTGAATGTAAAGTGGTCATATTTATAGAACAATATTATAAATTACAAAAATCAAAATTAAATTTGGAAAAGTCCAATATGAATAGAGCAACAGAATAATGTGGAACGCCAACCTTTGTTTACTAAATTTGGACTTTAATCCAAATCTAAAATTTGTTTCTCACTTAGGCCTAATAACTCGTAAATGTGCTCCATAGGCTATATTCTATGGAAACATCTTTAAAAATCTTGTTTGCCTATATACATCAGTTACTGTTGAATGTAATCCAGAAAACGGGAAAGAAAGAAAGGCAAAGACGAGCGTGATCAGGCGCGAGACAATTTGTTTACCACTCTACATTGAGTTTGTACATCATGTAGGATATTCGATTTAAGCAATATGGTTATATGGATTTTATATGGTTTATAGCTAACAGATTTCTTCCAAAATTTTAAATTTTTCAAAAATCAGTAAGACGAAAAGTATTAATTAAAAATAACTAAAATTACTCTATGACTAAAATGTTACAGTAAAGTCTGACAAGCACAGTTAAGGGGATAATTGACACTACTAGATTAAGATATTTTATTGGCAAAGATAGAATTATTTGCAAATATTGTTTATTCACGTAGCCCTAGTTATGTCACTCATTGCTGGGCCTATATAACTTAAAACCCTCACGATAGCTAAGTTCCCCCTTACTGATGTCATGTATCTGATTCGGAGATTTTGTGAACATCAATAGGTGAACGATGTAGGTGAACTAATCTGATGGGGAATAAGAAGCAGATGCAAAATGAATTCATTGCCTAGCTGGATCAACGCATGGGATCAACCGTGTTATAAGTAAAAAAATATATAACCGAGCCAGATAGCTTGTAAACTTATTGTACAATGAAATTTTGTTTTGTGTCTATTTACGCCAGTGGCATTTTTTTAACGTTTTGACGGGGAACGGTCCAAACCCCAGTCTTGTTACTATCTAACATCGACCAGTTGTTAGAAAGCATCATTAATTAATAGCCCAATGACAAATGGCAACTGGGTCCGGAATCGATCCTTTAAAAAGCTACTAACTTTCCTCAGGATCGAACCGGCAACCTTTGGATTCAAAGGCGAGCACTATAACCACTCAGCTACCCAGCCAGTTAAGATTCTGAAATTAACATTATTAGTACCACTATTACTGTAAGATTCGTTTCTTGGTACCAAAAGTGCCAGATAACAGAAGGGTGCTATATGTACCAACTTGATATCTTAAATTTACTATTTGTACTGCTATATCTATTTGACAGAAAGTACTAAAAGCAGTGCTCTGAAATGCAGCTGGTGAAAACTACTCTTTACAAGATAGACATATGTAAGTGTAGCACATCATGTAGCCTAACCGTGAAAATAATACGTATAAATATCTAAAAGAAAATAGCTCATTTCGTTATGTAATTATTATTATTGATATTTGTATGTCAATATTCTGTGATTACATTATAGTTTAACCCAACTCCTATGCAGTCTCTTCCGCTAAATTGCATTTTGAAAACGCCAGTCCACATAAAAATTAGTCTATTATTTGAGCGGAGCGAGCGAAGCTCCTATACTACACTCTGGCTTTTTATTTAAAAGTACTCCTCCTGAACGGCTGGAGTGATCCTCACGAAATTTTGCTCGGTCATAGTAACCATCTATGGGAAGGTATAAATCTGAAATTTTCCAAATCCGACATAAGGGTTCTGCCCTACGGCCTTTTAAAGTTACCATGTTATTTTAATAGGGGAATATTTTATTTGGTTTGTTTGCTGTGTGTTGATTATCCAGCTGTTGTAAGGATCAAATTTAACTGCGGACTGTTACTATCAGCTGTTTGTGAATACAGTAGTTTTATGTGAAATTTTTTACATGGACATTCCTCTTTGCTCATGGGTGCTAAGAAGCTGTTTTACCATTATAGTTTTCGAATCTAAGAAACGTTTTGCAAATATAGTTTTGAAGCCCTTTAGGTCTGCACCCCACTAGACTTTCAAATTACTCTAGGGCCCACGGGGTTGAAATATGAAGGAGGATTCCCTTTGCTCATGGGTACTCATTAAGAAAAGGTTTTCCAAATATAGTTTTTAAAGCATTTTAGGGCTCTACCCCACTGGATTTCAGAATTACATTAGGGCCTTCACGGGGTTGAAATTTGACATGGAAATTCCTCTTTGCTCATGGGTGCTTACTAAGAAACGGTTTTGCAAATATAGTTTTCGAAGTTCTTTTCCGCCCCATAGGACTTCAAAATTATTCCAGTGGCTTCCCCCCACAAATCCTCAATATTACCATAAGTCCTACGGTGTTGAAATTTAACGTTTATGTTCCGTTTTGCTAATAGGTGTTTACTAAGAAACAGTTTTGTAAATATAGTTTTTATGTTCTTCAGGGCTCCACCCTACATGATTTTAAAATTACTGTAGGGCCTACGGGGTTGAAATTTGACATGGTTGTTCTTTTGGTCTCATTAAGAAAATGTTTTGCAAAATTCCTTCAGAGCTCAACACACAGTAATTTGTTGTTTAAATGTCATTCTTAAGGAAGAAGATTTTGTTGCTCTTTTAAAGATTTTATTACCTAAAAATAAATTCAGTCACGGGGGAAGCCGTGACGGGAAACAGCTAGTATATATATATATATATATATATATATATATATATATATATATCGTATGGCTATAATGGCCAGCTACCAACTTAAATAATAATGATAAAATAAATAAAAAATGTTCTGCAGTGCAAAGCACCTGCTTCAGTACATTTAAAAGTGGCCCGGGAACGGGCCGTTACGATTTGGTCTGCAGCTGGCATAGCTGAGAGATGACTTGCCTAATAGTTCAGCTGCCAAAAATTGTTGTTCGTTTAGCACCACCCAGGGAGTACGTGCAGCTTTAATGGAATGCTGCGGACGCAAACAACATCACCCCCAAAAAATTTTTGAACTTGATCAGGTGTTCGGATGTGGGAAAAATTGGTCATTTGAATTTCACCCCTTCGTTAGTATTCTATTCAGTAAAGAGTCCAAGACTCTCCAAAATGTGCCCAACTGTATTTCAACAAAAATTTAAATAATTATGTTCATTACATAAAAAGACTTTAACCATTAGTTATGCAGGGAAAAAAATAAAGTTCACATGAACTAGACATTATTTATTTTTTTTTGCGAATTTCCCTAAGGGAATACTCTATTACGGTAGTGCTCATGGTAAGACCTAGATCTGGGACCATGATACTTTTTTTTAGGTCCCTAGAAGCCAAAAAACACCATATGGCGGAAAACCAACGTACTCCATGGTGTTCCAGCAACACCTCCATAGTGTTTAAGGGGAAAATTAAAAAGAGCCCATTTTTTATACAATTTTATATTTACCTTCACTAATTAGTTATTAACCAATATTTTCTAACAACACCCCATGGCAGCAAACCTACATCCATTCCTTCCATGGCCTTCTGGGACTAGTCAAATTGTTGAAAAAAACACAAAAAACATGACACAAAAACACATAAAACTATCTATTGTCCCGAAGTTGAAGCCAGTTGCAGAAGTTGCAACCTCGGGACTATAAACAGTGTTATGTGTTTTTGTGTAGTGTTTTAGCAAATTTTCCTATAGGGAATAAGCTATTACGGTAGTAGTCACGGTAAGACCTAAGCCTGGGACCATGATACTTATTTATTTTGAGGTCCCTAGAAGCCAAAAACACCATTCGTTCAAATTCGTATATATCTATCTATCTATATATCTATCTATCTATCAATCAATCAATCAATCAATCCATCAATCCATCAATCCATCATTCCATCTGTCCATCAGTCCATCAGTCCATCCGTCCATCTATATATCTATCTATCTATATATATATGTGTGTGTGTGTGTGTGTGTGTGTGTGTGTGTGTGTGTGTGTCCGTTTACACGATAACTTTTGAATGAAATCTCAGATTTCAATGAAATTTGGTATGGAGGTGTAGTGCAGCATTCTTCAGGTTAAGTTTGAAAACCAGGTTGATCGAACGAAGGGAATGGGGTTTTATGGGGTTTCAAAATGGTAAAAAATGGGTTTTTAGTATTTTTTACTAAAATAAAAAAAATTGCAATTTTAGTTGCAACCACTTAAAATTGCTCTAAACAATAAACAATATTTTGAATTTTTAAACTACATTTACTAGTTACGTAAAACATCTCAATAAAACGTTTTTATTCTTTTCTTATGGGAAAAATACAAACCTCTCTATTTCACTTTATTTCACTTATTTATTGTTGTAACTTGATAAATTTGATATATACCTTTACGAGGCAAGGCTTAATTTACATTTGCTTACAACGCCCATATGGCGGCACATACTCACATACCCCATCACACATACACATACTCATTCCCCATAGGATTTTTATGTTAAATATTAAATTACCTTCGTAAAATTTTTTATGTTACTTTACTAGGTTGAAATTAACCTATGATTGCTTATAAAACCCGTAGGTAAATGCAGCAAACTTACTTACAGAATCCCATACAATGTTTATGGATAAAATGACAAAATCGCCAAATTTTACTGGAAATTCGCTTAGTATGCAGGTCTTCTGCGACAGGAGTATATTTTTTCCACATTTTGATGAGTCCCGGAATGTTATATAAGGTGAGTGAAGCCCAAAAGAGATAATATAAATTGATACAACCTACATTCATGTCATTCAGAAACAGTAGAACAATTAAGTCATTCTCAAGTCATAAAAAAATTGAGTTCTTAATATATAGATATATGATATATATTTTAAACAATATATATATATTATATAATATATTATTATAATACAGCAGAACATTGATAGTTCGACACTCCTTATATTTCAACAAGGTTTGTGACAACTTAGCATGTCAGTAAAGACTATTAAGTGTTCATGTTGGAGACTGATAAAGATGAAAGTGATGGAGAACAAAATGGTGAATTATTAATATAATAACTATCTTAAATTTCAATCAAGTTATAATTTCATTATAATTTAGTGTTCCCTAAATTAAATTCATGATCTTTGTACTTCCTACTTAAAATTTCTCATATACTTCCTATAGTTCGACACTCTTTAAGTCTACAAAGTGTCGAAATATGGAGGTTCTACTGTATATAATTGTCTATTCAAAGAATAGACTCTAGAGTGACTCATACTGCAAATGTAATGTCCGATGATTACTCTCGATAGAAGTTACAAATCAGTCTCAAATTTCAGTCGAATATTCTTTATGCAATTTTTTAGGCTAAGTTCGTTGTTGAAAACATTTTGTAGGATATTAATCAAATAAACCTAAAATGTAACTTTTTCATTTTCCCCATAAGAAATGCATTGGAGTCATTTTTAGTCGTCGGTTCTTTGTTTACATTTTTGGCAACGTCTTTGCGGGTTTTAACAATCAAGGCTGAGACGTTCTGATTGGTCTACTGACCGGCTCAATTCCAGTCCAGTCCAAATTATTGGATTCAGAACAAAACGGAGAACGGGACCGGAGTGAAGTAGTCGCATAAACAAAAACAAAGATGTTTTTCAAGGATAAAATTTTTTTAATGTGACAGTCCCTAATTCAAAAGTTTAAGTTTCTTCTTCAAATAGACGCTTAAGGGAGGTACGAGCGTACTTCTAGTAATATATTTTCTTTATATACAATACCGTAATACATATTATATACTGTATATAAAAGAAAGTCGTGTTAGTTATGTGACGGGCCAAAAAACCCCTAGACCGTGGCGAATTGTACGTCATGTAAATGCTTGTATTTGTCTTCTATTCGTTTATTGTATCGTAATGTGCATAGCGGTTCCGTTGTAATAAAATGATTATTATAATTTACTTTGTGTTGATATTTCGGCCATCCTGTCACAGTTACACCACTAAAACCTTAAAAAAGGCTGAACTGATTTGGCTGAAAATTTGTGGGAAGGTAGCTTAGGACCAGGAAGAACATATTGGATACTTTTTATCAATTTTCCTCCACAGGGCTCCCCACACACGTCTTCAAAGTTAGCATGTTATTCTTATGGAAGCGACATTTTTGCATTGGCACATATGATTACATTAAGGAATATTAATTTTATAAACAGCTGTTCTAATTTAAATTATAGAGGGAAGATTGGTAATAAAAAACTACAGGACATTATAGAAGAGCAGCGAGTGAGCATAGCGAACGAGCTAAACCTGACAGGGAGTGAGCGCAGCGAACAAGCTGAACCTGCCGGAGTGAGCGCAGCGGACGAGCTATAACTGACGGCAAGTGAGCGCAGCGAACGAGCTAAACCTGATGGCGAGTGAACGTAGCAAATGAGCTCACTTGAAGGGTTAACAATTTCTCAAGTTGGCATTGCAATGCATGCTGGGAAAGCTAGAATATATATATATATATATATATATATATATATATATATAAGTAGATAGTACTATGGGGTTCCTAGGACACTTTTGGAGACAATCAAAAATCAAACAAATTTCATAGTTTTTTAATACAATTATGCAATATTTTTGCCATTTTTGGCTAATTTGTAGTCTAACATTATTCTAATTTTTATGAAAAATATGCAAATTTCATGAAATTTTTTACAAATATGCCTAAATTTACATAAAATTGTCTACAGAATAAAAAGTTTTCTAAAACAAGTAAAATTTTGTCGAATACTGAATAATTATTCAAATTAAACTAGAATAGTTTTTTATCATCAAAGGTTTTAATGTTTGTAATAATTAAATGTAATTCTTTCTTATTCTATTCTTTAACTGTTTTAATGAATGAATATTTTAAGTTCTATTAAAAAAATTTCAAATTTTATATATATTTTTTTGAAATCTGAAATTATCATGGTCCCAGGTCAAAATATATACTAATTATAGTAATTATTGTGCAAATTTAATAAAATAAACCTTTTTACTTTATAAACTACGATTTTAGTTGTTAAATAATGAGTCTTGTAGAATATATTGGTTGAGAGCATTCTCTTATCACTCTTATCTCTCTTATCTGACCGTTAAAATAATACTTCCTGTCACAAACTCCAATACTTTAAACTATTATAACTTTATTAATAATTAAGTTATCTTTAATCTGAAAATTGTATTGAATTTAATATTTTTTTCTCTTTGATATAATATCTCACAACTTAGGTTTTAAATGAGATATAAGTTTTTTTGTTGTTTCTTAAATTTATCAATATGTTAATTGATTTATTTGTAAAAGTATTTGAAACAAATGTTTAATTGGTTGATTTATGATGGGCTATAATGTATTAATAGGATTAAAAATGATATTTATTTAGTATAGGCAATTGTTGCACCATCTAGTGGAATAGTCATGAACTACTAGCGCTTCAACTGATAAACCCATGCAGTCTTATCACTCAACGGAAGTCTGGTTAGCTCATTGCTAACGTTCAAGTCTCATATGCCTGAGGTTCCGAGTTCAAATCTCGAAACTTCGGGCATAATTTATTGAGGACATAGTTGAAGTCCAGTGGTTGGTGGAAGGTCTTTATCCGAGTGGCCATAGGATAATGACTGTGAAACAAGCCGTGTGACAAGATACTATGGTGGGTGCACCCTTTGCCTCATCCATTTCATCCTTCATAATCACCAATCCATTTCCATTAACCACCAATCTATTTCCATTAATCATTTCAATCAATCGCCTATCGTCCATCCCATTAATACAACATTACACTTACAACACCGCACACTAAAAAATTCAAATAATACACTCTCCTCCACCTAGCACAAAAAAATCTAAAAATCAAATAATTCAATAGAACCTGAAATGATGCCCCTGGGGACATAAAAACCTGGAATGTGGCAGTGATGGGTTCAAATTCAAAAATACAAAATATTATAAAAGCTAGGTGGTAGTGACGAGTAACTAAGGTGCCTATTCTGAAAACACGCACACTTACAACACTACACAAAATACACCATCATATCCATTCATTTTGTTTTATTTTTGTAAATTTAAAGCTTTTTTAAAACAAGTAAATTTTAATATCTGATTTTTAAGAATATAGATTAATTTATTTCAATTATATCATTTTTGATTATATTATATTCAAGTAATTTTTCAGATACAATAATAATATAACAATTTGTTTTACTAGTAGCTACTATATCATAATCAAAATCTGCATTAATAATAATATCATTTTTTGAACTTGAAATATTTGTTGGATTTTTTGTAGTATCAATTACATAAATTGGTCTATTTTCTAGAAATTCTGTTGGATTATAATACATTTTACTACTATTATAATAAACTTTTTTATAATCTTGATACATTTCATACATAATTCTAAATTTTTCATTGAATATATCAAAGTTTTCCAATTCATCAGGGTAATAATGGCCATTTAGTTTTACTCTTATATTTTTTACATACATACTATCAAATTTAGAAGTATCATATAACTGATCATTTGTTCTTGATTTTTGAAATCCAATTATAATAAATTTTGGATTATAAATATTTCTATAGATATTTGTTATATCCAAACTTAAATTCTTTCCTGTAATATTTTTTTGTTCAATGCATTGCCAATGATTAAAATGAAAATTTACTTTTTCAAATTTGCTTAGTTCATTAATTAATTGAATTTTACTTGTTGTTTTGTATTCAATTAAAGGAACTCTAATAAAAAATTCATCAACTGTTATTTTACCTTCAGCTGGTAATGTTGCATTATCATAAGTTCCATCAGCCTTTTTAGTTTTCCATCTAAAAATTGCATCATTATCTTGTGATCTAATAAATGTTATATTAAAACCTCCTTTGTATATTGGAATATTTACATTTTCAAAAAATCCTAATCCAAAATGAGATAAATTACCAATTGCTTCAAATGCTTTACTAAAATTTGATTCAAAACCATTATTAATTTGATTTATTTCTGATTTTGAATAAGTTATAGTACCTTTAATTGTACTTAATAGACCAGGATATTCAATTTCATCAATCAATTTATTATGTTTTCTAACTTCAATTTTTTAAAATAAAAATGGAACAAAATTATCAATTAATTTTATATTAGCACCATTATCATATGCAGTTCCATCAGATTTAGTCAATTTACCAGATATATAAAATTGAAATTTAGAAGTACAAAATCCATCTCCAAAATCTATATTAAATTCAGTTTTTTTATTAGGTTCATTTAAATGTAATTTAGATAATGGATAGAAATTTTTGTATTCAGCTCTTTCAATATCATTTATATATTTTTTGTAATCAGCCATTTATTAAGGATAATTTTTTAAATCAAAAGCTTTTTTAAAACAAGTAAAATTTTTATAATTTAATTTTTATGATTTTATAATGTCAAATTTTATTTATGTATCAATTTCATTTTTACTTTTAAAATACTCAATTTCTGTAGCATGATCAATTATAAATTTTGCTGATATTTTTTGATGTTCTAAAATTAATTCCCAATTTAATGTAAAAGCATAATCATGAATGAAATATTCAGTTAAATCTTGATATTTACAAATCAAATCAATATAATCTTTTAGTTGATAATTTATGAATTCAGTAATAAAATCTATAGTTAAATTTTGATGTTGAGCAATTTTTTGCCAATTTAATTTATTTTGAAACAATCTCATCATATTAATACTCAATTCATATTTTTCAGAAATATCATCCCAATCATCTTTGTTTAATTGATTTTGGTTTCTGATAATGAATAAATCAAATGAACTGTATAGAGCCATTTATTAGGGAGAAAATTTTGTAAAACAACTTTTCTTTGAATTACAAATACAACATTTTGATTTAATTATATTTATATTTTTTAATTTTATTATCTGAATATCTTTAGAATTAGTTTTTTGTTTACATTTAAGACAATAAATTAACTCCATTTATATAAAATAAATTATTGTAATTTATCTATATCTCCTTTAATTAGTATTATTTCTGCATTTAATTCTTTTATTGATTTATTGACTCCATCAAATAGAAATTTTAGTTCTTTTTCTAATTTTTCTTCTGAATTTTCAACATGTTTTCCAATATTAATTAAAAATTCTAAAATTTTATTTAAATCTTTTTTAGTTTCTGAATAATCACTACCAATTTCAATAATTGAATCTAAAACTTCATCTAATTCTGACTTAACTATAACATCATATTTATTTATACTTGGTTTTACATTAACAATTCTTTTACCATTAATATTTATATAATTTTTTGATAAACCAATAGCATTTACTAAATTTTCAGTCTTTTTTACATGACTTTTAAAACTTTTACTAAAATTATTAAAAAATGTATTTAATTTGGAATTTATATAATCTTCTTTAATATTAATTGGATGTTTTTTCTGTCTTCCAAACAGATCAAATATATTTTGTGAATCCATATTTATTAAGGATTAATTTATTTATTATGTTATCAAATTTTTTATTTTTATTTAATTCATTTAATATAAAAATACATAAATGACCACAAATTGGTGGATCATTATAATTTTGAATTTGATTATCATTATAAAATATATTATCTTTTCCTAAATATTTAACTAATTCTATTGGTGGTTTATTAACTATATTTCCATATGAATCAAAATAATATTTAATTTTATCTTTTTTATAATAACAAACCCAATGAGTTCCATTTCCATCAAATGAATCTAAATTTATAATTCCACATTCAAATTTATTAACTTTATTAGGTAATATATCTCTCATAAATACACCTCTAAAATATTTTATATTTTTACACAATTTTTCTAATTCACCTAATGTTAGTGGTTCAAAATTTTTTTATAATTTTGTTTCATATATTTTAATGTTTTTTTATCTAAACCAGATCCTTCTACATTTTTTAATTCATGATCTTACCAATCAACAAAATTTCTAAATTTAGGAATTATAGATTCTTTTACTACTTTTGCTCCCTTTCTAACATTTGGTGTATAATTTTTAACTATAGGTATATTATCAGCAAAATCTAAAATTTCTTTTAGTAATCCACCATTTTTTATTTCTTTTAATTGATTATATGAAAATTCAAATCTTAATCCTTTATTTAATTTTTTATGTTTATTTAGTTTATTAATTTGTCTTTTAGATAATAATATAATATCTTTTCCATTTTCATTAAATTGATCAATATTAAATTGAATTATAACTGATCTTTTATTTTTAAATGCTAATTTTATTTTTGATTTTTGATTATCTGTCAAGTTTATATTTGTTTTTTCCATTTATTAAGAAAAAATTTATAGTTTTTTTTATAATATAGATTAACTTAATTAATGAAAAATTTTATTAAAATTTTAATCCTACTTCTAAACCCATACCAAATTTTCTTTTCATCCACATAGCACCTGATGTTGGTAATGCAACTAATCTTTCACCAATTCCATAATCATTTGATGTTACTATATCCCATGCTTTATCTTGTAAAATTTTATCAGCTATTTCATTTCTAGATTTTGTATCTTTATGATCTCTATAAAATAAATCATGTTCTTTAGCAGCTTTATCTAAATCATTTATTCCAGGATCACCTCTTTTTACTCTTTTATTTAATTTAGTTCCAGGCCCTAGATATTGATAACCAGGTACATGTAATTCAAAAGGTAAATTATTTATAACATCATTTAAAATACCTGATCCATCTTTTAATAATGGTGATGAAATATTTGCCAAAATTCTTTTTAAATACTTAATTCCTTCAGGTTTTTCAATTAATTCATCTAATTTATTTGATATAAAGTCTTTAATTGCTTTCTTTTCATTTAAAAAATTATTATTACCAGCTTTTTCTTGTGCATATATATAATTAATAATATTATCTAATTTATTTAAATCATCTATAAATCTATATTCAATTTTATTTTCTGTATATTGTCTGATTCCTGAACCTTCAATTTCCCCTTTTAATTCCCAAATATGTTTAATTAAATTAATATATTTATCACCTTTACTAGATTTTGGTTTTTTACTATTTGGATCATTATTTTTATAAATTGAATTAGTTTCCCATAAAATCTTTGAATAATTATTTAAATCATCTTGTGTATATAAATTATTATCTGGTTTCTTTTCATAAGTTAACAATCTCCATAATCCATGTGTTCCATTATATTTTTTATCATCAATTATTAAATCATCATTATCAATTACAGTTATTTTATCACCAATCATAAATGATTTTTTATGTTTATTCCAATATAAACCAAATTTATCATCTTTTGTTCTTGGTAAATATTTTTGTGCTAATGGACCAATAATTTTATCTAATGTTTGAGGTGAAATTAAATTTGGGTCAATAAATGTCGATTCTTCTTGAATTATTGGTTGTCTGATTGGTCTAAATGGAGTACTTGAAGGTAAATTTAATTCTTCAGTTTCTGGTATTGATATATTAGCAAAATTATTAACAACAGGTACCAATTCCATTAGGTTTTTATTTTCATTTAAGACTTCACCAATTTTATTTTCAACTTTACCAATTGCTGATGTTATAGGTTCATATGCTTTTTGTTTAATTTTTTCATAATTATCTTCAATTTTAATTTGATTTTTAAATTCTTTTATTAATTTTTTCTCAATATCATCTAATTTTTTAGCTTCATTAACAGATATTTTATCCATTTATTACAAAGAAAAATTTAGGTTCAACACAAATCATGTTAACATAAACACAAATTATGTTAACACAAAAACAAATCATGTTAACACAAACACAAATCATATTAACACAAAACACAAATCATGTTAACACAAACACAAATCATGTTAACATAAACATAAATCATGTTAACAAAAATACAAATCATGTTAAACACAATTTATTTTACTTTATTTCTGTAATTTTCATTAAATATATAAATACTAATGAAATAAATAATACTAATAAAATAAATATTCTATCAATTATTGACTCAAATATACAACAAGCCATTATCATTATTTAATATCAGAAAAATTTTTCATATATTTTCCATCATTTGATTTTTTCAATAAATTAATAGTTAAAAATCCATAGTCTTCTTTCCAACAATCATTACAAATAGTTTTAAATTTATCAAATTTCATATCTGATCCAACAAAATTATTATATATTTTTTTCATATAATGTTCATTTTGTTTAAAAATGCATAACATATTTAAATTATTTCTAATTAATTGCATATCAACTTTTGAATAACATTGTGATAAATAAATACATGATATATTTTTATGTCTACCCATTATAAAATATTCTTTAATTTTATCTTGTTTTTCTAAAATACAATCATCAAAAACTACTAATGAATTTGGTTTACATTCATTTAGTGGAATCATATCATCACATGAAAAATGAGAAATTTGTTTATTAATATTTGATTCTATATTTTTAAATCTTTTTTGTAATAATTTATAAGATGGTTGTTCTAATGATTTACTAAAAATATATAAATTTGAATATGGAATTAATCTTTTGTAAATAAAATTTAATAATAATGTAGTTTTACCAGATCCACTTGTTCCTATAATTAATAATCTAATAGGTTGATCATTTTTATTATTTTTATCATATGATTCTAATTTTATATTATCTTTTTTTTCTAAAAATTTCTCCATTTAAATAAGATGAAATTATTTAAAATAATTGGCCATTCATCCAAACTAGAATTAAGATTAGAACATCCAATACATTTAGATGGAAAATATAGTATTGGTTTAAGTGGATTTTATTCAGATAATTTTATATCAAATATACCAAATGATTATAAAAACTGTTATGGATATTCTATTAAAGATGAAGATGATAAAATTATAGATCAATATTTTGATATAAATAAAGGAAATTATACAATTGAAGAAATAAAAAATATTTTTATTAATAGTTTAAAAGAATTTAAAAAGAAAATTAATAAATTTGATGAAAATGATTTTATACTGAAAAATGATGGACCATATATTATAATAAAATCTCCTGTTAAAATTATAGTTACAACAATTATAATTGATTTATTAGGGTTAAATAATAAAATAATTGAACCAAATGTATTAACAAAAGGAATAAAACTACCAAAAATTAGACCTTTTGATGTTATTGAAATACATTGTAATTTAGTTGATCCTAGTTTTGAAAATCATAAAGATCATTCACATTTACATAAAGAATCAGAAATTCTATATTCATTTTATCCAAATGTTGAATATGGATCAAAAATTAGTGAAAAACCAAATGAAATTGATTATATTCTTTTAAAAAATATAAATAAAATTCAAAATATTGTAATATCTATTCAAGATAGTGATGGAAATCTAATAAATAATGAAAATATTAAAAGTATTGTATATTTAAGATTAAAACAAAATTTGTAATATCAAATTTGTCTACATAAATAATAAAACAATTGATTTAATTACAATAATTTTATATTTAATAATAAATTAATTGTATTTAGTAAACAAAATAATCCTTGGTTTAAAGTAAAAGATATTTGTAATATTTTAAAATATAAAAATTCTACAAAAGTTTTAATTGATAATGTAAAAGAAAAATATATAAAACTTAAAAAATATCAAGTGTAACCAACAGTTACACTTACATAATGATGATAAATTAATTTACATAAAAATTATAGGTGTCACAAATTAAGACACCCTAGAAATTAATGTACAAACATGTTTTCAGATGCCCTAAAACAGGGCGTCAATAAAATAGATAATAAAACAATATTTATTAATGAATCTGGTTTATATTCATTAATTTTAAAATCAAAAAAGGTAGATAAACAATAAGGATAAATATAGATGATGATAAATTAAAATTTATAGATTTTTTTAGAGGGGACAATTTGTCCCCCCTATCATATAATGAAAAACATACAAAACTTATTAAAATTAGGTAGGACCCAAAATGGGTTCCACATAAATTATAATATTTATTTTAAAAATTTTTAAAGGAGGTAACCTTATTATACAATAAAAACTTAAGGGTAACAAAACGTTACCCTCCTTAAACATTCAAAAAATATTTATAAAGATAATAAATTATATACAAATTTGAGACCCGTCTTAAAGACGGGTCTTACTTATAATGATAATAAAGTAAAATTTATAGATATTTTTAGGGGAGGCGATTTGTCCCCCCTATCATATAATGAAAAACATACTATTTTTATTAAAAAAATTTTTGTTTATATTTATTAATTTTAAAATTAAAAAAGAATCAAAAAATTTAAAAATAGATTAATAAATATTTTAAATGAAAGAATCAAAACAAATAATTAAACATAAAAATTTAATAATAAATTATTGAATATATTTAAACTTATTAAAGAAAATATTTAAAAATATACATAAATTATAGTATAAATTCAATATCATATGGTTATAAATTATTAATATAATTTTGATCATTTTCTTTAAAACTTTCTTTAACATAATTTTTTATTATATTTATAAATGGTTCTATTATAAAATTAAACTTATAATGATATACAAAATAATTTTTATATTTAAAAAGATATATTAAAAATTTATTTGATATTTTAGTTTTAAATAAATATAATTTTATATCAAAATCATTATTTATTAATTCTTTTGGAACAATTAAAATTTCCATTTATTTATAATTTTTTTTATACCCCCAAGGTAATGTATCAATTTTATTTTCACAAATAAATCTTTTGTCATCTCTATTACTTAAAGCTAATTTATTTATTGTAATTGTATATAGTTCATGTTTAAAACTTCTAATACAAGTCATTTCTCTATATTGTTCTTGATCATTAAATAAACATTTCTTAAAATCATCCATATGTAATGTTTTATCAACAACACTTTTCTTAATTCCTTTACATTTTACAGGATTTTTATTATTAAATTCATAACTATATAATTTTGATCTTAAACAACAATATTCTTCTAATATTTCACCATTTAACTCATCTTTAAATTTACCAATTATTTTTTTATTCTTTTCACTATAGCATTCATGTTCTTTCTTATAATCACTTGTATCAAATTCATTAATATTTTCTTTAATGATTTTATATGGATCCTTTTTAAACTCTATAAAATAACTGTCTGTGTCCATATATAATAACCTTATATTTGGATCAAACTTCTTTAATTTTTCATAATAAAATTGATACATATGTAATTTTGATAAATCAAGTACTGAAAATCCTATATAGATTGGTTTATCAAACTTAACCTTTTCTTTTATCATATGTGAAGCAATACAGTCTTTATCAAATATACTAAATGTTTTAAAATTAGTTTTTTTTGCTTGTTTTAATGAAAACTTTTCGTCACCTAATTTAATATCACACCTATTTCTAACATTTTCCATAGTTTTTCCAAAAACACTATTATTCATCAATTTAAAAAAGTCTTTTTCAAAATCTGATGTTGATTTGGATCTTAATTTGGTATTTAATTCAATATATTTTTTCATATAATCATCTTGATCAAATGCTATAACTCTATTAACTTTCTTTAATTTTAATCCTTTTTGTAGATAATATTTTAAGTTTCTTGAATGAATAACATAATCTTTTTTATCAAATAATGTTGTGCAAAGCTTATTATTATAATGTTCAGGTGCTAATGGTAAATCTTTATGATCATCATGTAATTCAATAGGATATTCTAAATCAACATCTAATATGTATCCATATTCAGCATTTTCATCTAATTCTAATATTGTTTCTTCCCATTCATTTAATGTATATGTATTAGGATTCATCCATGTTATATCTTTATAAGGTAATTTTTGACTTAAAGCCCATCCATATAGATTATTTGCATCTATATATAACATATAATTTTCGGGTTTTGTTTTATCATAATTTTTTGTATATTTATTGTTTGCTTTACAATATCTAGTTATACATTGTGAAATACCACCTCTAATACCTTTTTCAATCATTAAATACATATTATAATCACTTATTAATTCTAGTTTAATTTTTGTTAATTTTAACATAGAATCCCAAGCTAGTGATGGTGATGTTAGATAATGTGCTGGATCTAATTGATAATTTTTCAAACAAACAGATCTAAAATTTTCAAATATATCAGCTAATAAAAGAACATCTTGAATATTATATAAATCTGAATAATTACCTAATGTTTTTACTTTTAGTTTATTCCAAACTTTTATATAATGTTTATAATCATCATCACTTATATTTTCATTAGTTAAACAACTATAAAACTGATCTTTTTCTAATATTTTATCATAGTTTAATTTTTCAACATTATCAATAAATTCATATGGAAATATACCTTTGGAAGTTAATATTTTTAAAGTTTCATTATCATATTCAATTATATCATTTTCTTTTATAAATTTATTTATATGCTTAAATTCTTTAAGATTTTTAGCTAATTTTTCAATTGATGTAGCCATAAATCTAAATGTATCTACAAATGAGAATTTTATAAATTTTCTAGGTTTATCACCTTCAAATTCATAACCATAACCAGAATTTACTGAATAGTTTATATATTTTTCATCTGTATTAGCTAACAAATCAATTTTACCATATTTTTTAGCTAATTCTTTTATAAACAAATGTGTATCATAATTTGAACTATTATGACAGAATATAGGAATATTTTGAGGGAATTTTAGATTTAAATTACAATTTAAATGTGCAGCACCCCTAAATTTCCCTGTTAAATGGCAATGATCTCTTACTTTTATTCTTTTATCATTATCAAAACCACTATTTTCACAAATATGACAAATATTTGTTTTCTGATAATTAATTTCTTCTTCATTAGTTAAATTCATAGGCTTTTTATTTTTTGAATTATATTTTTTAGCTATATATTTTGAAATTTCATCTAAATATTCAAATAATTTATTTGGTACATTTATTAATTCCTCTTCAGTTTTTGCTCTATAACAAATAGGTTTATACATTTTATTAGTTACTCTAGATACTAAATAGATTGTAAATCCATATGGTTTATGTCTTTGAATTTTATTTGTATATGAGCAATTTGGATTATTTTTACAATTATCAATCTTTTCTAATATACTTTCAAAATCCATATAAATTACATATGGATGTTCAAACTTTTTATAATAATTTTTAAAACTTACAGTTTGACCTGGAAATGGCATTATAGGTCTACAAGGTTCTAATGATTTACATATTTCTAAATGATTATTCAAGTCTTTATTTTTGTAGAAATGAGTCAAACATCTTCTACAAATATATTTTTTTGTTTTATGTTTTGATAATTGAGAATACACTAATTTATTTAAATCTGTTATTAATATATAATGACAATTATTACCAATTTTATAATATAATAAATCAATTTCTAATTTTACATTATAATATTCAGATATTTGTAATGGCACTATTTTTTCATCTTCATCAATTCTATAAATATTTATTGACATTGATGGATAGTTATATTTAGAGTCAAACGATCTTTTTTCAAATAATTTAATATCTTTTAATGTTATTGGATAATCAAAACCTTTAAAAATATCATCATTTATATATTTTTGATATTGTTTAACTCTTTCAGCATGTTCATTTGGTTTATCAATAGCACATCTAATTGCATAAATAAAACAATATTCATCTTTATTTTTAAAATTTACACAACATTTTTTATTCTTAATTTCATTTGGTAATTCTATATATGATCCAGCATTTAATGAATTATTTTTAGATAATTTTAGATTTACTTCAACACATCTTTTTAATGACCAACCAGAGCCTTTTGATGGTTGATTTAGTTGTTCTCTAACTATTAATTTCTTAAATTGATCATCAATAAAATCATCTATATTTAAAATATCTGAACTTTTTATGCAAAAATACATATTACTATTTTGAATTTCACCATTTATTAATTTTCTTTCATATTCACATTCTAAAGCCATCTGTCCTTTAATATTTTTAAATTTTTGTTTTTCTATCAATTTTTTTGTTTCATTTCTTTGAGTTTCTAAATAATCATTAATATCTAAATCATCATTTGAATTTGTTAAAATATAATCTTGAAAATATCCTTTTAATGACGAAGCTTCTTGAATATTTATTATATTTTCTTTTGGAATTGGTCTATTTTTAAAATAATCATTTAATAATCCAATTAATTCTCTTCTAGTTTTATTAACAATTTTAATACTATTTTTAATTGCTAAATTTTGAATATATTTTAATGATCTATATTCTAAATTATTTGGATTTTCTTTAATTTTGTTTAATCTTTTAATTAGTTCATCTCTAGATAAATTTTCATAATTTCTGACAGATAATTTTTTTGCAATTTCATTTAATTTTTCTATATTAAATAATGAATAATTTGTAAGATCAAATGTTTCTTTAATATTTGTTAATTCATCTAAAGTTTTATTTTTATAATTATATATATTATTATTTTTACACCAATGTTTTAATTTAAATATTTTATTATCATATTTTTGTTTATTTAATAAATGTTTAGTTGAGTTATAATGTCTATCATAATTTTTATATAATATATTTTTATTACAGTAAGGACAATTAATATTTTTATTTGTTCGTTCCATTTATTAGAAATAATTTTTACTTAGAAATAAAACTCTTAAAAATATGAGAAGTTTTTCCACTTTTTTCTAGGTAAATTATAGTTTAAATTGTATTTTTCAATCAATAGTCAACTTTTCACAAGTTAATTTAAATTTTCTAGAGTATTTTTTTTAATAAAATCAATAGTCAACTTTTCACAAGTTAATTTAAGTTTTCTAGAGTATTTTTTCAATAAAATCAATAGTCAACTTTTCACAAGTTAATTTAAATTTTCTAGAGTATTTTTTCCAATAAAATCAATAGTTGTATTTTCATAAGTCAATTTAAGTTTTCTATAGTATTTTTTCAATAAAATTTAAACTTTTTTAAAACAAGTAAAATTATTATTTTTATCATATTTTTAAATTTTCTAGTTTTGTTATATTTTTGTCATGAATTTTAGTTTCTAAATGTCTTAAATAATTATTAGTCCATTTAATATTTCTTCCACATTCACAAAATTGTGGTTTTAAAAACATTTCTCTAATACATTGTATACAAATTGCATTTTTTCTATCTTTACTATAATGATAATTATTAAAATTTGAAATATCTTTAATTTCTTTACATTTATGACATTGTTTTTCATTTAATTCAATAACTTTAATATTATCATATAATTTTTTATAATACAAATCCTTACATTCTTTACAATAATGATATAACCCATCTTTAGTATTTTTATCTTTATAAAATTTAGATATATCTTTATATAATTTACACCTTAAACATTTCTTTTGCATTTATATAAAATAAAATTTACAAATTGGTTTTTTTCAATTCATATTCATAAAAATTTCCAATAATATCTTCATTATTTTGATCTTTTATACTATATGTAACTGGATTTGTATTATTAATTTTAGAAATTATAAATATTTCTCTAGACCAATTATTTTTATATTTATTAGAAAATGTTGATTTTTTATTTCCAATTCTAACTCTATCATTTATTTTAAATTTTGATTTGGTTATTATTTTTGGTGGTTTATATTTAAAAACAGTATCTAATAAATCCTTTTCATTATTTTTATTTACTTCAATTGGTTTCATTTTAATTGTTGAATGATATGAGTTATTATATTCTTTAACAATTTTTGGTAAAATATTTATCCATCTATAATTTTTATTAATTTCAAATTGTATTTTCATTTTTTCATTTTGTGTTCTATTATACCTTTCTATTATACTTGATTTTTCTTCATTTTCTGTATGATACAATTTAATATCATATTTATTTAATATTTCTTTGAATTCTTTATTGATAAATTCTAATCCTTTATCTGTATGTAAAAGATTAGGTGATTTATGATTAATTTTAATTGCATCATTAATTATTTCTTCAAATGCTTTAGAAACTGTTTTTCCATCTTTTTTCTTTAATGGTTTTGACCAAACATATTTTGAGAAAGTATCTATCACATTTAACATATATTTATAACCATCATTTTCTTTTTCATAATTTTTCATTATAATTAAATCTGCTGCCCATAAATCATCAATACCTAATGTAATTATTTTTCTTTTTAGAAATTTCTTTCTAATTGGAGCATGAATTTCATTTGCTTCAATTATTTGTTCATTTTTAGTTAATTCTTTTTTAATTATAGGTTTAACTTCTTTTTTTAAAATTTTACTTTTATTTGTTTTACAAATTAAACATTTAGTAGCTATTCTATATAATCCATTTTTCATTTCAACAATTTGTGGATTAATATTTTTAGTTTTTTTCTTACACTTGTGACAATGAATTGGTTCATTCATTTATATATAAAAAATATTTTATACATAAATGAATTGATTCAATTCATTTATGTATAAAATATTTTTTTAATAAATGGATATGTGTTATAGATGTCATAATCAAACTAATTTTACTATTATTGGAAATTGTGTAGGATGTAATATATGTAAAAGAATTATTTATGAAAAAAAGATTAAGAGAAAAAGTAATAAGAATAAACATCTTAAACATATTTTAAGAGAATTTAACCATTTTCAACCATATAAAACACACCAATTAATTAATGAATTATATATTTTATGTATTTCCAATCATTTTGAAATAACACCTAAAAATATAAAATTATTTTTAAAACAAAGGAATTATACAAATTGGATATTTTACTATCAATTTTTAAACAAAATATACAATATTAATTTTGAATTGAATCATGAAGATAAAGAAAAAATTACACTAGTTTTTAATAAATATTTATGTTTTAAGAAAAGTAATATATCATATAAAAAATTATTACCAATGATTTTTAAATATTTAAATATGGATTTTTGTATAAAACCTAATTATGATGATAACTTTTTAACATATCTATCACAAATGAATTTGTAATATTTTTTCCCTATATAAATGGATCTGTTAGAAGAAATTAATAATATTGGAGAATTAAGATTTAAGGAATATAAACCATTAAAAAGTTTAAATTTAAATGAAAAATATAAAATTGAAAAATTTGAAAGAATTAAAGATAAATATGGATATACAATTATTGTTGAATTAGAAAAATGTAAAATACATTTACCAAAAAGATTTACTAATATAATTGATGATAAAACTATTAAAGAATTAAATAAAAAAGATTTAAATTTAATTGTCACGGCTTTTAAGACTTTTGATGATAAAGAAACTGCTTTAGTTAAATTTGAATAATTATTTTAGTATAATTGTATTGATAATAAATTTTAAATCATCTTGTAAAAAATTATAATTTTACTGGTTTTAAAAAACTTTTTATTCTGTAAACAATTTCATATAAATTTATGCATATTTATTAAAAATTTCATTAAATTTGCATATTTTTATGACAATTTAACAAAAGCTGAAAATTGGCCAAAAAATAGCAAAAATATTGCATAATTGTACTAAAAACTATGAAATTTGTTTAATTTTTGATTGGCTCCAAAAGTGTCCTAGGAACCCCATAGTACTATCTACTTATATATATATATATATATATATATATATATATATGGTTTTTGTAGCACCTGTAAAATGGGAGAAATTAGGTATAAATTAAAATATATTAAGTGTTATTATTCAACTCAGTATAGCATTTAGGTTATTAAAAACTCATAAAAAATATTTTAAACGTTGAGCGGGTGCTTGAGTAGTTTTTCTGCACACATGTCATTTATGTTAAAATAAATATGCATAATGGGTGTCAGCCATAGACATAAATAAGAACAACTGGATCGCCGACTGAAGCGGTAGAGTGGCACTAGGAGCAAGCCAGATTTCCCCACCACTTTAAGGGGATACCACTGTGCCGTATTTCAGCTTACTGGCATTGACTTTGTACACTAACGTGAATAGACCTCTCATCCAATGCATTTAGTTTCAGGCAAAAATTTGGAAGTTCGGAGGACGTGACACCAGAGTCGCTGCAATCGATGTTATTATTCAGCTGAATTTACAGTGCTGCAAAAACACTTTACCAAAACATAAACCTAACTTCCAGTTATAAAATGTTTCATCCTTGGTTGAGAAGAGTGGTAATACTGATTTATCTATCATATGTTACGTGTACTTCCGTGGTCGCCGCACGAGATCGCACCACCGTCAATAGGCTTCACACACGCCTATGCTATGAGAAGTCTACTCACGTTAGTGTACATAGTCAATGTTACTGGTGTATCAACTGCAATATTGTGTTTACATTCTTTTGTGTACCGAATAACCAACTTACTCCTTCTCGCAGCATGGTGTTAGCCATCCAGTTGTTCTTATTAATATCTATGGTGTTAGCAATCACAGGGCTTGTAACAGTTCTTGAGGTTAAAAAAATAATCAAAAAATGACCTTGAATAACCCCAAAATGTTGCTAAAAATACCAAAAACCGGTGTTTTATCGGGATATTAAAATATGTAGGTAATAAAAATTATGTAGGATAATTTTGAACTGGGTAAGTGACCATCTACTAAAGCAATAATAATAAAATGAAAAAAAATACAAAAAAAGTCCTACCGTACCTATGGCCTACCTAATTACATACCCATCCTCCTCTTACTTATTTATTTCCATTTTTTCCTTTTTCAAACATTTATTTAGTTTTTATGAGCTTCATCAAAATTGATCAATAAAAACCTAATTGCCCTACAAATTTTTAAAAATAACCAAAAAATAAAAAATAACCTGTTAGAAACCCTACAATCATACTTCACTTAGTGTTATGAGCATCCTCTCCCATTTTAACGGTGAAGCACCCGCTCAAGGGTTAAAGGTCGGTTTAACCATTAATTCATTATCCGGCTACAGTATGGTCCCAAGGAGGCCGGTTGACAGAGTCTACTGCATCAACACAACAACAAAATTACCAAATTTTTACCTTCTTCAATTACATACCGTTTGATTTCTAATCAGGAAAGAAATTCATTATACTGGGAATAACAGATCAATTTAAAATTCAGTTGTACTACTTTTTCTTTACATAATTTAAAATTGATTTTTGCTTCTTAGCTGATATTGTGTTATTATTCATTCTTTGAAAACTGTTATTCTTAGAATCTCTTAATAGTTCCTCCTGAATTTCTTGGGGTAGTTCATTAAACACGTTAACATCAACTCCAGGTGGACACTGCGAAGTAACAGGTCGCGAACTTGAGGCAAAATTGGCATTATGTCCTTGCTCTAAACATGTTTGTAGTATTTCAGCTTTGATATCAGGTGGTAATTGATCAAAGACTGTTCTGTCTATCCCCTTTAGGTTAGAGAGCGGTTTTACAGGCGTATCACAGACTTCGGAGTGGAGAAGCTTGCTTTGTTTTTTGCGAATGTTGTTATCATCTTTTTGCAAACCACTAGTGCCAGGCTCAGGTTTTAAAGAGTTATGAGAATCCATTTTGAAAAATTTCAGCAAGGAACTTTGTGCTGGTACTTCTTCTTGAAACTTTGTGAAAGCCACCCCAATAAGAGTTAAATGAAATGGTTTTGTATGATCTACAAGTTTTTTGAATAGCCCCAAGGAAATTTCACTAATTTGACTTTTAGCTGAAGATGTTCTGAATAAAGCAGGACTTATTGCACACTGTTTACTCTCTCTTTGTCTAGAGTACTCTTCAGACGATGAATATTTCCGTACAGTTACACGAAGTGTTGTAGGATAGCGACCGTCTTCTTCTATTAACACAAGACCTCGTTCAATAAGAGAACATATTCGCTTTTGGACATCTTCCAAACAACTAATCATTTTTGCCGCTTCTTCTAAGCCGATGACTTGTTGTTTTCCACTTTCTTTTACTTCAGAATCATCAACACCAAAACTCGCATCTTTAATCCAAGTAGCAAGTGCTTTTCCAAAATGTTTTTCTAACTGCCCTAAGGAACAATTCTGCAGTTCACTTATAGTGCTGACACCTAAAGCGTCAAGCATATCACTTGTTTTCCTTCCAATACCTGGAATCGCACGCACACGGCTCAAATTTGAGATGAGGGATGTAGCAGCACAGGGAAATACTGTTGTTTGTTGATTTGGTTTATGAGTTGAACAAACCAACTTGGCTAGTAATTTGTTGTGAGCTACACCTGCACAGCAAGTTAAACCTACTTCTTCTTTTATTTTATTCCTGATTTCGTTTGCTATATTTGATCCAACAGTAAGTCTTTCCCTGCAGCCACATGTGCAATGATCCTCAATTTCATTTCTGTAAATGTGACCTTGGACTGTATTCATTACAATTTGCTCTTTTGAGGCCATTTTTATTTTTACTAAATAAGACACATCAACAAAATTTTCATCCAGTCCTAACTTTTCTACTTTTTTACTAAAATGTTTTAGCAAATCAGTAACTTTAGATGACATCATTCTGTAATCATGAAGATCCTCACCATTTATTATGACTAGTTGAGGGCATAATGCTAAAGCTTCTGAAATTAACATGCACTTTTTAACACCATATTCTCTGGCAACGTAGTTACTCGTAATAACATAATGTTGTTGTTTTATACCAACAGGTTTTGTTGTAAGCTCCGGGTTCTTTAACATTTCTACCTGAGCGTAGAAACAGTCAATGTCTAAGTGAATTATAGTTCTTTCATGTTTGTACCTGCTGCTTTGGTTAATGTCAGCACACTCTCTGAACTCCTCCATACCTGAAAAATGGAGTGTTTGTTATAGTTTTATAGGTTGTTATAGGTTTATAGTTTTTAGCGAATTTCCCTATAGGGTAGTAATATATATACATATATATATATATATATATATATATATATATATACTGTATTTATTTATTTATTAGGGTCGGTCGAAAAAATTTTCATTTTATTCTCGGAACACTTTAGTGCAGAAAAGTTACCTATTACAATAAGGATTAAAAGTGCATATAAAATATTTAAATCGGTTAACATCTTCCGTTCGCACATCGGACTTATAGTTTACTAGCTGTTGCCCGTCACGGCTTCGCCCGTGATTGCATTTATTTAATACGTAATGAAATCGTTTTAAAGAGCAACGAAATCTACTTCCTTAAGAATGATATTGAAACAATGAAGTAGTGTGAGTGGAGCTCTGAAGGTATTTCGCAAAACCTGTTCTTAGAGAGTAAAGGTTTCTTAAATAGAAAAGGTCCTGAGAACCTATGAGCAAATAGGAACGACCATGTCACATTTAAACCCGTAGGCCCTACAGTCATTCTGAAGCCATTTGGGCGGAGCCCTAAAGAACATCAAAAACTATATTTGCAAAACTGTTTCTTAGTGAACACCTATTAGCAAAACAGAATGTTTACGTTAAACTTCAACCCATAGGATCTATGGTAGTTTTGAGAATTTGTGGGGAGGAGCCCTAAAGGAAATTTGCAAAATTGTTTCTTATTGATCACCTATGAGCAAAGGGGAACGTCCATGTCAAATTAAAAACCCGTTGGCCCTTGATTAATTTTGAAGTCAGTTGGGGGTGGAGCCCTAAAGAACTTCAAAAACTATATTTACAAAACCATTTTGTAATGAGCACGAGTTAGCAAAACGGAACATTCACGTTAAATTTATACCCCTATCCATGGTAATTTTGAGGCTCTATGGGGCAGAGCCCTAAAGGAAATTTTAAAATTACTTTTTTTAGTGAGCACCTACGACAAAGAGGAACTCCACGTAAAATTTCAACCCCGTGGGCCTTGGAGTAATTTTCATGACCTGTGCGGCGGAGCCCTAAAGAATTTAAAAAACTATATTTGCAAAACCGTTTTCTAGTCAGTAACTATGAGCAGAGGAACGTCCGATTCATATTTTAACCCCGGAGGCCCAAAAATAGTTATAACAACAGCAACAACAACCCCCTAGGATATATGGTAACCTTGAGGTTCTATGGGGTGGAGCCCTAAAACAGTTTCTTAATAAGTATCTATAAGCAAATAGAATCGTCCAGGATGTCAAATTTCAACACGTAGGCTATACAGTAACTGCGAGCCTCTGTGGGGCGGAGCCCTAAAGGGGATGTTTAAACCACTTTTTTTTAGCATCCAATAAAAAAATAAAAAAATCACTCCAAATTTCAACAGTGCAGGTTTCCTAATTTGTATTTAAATTTGGCCATGTGGATAACATAATATTGAAACATCGATGGCCTGTGGGGCGGAGCCCTGAACGAATTTTCTGAAATCGTTTCTTAGTGAGCACCTAAGAGGCAAGACGAACCTGTGTTTAAAGTTTCAAGTAAATACGTTTGGTAGTTCCTGAAATTTCATGATGAGTCAGTCAGTAATCACTCCCAGTCAGGTTTAGTTTTGCCGCCAAGCTCAATCGCGCAAAAGGTAGAATTCCTAAGGGAATTATCCTCTAGATTTTTATTACTATCTTCCCTCAATAAATTGAATGAGAACAGCTGTTTACAAAATTAATATTATATTTTAATGTAATCATATGTTCCAATACAAAAATGTTGCTTCCATAAGAATAACATGGTAACTTTGAAGTCGTGTGGGGCGGAGCCCTGAAGGAATTTTGCAAAATCGTTTCTTAGTGAGCACCTAGGAGGCAAGATTAACCTATGTTCAAAGTTTCAAGTAAATCCGTTCGGTAGTTCCTGAGATTTCGTGATGAGTCAGTGAGTGGGATTTCGCTTATATATATATAGATGAAAATTTCCAAAATCTCGTTATTTTTAGAGATTTTTAAAAGTTATTAAACCATAAAAAATAAATACGCTCTTCGTTTTTATTCTTGTTTTAGCATGTAAAGAGCGTAAATAAATTATATTCTGTTCAAAAATCCAATAATTACCGTGCGTGCAACGCCTCAGGAAAAATAGAAATTAACCAATTTTTAGCAATTTCACTGTGCAATTTTTGTAAGCAGACTAAACTGTTTTGAACAAGAGTGCACTGTTTTGAGATTGATTGAACTGGTTTGAACTAGATTGGTATCCCCTCCCTGCTCTAACCCCCTAACTATCACCACCAACTCAGCCTTGTACTCGCCGCCATCACGTGTTTTCCTCTTCGGTCTGTCGCTGTGCCGCGCTCTGACTAGAACAGTTGAAACTCGCTTTGGCGCTGTGTGTGACTTAATGTTCTTGACCACACTGATGCACTCACTCAACGTCTACGCGATGTATTCAATTCCTTTAACCTCGTCTGGTCTGTGAACTCCCCAACGCGAGTAACTCCCACTACTGTGAGTGCCATAGACAATGTAATAACAAACATCAATGTGACCTCAGTATCAGTAATAGAGACAGCAATCTCAGATCATTTTGCTGTTGAGGCTATCATTTCTGGAACTAAACCTTTCATACACCCTTCCGGTAAAAGCATTAGTAGAGACATTCAACCACAAAACATACGACAACTTAATAGATTTTTGCGGAATGAGTCATGGGATTTCCTTGACAACAAACTGTCAGATGACATGTTCAAATCTTTTAACGATCGTCTGTTATTTTATTTAGATATGACATGCCCATACAAGACGTTCAAAGGAAAAGCTACGCAGTCCATAACCAAATGGATTACACCTGGCATTCTGAAATCTCTAGAAAAACTTAGATTTTATCATTCAATTTACAGACAAAGTGAAAACGAAGATTTCAGGATATTTTTCAGAAACTACAAACGAATATATAGAAAAGTCATTGAAGCTGCTAAGTCCTACGACATAGACAAAACCCTGAAACACTCCAGAAACTTTTCGAAATCAGCCTGGAAAGTCATTAATAGTTTCAAAGGTCAAAACAATTTAAAAAATAATAAATCACCAGAAATAATGACCAATGGAGAAATCATATCAAACCAGTTAGCTGCCGCAAATATTTTTAATAACTATTTTTTGACAGTTGCAGATTCAGACAACAACCCTAAACAAAATGTAGCTCAACCAAACCCTGGCGTGGAGATTATTTTGTCAATGGTGTTATATTCAGTAAATGAACAGGAAGCGGAAAAGGTTATTCAAATGCTTGAGCCAAAAAAATCAAATGATGTAAATGGCATGTCAATGTGGCTCATAAAACAATGTTACTATTCCATTTTGAAGCCCTTGACTAAAATTATCAATGCATCTTTCGAAAATGGTGTTTTCCCCTCATGTCTTAAACTTGCTAAAGTCATTCCCATTTTCAAAAAAGACGACCCATGCCAAACATCCAACTACCGACCCATCTCCATACTTCCCGTATTAAGTAAAATATTTGAAAAATTATTTTTGAGCAGACTCACTAGTTCTCTTGACAGATTTGAAATCCTCAACTCTGGGCAATTCGGCTTCAGAAAACCCCTGTCAACTATAGATGCTGTAATTTCATTGGTTGAGGACATAGTTGAGGGACTGGAGAGGCGAGAGCATCCTCTTGGAGTGTTTTTAGACCTTTCCAAGGCCTTTGACTTTGTCCATCATCCAACTTTACTAAATCAACTGCAATCATTTATTTATTATTTATTTAATTATTAGGACAGTCAGATACAATAGTTACATATTGTGTTGACTTTTTGCAGCCCTAAACAGATAGAGCCACCAGTTTATTAAACCCCATCAAATGATTCGGCAAAGTGCACTTTATTTAGGCTATAAAACTATCAATTTAATTCTAAGTTTCCCAGCAGGTGTTTGCATGGCTATGATTTATAAACTCTACAACACTATAAAAAGCATTATTTATTAAATATTCTCTTAGTTTTTTGTAAAATAGTTTGATATCATTAATATTTCTTATGCTTTCAGGGAGATGGTTAAACAGTTTAGCTCCCGCGTAACATGGCAACTTATGGTAATTTTCAAGTCTGTGGAAATCAGTTCTGAATAAATTTTTATTTCTAGTATTATAGTTATGAAAATGTGTGCCGAATTTTGAGTCACAGTGCCGAATTAAAGTCACGGAACTTTAATTTCACCACGTTTCCTAAGGTTGTAAGTTTCAATTCCTATTGTTTCATTCTGAGTAACTTCTCCGGATTCATCTGTATCGAGAGCTTGATCCTCATTATTTACCTGGACAACTTGTTCATCGCTTATTGTTTCTCTATCTGTGTCTTCTTCATCGTCTTCAGGAGCTTGATCTTCATTATTTATCTGGACAACTTGTTCATCACTCTCTGTTTCTCTAGCCGTGTCTTCTTCAGGAAAATTTTGACTTTCATCTTCATCATTTTGTTTGTCGTCCATTGATTTTGCCGCACATTCTTCTTCATGTTCTTCCTCATCCTCATCTTGATGAAGATTGAAATATTGTATCTCAGATTCCTTTGGTCTTATTACTTAGACGGCCAAATGATACAATTCATCTACTGTCTTAGATGTAGCTATGGCGATAGTCACCCCATTTTGCTTGAAAACCCATGACTTACCATTATTTCTTACTGTCTGATCAATGCCCTTTTCGGCTGCCTTTCTCACTGAAAATAGGTTACAAGAAGCATCGGGACAGTACCACACACTTTCAAAATATCTATAAGACCATTCATTCCCATTAAAAACCATGACATTTATCCTCCCACACCCCATAGCTTGAATATGAACACCCTGACGGGCACTGTCCATAGTTTTAGGCTTGTCAAAAGGGGTATAGTTAGCAAACCATTCCCTATGGTTGGTTATGTGGTGTGAAGCACCACTATCAACAATCCAATCATCACAATCATTTAGATCAAAATAACTGTTTACTTCTGTTTTCAGCCTCGTTATCATAGCTGAATGCTTATTTTCATTTGCACATCTAAATTATATACTCCCGCATGTGTAACTCACTCACTCACTCACTCATCGGGGTATCAGAAATTCATCAAATGTCGGTAAAGTAGATTAAGCGAAGTTTAGTTATATCACCCATATATCACTTACTACACAGTAATTCCCAAGCGAGAACTAAATCTACTTTACCGACATTTGATGAATTTCTGATACCCCGATGAGTGAGTGGGGAAGTACATACCAAACAAAAAAAAATAAGTGTTATGAATGCCTTTTATTCTACCTGTTAGGCCATACTGTTGTTTTACAATTAATTGTTAGGTAACTGATTGTTTTGAATTGTTTGTTGTTACTTAGCGATTTTTTACATTGTTTGTTACTTACTGACCTAAAACTTTGGTTTCCAACTAATCAAGGTAAATTGCTAATTTTTAACTAATGTTTGACTTATCCCTGTAACTCCAACAGGATTTATGAGTAGTATTTATAATAATTATTCTTAAATTATAACATACATTTTTATTTTGCATCGAATAGTATTTTTGTGATTAGCCTGTAGCGGGTTCATAACAGTTTGTTCATGTTGTCCTATTTTTTTCTGACGGTATTTATTTTTTCATTTAAATAATAGTTTACACAGTATAATAATTAGTTTATGCAAAATAGTTTATTTAGCTTAGCCATCCTACATTTTCATCCATTTTATCCAGATATTTTTTTCATACTTTTTGCGCTAGGAGGGTGAGGCAAGGCATGGCGTCACATCCCCTGACGACTAGTTTACTACAGTATAGTTTCTTTTAAAATCTATTCTAGTACTCAGGTATAGTAGGTACGTAGAAACTACACGTACACCCACACTCATAACCTAATCAGTACAGTTAGAGTATCAAACAAAATTAACAAGTTTAACTTAAAATCTGTACTAGTACTCAGGTATAA
Organism: Neoaliturus tenellus; assembly: GCA_030545055.2. Taxonomy (NCBI): domain Eukaryota; kingdom Metazoa; phylum Arthropoda; class Insecta; order Hemiptera; family Cicadellidae; genus Neoaliturus; species Neoaliturus tenellus. The sequence goes on along the minus strand of CM061531.1, from coordinate 105,986,694 downwards.
TAGGTACATAGAAACTATATACACATAAACCCACACTCATAACCCTAATCAGTACAGTTAGAGTATCAAACAAAATTACAACGAGGGTTATGGGGTGGAGGCCTCAACTACCATGTTCAGTGCTTGAGATTTTTACGGCAATTAAAGAATAGGGGCAACTAATTTCTGGGAAAGGGGGTGGAGCCTCCATATACCATAATATCTAGAATATTTCCATAATCGATCATGATTTCACAATTCTCATTTTTTTTACGAACTAAGGAGAACTAGGATGTGGTTTTAAAAAACGAGCTACAGGCGATTTTCGTATTAGCCGGTTTTCTTACTGTCTTAGCGGGCAGTTCTTCGGTGGGCCTCACCTGCAACTCATTATCGGTGGATTTTTAAATTTTCTAATATCTTTCTTAAGTATTTTTTGTCTTTCATTATATACAGCGTACCTCAATTAAAACTTATAATTTTATTCCACTTTTATTCATTTTGAATACACCAACTACTTACATCATGTGGCCAAAATTTTAACACATATCAATTTTTAAGCATGATATCTAGAATATTTACATAGTCCATTATTATTTCACAACTCCATTCTATCCCTACAATTACTTATATTTAAAATATTCCCATTGAAGGTTTTGATTATTTTAGGTGAGATATTGCTGTACATTACATATATAAATATTTGTTCATTTCCCCAAATGTTTTTTTCTTTATACAAGAACCTAGATCTACTGTCTAAGGAGGCCTAAGAATAATCAATTATTTTATAAGTTTTCGTAAGTCATGATTTGACAAAGCCATTGTCAATATCAACACTCTTTATCTAAAATAAGATTTTCCATTTTTTATTGGTGAATTTTACAGGCCGATTATTTTTATTATTATTACCACCATGCACCTATAGTTTTATTTTATCCAAGCAAGGCATTTTAGTTTACAGTTAACTTTTGCATCAATTTGGAAATGTTTAGAATTTTTTATTTATTTTCCTAAGTGGGGACAGTTTTTTTATGAATTAAGAGACTAGGGAAAAAGAAAAAAGCCATAAGCAATTTTCAAACTTTTTATTAGTATTAATTGTGAGTAAAGTTAAATTGGCAGTCCACTACTTCGGTGGTACTAACCAGTTTAATAATTTAGATTTAATTATTGATTAACAAGATTTTCTTAATTTTTATACGTTATTTCCTTTATTTGCGCTAAGTAACCAAGATGCGTGATCCCACAACTTTTTAACACATAAGTTTTGTTTTAACCGTTTCTCTACCTTTCAGGTTTAAATTTGTAGCATATTTGAACATTTGTAATGGCTAAGTTCTTTTCAAGTGAACAAATAATTTTTTTTACAAAAATGGACCTTTAAACACATTTAATTCAAATTTAATGATAATTCGATATTTTTGTACTTTTTTCATTGCACCAAGTTCTTAGTTGCGCGATGACGTAATGTCCCTCAACGATTCTTTTGCCATTCTTTAAATATCAAAAAATTCTCACATATAAATTGAAGATACACTCGCAGCCTGTAAAAAGCTAAGATAATAATTATTTTATTATTGCTTTTTACTTTTAATCTCCAAGTAACATTATGTATCCCCCCAAATTAACACTAAGCTTTTATGAAATCTTGAACTTTGAGCTCTGGCATTCAAATTATAACTATGAAAGATATATCTATGACGTAACGACGACTCTAATTTGGGCTTTAACTACTCAGGGGCAACCCCTGAGGGGGCATGGGGGCGGAGCCCCCATCGAGCCGTAGGCGAGTTTGTTAGCTTTATGGCCTTTTGAGTGACATTTAAAACATACCACACCAATCCTACAGTTTTTAGAAAAGTGGCCAACTTTTCCACATGAAAAACATCTTTTCTCATTATTTTTACTATAGTCTGGTTTCTTTGAAGGTTTATTTTCATCATACTTCTTACTTTTATCACTCACCTTCATGTTGGAGGCCATAGCAACTGCTGTACTTACGCCGTCCCTGTCTTTCAAGCGCAACTCGTAGTTCAAACACTTCTTTTGTAGTGCGTCCCAGGTTTTCGTCTCGTTAGGTAGGTCATGCCAAGTTACATAGATGTAATCGAAGTCTTTTGGTAAGGTTTGTAGTAGTCTGGCGCAAAGATCTCCTTCGTTGATTGGTTTGTCCAGCATTGTCAACTGGGTTTGTACTTCGTCAAATTTTTCCAGATGCCCCTGGATCCCCAGTGAAGGCTCCCAAGTGATGTTATGGAATTTATTCCTCAAGATATCAATATTTTCTGTAGATTTTACATCATAAATCTGGCTAAGTTTTCTCCACATCTCTTGTGCCGTTGTGCATCCACTTACTCGAAGTAGGGGGTTTGTATCCAGTGACAAAATAATTCTCTTCCTTGCTTTTGCATCTGCGTTAGTCCATTTTCCTAATGTCTCTTCATATTTTGGTGAATCTACTATTGGCTTGGAGAATTTACCGTCTATAACGTCGAAAAGCCCATCACAGTCTAGTACTACTTTCATTACAATTTTCCATGTAGGAAAATTTTCAACTCCTTTTAACTTTTCTATTTGTTTTTCCTCTGACATTTTTACAAATAAATAATTCCCCGTCTCAAATTAACCACGTCTATCTGCTACCATGTCAGAAAACATCACAATTAATGGAAATTATTTTATTTGTAAAATCAAACACAAAAGTTAAGTATTAAAAACATCTCAAAATTGCATCTAATAATCAACAAACAAATAAACAGCTGTTATATAAAAATAATACTAAATTCATATTTGAACATTACAACAGATAAATAGATATCTTCAACAGTTATTAATGTAACAATTAATTGTATATTTTTACGACAATAAAGATCTTTATTTATTTATTTATTATTTATTTTAATCTAGCTTTAGGCTTTAAATTGTTTCGCTACCGTAGAGGCTACTTTCTCGAGACTTACATTTTTATTGTTTCTTACGAGGGAAAGATTGTATCTCTATTCTCATATGTGGGCAGTTTATTTTGCAGGAATCCTCTTGGTTCACCAAAAATAGGACAGTAAAACTTCTGTCTGGAGTCGGCAATCACACTCCTAGTGAGAATAGCTTGTGATTCATTCATCATCAGCTATGTTTTAAGACATACGTCGAGGAAATAACACAAAACAATCCACAATAGGGAGTAGCTCACAACATGCAAGTCACACACGGCACCAAAGCGAGTTTCAACTGTTCTAGACAGAGCGCGGCACAGCGACAGACCGAAGAGGAAACACGTGATGGCGAGTACAAGGCCGAGTTGGTGGTGAGGGGGAGGGGGTTAGAGCAGGGAAGGGATATACCACGACTCAATATAGTTCAAACCAGTTCAATCCATCTCAAACCAGTGCACTCTTGTTCAAAACAGTTTAGTCTGCTTACAAAAATTGCACAGTAAAATCGCTAAAATTGGTTAATTTCTATATTTTCTGAGGCGTTGCGCGAACGGTAATTATTGGATTTTTGAACAGAATATAATTTATTTGCGCTCTTTACATGCTAGAACAAGCATAAAAACGTAGAGCTTCTTTATTTTTTAAGGTTTAATAACTTTTAAAAATCTCTAAAAATAACGAGATTTTGGAAATTTTCATAAACTATAAGTCCGATGCGCGAATCCTTATTGTAGTAGGTAACTTTTCTGCACTAAAGTGTTCCGAAAATAAAATAAATTTTTTTTTACCTACCCTAATATATATATATATATATATATGTCCGTGGTACTGATAACTTTTGAAGGGAACCTCCGATTTCGATGAAATTTGGTATGAAGGTGTAAGACCAGGTCTATTTTCATGAGTTCACAAACCAGCATTGTCAGGTTATGGGAACGGGGTTTTATGGGGTTTCAAAGGGGTAGAAAATGCACTTGATTTCACATAGCAAAATTAGCGTATTGCAGACATATCATAGGAATCTGTAATAATCTTTAATAATAGAGAGATGTACCTTCAAACCAGAGGTCAAAATTGCTAGTTAAAAAATTAATTTTTTACTAATTCTGAGCATAAAAAAAGAAAAGTAATTTACTTCTGCACAAGTAGGTAGTATTAGGTTTAAAATACGCTCTGTATCTAGAGTGGTGATATAGATATAAGCAAACATGTGAGCCTTTTTTATAAATAAAAACCTCAGCACCAAAACTGTGTGAACACCAGTTATCTCAATTTCTGGCCTAAATTTTGTTATTGACCAACAACGTTTTTTCTTTGTTCTGTAGAGATTAAAATTAGCAATATCCATTTGAATGATGTCTAATTTTGAAACTCTGAAGCCTTAATACTAAATGAGCTCATAAAATGAATATGAAAATTGAAAAAAAATTAATTCAATATTATTCAAGAACATACCGGTATATGGACTCCGAGCTTATCCGAAATGCATCACAATGCCAACTTGAGGAATATTTTGCCCTTCAGGTGAGCTCGTTCGCTGCGCTCACTCCCCACTAGGTTTAGCTCGTTCGCTACGCTAACTCGCCGCAAGTCTATAATATCATCTAGTTTTTTTATTACCAATCTTCCCTCAATTTAATTAAAATGAGAACAGCTATTTATTAAATTAATTACTATCCTTTAAGTAAGTATATGTTAGAATACAAAATAACATGGTAACTTTGAGGACGTCTAGGGCGTAGCCCTTTGTGACTTTCCTATTTTAAGCCTAAAGAACGAGTACCGGTATACCAAATTTCAGCGCTCTACCTAGTTGGGAAGTTGGAAAATTAGTGATGAATGAGTGAGTAAGTGAGTGAGGGCTTTCCCTTTTATATGTTTCAACATATATATAGGCCTAGCTTCCCTATTTCTCTTTGATAGCTCTATAACTTCTGGCAGGTAACTTTTACCATACCGGAATTCACAATCCATCTTGAAGGTAAATTTTCTTGATCACACTTTACTTCAATAGAATTGCTACTGATATAAGTGGCGAGGTAGAGGAAGAAGGTGGGGGAAGGGGGCTAGTAAAGTTATAATGTAGGAAGTAGGTTTGCCAACTGAAATAAGTTGTAAATCCAAAATTCCTATCTTTGAAAATTTTGGGGGAAACCCAATTTCATAATGTTAATGAGCAATTTTACAAAGTTAGTTATTACAATGTATTTAGATAATTAGCTAATACAATAATTGTACTAAGTTATAGGTAAGCTACGCACTATGTGAAGATTTATCACTTAATCAGTAAAATTTATCAGTTCATTGCAATTAAATGTTACTAGTTTAAGAGTGGGCATGAACTTTGTTGTGTTCATTGTACACATAAATTGATAATAGAAGCATCGGTCATAAAAGTACGATACATTATTTTATTGAAAAGTCAGAATTCAAAAGTATTTAGAGTGGTTTTAAGCATTATTTTAATACAAATAATTATGGTACCGGTATTAATAACAATAAAGAAAGTGCAGAATTGAAACTTGTAACTGATACCTGCAAAAGAAACAATAAGAATAATACGGTACTGAAATTAAAATTAGCAGAATAAATAAAGAGGTACAGTACACTCTCGTTCATCGGAACTAATGTGGCGGACGGCCGGTTCGGATGTCAAAAAATTCCGATGAAGCGGAGTCCGTCGTGAGTCATCATTTTCGCCTGTACGGTGACCTATCGTGATTGTATTCACTCTTGTTTTTAAGATAACACAAGAGATTTTATGAAAATAAGGCACTCAAACTTTGAACATACTGTAGTAACAATGAACCTATAGGAATAAAAACAATGCAGGAAATAAAAATCTAAAATCTTTATTCTCAAATTCCAGCAGTCAACTGACTTCCACGTAACACAGGTCGCGACGCGAGACACACTGAATGACAATTTTGGAAGCGGTCGAAGCGGATGTATTGTTCACTTCCTGCCCCCTTCCTCTTTCTATTTTTGTGCGAATACTCCACGGCCTCGTAAATCATATCGATGGGTACTGATTATGGAAAACGCCTGATGACTTTTGATGCAAAATGTGATACTTCACTGTTGTGCGGATAGAAGGAATGGAAATTGAAGGCGTCAAAACGGAAAAATTATTTATTTCGTAAGAAAAAAAATTAATAATGTCCAGATTTTCAGTTCCGATGAAGCGGAGTTCCGATGTCGCCGAGTCCGATGAACGAGAGTGTACTGTACCGGTATTAAAAACTCTTCTAGTTCCCCTCTAGTTCCTTGTTATTTTCTATTCAGTGATGTGGTGTCAGTTTGTGGATTTTTTTTCTGTGAGCGCCCTACCACGCGAGTGCTCAGTGTGGAGTTTATTTCCTCGTGAACCTTTCTTTCTTATAGGCAATTGTATAGGCTATGTGTATAATCATGTTTGATTTCATTTATAAATCATCATTAAATATATTTCATTTGCATTGATGTATAATTGTATTACTGCTAAGCAAAACTCCGCATGCACACTTTACCGAAACACTGTGATACCTAAGATTTTATACTAGAAAATTATTTAGGCCTATCTATGTTTAATTGAAATAAGTCCTAGGCCTACTAAATTATACAATCAATGGTATCAACGATGAAATGTGATTCCTGATTGAAGTTTGTCAACATTTAAAATATTTCATTATAAAAACTTGTATACCGGGTTACGGTATAAATCTTGCAATTTATTTTGGCGGAGTAAAACTCCGCCATTTGCTCCCTCTGCCATTTTACCGGGTGAAGCGCCCGCTAAAGGATTAAGGGGGTTGGTGCACCAAAAAATTTTATTTTTTTCAAAAACCTTTTTATTTTATTAATTTATAGCCAGGAATTTCCCGTTTCCAACGATACATAACAATCAAACCTTATAAAATTGTAAACATATGTAAAAAATAATTTTATAGGAGCATGTCAGCTGTTTTTACGTCCACTTCGCCCTCCAAGCGTCAGAGAAGTTATAATAACTTTATATAGTAACACCTCTTATTTTCTTACATTGTGATTTTACTTTGTTGGGTTGGCCAACCTGATAAATAGCTTTCTGCCTTTCTTCTAGCTTTCTGTCTGCTGTTGTTGGTTGTTTACCAAATTTAAGGTTATAAAACATTGTTTTAGTGATTGTGAAGTATGTATAGTCTTATATATATGTATATGTATATATATATATATATATATATATATATATATATATATATGTATGTATAGTCTTATATATAGTGAAGTATGTATGAAGTATGTATAGTGAAGTATGTATAGTCTTGTTTTTCTTAATAATACCTGCATTTTTCCCGTTTTTTGCGTTTTTCCGAAAGTTTGATTTTTTAACACATATGTTCCTTTTTCTGAATAACTACTAAAGGTATCAACTTGGGATTTTTTTTGTAGATAGATATAGCTTAGATACATAATTGGAGTGCAAAAAAACCCAAATATAATATACAATAACAAATTTAAAAAAATAAATATTTTTTTTTCCTAAATATTTTATAAGCGTTTGGAAAAAAAATCATGTAAAATCTGAATTTGCTTACTGGTAAATTTTACACACTCCATATATGTAAAAAGGTCTGATCTTTCAAATAAAAAAAACAGAAATGAGCTATCTTTATTGGTTTCTGAGAAAAAAGAACATTAGTTAACATGGAGAATGATAGGGCGCACCAACCCCCTTAACTATACCGTACAGTAAACTTCCTCTAATCCAGCACGTCCGGGACTTGACATGTGCCGGATTACGGAGTATGCCGGATTACAGGATGAATATCAGGAAAAATGTAAATTAAACAAAAAATGACTAGGCCTATAAAACACTTACTTTGTTATAAAAACAGCTTTCAAAGAATAAAACCATTGAATAAAATACTCCACTGTAATCAAAAATACAGTCACTACAGTATATATGATTATGAAACTTAAAAGAGTACAGTAGACGCCCGATTATTGGAGTTACTGTTCTGCTAACAGGTGCACAGGACGGCCGGAAGGAATTTAATTGTCCGCCGACCACTGACTCGAAGACAGAGTTATAAAAATAGACCCTCCCCCGCACCCCATACCTTTTTGTCTCTCCTATTCTAAATATGAGTCATTGGATCATTGAACATTGGACTTGGCACTGTATGCTGACAATCAGTGTTTTGGATTAGGCCATGATTGCAGAATTCAATTTTTGAGACGTGCCTGCAAGTGATTTTTAGGATTAGCCGATGTCGGCCGAAGACGACTCATCTCCCCTCCACCCATGCCAATACGAAATACGCCTTGTACGACACAGTGTCGCTCTGCTTCGACTTACGATCCCAAACAAATTCGAACGCTCAATTGTTATCGTTGGTTCTGTAAATACAATAATTTTTCTGGAAGTCATGCCGGATTATCGAGCGTCCCGGGCCATAGGATGCCGAATTAGAGGAAGTTTACTGTATTATGAAACCCATGTTCATAATTCATATTAAGAATATTTTCTATGTTTTCTTTATTCCTGACTGTAAACTTGAGACTTCAAATACTGTACCTGTTTTTCGCTTGCTGGAACTAAAAACTTAAACATAAACATTTTCTATGATACAATTACCGTTTATCTATTGGAGTCCTAGCTTAGAATAGGCCTAGGTCTAACACAAAAATTGACTTACCAGTCCTAAGAAATTAGGCTATAAAATAATGTTTCACTGATATTTTTATTTGCAATACTTATGTGTATAAAAAGTTTTTATGAAGCAACTTTCAAAGAAAATTAAATAACTTCTTACTTTTAGTATTATTTACGTCATTAAAATGTTATAACAGAATCAGATCAGGACAAATTTGAGGTTAAACTAAACATAAATAAAACAAAACAAAAACCTTTTTTCTTTTCGCAATGCAGGCTAAGATGTGAAAACCATGCAACCTTGAGGTGCTCTAGAATATAGCACTTAACCCGGGTTGAACTTGCTTAACCAAGGTGACTGTAGGCCAGGGCCAGATGAGCCGCATCCCATAAGAGCAATGATGTCACTTTCTGCGACATCCCTGGATGTCACCACAGACAGAGGTTTTGTCCAAGGAGGTTATACCATTGACTTTGGATCCTTTTGGTAGTATCAATAGTCAATGGTGGAAGCAACCAAGACTAGAGCGTAGAGCACCTCGAGGCTGCACGGTTTTTACACTTTAGCCTGCATTGCAAAAAAGAAAAAAAACTCAACTTTCTTGAATAGGCTAGGTTATGTTTATATTTATAAATTTCCTTTTGAAAATAATAATTGTTTCATGAATCTCTCAGACTCAGACCTCGTGTACAGAGTTTTATAATCAAAAAAGCTTAAGAGAATTTTTATAATAAATAATTGATCAAAGAGTAATTATGTTTAAAATTAAGAATTATTTGAGGTAGGCCTATCGTAAGATTTATTTGCAGTTACTTGTAAATTTCTAATAAAACCCACAGAATTTGTTTCTAATAATGTAATGTGATATGCACTCGTGCAGTACCTAATAATAATTTAGATATGCCTAACTTAGTACCATACTTGTTTCCAAGCCATTTGTTTCCATACTTAATTTACTCACTTCTTTGCAATAACAAGTAGGCCTAACTAGAGTAGCCTATAACCAAAACAAGTAAAACAATTGCTAATTAGGCCTAGTATACAAAATTATCGTTAGTAAAATAATATTATTTTTAGCTGTTAATGCCTTGGCCGTATCTCTTGGGAATTCTGAGAAGAAGGAGAAAAATAGGAGGAGAGAAGGAATTGTACAAACCATTGACATATTCTAGTTTGTACATTTTGTAACCTACAGATTCAACAATAATTTAAATAGTAACAGGAAAATTTCAGACGATATTTTGACTGAAATTGAGGGACAAACGTAATAAAGTTATTAATCTTGAGTATAGGCCTATTTGTAAACATGTTATATTTTTTACTTCAATATCATCATTGATTCGATTGTATTCATCGAACGATATTAATTGCAAAATCAAAATGTTTACCATAGTTAATATTGATGGAGTAGGAAAACAAGGTTTTTAGAACATATAAGTTTATACAGGTTAAAAATGGGCAAGAAATTAAGTAATGAAAAACCTCAAAATTACATGTAGGTACCGTATCAAATTTTTTATGCATCCTTAAAGGTAAAACTTTGTTTCAGGTCAAACATCATGACATATTGGAACTATTCAAAGTTATGTTTCAATTCTTTATTCTGTAACAAACATCTTGACCAAAGCTACGCTGCAGATGTGCTCATGGAACCAATGATTTGGTTCGTCGATAACTTCACAAAATGTTTGGGTCCTGTAAGTAAAATGATTACTTACAATTTCCTTAGCTTGATTGCAAATGTTATTTTTAAGTAGGGTTACCATATTCTCCAGGATGAAAAAGAGGACACCTAGCTAGTACTCGTTGCGAGTCGGAATCACAAAAATCTTAATTTTGACCCCCCCCCCCTCCAACCACTAAATACATACTACAAAGTGGGGGAAAATAAATGTTTAAATTTACTAACAGAAATCCTACCTTATAGCAAATAATTAATTTGTTTATAATAGGCCTACCAAATTAGGTGCAATTATTAAACAAATAACTTAAACATTATTTATAAATGTAATAAGATTAATTTTACCAAATCAGTCATTTTATTTTGGATTGGTTATTTTTTATATTATTTTCTGAGAAATATGTAAACCGGGGTAATAAGCACCATAAAATTTACAATTTGACATTATAATAACATTAAAACACTGAAGTTATTTCCTAACATAAAAATACCAGATTCAGGTGTGAAATTCAATATTTTCTCTATAATTTTGTGTAAAAATATGTTTAATTTGTTGACATTAAGTGATTTAAAAATTAATTTATAATTAGGTCTGCACGTCGGTGCTTATTACCCCAATACCGGGGTAATAAGCACCAAATGTTAATTTTCCGGGGTAATAAGCAACTCCATGTTAAATTTCAAGGGGTAACAAGCACCAATGAATGCAATCCCGGTATAGAACATAAAATAGTGTTTAATATTAAGACTTTACAAAAATTACATTTGAGTAAAATTAACTTTTGTAAAACACAAGGCTATTATTGTTAAAAGTTCATTAAATTTAAGTTCATTGTTAACCTTATTGATAAATAAGGCATCATTAATGTCCACTGCCATCACTGTTTTTGTAGGACTGTCTCCCACCTTCCCCAATGAGCTATTTTTAATATATTTCCGCGGCATGGTTTCTGAAAAATGAGGAAAAGATAAGTGTTAACTTCTTTCCTCTTTTAACATTATATTAATCAGTTAATCAGAGTGCCTGTACTGATGCAAGCCAAAAAAGCCAGCGAGTAAGTTGTACTTAGCGCTCTACCGATGTTAAGGCATGTCTGGTTTCCGATAACCGATAAAACTCCCCTTTTCTAGTTCAAGATACTCACCTCTTTTAATTGAAACCAATAGAGTTCCTAAATTCTAAACTTTAGTTAGGCCTAGTCATATTATAAAAGTTAGCCTTCAAAATTGAGAATTCAGTGATAGTTTTGTGATGCTAATAATTGGTGCTTGTTACCCCGAAACACCAAGTTGCTTATTACCCCAGGTGCAAGACTTTTTATAATGCTTCTTATAGTGCAAACAAAATTACCTCAAGCATGTATTTAATATCAATATTAAGTCTAGTTAAGTTGTATTTTAGTAATAACCACTTTAAAAACTTTTAAATAATAAATTGACTTCAATACATAGCTTCAAAAGTTTTTACTTTGAAGCATTGAAGAGCTCCAAAAACTGACAACAAGTAATCAGATCCACAATCCAATACAGGTTGGCACTGAAGACTGAAGTAGTAAAAATGAAGGGAAGAGTAAGAACAAATTGGAGGGAATCATAACAGATTACCAGCTGATTATCAATGTGTAGAATATCAAAGAAATAAAAATAACAAAATAAATGGTGCTTATTACCCCTGGTGCTTATTACCCCAGTCTACCTTACCTACAAACAAATAAATATAAAAAAATTGCAAAATGTTACTAGATCATTAATTTATTATTAGGCCTACGTAGTTAGGCTAAAATAATGCTAATCATGCAATTAATGTATATTGTGTAAACAAGCAAAAATTAAAAATGCTTTCCTTTACGGTATTCCATAACGAGAAATTCTTTCAGGATTCGCCTTAAATTGAAGGACCGGTAACCTTACATAAAAGAAAAGTAAAAATTGTTACTTCATTTTATTACTTAGTGATAGTGAAGTTGAGGTTCAATTACTGTACAAACAACAAATATGAGGCTCAGTCACTTTTCACGAAATTAGGCCTACTAGTGACTTTAAAAGACTTTTTTACTTTTTGGCACTAAAAACTAATCAAATTATATCAGAAAACGAATGGCCTCCTAAATCAAACCAATTCAAACTAAGCTTGAACGAGTGTAAAGCCGATAACATGTCTGCTAAAACATAACCTCACAACTGACTGCTGACAACAATAAATAAAACCCTGCTCCTATGGGGCTGACGTCAAAAGGAATATCATACAAACTGTTTCATTAATAGTGCAACAGTTTTTACTCTTGATTGAACATAAATTTAAGCAATATACATTAAGATTTAATAACAATTTGGATGAAGTGACAATGTATAAAACCTTTTCATGGGTTGGTAAAACACATATACAAATATTTAATTTTTTGCTTAAGACCTAAAAGCCGGACAAATGGACTGATTCAAAAAATCCACCCGGACAGTTTTTTATGCTCTAAAAAGAGGACATGTCCGGGGAAAAGAGGACGTATAGTAACTCTATAATTTTAAGTAATGAGGGAGAGAGAGAGAGAGGGGATATCTTTATTAGCAGTCTTCAAGATTTACTTATAATAGTATAGGAATAATTAATTTAAAGTTAAGTAGGCATACATTAAAATTGTCCCAAGTCTATCAATTTTTTTTTTTAAACTAAAAGAACTTAGTTTTAAAAGCCACTTGAATTTAAGGAAGGTGGGGAAGGTGTTTTTAATATAATTTGGTATGTTGTTTTTATCATACATTACTTTGCACGGCGAAACTTCGTTATCCAACTCCACCGTTATATTGATGTGGAAATTTAGATATTGCAATGTGGAAATTTCGATATTGCAATACCGTAATGTTGCTATCCTATCAATGATACAATTACACGATATCTACGAATACGATTTTATATCCTGATTTAATTTTGTTCTAATATACTGTAATTAGCTTTTGACAATATAACAAAGGTATTGCAACCAACTAACTGAAAATAACAAACACAAGTAAAAATTTTAGCTACTGTAATGTAACCTGTAACATTATCGAAGAACAACACAAAATAAACTGCCCAAGTTTATTCTGTAGGTGTAACTTAATTGTGAAAAGAAGCAGACTTCGTTAAACCTAAAATGGCATCACAAAAATGCTGCCAAATACAAATCTGAAAGGTATTTTTTTGCTATTACATTGTGGGAATATGCTTTTTAAATGTTTCCAAACACCATTGATTTTGTTGTTAGGCCTATAAACATCTCTGCCAATAAAAGTGACGGAGGTTTACGGTTAGATTATTATTAGGCCTATGAGTATGGTAAGTTATAACTAAATTAGGCCTAAATAGAAGGTTTAATTACCTGTCGTCAAGTGATCCTCTAGTCTTGATATCGACATCTAGTCTTCTGACCTGATGATGCATTCTTGGAATGTGAAACAGCTGTAGGTCGATATCAAGACTAGAGGATCACTTGACGACAGGTAATTAAACCTTCTATTTAGTTCATCCAGTGATCCAGAGGCTAACCATTATAAATTAGGCCCACCATATGATAGTGTATTACATATATCTTAACTCAAACAATTACAACTATCGAATAATCGCAATATATAAATTTCCACATTGATAATATCGGTGGAGTCGGATAACGAAGTTTCGGCCTTTATACTAATGTACCAATCTAGAACGATTAACTCTCGTATTGTTTACTGTGGTGTAGTAATTTTTTAAATGCCTCTCGACAACTCGAGCTTTTGATTAAATAATTTATAGCTCTCTTGTAAAAAAATGACACGATTTAGATATTGCTCAGAGCTACATCCACATTGTAAGATTCCATATGTAACATGGTTTTCGGAAAGTGACTGATATGTCATTACAGTACACTCTCGTTCATCGGACTCGGCGACATCGGAACTCCGCTTCATCGGAACTGAAAATCTGGATATAATTAATTTTTTTTCTTACGAAATAAATAATTTTTCCGTTTTAGCGCCTTCAATTTCCATTCGTTCTATCCGCACAACAGTGAAGTATCACATTTTGCATCAACCGTCATCAGGCGTTTTCCATAATCTGTACCCATCGATGTGATTTATGAGGCCGTGGAGTACGTATTCGCACGAAAATAGAAAGAGGAAGGGGGCAGGAAGTGAACATCCGTTTCGACCGCTTCCATAACTGTCATTCAATCATTCAGTCTGTCTCGCGTCGCGGTTGCACCTGTGTTACGTGGAAGTCAGTTGACTGCTGGAATATGAGTGGAATATGAATATGGATTATGAGAGTAACGATTTTGGATCTTTATTTCCTGCGTTGTTTTTATTTCTATAGGTTCATTGTTACCATGTTCAAAGTTTGAGTGCCTTATTTTCATAAAATCTCTTGTGTTATCTTAAAAACAAGAGTGAATACAATCATGATAGGTCACCGTACGGGCGGAAATGATGACTCACGGCGGACTCCGCTTCATCGGAATTTTTTGACATCCGAATCGGCCGTCCGCCACATTAGTTCCGATGAACGAGAGTGTACTGTATTAAGCTAAGAATTTGTTGATTACAGTAGTTTTATTCTTCTGAGTGCAAAAATGGCACTACGAAACTGCAGTTCTAGAGGTGTTATGTAAATTTACATCAATATACCTATTTGAAAATTATTCTATGTGATATAAAATATTTGAGGATATAGGCTAATGTTTATGTTTGCAGTTGTTTGTTTCTTGCGTGGTCGCCTTGATGGGTGCTGTGATCTTCATTAGCTACTGGATAGGCCTGCCGTACTGGTGGGAGCGGAACTGCTATGTAACCGTGGGCTTGCTTCTCGTCGGTCATTGGTTGCTCCTCAATACATTATTCAATTATTATATGGGAGTTGTAACTTCTCCAGGACACCCACCGCAGGTACTTTATGTAGGCTTTAGGATACCCCATGTTGCAAATATTGTAGTAGGTATCAGAATACCCAAAATATTACTACATTTAAATATATTGTTAACAACTGACCTAATGCTCTATATTGCACAGTTTGAATCACATTGTAATAGAATGGATAGTTTAATATAAGGCTTATTTTTCATCACACATAATTCACACAACAAATTTACAAGACTAATTTATATAAAAAATTCAAAACAAAGTAGTGTCTGTAACATATTTATTATTTATTAAAAGAAATATTCTGTTGTATCAGGACATTCTGATACCAGAAGCAGTGAGTATCTGCAAGAAGTGCATCGCGCCCAAGCCGCCGCGGACCCATCACTGTTCTGTCTGCAACCGCTGCGTCCTCAAGATGGATCACCATTGTCGTATCCTTGACTCGTGAATACATTGTCAGTTAAAATACGGTAGCATTAAGACTAGACTTTTAAGTATTGTTTTCGTGGAAGACAATTTGGTGTCCAACAATACTTTTTAAGTCCCATTATACTGAACAGACTATTCTGAAAATCCACCTATTACAAACCCACTTTTTCAGAGAAAATAACAAATTCAGTTAAGAAATTGTAGGTTTTTCTTAACTTATAAACATCAAAATCCTAGATTTTTTTTTTAACAAATATTCATTGTTCAGCAAAGTTATTAATTGGGTTACATTTGATGATTTTATTTAATTTTTAGATTTAAAACCAAAGATAAAGGCTAACCTAATTTAAAACATAAAAATTAAATTGGATGTTACTAAAATTATTTGCATTTTAAATTACGGTATCATTTCCTGAGAGCTGTCATTAATAGAATAGAAAATTAACTTTTGAAAGTTAAAAAAATTATTTTATTTTATTCTGTCATCTAATACGAGGGCTATTCAGAAAATAGAGAACATTTTGGCATTTAAAATAAACCAAGTACAAGAACACCTTTTTACTATTAAACATCTGAAAGATTGACTAAAATACTACTTTTCTACATAATCACCATACAAATTCAGGTAGCCTACGTATTTTAGTGGTGGACAAGCTTTAAAATACGTGTGTCATAGAATTCTGCTGCCTGTGATCTCAGCCATTCAGTGGTGCGCGATAATCAGGGCGGTATTTATAATAGGCTGAAAAGGCTGGAGCCTATAGCGGCAAAATATCTGGGGCGGCACTTTGTCTATTTACTAAAAATCGGAAATAAATAGTTTTAAGCCTACTACTTTAATAACAGGTACTTCTTTAGGCACATCTTTCTGGTTTAAAGTGTATTAATTTGAGGAAATAGAAATATTTTTATCCTTTTTATACAAATTTACTCCACATAATCTTGTAACTCCTTTTTCATTAATCGTTGTAACGACACTCACAGTTAGTATAAGACCCAGAAAGAGGGAACTACACACTAGTGCTCCCAGTGTCTAGTTCCGCTAGATGAAAAAATACAAATTCTATACAATAAATTTACATACAAATTTTAATGAGTACCTGAAATGGATATGATTATGACCCAGTAGGGTCGAAACCCGGGTCATCCACTTTGGACCAAGATTGGACTGCTGTGACAAAAATTGGTATGTAACGATATTTTAATTTTTACCTTTTCAATGAGCTGCAATATAACCGAAGGAAATGATTATTGTTGGATAAATTAAATAGTCTAGCTTTTATATCTAAAAATAAAACATTTTTATACAGTTAAATTTTGTTTTGAAGGTGAATAGTTTTGCCATTCAAATGTTTTAGCAAGCTTGCACTTCCAGATATTAAGACATAAATTCGCACATGTAAACTCGTTTATGTTTGTAGAATTCTGAAGAAACAGTACGTAAATCAAAGTAAACAATATTGAAAACATAAAAAAAATATTTTAAAATTATAATTTTTACTAAAATGTAATGACATGCCGTGGATAAAATATGACATTATAATTAAATCCCTACCCAATTAAATGACACGTCTAGAGCTATTCTGTTGATTAGTTCTGTGTTTTCTCACTAGTTTCGCTAGGGCGGAAAGGGAAGGCCGGTGACGTCACGATTACAGCTGACACTGTCTACATAAGCCTTATAGAAATGAGACAACCTCTTCTATCTGTTATTTAATAGCCTTGTGACATATACACCTTTAGGTTTTTAAGGGAACTTGTATACCCCCACTCCAAGGCTTGTAATTTTGTCTCAAAATTCACACATTTCACCTTGGTTTTGTCTCCGGTTACGATTTGATCCAGTAGTGCATTACCAAGACTGTGGTAGGCCTCCATAACCATCAAAGCTGTCCCCATTTGTTCATTATGGTGATGTGTTGTGTAAGCATTTTGGCACCCATTTTGTACAAAATGTGTGGTAGCCTAGCTTCTGTGAAACAATTTCCCACAAAGCAGTCCATGAAGCTTGTAGGAAACATTAAGAAAGCAGCACACATTTCAAATTTGAATATTACAAAAACAGGCAGTGCGAAAATGTCCTTGTTGTTATGGCTTGTCGCCAACTGAGGTGCTGAGCACGAGTACGCCATTATGTACGCGACTGGTGGCGTCAGGTGGAAACATTCCTTGCCTTCTGAATAGCCCTCGTTTATAAGGTTCAAGGTTTGTGGATCAGGTAGTTTCACCTTAACAGAGATGTAGCCTGGCTGAACAACTGTGTAGGCCACTACAATCACCGCTACTTCTTCATGTACATGGTCTACATTGTGGTTAGCACGCTGTTTATAATGGTATTTGGGTTCGAGCTGGCCTACACGGAGGTGTGGCTGGGGGAGGGGGAGGAACTCATCGGACACCCCGTGCGGTTCAACGACACCGGACCTGAGCCTGTGGTGAGCTGTAGTTACAGTAAAACCTCAACCATCACTGCATAAATCCATATTTTGCTCATTTTTGCAATTTCAATAAGACCTCACTAGAAAGAGTTCATATAAAATTAATGTAATTAACCATTAAATAAATACGCTTAGAAAACATAATGTTATATTGTTATAAAAAAATATGTTCTTAAATTCAATCGTTAATGGCGTAAGTTCACTATAACTACTACCCTGATTTGCTAATTTAACACAGGATACTTTGTTAAAAAGTAACGGTTATAAAGTAAACTGATTAAAAGCAACTGTTGAAATAATATTGTAAAACTGATACACAATATGTTGTCATGCGAAATTGCCAGCTGGTATGCAACAGTGAAATAAAACAAAAACAACAAAAAAACCAAAAGGCTTCAGCCAACAGGATGATGGCAAGGATAAACAAAACCTCCTCCACCATCCCTCCCACGAAGGATCAGGTTTAAAAAAACGGACTATATACAAGTTTATAGTGTAGTAAAATGTCTGTTATCACTTAACTGTCATGGTCTCGGTCAAGACATGTGGGTTAATAGAAGTTCCAATACATCAATATGTCACTGATTAAAATGGTTTCGCTGTCTAGGTCTATGTTAAAGCAATTATGAACGAAGGATTTCTTGTAGATACCTGCTGTAGACATTCTTATACCAAAGCAAATTACTTGACATAGTTTTCATTGTGATTTTTCAAGAATCAAAGTCTGTGATTGATAAAGTAAAGGACCACACAAAAAGTTAGGGAGGAGGCGGTTATGAACTATCAGCTTCTCTCAAAATCGACTGCACTTGCTTTAAGTGGACTAATACTTTTTCATATGAAATAAGGGGAAAATTTAAAAGACTGTCACATTTTAGGTTGCATATTTATTCAATGTAATTTTCTTCTTTTTTGGTTTTGTTTAGTATAGTATTGTATTTTTAAGCTTCTCATACCATTAAGTGTTTTAATATAAAGAAGTGTCTAGCTTCTAAAAGACTACTTAAACCTGCAGTACAAAGTGTTTACCTTATAACTTTTTCAAAAGAATAAAAGTTCTTTACTTGAGGTTTGGCTTGTAAATTTAAGTAAATATGGTCATAATTGATCTTTGTAGAGACTATAATGATGACTTACTACAAACATTGCTTTTCCTGGATTCTCCTAAATCCAAACTGACCGCTCCCTACAATAGTACCTGGATAGTGGAGAAGCTAGGCCGACTGTTTGTCTTCCGCAGGTGGAGTGGGACGAGGAGATGGAGAGTCGATCCTCGGTCGGCCCCGAGGCCCAGTGGCGACGCCGGTCCATCATCTTCATGGCATTCATATGCAGTGGTGAGTGCTCTCTAGCTACAGCATAATTCTAAATACATTTACATAGTACGAGTCGTTGCCTGTCAAAACTCAACGGATACAGCGTCAGTCATGGTGAGTGGTGTTAAACATCTATAAAATGTAATTTTTTTAATAGCTCTTTCCTTCCAATTCATTAGCTGCGTTACATAATTAAGTCACTTTAAATAATTAACAGTCAAAACTAATTCTTTTTTTAATCCACCAACTATAAAATTGAATACAGTAGACTCCCTCTTAACCAGTCTCCGCTTTAACCGGTCTACCCTGACACAAAATAACATCTTTTTAACTGGCCATTTTCCATTGCTTTAACCAGCTTTAACCAATATCAACATAAACATCAACATCGCTTTAACCAGCCGCGTTTCGCCGGAAACGTAGTTTTCTTATCTAATGTATCATTCAATTCATCTTTATTTCATATTGATGTTCTCAAACCAATTAAAAAGTAAAGCTCTGGACGGAAGTGAATGCCACCGGAAGTCAATGCGTTTGGACCTACTATCCAGTAGACTACAATAAAGAAACAAATTATTACTAGGTATACAATGCAGTTGTCTGCTTGCAATATTGAGTGGAGCGACTATTTTTTAAATCAATAATAGCAAATATTTTATAGGTAATTCAAGTGAGCTCGTTCGCTACGCTCACTCGCCTTTTGGGTCAGCTCGTTCGCTACGCTCACTCGCCGTCAATTTAGTTTGTTCGCTGCTTTCACTCACCTTTAAGGGTCAGCTCATTCGCTGCACACACTCGTCGCCAAATTTAGGTTGTTCGCTGCGTTTACTCGCCACAAGTCTGTAACACTCTAATAATTTTTGAGTACGCAGGTTTGCTGCGACGGGGTATTATATGTTTACAAGATATTAAATGGTGCGTCGTACAAGATTTGCACCTCCTGTAAACGAGGCATTTCATTCACGTACAAAGGTAAACAAACCACTAAAATACAACAATTTCACATAAAACTACTGTATTCACAAACAGCTGATAGTAACAGTCTGCAGTTAAATTTGATCCTTATGACAGCTGTATAATAAACACACTGTAAACAAAACAAATAAAATATTTCTCCTATTAAAATAACATGGTAACTTTAAAGGGCCGTAGGGCAGAACCCTTATGTCCGATTTGGACCATTTCAGATTTATACCTTCCCATAGATGGTTACTATGTTCGGGAAAAATTTCGTGAGAATCACTACAGCCGTTCAGGAGGAGTACTTGTAAATAAAAAGCCAGAGTGTAGTATAGGAGCTTCGCTTAATTAGTGTAGGTTTGTTGTGGATTTCATGGTGGTGGATGCTAACTATAAATCATATACAGTAATGTATTTAAGATTGTTTTTCAAATAATAATTATATTTAGGCCATATAAAATTGTGGGTTGGCGTTCTTAAATGAACATCGGTTTAACCGGCCAATTCATTATCCGGCTGCGGCCTGGTCCCGTGGTGGCCGGTTAAGAGGAAGTCTACTGTAGTTTAAATGTTATAACTATGAATTACTTTTTCTTTCTATTAAAAGAATAATACACTTTGTACGTTTTTGGTACAGGCCAGTAAACCGAATCTTTCTTGAGCGTTTGCTCTATTACAGTATGTAGACAAATACCTCTTGTGTTTACAATCAGCTGATTGAATGGTTGAAAAATAAATTCATTTCAAGGGTTTTTTCAATTTTGATTTGGAAATAAAAGGAAGTAAAATATTGAAAAGTTTAGCTTATATGTGGTACAAACTGCATTTAAATCAGTCCAGTAGAAGTCACAGACAGACTTCCATAGGATTTAAAAAGTTTTATTTTTCCCATGTTAAATCTACATAAGAAAAGTTTACTTTTCATTTTTTGACCAATCCAACATAAATATTTTTGAAATACAAATAAAACCTGCTAATATAGAATCGGCAATGTTTGGTAAGACTCCCATATAAATCGGGCCAGTAGAAGTCTCAGACGAATTGTCCATAGGTGTCTTTTATCTTACCTACTTACTTACTCCCATGGCCATTTATGCACAACAACTGCTCTCCACCTCTCTCTATCTTCAGCTCCTTCTACTGCAGCTCAAACTTTGATGATGTCTTTGGTGATGTTATCCAACCATCTTTTCTATGGCCTTCCGAATGGTCGTTTCCCCGTTTTTTACCTTACTGTTTTAAATATATAGATATAGATGAGTTTTTGGGAAGCCCACAAATAGTTTTTGGTAGGTTTAAATGTATCCAAAATAAATAATCCCATAAAAATAAAACGCTAGTCTCTCTTAAAGCAGTTTTGATATTTCTACAACGATGTGCAACATAGGACAAAACTTACTACAATATTAGGCTTTAACTTTCTGCAAATAATAGTACTTTAGCACATCAGGCTTATTTAAAATTTCTCAAAAGTTCTGTTTTGTTTTGTGAGCATATTATTTTGATTGAGATTTTTTTAGATGTGTTTAGGTATATAGTATATGAAATATTTGATCAAACCTGCACTTTGGCTGCGTCTGAGAGTCCTTATTTGAGAGCTACCTCATGGTTTTGTATTTTGAAATGGCTAAGCTTACAGGGAGAACTTTATATAAAATTTATTGAAAAATGGCTTATTAATAGTTTTATTTTGTATTAAATGTATATTGAAAAATAATTTGAAGAAACTACATTCATTTAAATCAAACTCAGAAAAATTCAGGAACTGTAAACTTGTTTTTAGAAGTATTATCATACTTTACATTGATAAGGGCGCACCAAAACGACAGTCTACAGGTGGACTGGTGGCTTGGTCGCGGTGGTGTAGCTCTCCAATGGTGGTGTAGCTCTCGAGGTGCCGCAGCGTCTATTCACCGACAGAGCTTGAAACCGAGGAGACTCATACAGGCTGATCACTACTCAGTTCACAGGTTATACTTTGTTACGGTTTGAAGATTGTAATAGGTCTTCAAAAACACATAGGTAATAGGTTGTAATAGGTATTACTACACAGCCTATGCAGCAAAAATATCTGCTGCTGTTAAAAAAAAAGAAATAAAAAAACCCTTGAAGATGAGGCCCCTTGTCTTTTGAGGCCTGGTGCAATCTGCCCCCTGTAACCCCCCTCTTGGCGGCCCTGATTATTTATGATAAGGCACTTAATATTTGCTTTTATACTGTAGTATTTCAAAGATGTTTCTAAATAAAAGTTGTTAACCCTTATAGTGCTGCGCGTCTCTGAGCGAGACACGCCGTTGACGTAGCTTGAGTGCCAGGATTTCGTAGTGAGACTCTTACATTTTCATACATAATAATATATATTTTTGCTTATATTGGCTGCTGTTTGTGACAAATGCCTCTCCACTAATTAATCTTACGTATATTATAACTTTTCTCCTGCAATGCCTGTTGCGTCATCTGAAAAGGCACAATACTTAGCAAACAGCTGATTTTTATCAGCTGTGTTTATGAACAATATTATAATCATTGGGTGAATAGTTTAATGGGTTATTTGGGTGAATACTGCACATAGAACAGCAAAATAAACTAGGAATACGCTCCGATGTCCGTTTCGTACGAGAATTTTTACTCACTTTTTAAATTATTAGGTGACGCTTTTTATGATTCTTTTTTTTAGGGAGAGGTGAGAAAAATGCATTACGCACACAGGTGG
Organism: Neoaliturus tenellus; assembly: GCA_030545055.2. Lineage (NCBI taxonomy): Eukaryota > Metazoa > Arthropoda > Insecta > Hemiptera > Cicadellidae > Neoaliturus > Neoaliturus tenellus. The sequence continues at coordinate 105,963,755 of CM061531.1, read as the reverse complement.
CAAGCCTGAAGTGTGGGGCTCCCCTAAAAAACGGGTTTACCCACTAAAAAACCTCCTCTACTCTTTAGGATTCTAACCTGGAATTGTTTATCACATTACGTCAGGCTAAGCCTAGATTTGGCTAACGCCGGTGGGGCTCACTCCTTATCCAGCCACTCGATCAAGGGATCTGGGCCACTTCGCGGTCCAGATCGGGTTTCTTTTCCAGGAGGATGCCCCGGACAAACTGTGATAAACAATCCCAGTTGCCCTCATCCTCCAAGATCTTTTGGCAGACCGAGTCCACCGAAAATGCACCAATAATTTGTGTGGCCTTCAGGCGGGACTCTTCCCAACGGGGGCAGCGGAAGAATGTGTGTTCCGCATCGCCGGGAACCCCCGGGCAATAAATGCAGTCTAGTGAACCGGTCTTGCCCATCCGGTTCAGGTACGACCGAAAATAGCCGTGAATTGTCAAGAATTGGCCGCCGTTCCACCCATGGTTGGACGTGCTTGATAAGTCGCGCAGTCCATCGTCCTCGGGTGTCGTGCTCCCAGCTGTGTTGCCACTGCTGGAAGGTTCGGGAGCGCTCTTCTGTTCTTGCCGTGTCCTTGCCAATCTCGCCTTGTCTCTGATAAATTGCCTTACTCTCTCCTGCTAAGCTTGACAGGGATAACTCCGGCGACCACCAGGACGGCAGGCTCGGACACTGTCCGGTAGGCGGAACACACCCCGAGCGCCGCTCGACGTTGAGGCGAGTCGCAACCTGTACTACTCTTTATCGAGAGCGTCAGCCCACACCTCTGCTCCATAAAGAAGCACGAACTGAACCGCGGACATCAACAGACGTCTTCTGCTGGATCGTGGAACCCCGACATTGACCATCAGCCTACTAAGGTAAGTGACTACCTTAGCGGCCTTGTCCACCGTACGGAAGATCTGATCCCTCCAGCTTAACTTGGTGTCCACCATAATCCCGAAGTACTTAGCAGCACGAGTTGATTGGAACACCTCCCTTCCCACTCGGAACAGAACGACGGTGTCTATCCTCTTCTTCGTAAGGATCACAATCTCCGTCTTACGGAGAGCAAGCGAGAGACCGTGATCGGACATCCATGTGTTGACCACACGCATGACTCGGTTCAACTTTAGTTGGGCCAGCTCAACGTTGCGTGCAACAATGAGAGCTGCGACATCATCGGAGTACCCAACCAAAGTGGTTTCCTCAGGCATCTCCGACCTCAGGAGGCTGTCATAGGCAACGTTCCAAAGATCCTGGCCGAGTATTGAATCTTGCGTGGCACCAGAAGTGACTTCCATCGTCCACGTTCTGTCCCTTGTGTCGTAAATAAGGCTTTGAGAGCGGAGATAATCCTCGATGAGTCGCAACAGATATGCAGGAACGCGAAAGGTGTTGCGAAGCGCATCCAACATATCGACCAACCTCGCCGAGTTAAAGGCATTCTTGACATAAGCGTAACAAGAAGCACTACTGAGCAAGAAAAATGGTTGTGGCTCTCGGCTCTCTTCACAGCTCTCCATGGACTTCGGTGATAGCGTCAATCGTTGACCGTCCCTTTCTGAAGCCATACTGACGGGGGCATGAGTCCCCAGCAGCTTCCACGGCAGAGGTCACGCGGGAACGGATCAGCTTCTCGAACAGCTTCCCAGCCGTGTCCAACGTGTAGAAAGGCCTGTGGGACGACGACAGCTCGGGATCACCTTTGCCCTTGCTGATCAGTACAAGTCTTGCGGTTTTCCATAGGGAGCCGGAAACACCCCTTCTACCAAACAGGCGTTGTAGAAAATACTTTCTTTAAAGCCTCGCTGGGAATCCCGTCCGGGTCAGGAGCCTTGTTGCTCTTTAGGGAGAGAACGGAGGTTTCCATCTCCTCGAATGTGAAGAGTGGAACGTCATCTAACCGTCCATAGTCAACCGGCGTACATCCTAGGTCTAGCCTACAAATAAATACATACAAAGAATGATTTTAGCTAAGACCTCAAAACAAGCAAGTAACTTAATAAAAATTATGCTTACAATATTAAAGGTAAATAGATTGTAGAGCAAAAAAAACAAAAAAAAAAAACAATACAATTTAAAATCCATGATTGCAAATTAATAAAAATCAAGTAATGTAAATATTGTAGAATTACGCTTACTCAACACTTAATGCATATTTTGTTACCTGAGACATAGGCTACAATGGCACAACACATTCTAATTAGTTGTTCAATTTAAATCTTTCTCCCAAATAGAAAATACTTTCTTTAAAGCCTCGCTGGGAATCCCGTCCGGGTCAGGAGCCTTGTTGCTCTTTAGGGAGAGAACGCAGGTAACGGTAGAAGGAACGGTAGGGAAGGAACGGGAGATATTAGTCGTATCCCATAAATTAGTTAATCGCATAATTCCGTACGACAGCAATTCATTCCAGCACATCAACATGCCTATCTTTTGGTATAATTTATAACTTCAACAAGTAAACATCAGTGTTGATCTATTTAATTTAACAAATAGGTCTGTCAAAATATCAATTAAATTTTATTTAAAAACGTAACATAACGGCGAGCAGATATAAACAAGAAAAGGTTATGTTGTTTTCAACATACACAGCGACAACTCAGCTACGATGGGGGAATATAAACTGATCATAGCAACTACATTAGTCAAATCATGTAGCCTAAACAACTAAAGTTCTGTCAAAATTCCGGAAAATAAGCTTTTTTAATACTTGAAAATAATTGCTCGATTATAGTTTATTACCTAGTTTAAAATACTTAAAATCTAACCTGAGAATTTCATTGAAATCAAAATAGTAATAAAAAAGCCTTTTGGGGGTCTAAAATTCGCCTAAGTGAAATTTAAACTCGATCGTATAGAATTTTATACTCTATGTTCCATAGAGTAAAAATTCAATTATTGGTTATAGATCGATCATATCTGAAGAATAGTTATCTTGAAAAAATGGCTTAGTTTTGTATCATCGCAACCGTTTTGCAATCTGCATTATTGTTTTATATTTTTTACTCATAACCTATGGTAGTAAATTGATGTTTTATACATGGTTTTTATTTTTTTTTTTAATGTACTTTAACATGAAACTAATAAAAATAACCTAACTATAATACTAAAATATTATTTATTATAATAAACAAAGAAAAAATAACATAATAAAAAAATTCTTTGCGGTATTGAATTTTATACATAGTAAAAACATATTGTTTTATTTATTTGCGTTAATAGGACAGGTATTTATAAGCAAAGAAAAAAAAGAATTAAAAAAAAAGTTTCTAACTAAATTTTTGAAGTTTTTTTATAAACGCTTACATTTTTGCTAAAAAAGCCCCGGCACTTTGCGCATGTAACCATAAAAAAAGGTCTAGCACTCAAGCAAACTTTTTTTTTAATTTTTCCTATGGCACTAAAATGGTTAAACAGTCTTGCCTGTCATAATTTTCATTTTTCATTGATTATCTGTTATTAATCAGAATTTAACGAAGTCACAAAATCAGATTAAAATTCCTAATCCACATTTCCCGTCAAGTAAGAGAAGTGAAATCCCGTCTCGATCTCGTCACAGAATTTTATGAGAATTAAATAATCCCATTTAGTCTCATCTCTAAATAAAAATCCAATCTCGTCCATCCCTACTTCTAGATCAAAGTAAATCTATATATTAATAGGCAAGCATGTTTCATTTCCTCCTTTTTTCTCGGCTTGTATGCATTGTAGGAGAAATCCGCACATACCGTTAGAAAGGTATTGTGCTGTAGATGAGCAGAATCGCGTTTTAATTCACAATGGCCGACGGGGCTACGCCCTACAAGCTTTCAAAGTTTCAATGTTAATCTTATGGAAGAAGGATAATTTATTGAATCATAAGACAGCTGTTGTAATAACAAATGCTACCAAATAAGGAAGAACAGATGTTTAATTTATAAAACATTTAAAAATTAATTGGCTCAAGATCAACTGAATTTTTGGTCGAATTTTGACCAGTGGGCGATCTCTAGTTTTTATAAATACTCTTCCATGTTAGTATTAATATAGATAATGACTTATTCAAACCTATCTATCTGGGAACCTTTTAGCTTGACTATAATATCAATTCTCAGTGCTTGCTCCCTCGGTATGTTTCAGGTGCATTTATTGCCCTACTTTTCTTGGCAATTTGGCATGCGAAGTTGATTTCAAGAGGAGAAACTAGTATTGAAGCCCATATTAACAAATCTGAAACCAAGAGACTTGCCAAACAAAACAAGGTAAAAAAAACAACAATAATGTAGTCAATTCTTTATTCATTTTCAAGGCTATTTTTAAAATAATGGTTGTTTCAATTGGAGTTTTATGGGTTCTGATAGTATGTATTCGTATTCATGCCACTTTGAGGTTAATTTCTGACCCTACCGGTGTAAAGATATATCAAGTTTTTTAAGAGAGATTTCTGCCGGAATAATTTGAAATAAGAGGTGCAGAGGAAGAAAAAAAAACATTAGAATAAAATGAAAAAAGTGGACACACTTTGAAAAAATAGCTGTCAAACTGTCAGTGATGGAATCCAGCTTACGTCAGACTTTCGTACACAATGCATGGACAAATTTAATTTATTTCTAGAATTTATTTCCCTGTTTGGTAATGCAATTAAATAATCATTGTGGATGCTTTTTGTGGAACCTCCTTAGTTGTTTGGCAAAGCAATTTTTCAGTATAACAACCCTTTATTATTATACAACTATTTATTTTTTGTTAAATCTTTTTATTTTCCGATTCAGTATTTAAGGATTGATCCATCATATTTTTTTTCAGATCTACATAAATCCTTACAACTTTGGAAAATGGAGAAACTGGAAGAAATTTTTTGGTCTAGAAAGGGGAAGGTGAGAAATCTATTAAAAATGAAAAACACACTTTAAGAAAAGGGTTTAACTGGTTATATAACTTGTATTTAAAGCAATTTGGCTTACTTATTTTTTTGCATTATTTGCCGTACTTTTGAAAGGCATATTTCCTTCCTATTTCTTGATAAGTACCGTTTGATATTTGTTGACTCAAAATCCCCTTCAAGATGACTCAATGAGGTATCAGAAAGAATTATTTGTAGATTTGGGTAATCACAGGGAAAATTAACCAGATTTAGGAGTGTACTAATCCAATGGAGTCTAGCCTAAAGTGTTCCAATAGGTAACTTTTATATCCATGTCTAACAGTAAACTTCTTATGGGAGAACTCCTTTATTTTTAATGTTGCTTTTACGTATGTGTTAAAATTTTTAAAATTTTTTAAAAATATAGTGGCTACCTTAGTTTGTGGGGTTTTACTGTACACTTGATTTAGGTTCATTAGACGCGATTCCGTTGCGGTTTTATAATTTTTTTTATGTTGGGACACTATATAACAATGTTCAAACAGTAGTTGAAGTTGATTAATGTGGTTTCATCACTAGCTGACACTTTTCATGGCCGAAAAACAAAATCGATGTAACAGGTCTGGTAAACAGGCAGAGTAAATTCGGCTCAGTTGTGTTATATTGGGTTCTTGCTCCAGTCCAACACCACCCTCGTTTGACATTTATCTAATTAGCAAGAGTACTTAGATCATCGCACAGGCTTTTGGGCCATGATGAATTGCAGTCAAGAGTTTTATTACAACTTTTAAAATTTCATACAAATGCTTTCCTCAAAAGTGATGGCTCATTTTTTGCTAGTGATATAGTAACCAAACATACTAAACTAAAATTTTTTTCTTTGTCAGATCTTGGAGACATATTCTGTTTCCTTCGAGACACAAACCTACCGGAGATGGACTGACATGGGACACAGTATTCTCGGAAGCTGAAGAAGTACTCTCGGGGCACAGCAAAATCAGCTGATTCTACAAAGTATTACTTCGGTTTCACCATAAGGGTTTGCTAAGATTCTTAGCAAAGCTCCAGATCAGGAGCGGTGGCTGGCCAAAGTCAGCTGGGATTACTGATGACAGAGTCAAGGTTTTGATATTCTTAATATTTTCCTGATCGAGAATTGAGGGAGTTTGATGTTGGAGTGCAAAGGATTCGTCATAGTTTGCTTGAACCAGCTTTTGCATTTTTTTCTTCATCCAGCTAAGTTAAATTTTCAATTTAATTCTGGGTAGCTAATGTCCAAACAGTCCTACAGATTTTAAATTATAAATCCTTATCAAGTACACGGAATTCAACTTAGAACAGGGGGGGGGGGCAGGTTTTGATTCAACCTGTATCAACATTAGACGCACAAACATGAGCAGTCACGTCTGGCTAGCCTATGTGACTTAGTGCCGAGACAGTACCTGGCTGTCTTTAAAGTGCACAGGCTTATTTGCCCATAGTGACAGGCAGTGGAGGTTTTTTATTAAAAAAATCCTGGTGATCTCATTGAAACTGTAAATAGCATTTAATATTAGGGGATTAGATCTTATATCTTATGTGTCTTTCAAAGTAAATCATTCCTTAATCTACATTTAATAATTCCAATTTTTGTACTGTGATTTACAAATTTGTGACATGATTTTTTAATTATAATGTTGTAATACTGATGAATAAATATTTCAATTACTAATGATTTCTTCAAGCTCTAGTTCAATTAGCAGAAACCTCAATTATAAGTATTAAAAGTTATTCTTTTTGTTAAAGACAAGTGTAAGTTCTTTGAATATGCTACATTCAACATATGTAATGTTAATCATAAAATTTCAAAGCAAAATTCACTTTTGTATTTTAAAGAGACACTTGCATTTTAGTGGTCATTTGAGCTACATCAACTTCAACCATTGATACCACCCACACCAACATGAACTAATTTCTCATCCAATGTATTTGTTTGATATTGAAATTTAGATAGGTCTATGCTGATTAAATAAAACAGTACTATTTCACTTTCCATTTAGATCCTGGATCTTTCTTGCCTATCGAAGACAATATTTAAAACAAACCACCAAGTCCATATCACTCATAAAAGATCTCTGTTTTAGCTCATGATTCAACTAAAGATTTTAGAGTAAAAGAATCTATATATATAATACGTGATGCCTTTTTTTTGTTAACACTACTCCTCCCTTATTTCTGGACCAATTTTAAAGTTTGAGGTGTCAAAAGAATGGTCTCAGTTCGTAGTTTTGCAATAAGGTTTTAGATTTTTGATATTTTAATTCTGAAGCTCACGGGAAGCCCTCAAAGTTCATATTTTGTCCATAAGATTAACATGGGGAACAATTTATATTGAATTGCAAAATAAAACAGCTGTTGATAATGTTAAAAGCTGAATAGAAGCAAATTGAACTGGAACTGAAATATCAACATAATTTCATACTTTTATACGAGGAGTGTCTAATCTGAGCTTTTAACCTTATATCAAAATGTAGCTGGTAGATTTTGCTTGAAGGTTTTATTAACGCGTATTTGGGCACAAAAATAAATTTTGTAACGTAACCCTAGAAAAATTCATTTTTGTTTACGAAAACAATTTTGGAAATTGAAACTTTTGACATGGGTCTTATTGGTCGTCCGACTGGTATTGAAACAATAATGAAAGGTAACAAATATTAAAATAGATCACTAAATTTGTGTGCATGGGTTTTCAAACTGCTATAAACTATAAGGAAAAGGGATAGTTTGTTGTAAGCGTATCACGTTATCAGTTGACATAACGTGTTTTTCGCAGAACGCTACACATATTAAAAAACCTGTGTAAAAGAGACAACATTTAAAAGTTTTTTACCTCCAGTATAGAAAACAAGCTTATTACAATAATGGTTTTTATAAAGAGAAATTTTAAACAAAATAAAAATGCCACTAAAAACTAAATGGACCACACAAACAAAGATGTAGATTCGTTAATTTTGTGATTTTAAAGTTAAAGAGGATTTAGGCATAAATAGTAATGTGGTCATTCACTATGTCATTGACTACCTCATACAGTAGTACCACAAAAACAGCCGCAGTGAGTGCTGCATAACTCATACAGGACCGGGGAGTAATGAAATGTTGATTTTTATTCAGTTGTCTTTTATGTTTGATGAACTATGTGGATCCAACATCTGTGAATTTATTCTAAATTTTAAGACATATTGGCAAAAGACGTAATCTGAGCTAATTTAGACCTGAAAGAACGAGCATCACATCTCAACACTATCACATTGGGAAGTTGGAGAATTGGTAATGAAGATCGATCGATGAAACACCAATAATGTTCTATCTGATCTTCACTATAGTGAATTTTTTTTTCAAAGTAACTCTGTTCATTACATGGAGCAAAGTTTGATCACCAGGTACCCTAACGAATGCAGCGCAATGCGCTGCACAGGCCCCCTAGTATAATTATTTCATTTCCCTATTACTGTACTCAAAAGAGAAATGACAATGTTAGTAGGCCTACTCATTATATTTTACTTCATTGGCATCTTTGACTATTGATGATTTTATCTTTGATTGAATCATCATCTTTGATTGATGATTTGATTGACTATTGAGTTAGGCACTATCACTAGAGGACCCTCACTAAAAGTGGACAGGTCAAGCAAATAAATAAGTTTGAACCACTCAAATTCATCATTAATATTTAATACTTTTTCTATAACTTTTCTAAGAAACATTACAAATTTGTGGTTTAAGTTTACACTGGAAAACCTTTTGGAAATAATCCTTGTTGACTAGACTGTTAAATAGCGACATTATTTTAAAATTGATTATGTAAGAATTATTACTTTCACAAAACTGTCATAAGCTCTGGTTTGACATAAACACGAAGGATAGGTTTACAGGGCTTGTAACAGGTTATTTTTTAGGATTTTGGTTATTTTTTTATATTTTTAAGAAATTAGGTTTTTATTTATGTATTTTTATGAAGCTTGTAAAACTTTTAAAACTCATAAAATGCCACAATGAAGAAGGGTAGGCTTAGTAACATAAACCAAAATAGACATGGATTTATATTCTTGTGTTTGTAAATTCAATTCTGTTATCAAAACCTGTATTTTATACATACTAGGGGGCCTGTGCAGCACAATGCGCTGCATTTATTAGTACCTGGTGATCAAACTTTGCTATATAGTAATGAACAGAGTTGCTTTAAAAAAAATTCATTATAGTGAAAATCAGATAGAACATTATTGGTCTTTCATCGATCGATCTTCATTACCTTTTCTCCAACTTCCCAATGTGATAGTGTTGAGATGTGATGTTCGTTCTTTTAGGTCTAAATTAGCTCAGATTATGTCTTTTGCCGATATGTCTTAGGGCGTTTGTATAAAATTTAGAATAAATTCACAGATGTTGTATACACATAGTTCATCAAACATAAAACGTAAATGACAACAGAATAAAAATCAACATTTCATTACTCCCCGGTCCTGTATGAGTTATTCAGCACTCACTGCGGCTGTTTTTGTAGTACTACTGTATGAGGTAGTCAATGACATAGTGAATGAGTCCACATTACTATTTATGCCTAAATCCTCTTTAACTTAACTTTCCATGATATTACAAAATTTAAATAAAGAAATTACAAAAATTAAGAGAATCTACATCTTTGTTGTTGGTGTGGTCCATTTTGTTTTTAGTGTCATTTTTATTTTGGTTAAAATTTCTCTTTATAAAAACCATTTTTGTAATAAGCTTGTTTTCTATACTTGAGGTAAAAAACTTTTGAATGTTGTCTCTTTTACACAGGTTTTTTAATATGTGTAGCATTCTGCATAAAACATGTATATACTATAATAGTAAACAAAAAGGTTATTACACTTACAACTAACTATCCCTTTTCCTTATATTTTACAGCAGTTTGAAAACCCATGCACACAAATTTAGTTTTCTATTTTAATATTTGTTACCTTTGTTACCGGTACCATTATTGTTTCAATACCAGTCGGACAATCAATAAGACCCATGTCAAAAATTTCTATTTCCAAAATTGTTTTCGTAAACAAAAATGAATATTTCTAGGGTTAAGTAACAAAACTTATTTTTGTGCCCAAATACGCTTAGACAACACTTTCAAGCAAAAACTACCTGCTACATTTATTTTGAGAAAAGGTTAAAACCTCAGATTAGACACTCCTCGTATTAAAGTATGAAATTGTGTTGATATTTCAGTACCAGTTCAATTTGCTTCTATTCAGCTTTTAACATACGTGTTTTGTTTGTTTAACTATCAACAGCTGTTTTATTTAGCAATTCAATATAAATTGTTCCCCATGTTAATCTTATGGACAAAAAATGAACTTTGAAGGCTTCCCGTGGGCTTCAGAATGAAAATATCAAAAATCTAAAACCTTATTGCAAAATTACGAACTGAGACCATTCTTTTGATACCTCAAACTTTAAAATTGGTCCAGAAATAAGGGAGGAGTAGTGTTAACAAAAAAAGGGCATCACGTATTATATATATAGATTTTTATGCGTACATATTCTTATGCTATTTAAAATTAACAAATTGTTAAAATAATTAGACCTAGTACCTGTTTTCTTTGGTTTATGATACTTGTCAACCTGAACTGAAGGGGAAATTTTCCGTTCCAATTTGTTTATTACAGATTGTAGTTAGCGTCAAACTAGCCAGTTTTAATAATTAATAAATGAATTAAGTAGATTTTCTGGCTGGTTAACCACTTAAAAATATTAAAGTGTTATAATATTTTGTAACTCTCATTCTTTGTCTGAAGAGTAAGAGATTTACAAGATCGTGATATTAAGTTAAAATGTATATAATAATTTATTATAATTTTAAGCAGTGTGAATTCACTTGTACTTCTTGAAATAGTTTGTAAAGAACCAATAAAACTCCGGTTTTTGGAATATTTAGTGACATTTTGGGTTTATTCAAGGTTATTTTATTGTTATTTTTTTTATCATTTCGGTTGTTTAAAAAAAATTTATAACCTCAAGAACTGTTACAAGCCCTGGGTTTATAAAGGACAGGCACAATAGAATCATCCTCCACCGGTTAACAAAGGAGAGATTTACTCGAAGGCTTTGTCATAAATGATTAAAACACAACACAGTTAGACACTTCGAGTCAGCGGATGATAACGCTATTGCGTTATCATGGCATGTTATTTGGCGTATACGCGTTATTTGGCGTGTTTTGTAGTATATTCGTGTTCTGTGTCCGTGTAAATGTCCGTGTGTGTTTGTGTTTTTTTTAAATTTTGACAAGGCTGAAGAATTCGCCGCATCTCTACAAAACTTCGCCATAAACCTGAAGGTGGGTAGTGCCCAATAATAACAATTTTGAAGCTATTGCGTTAAACAGGTCCTAGATCTAGATGTTGCGGCTATACAGCTGACGGCGGTTTACTGTACGTAATAAATCTTACATTTAAACCAAAGCTCAAGGGCTACAAGAAATTTATCAATGAAATAAATTGACAAATAAAATTTTATTCTTTTCCTAAGGTAAAATAAAGATTGTAGTAACATTAAACTAAACTTGAAGAATGATCAAGATAACTTTAAATCTTTGTGCCTTAAGAAAGTAAAGATCAATTCCAGGTCAATTTAATATCTAAACATCACATTTGTATAGGAGTATTTTTCACTAAAGAAAACCTTTTATGAATTTTTGAGGTTTCAAGGAATTAACCATTGTTAATTAAGTTCATTGTCCAGTAAGTTCATTAGCTTACTGTACACAGTACTATGATCTATATCATGTAAAAACGTAAGTAACAGGCATACTAATAACAAAACTAAGAGAAGGGTAATAACATATACATGACACTATAATGTCATTTGTCCTATGGAAATATGACTAGACTTTCTGATTTGATCAGTTGTTTTGTTATTAATGTTAATTATAGCATTAAAAATAAGTCTGCTTGAATATATTATTCATACCTCAAAACTACAACAGAACACAGTTTAGTTACAAAATATTTCCAACATCCTGACCAAAAATGTTTATGTCATAAATGCAAATCATTAAACTATTATTTGTTTGACTTAAAAATATTTTATGAGTAAGTTTTCTATAACTAAACGAGCAGATGATACTTGTTCATGGTATTGAATATTTTGCACTTTTGTAAATGATTCCTGTTGAGGACGAGTTTTACCAATAAAAACCGTTTTTTACAAGATATGAATTTTTAAGGGATTTACTGAATGAACCCGCAACATTATCTATCAATTTGAAAAAGTACTTTAAAACAGTTAATAATTTCAAAAATGGCTGTTCATATTTAATAATTAAACCTGATTCCTGGTCAGTATGGTATCACCAAATTTTATGAACTTTATAACAGTTCTTTCTAATCCTATGATGTGAATCTAATACTTATATGAAATGAAAGACTGTATATATCTCATTTCAATAATAACTTATTAAAACGTTAAAAATTAAATTTATGAGAAACTACTGGATTGTTTGGGTGGTTCTGTTTTTTGTCTAACCTCCACACATTATATCAATTATTAAGATTGTTTGTTACTTAAATTAATAGAAAAATATATTACTACTTATTCTAAACAGTTTACTCACTTTTTTCTCATAAAATGCTTAAATGCATAATACCATAATACTAATGTACAATTAATTAGTATGTAATGTACAATTATCATAAACTTTGATTGCAAAAATCTGTTATTTACACATTGTTGCCTAAAAATTCCAGGCATTGAGCAATTCTTTGAGTCTTCTAACGTTTAGGCAAATTTTTTATGGCCATACTGTTTTTTCTATCCAGTCAAGGTATTTGACTACTCTAGTATAAACGCCAGGTGATTTTGGCGCAGCACAAATCTTGCCAAATGATGTGATACCAACAACGTAGTGTATACAAGGGTTTTCCTTCTTTGTTATTGTTAAAGGCCCTCCAGAATCACCCTGAAATGAGAATATTAATTTACAACCAGTATTGATGACATTGAGAAATGTTGCATGATTTAATATTGCATTAATACTCATTGAATTATTACTTGAATTTGAAATTTAATTATTATTATAGTTAATATAACCAGGTAAGTATCCTGGCCACCTTCCACATAACTGGCACTCACATGGTGTCAACGATTTATTTTCTCTAGCCTATTCTACAATATACTATCTAAGATGATTAATTGATTTAGTATCACACAAAGATCCGATCACATTTTGTCAGGAAAATATAGATTTATTTTTTAACTTAAAAGCGTAGGAAATCAAGAAAACATCTAAAATAAACTGAAGAAGTTGGTTAAATCAATTCTTGAAAGAGTAAAAATCAATAAATTAATTATCTTGGTTAACGTTAACACCAATAAAAAATTAAATTGACTCGTGTCAACCGGATAATGGGTCATGACATTTTTAGGAGATGTCCTCACTATTCATTTCTGAAACTAATCTTAGTTGCTTTATAACTGAAGGATATAATGTTGGTATATGTAAAAAATTGGTTTAAAAAAAGTCAACAAATTTTCTTTTAACTAAATCCCAAAATTTGTATAAACTACATGTAATAAACAGTTACAGACAGTTAATCGACTGTTTTTAAACAAAAAGCACTCTAAATAATCTATAGATTTCAATAGGAAAGAAATCAAACACAAAATAGTAGGCCCCTACTCTTTTCTTTTTATTTGAGCTATGTTTGAAATTTCGCAGTTGGTTTTTATATTACTGAATTGTAAGCTGTTTGGGGGTTCGGATAATTAACTCTGTAGTTGGACTTTACTTAATTCCTTCTTAAATGACTTAAGTAGAGATAATAGCCTCACCAGACAAGTATCCCGGCCACCTTCCACATAACCGGCACACAACATGGTGTCCACGATGCCGGAAGCGAAGCTCGACGATCCAGGGTTGTTGGTGTTGTAGTACGTGTTGCATTGACGGTTGTCTATGACACTCAGAGCTACCTTCATCAGTATCTCACTCTGCTTTCCCACTGAAATTAATAGAGCATGTTGTTGTCAACTGCAGTGGTATGCTTTATGTTATTGTGATGTAGTGTTATTATTGCTTTTAGTTTTATTTTCCTCTGTAGTTAATGCAAACTTAAAACAAAATAGAAGCCTTAAAAGTTAAATGTGAAAGCCAGTTTTAGCTGTCAATCAATGGTTGAAGAGACCAAATGCAATTATTTTTATGCTTCAAATCTATGTTGCATTCTATAATATCAAAGTTTTTAAATTTAAAGGACTTTAAAAAAATCATCACCAATAGGGAAGTCCACCTTGTGTGCGGTAAAACAATGTATGAACGTTCAAAGAGTTAGTAAAACCTATAGTGTTGAGTCAATGAGAGTTGTGTTTGTGTTGTTTTATGAACTGCCTTCTAAATGTTCCTTACTTTAAAAAATTGTACTTTCTTTACGCATAGCGGCATATTTCCTTACCAAAGTCAGTCCGCCCCCAACCAGTGGCCGTGGGCCGCCCCCTTATGTTGTTGTCGGTCGGCAGACACGCTGGGCGGACGAACTTGTTGAACTGCACGGCCCTGTCCAACCGCAGCAGCGCGATGTCGTTGTACTTGAGTGTCTTGTGGTAGCTCGGGTGAACGATCACTCGCTGCACGGCGTAATCCTCTGGTTCCGCCCCATCGTTATCTCTCTCTATGTTGTACTCTCCCAGGCGCACCACTACAGGGTTGCCACTGTACAAAATATAAGTTGATTTAGTCAGGCGCATCCATGGTCGACGCTTATTAAAATATCAATGCACGCATATTCATCTAAATTCAACAATTTTGATTCTTCTCTTAATCAATCTGGTCATTAAATGATTTATATACAAATAATAAACTTTTTATGGCCTTTATGGTCTCAGAATTGTAGTATAGATCTATCACATAGTTAAATTGTATGTAATTTATTTGATGTAAAAGCTTTTCAACAAAAAAAAATAATAATTTATTTTATATTACTGGTATTGATGGTATTAGTCCTGCATTGATTAAGGTGATTTATCCAAAGATTTTGAAACCTTTGCTCTATATAATTAATTTAAGTTTTCAGACAGGAGTTTTTCCATCTAGTATGAAAGAGGCAGTAGTAAGGCCGGTTCCTACGTGGGCGACAGATGCGACGCGACGAGAGCGACTGGAGCGACACCGGCGACAAGCTTGCATCGCCATAACGTTATACATTGTAAATTGTTGTCGCTCCTATCGCCCACTAAGAACGCTCCAATGCTTATACATTTGTTTGAAATTTTGTTGCTCTCGTCGCGTCGCATCTGTCGCCCACGTAGGAACCGGCCTAATACCGTTTCATAAGAAAGGATCAAGTAAATTTTGTGGGAATTTCAGACCGATATCTTTGCTGTCAACGTTTTCAAAAATAACTAAAAAACTTATGAAACAAAAATTGTTAAAATTGTTACAAAAAATAAATTTTTTTAGCGAAAATCAATTTGGTTTTATGGAGAAAAAAAATACTGAAACTGCTTTGTTGAATTTTCTGGGATTGATTTCTGATGGTCTAAATGGAAAGAAATGTGTCTCTGGACTATTTCTTGACATACAAAAGGCGTTTGATTCTGTGAATCATAATAAGTTGATGGATAAATTATATAGGAGCGGGGTCAGAGGGGTGGCGTACGATTGGTTTCGGGACTATCTTAAAGACAGGAAGCAGTGTGTTCGAGTGAATGGGGAATTAAGTTCTTGGGGAATAATTAAGTGTGGTGTGCCTCAAGGCTCCGTACTTGGGCCTATATTATTTATAATCTATATGAATGACCTTTGCAATGCAAGACTGAAAGGAAGAATAACCTCTTTTGCGGATGATACTGCCTTGTGCTATGTAAAAAATGAATGGAGGGAGGTGGCAGATAGCATGAATTGGGATCTACAAGCTTTGAGATGGTGGTTTGTAAGGAATGACATGGTTCTTAGTGCTGAGAAGACTAATTTTATGCACTTTAGCTTAAGACGGGAACCTGTTTTTGTGTATCCAATAATTTAAAAGTGTCTAAATTGTCTGTGCAATAGCTCAAAAGGGTGTAAATGTACTGAAGTAAAAGAGGTAGAACATATTAAATATTTGGGTGTGATACTTGACAAAGAAATGAACTGGAAATGCCATGTAGATTATTTAAAATCTAAATTAAACAGTACCTTAAGAATTTTTTATTTCCTAAGAGATGTATGTAATGTAGATGTCTTAAGAATGTTTTACTTTGCCTTAGCGCACAGTAGATTAGATTATGCAATTTCTTGTTGGGGGGGGGGAATTTACAAAACAAATCTTTTGCCTTAGCGCACAGTAGATTAGATTATGCAATTTCTTGTTGGGGGGGAATTTACAAAACAAATCTTAGTTTATTAATTAAAATCCAAAAAAAATTTCTAAGAATCATGTCCAACAGTAGTAAAACTGAACCTTCAAAACCCCTATTTGCAAAATTAAAAATATTACCCTTGAGAGCCATTTATATATATAAAATTATAAAACAATTTTATATAACAAACGGCAATACATTACAAATTTATTTGGATCACTACCGTCACAAACTTAGAACTGCTAGAAATGCCAGTGTACCCAGACCACACAATACATTTTTTACAAAAACATATAGCTTCATCGCTCCAAAGGTTTTCAATCAAATTCCTATTGACATAAGGATGTCAAAATCGTTAGGCAGTTTTTTGGTTAAATTGAGAAATTGGCTTTTAAATCTTACAGATTTAGAAGAATTGTTTCAAATAATTAAATAGGTTTAATTTTGTTTGTTGGATTTCATGTTTTATTTTTACTCGCTCAATAAAAAAAAAAAAGTATTTACTCAGTTGTCGCAAATACTTATTTAAATACTGACTTATGCACATTTTTACATATTCTCATATTATTATCTTTAATTTAGAATAAGCAGGTGTTATTGTTGCAGCAGGGATAAATTTGTTTGTGAATAACTTTGTTCAGATCGCATTTTTAGGTAAAATATATTGAGCGGTGACCCCTAAACAGGCTATGCCTTAGGGGCCCTAAATTTATTTCTCCTTTTTGTATATAACTCTATAGAACTAAGATTGTTGTTTAGTTCATTATAGTTTATGTTGAGTTAAGTTAAATTGTGGTGAGTTAATTTGATTTCTTTTGATTATGAGATATCCTTTATTGTACTCATGATTGCTGTATATATTTTTTTTTTTGGAGAAATAAATCATTATTCTATTCTATAACAACAAAGTGAATTGCATTGTTTTTTAACCATTGCATTGATAGTAAATGAACGATGTTGCACAACATTGAAATGGGTGGTAACCAAATTCTTATCTTGGTAACCTAAAATTCTCTATACTTTTTAATTTGTTTAAATGTGTAAAACATGTTGAAATGGCTGGAACTGACTGTTCGTAATGGCTTTTTTGATTTATTTTTAAGAACATTCAATTTAGTTTGGGGTAAAGCTTGAAATAATCTAACAAATATATTTTTATTCCACTATGGTCTTTGCAAACATTGTCATAATTGCCATAATGATGATAATGATTCAAAAACTATTTTGAAACCCACTTATATTTGCCTGCACAGTACTTTAAGGATTTTTGGTTGTATGTCACTTTCTATATTGGTTATAAGTGCATCTTCCTGCCATCAAAGCAACAAAACTAGCAACTTTAAAAATTGTCTTAAAGTGTTTTTTTACCTTATATTGAACCTCTGAGGTCAAACTTCTAGATAACTGATCGATTACATATCTGTCCACCATACTCCTACCCAACTACCACAAATAAAGTACATACAAGGTTTTTCTGATTATCTGAACTTTCCGAATGATTGGGTCGTGTGAGATTGTTTTGCACGTACAATGAGGTGTTGACGCAGTGGCCGGCCGTCAGGATGTATCGCTCACTGATGAGAGTGCCTCCGCAGTTCCAGAGAACGTTGCGAGACGTCCGGACCTTGTAGCCAACCGCAGCCTGAGAAATCAAAGTATTTAATAAACCTACCCAGATTGATACAACTTCTGAGTACCTAAACATCTGAGTTAACTACAGTTGACTCCCTCTAATCCAAACACCAGGGGACCCTTGTATGGATAAAAATATTTCCGGACCATCCGGCACTTTTGTGTAAATTACAATCTTTCATGGTGTATATGTATGACAACGCGCAATTGTAAACTGAACTAAGGTTCTTTGTTTATATGTAGGCCAGAAATAAAACAGACACGTTCAATCCTTTCGATTTTTGCCATGAGAAAAACTGATGATTTATTTCCAAGACGTCGTCCGAATGAGAGGGAGTCCACTGTATTGTTTTTAAATGTAAACCGACATATTTTATACATTTCTATGATGCATCCACAAACCTTCAAGATTCAGAGTAAATCAGCTCAGTTAAATGTTCTAGCTTCTATTTTTTATTCAATTTTGATTTTGTTAAATTACCTTTTTATTATGGGAAAAAACTGCACCTCTCTTTGCAATGCCTAAATTATATGTATTTCACTGGCTGGGTAGCTGAGTGGTTAAAGAGCTCGCCTTTGAATCTGAAGGTAGCCGGTTCGATCCTGAGAAAAGTTAGTGCTTTTTGATGGTTCGATACTGGACCCAGCTGCCTTTGGTCATTGGGCTATTAATTAATGATCCTGACAAATAAAAACAGCTGATATTTGTCAGTAACAAAGCTACACCTCATCTGATCCATCACAATCATCACACTCACCCCTTCAGTCATACTCACCTTAAAATACGCACCACAGAGTGCGTCGGTGTTTCAAATAAAGTATCTAAAGTATCTAAGTATATCTTTGTAATAGATTGTGGGGTGTGAGTAAAATGATTTTTATCCTTTAAAATTTATTTACAGTACTACTAGTATACGCGTCGCCTAGTACACCACTACTACTGCAGTATACCTGTTGGTTGAAATCAAGGAATTAAGGTTTTGTTTTGTTGAATAAATTGACATGAATTTTTCTAATGTTTATACTTTTTTAATTAGTTTGTTAAGCGGTGTATCATCCATGATTGAACCTAACTTCTTTGGTATGAAAGATAGATGCTCTTGCTGGTGTTTTGTCTTTTCTCTTTGCAGCTGTTAAATTTGGAAATCAATTGATTCCTTACCAATGTTAATCAAATGGGGAACGAATGAACTTTAAGGGCTTGTAAATATCTTTGCCGTTTGAATGGATTACCAATTTACTATAGAAACAACTTCATGCCACTTTCTATTTAATGACACCAAAATCACCAAAATCAATTAATTGAAAACTGTTGGAGTTCTTTGTACAAAAAATAATTTTGCATATTAAACACATATAGATTTAGTTATCATTGGATGGTAATAAAACATACCATATGAGGGAATTCGCCTAGTTCGGACGCCTCCCCGCCGACGATAAGTTTGACGGCTGAGAAATCACAGTTTTGCACCTTGAGAGGCACCGCCTCAGCGTCTATGGAGAGTGGAAGTGCGTTGATAGTCTGTGACACTGGCTGGCTGTATTCCTCACACTCTGTTGTCATAACAATCCGACATTACGGATTAAACAATGTCAGTTGAGCTTTTACGTCTTAACTCGCTCTCAAATTGTTAACTGGGACATCTAAATTACATTTAGTTGCACAAATTCCATCCTTGTGGTTAAGAGTATATACAGTATAAACTCATCATTAATGCAGTATTCCATTACTATTCTCTGAATTTACTTTTTCCAGGGCAAGATATTTCACAACCTCGAGTGTTATTGAGCCTCGGAATAGGATTTTATAGACATGAATGGCACTTTTCATAATAAAGGGAAATTATACTTTAAAAATAAGTTTGGTTTTATTATTATTATTTTATTTATTCTTTTTTAATAAGCACAACACAATCTAAAGCCGCGTCCGCACTGGCCGAACATGTTCGTCTAACAAAGTTTTACAGAACTTTTGTTTGTTCGTTGCTAACCTTTTAGAATGTAAATCATATGGCCAGTAATTGTTCGTTAGGAATGTTTGTTGATTTTTGTGTTCACCGAACAAGTTCGCCATGAATGTTCGGCCAGTGAGGACGCTTCATAAGGAAGTATTCCATTACTAGTCTCTAAATTGACCTATTCCAAGGTGAGATATTTTACAACCTCGAGTGTTATGGAGCCTCAGATTAGGATATTCTAAACATTATACTTTTCATAAGAAAGATAAATTATACTAATTAAAAATATGATTGGTTTAATTTTTTTACAACACAGTAAACACAATAAAAATAATTTAAAGAAGATTTAAACCAATTTAATCTTAGTAGTATTTGTAATAACCAAATCATGGAACATCTAAAGAAAACTAAAAGATAAGATTTGTATAAGTTATTGCTTTTGTTTATAGTGAGATATGACAGTCAAAATTTTCCAAACTCCAGCTGAAATGGATGGTAACGGATTTAAAAAAATTATGAAAAATCCATACATAAAAAAAGAAAAATAGAACTCATGCATTCCAAATTGTTATTTTATTTAGAGACAAATTTGTCTGTAACGAAAAATGTTTTATTATAATCCATTCATTAAAAGTATCTTTGGATGAATTTTTTTCATGAAATGTAAAATTTTGATTGCGCAGGATACTTACTTTGCTCACTAATTCTTTTCCTGGAGCTGGAACTACTTCCGCTGCTACTCCCGCTGCTGTTGTCTTCAACAGCCCAGCTGGGTCGAGGTGTGGTCCTTCTTTTAGAGCCAGAGGTGGGAAATTCCCATGAGGTTGTAGTCTCCCGGGAGTTGTAATTTGACCCTGGCCTGGGTTTGTTTTTGTCAGGTCTCCTGGAGGTGTTAGAGCTTTCTTGAGTTCCACTGGAGTAGTTTGGCCTTCCTTGGTATCCATTTGAACCACCTGAGTAGTTAGGTTTTTCTTGATAGCCGTTCGAGTTGCTTGAATAGCTTGGCCTTTCATTATATCCACTTCCAGAATTGGAATAGCTTGGCCTTTCATTATATCCACTACCGGAATTGGAATAGCTTGGCCTTTCATTGTATCCACTTCCAGAATTGGAATAGCTTGGCCTTTCATTATATCCACTTCCAGAGTTTGAATAGTTTGGCCTTTCATTATAACCAGTACCAGAACTGGAATAGCTAGGTCTTTCATTGTATTCACTCCCACCTCCAGAACTGGAATAGGTAGGTCGCTCTTCATAGCTACTGGATTCACTTGAATAGCTGGGTCTTTCTTGATAACCATTTGAACCACTGGAATAAGAAGGTCTTTCCTGGTACCCTCCAGAACTGCTGGAGTAACTCGGTCTTTTGTCAAAGTTTGAGGAACTACTACTATATTGAGGTCTTTCATAGTAAGAAGATGACTCACTGCTGTAGCTAGGTTTCTCATGGTATTGTGGTTTGTTATATGATGGCCTATTATTATAAGGTCTATAATCTGAGTTTTCACTAAGTGAAGGATTGTAATTGTAGGTGTTGGTGGTTTGTTGACTGTAAGAATCATACCCGCTGTATGCCGCTTCTCCAGGAAAAGCTAGAGGTTGGTTGCTGCCATAGGAGTCCTCCCTGTCACCGATTGAGGTGTAAGACGAGTGAGTTCTGATGGAGGAGCGAGGGCAGCAGATTCTTGTCCCATACCCTCGGGAGTATCGGCACAGCACAGTGTTCACTTGATGGTAAGAGGTCATACATTTTGAGGCCTCTGTGCAGCGACCTACAGTCCCATCTGCTGTTAAACAGTCGACATCTGCAAACAAAGCAAGAATTAAATGATAAAGTGTATAGGAATTAAATTTAAAAATTACCTATTGGAAGGGCCAACTACCAACTCTCAACATCATCTCTAAAGGGCAAATATTTATAATTCATTCAATTCCCTAGGAAATGTTAACTTGGTTAACCAGCTTTATAGATCATAACCTGTTAATTTTATTTTAAATTAATAATAGACTGTAACTAATTCATTTCAGTGAAACTTGTGAGTAATTTATAAATTAAGTAGTGTGTGTGTAGGAACTAAGCAGGTGCAAAGACTGTACTAAATAACTCTTCTTACAGTTTTTTTTTCGATTTAAGAAATTAATTACTGAAAGTTATATAATATTTAACAATTTACCACAAAATTTAAGCAGATTAATAGATAAAACATTGAAGAGGAAAAGTAAAGCTATTTTATATAAAAAAATCACGTATCCAGTTGAAGAATTTTTATTATAAAATTGTGCACATTATAAGTTTTCTAAATGATTAATTGTATCTTTTGTCAATTGCTATGTGTACATTTGTATAACGATTGCAAGAAATTATTATTATTATTTTATTCACTGTTATCAGTGAAATTCATGAATCATTTAAGATTGTGGTCTCATAGTAATATCTATGTATATATATACCTGTATTATATTTCATCTATGGTAATGTTGACCGATCCTGATAGTATAATTAACAAATTGTTGTAGCGTTTTCATACTTGCAATTAATCGAGTGAAACTTGAGAGCCTTCCAAAGTCTATCCTAGAGTAAGAATAAAACCAGAATTATCACTATTAATTGAACGATAAAATAACTTTTACATAGAATACTGTAACAATAGTTGGAACCTTCAAAGCATTTAGGGTTGAACTGACAACACGAAAAGTCTTTCGATCGAAATTATAATTCTAGGCTAGTTGGCTAGAAAAACAATTGTGCGGTATCCTTAAAACCTTGCAAATCCATGTATAGTAGCAATCCAAGGAGGAAACAAGAAAATAATCAAATGAATCTATCACAGTAGCCTCACCTATAACTTGTAACTCGACACGGGTCACAAACACAAACAGTAAACAAAACACAGGTTCCATGGCATTCTGGTGAAGGAAGCGTGTGCGCCGAGTGACCGAACCAAACTAACCCGAGGGCTTGAACGTTCAAGGTCACCCAGCACGTCAACAGCTGGACATCCTTGTCTTACACATGGTTATCAGCATATCTCCGTCTCTCTCTAGAAGTGGTCAGTGTCAGTGTCTCTGCACGCCACGAGGTGCGGCGTGGAGACGAAACTGGACTAAATATTTAGGACGAAATTGCATTTTTTTTTTGCAGAAAAATCTTGAACACACACTCGTATGAAAATTGAGGAAGTGTAGGTATTCTTTATAGTGACGGTTTTAATTTAGTAAGAAAGTTTTAATCAAAATCAGTACCTTTGACCAATGCTGCCGTGCTAAGCACAAAGGGGGTATCTGCACTTGAGCTGATTTTGAGAAAAAAGAGGCTCAAAGTTTAAACCTCTTAATTTCGGTAACTATGAGCCTAGGAATAATATCGCCATAACCACTGAATGTGTATTTTTTTCTTTATCTAAAAATAGTTTATTTACATCAAAATGACTATTCAACACATTTTTGTGGCAGATACTGCTAATTGTAAAAACTAATTAAACTAAATATACTAGGTTATTTTAGTCGTATGTACAACTTACTAAGCTGATTAAGTTGTATCTGCAGTAGTTACGGCTAAATTACATTAGTAGTTGACACTTACAACTAGGAAAGCTTAGTAATGTATGTTGAACTATCTAATCATATAATTGTATTTGCCAAGTCCTGAACATAATTTTATATAACTAAAAGCACTGTAGACAACTTAAGTTACTGACCTGGTTATCAGAATTACTTCATGAGCAATAATAATAAAACAGCAGATGAAAACAGAATTTATTTACACAAATATGGTAAAACTTGTTTGTGTAAAAAACTTTTATTAAATTAATCTGCTAACTAAATGAAACTTCCTTCTTAAAAATACTTATAAAACAGTCCTATCTTAAAAACAGTCATACATCATTCCTACGCCTATTTCAGTGAAAAATCTTATTATTAATAAAGTGATTATTATTATTAAAGTGATTGAAGATGCGAATAGCCTAAATCTTATTTTATTTAATCGTGAAAAG
This sequence comes from Neoaliturus tenellus, assembly GCA_030545055.2. Classification (NCBI taxonomy): domain Eukaryota; kingdom Metazoa; phylum Arthropoda; class Insecta; order Hemiptera; family Cicadellidae; genus Neoaliturus; species Neoaliturus tenellus. The sequence continues at coordinate 105,939,979 of CM061531.1, read as the reverse complement.
GCTAAGTCAGGAGCTCCAATTACTAACGGTAGAAGTTAATTACTGTACCAAAGCCACCAATTATAATTGCCATAAGTAACTATGAAGAAAATTATAATAAATGCGTGAGAGGTAACAATTACGTCGTCGTAGGCTTGATCATTATTGATGAATGATCCTGGTTGAGCTAATTCAATATCGATAATCACTCCTAGTATTATTCCAACTAACTTATTCCTGATCAAATTCCAAACAGAAAATATACATTTCCAATATCTTTATGGTTTGTAGAAAACAAACATTTCCTCATGTTACTGAGGTATTATATTTTTGTTAAGATGTCTGATTTAAGTAGTAAACTGTAAATTTATTTAAGAAATATTGTTCTTTTAGCGAATTTCCCTATAGGGAATACGCTATTACGGTAGTAGCCATGGTAAGACCTAAGCCCGGGACCACTTTACTTTTTCATTTTGAGGTCCCCAGAAGCCAAAAACACCGTTCGTTCGTTTTCATATATATATGTATATATATATATATATATATATATATATATATATATATATATATATATATATATATATGTGTCCGTGGTACTGATAACTTTTGAAGAGGACCTCCGATTTTGATGAAATTTGGTATGGAGGTGTAAGACTAGGTCTATTTTCATGAGTTCGCGAACCAGCATTGTCGGGTTATGGGAACGGGGTTTTATGGGGTTTCAAAGGGGTCAAAAATGGGTTTTTGGCATTTTTGGACCTAAATTTTCAAAATTCATCAATTTTAACTAAAACCATGTGAAAGAGCTTAAAAAAACAAACAATTTGGTATTTTGAATCTTTAAAATAGCTTAACTAGTGATCGAGAACATTCAAATCAAGTTTCCCATGTTATTCTTATGGGTAAATCTTTAAAAAGTTATATATCGCTTATTTATCAACATATCTTTATAAAAATTTTTTATGAACCTTCACTAGGTGGTGAGTAATTAAGATTTGATCAAAAACCCCCATGGCAGCAAACCTACATACTAAATCCCATGATATTCTCATGGAAAATAATTGTATATAATGGGAGCAAGAGAGATGGAGATATAAGGTATCTGTTCCTAATCAGCTGATCAGCTGTCTTCTGCATATTTGTCAAATTTGAAATGTTTATGTTTTGTCATTTGTAAACAAATCTTTCCTTTTGCATGGAAGCTTTGGATTATGCACTTTTATTACTGTTAAAAAGTCATTTATTGCAATATAAATATTATTATATGAATTATTAAATAAAAATAATTTACTCAGAAGTATAATGCCATTAAATATATTATATTTCCTTGTAAAGATTATTAATTATATAAGATAGCCACAAAGTTCTTTGATGTTAAAACAATAATTCTTTGGTTGGAAATTCGCTGAGTACGCAGGTCTGCTGCGACGGGGGTATTTATTTAGTCTTATTTGTTTCTCTTATTTGTTTAGTCAAAAAACTTAAAATATTTTGGTTTAGTCTTACAGTTTATTGAAAATTTAAATTGCAAGTTTACAGGCGATGATAAAATTTAACTAAGACTTACCCATATTTAGATATGGATAACTTTGAAGGTTATAACTTAACTTAAAGTCTTAAGTTTAAGTCTTCATTTAAAGTCTTAAGTTAAAGTCTTACGTCAAACGTATTATCTCTATTATAGCAGGTAATATTGTTAAATTAATTCTTACTAGGGGGCCCGTGCGAAAATTGCGCATTTTGTAACATTTATATTTTTCAGTTTAATAACTCACATTATAGTTAAAAACTATTTATCTATTTACTTCAAAAATACCTCAAAACTATTAATCTCTATTTTTGTTTACAATCTGACTTTAAAATTCTTATGAAAGTTATCAGCTGTTAAGTTACAATTCACATTTATAAACATCGTACGATGAAAGTTGGTCAACAAAGCGCCATCTAGAAATAAATCAAAGGCGAGGGGGGCGAAGCCCGAAATGATATGACCTTTTTAATTACAATTAATTCGTCCACGCGCTATATCCTAAGCTTTAAAATGACACCTCAATCTTAAAAATCGGTTCAGTAGATCTCGAGAGAAAAAGGGGCGTAACAGACGAATCCATTATAGAAATAAGAAGGTAGATTAAGAATAATTTTAACTGATTTCTTGTTACTATTCATTTTCTTACAGATGTTTGTCTTATAATTGATAAAAATACTATTCGTGTATAGAAGAATATTGAGATCATTGATGTTAAGATTAGGATTGTTGTCACAAAAAATTGATTATTTTGTACTATTAATTGAGATTAATTGAGTGATTTATAACTTGATATTAAAACCTGAAGGTGGGAATCTTATTATTGATAGTATGTTTACTCATATTAAATATTTCAATCACAAATTTGTCTGATTTATTACACTATATGATTAATAAAATTGATTTTTATAGTTTTAAGTATGTATATAAGTATAAAATAAAATAAAAGAGTAAATAACTATAGAAATTAATTTAATTAATTAATTAATTAAATAGCTATCTCTATTTTATTAATAGAAATAAATTATTAAAAATAGCTATTTTATCAATAGCTAATTTTATTAATAGCTGACTATTATTCCTATATTGTAAATTGAAGAGTATGCTAATGTCATTCATTGTCTTTTCATTGAAGTTTGATTTAAAGCTAATAAAGACACTACAATCCATTCTTAGGACTACTTTATGTCCTAAGAATGATTTATTTATTTATTTACCTATATTAAATTATATAAATGTATCATTTAATATATCTTTAATATATATTCAATTATTTAATACATGTGAGAATAACACCAATATACTAAAGCCAAAAGGTAGCAACTACTACTTTACTAAGATATAAATGTCGTATGTACATATTACTAAGGAAAAAAGTCGTATCTACAGCAGATACAACTTTTAATGCTTAGTGAATGTTAGTTACTGCTAAAATCCCCTAGTAAAACATGCCATTTGAGCAGTTACGACCAACTAATAAATATCATTTTAAAGGAAATTATTGGTTTTTACGGCCAAAATACCTTATTAACTAGTAGATAAAATCATGCTGATTTACTAGGTATCAATATCTCAATATAGCCAAAAATTGCAGATACCCCCTTTGTGCTTAGCACGGCAGTATTACAAAAAGTAACGGTGTTCTATTATGTTTGATTGCTGAACAACTCGTTTTAACTATAAATCACAACCAGTCCAGCTTCTAATAATACGCTTGAATAAAAATTTGTCTATGGCTACACAGTTAGCTCATGTGAAGTACTTTGCACATATTTTGTCGTTTTGAAATTTTGAAATAGTCGAAGGAATCTCAAATTTCTTACGGCGGTTTTTTAAACTTACAGTAGGGGTTTGTCACAATTTATATGTATGTATATGGTCATGGTTATAAATAGTTTGTTTCGTTTCAATCCCAAAATAAACCTAAAAAAAAACTTTTTAAGAAATTAGAGGATGGAAAGTTGGTCTTCAGACGCGCCCTATATTTTTGGACTGTAATACTGAAAATGCAAAAAGGGTTATTTATGCCTGTTCAATCTTTAGAATTTATCTGTAGAAAGAAAACCAATTTACCCAATTTACAGTATGGATCCCAAATTTATGGTTAGTATATTAACCACTTTAATCCACGCTTCCTTTCCACAAACAAGAAGATGCGGTCATAACAATCGCTGCATAAATTTATATAATGATAATAGGCCGCTGAGGTGCTGAACCTCCGATATAAACAATAATCAAGGTCGCCGGCCGCCGGTAACCACCACCATCTGACGTCAAGGCCCTCGCTGTCGGGACCGGCCAGTCTGTAGTAAGTTACCGGTCAGTTGCAGATCAACCGTTGGGAGTTGTTGAGAAATTGTGCCATTGTGAAATCCTAATTTTAAGGTTTGGTTTCCTTCTGTTTAAATAGCAATGTCAATGTCGGCAAATTTGTTTATTTAAGATTAAGAACAATAGTATTAAGAATACAGTAGGCCTATAAGCATATTATTGTTATGGAAAACTACGATCAGCGTTATATGAACAGTAAAAGAGGTCTTGAAGTCAAGACCTATAGCTCAATCCTTAATTAATAGTCTACTACTTAGACTAATAATATATTAATTTAAATCACTTTAAGAAAACACGAAAAACAAATAATTCGTTTGAAACTTATTTTTCATCTTTAAATTTGGCAATAAGCGCGATAATAAAATGACCTTTAAATTAATAAATAATTACGTAGTCGATGCAAGGTAATTAAAATGATCATTCCTGTATTGATAGTGCGGTTGCTGAAGATTTTACAAGATTTAATAATTGCGTCGCTTCGCAAATATTTATCATCGTTAATTGTATACATTTAAAACAATAATTATGAACTGTTCACTCAAAACCAAATATAAAATTCTTAACGCCATTTAGCTTGTTAAGTGCAAGTTTTAACAATAAATAGCAGTTCAAAGTCAACGGAAGTCGTGGATTGCCACCGGATGTGCGGTTTCACGCTCTCTGTTATCAATATTATCATCTACCGACCACCATTAATTCCTCTAAAGTTTACATTTATATAAGGAATAAATCTGAAAACCGACTAAAAAAAAAAAATAGTAATGCTGTTTAAGATGGACTCAAAGGAAACTATACATTATCCTCATCTTTGGATCAGAGATATTACTTCTCCATTGCTTATTTATTTTGACAATGTGCAAACCCATGGCAATTGGATGCAAGAATCACGGCGTACGTAATTTACAACCTAGGAGCAGTTTATAAATATGTCTTGCTTTGTATCTATAATTAGATAAAAATTTTCCTTTCCATCGTAACAGTTCCCGCAGGCTATGAATGGACACATATAAACTAGTTCATGTACGTAAAAGCAGCATTTACACAGGAATTGGAAACACATTCCGAACGAGAGTAGATAAATCCTGCAACAACCTTTGATCTTTGATCTCGAATGTTTACATTTGTTTGTGGTAGGGGGTAAACGTAGGCAAAGAAATAAAGTCGCTCAATGTTAGAAACTTTTGTTGCAAATAACTTTTGACAAAAAAAAAAAAAAAAAAAAAAAAAGCCAATTGTTGACACCTCCGGTGTAAACGCGTTAACGTATTAACAATGGCATACAGTACTAGTACTGTATATTTCCCTCTAATTAGGGTCTATTAGTCTTGAATCTAAATGTTTACTAAATCTTCATTCGATAGCCTGGTAACTGACTGTAAGCGGGTCTTAGAAAATACAGACCGCTATATGTCACAGATGCCATGCAACGTTTCACAACTCGAGGTCGGGATTCCAGGAGGATGAACGAGCGAGTGTGTGGAAAATTCCTGTGAACCTAAACATAACGATCCAATTCTCTATTAATTGGAAGTTTCTTTCCAATTTTGAAAATCCTGAGAACTAATTAAATGAGTTCATTGTATGCAAACTAGGTTCTGGCGTGAATAGTGTTTACTCTATTTTAACGAACATGGTACAAAAAGCGGATGTGCATTTTAACACCCTAACTGCTGTCATGGACCTTGCCCTCTGACCTCGTACTATAGGTCCTATCTGAAGGCTTATAAGACTAGTTTATACTAACTATAAGAACAATCTGAAGGCTTCTCAGACTGTACCTCTTCTTCAGCAGTCAAGTATGGGGATAGTATAAGTCTACTTTTATCTGATATTGTACAACCCCTCTACAAAAAGTACTTATCCCTCTACAAAAAGTATTTTATGATTCATCATTACTTAGAAAAGATTACAAAGATAGATGAATGGTGTCCTAGACCACCCATACTCCCCTTTTAAAATTTAATGAATTAATTCAACCCCAAAAAGAAATAATTTATAAATATTAATACATAAAATATAAAAAGTTATTGTACTATTATATTATGTCAATCACTGTATCGGTACGTTTGCCACAGAGTGCAGCCGGTTTACCTGTAATAGTTCAATTTGCTTTTGTGAAAACATAATTCTGCAAATCTTAAATTGGGCGTATGGGTGGTCTGTGAGAACCGGTATACTAAAGTAAAAATTTAAATTTGTATTTGATTCAAATCTTAAATTGGGCGTATGGGTGGTCTGTGAGAACCGGTATACTAAAGTAAAAATTTAAATTTGTATTTGATTCAAATCTTAAATTGGGCGTATGGGTGGTCTGTGAGAACCGGTATACTAAAGTAAAAATTTAAATTTGTATTTGATTGAAGTGCATTTAGGTGGGATTTACTCAAGGTTCATGTATGGAAATGTTGATTGGCGAGTGAGCGAAGCAAACGAGCTCGTCTTAAAAATTAAGAGGGCGAGTGAGCGGAGCGAACGAGCTTTGTGTGAGAACGAAAGTAACAATTTTATACCGAGCTTAAGCTCGGTCCCCCTGGTACTTGAAAAATAACTTTGTCTTAAGAACTATTTGGTTGTTGAAAAAATAAAGTAAAAATTTTTACAGATACGGAGTTTGAGTTTATGAATCTAAAGATCAAATCTCGATATATTATTATGAAATTGTTCATGTTTTATATGTCTGCACGTTTGATGTAAATTTGTCCATAGGTCAAAGCCCAATGTATTAGATCATTTTTCTTTTGTTTCTATATTTCCAACTGTCTTAACTGCCATGAAGAATATGGTCAGTACACTAAAATTATTTAAAAATATTCATAAAAATTTTTTTAAATTAATTATTAAAACTCGTTGTTTTTAATATTCGTATCCGTCCACTTGATAAACTAAAATGTATAGACTAAGTAATTTTCTGGAGATAAAAACTTTTAATGTATTCAAACATTTAACAACTAAGTATTTTTTATGTAAAATAAAAAATGTCTTTTATAGTGTGTACACATTTTTTGTGAATTTATGTCACTTAAATTAATCGTTTAGTAAAGTAAAATATTGATTTCTTGTATACACTGTAAAATATGTTCGTATAAAGTAGGCTTACAACAGAATTTTTTATACATTAAGTTATGGCGCTTGTAGGTTAAACAACATGTTGACTGATTAAATCATTCATCTTGCGTTCGTACATTACATAAACATTTGCCATCTTCGACACTTTTTTAACACACAGTAGTCACTCCCAACAGCCGGTGGAAGGGAGACATTTACTCTTAAATTTTCGATGCAAAACTTTCGAGCGATTTGATTTATTCGTTTTGGTAGGATACAATTTTGTATAACCATTGACTATGTACACTAACGTGATAAGAAGTCACATAGTCAATGGTATAGCTTATTGAAAATTTGTATATATTTTCCAAAGTTTTAAAGTTACGTCAATTCATATTGATAATTTACTTACTTAAACTTGTACTCGCATTGTTTTACGAAAATATCATGCAAATTAGGCTCTTTACACTTTAACAGCATAACGGGTCTTTAAACTTTAAATAGTCAGATGTAGGAGACTCACCCAACAGAGGTACGTATACAATTAAGAGCTCGGCGATTTGTTCTGATTAGGTATATACGTAGTAGACATGTGTGGAAAACCATAACACGGGTTTGAAAATTATAATTACATTTTAAAAAGTTCATGTTGAAGTTTTGGTCAAAGGTGGGTTTGCTTTCGTTACGTTGCATATACAGTGTTTATTTTCCAATCTAAGCTTCTGAGCATAAATGCACAACGGATCTTCTCGAAAATTGTATAATATATGTAATAAATAACCATTAATATACAGGAACAGCTATCTTGTATTCAAGTAAAATTTACAACTAAATATTTTAGGAATACAAAACTTTGTCTTGCGATATTTATATCTATAGACCTAGTACAGTATTTACGTCCAAGAACATACATATTTGTTTTGGTTCCAATTAAGTTGAACACGGCACATTTGGGACGTAAATTATCAAAATGAATTAGTTAACTTATGACATTTTGGAAAATATTGATACAGCTTACGCTAAAAAGTTACAATAAGACTAATTAATATCTAACAATGTATAATATTTGGTGTAATTTTTGGCTAATTGTAGAATTTAAATAATGACAGCTAAAACTGGAAAGAATCATACAGAAACACTTACCTCTAGATTGGGAGTGAGTATATCCAGATACCGACAGCAATGTCAACACTGCCCGCACGGTCCACATGGTGTCGCCTTCACCACTACACTACACTCGGCCAGTCCGGTCACCAGTTCACCACTGGTGCAAGGTCTGTACCGGCTCTCGGCATCGCCCCCGCCCCCACCCCTCGACACTTCCGCCACTTCCACCTCGGCGTCCCGGCGGTTCACTGAACGAGACCCATCAATGAACTGGGGAACAGACTCCTGTAGAGGAAGTCATGCGGAAAATGAAAGCAACGAGGAATTCTTTAACGGCTTCCTCTTGGGGTTTTTTTTAAATAAACATTTAACTTTTTCTTGCGTCTCGATTTTTCACTTCGCAGCAGCATGTAACTTTACATGGCATACAATGGCTAGCCACGTACAAATGATATTAAATCATCTAAGCCTGATGAAGCATCCCTTCTATAATAATATTATTAAAGTTTTCTTGAAGAAGAGGCTGCAAAAGAATAACGTAAATGAATATAGAATTGCTTTACTTTGAAAAGTAATTAAAGTACCATCTCCTGTGATGTTTTTACAGCTACACCACAACACTGGGTTGAAAATTTAAATAGAATTAGTGCATTTTACAATATTTAAAACACTTCAAAAGGTTTTTCATAAAATAATATTCCGAGTTAGCCTACTATTTGTGAGAGAAAATCGGATGTCATTTTTAAGCTGAATTGCAGCCATGCGGAAAGGTATTACCTATTTTCAAGAACGTAAAATATAAACGTGATCAACTCCCTTCTAAAAAATAAAACAAAAAACCATTACAATTATTATTTTGAAGGTATTTCGAAAATTAAATTGGTCAGTAAATAGATTTAGAGAACATTGTACACGAATGCCATTGAAATGGCGATTCTGTAACTGATTCAGCATGTGTAGTACAAAGTCCTTGACATTCAGAAATTAACAGGAAAAAACCTTGATCATTGTCTAATTTGGTTCAGCTCCGAATCTATCGCAGTCATTGTACCGAAATATTTTCGAATAAACGTACACTTTTCTTAAATAACATTTCAGGACTTCCTCAAACTAAATAGAAAATTTGTTAACGTTATTATAAGACCCGAGAAATCAGGTTAGTGTCCGTCCAAAATGTGTTTCTGGTTTACCGCACAAAACATGCTTAAAATGTAATGGTGCTCATGGTGGTACGTGAATGTATTTGCGTCGTGTTTCAAGAAAGTATTAAAAGTATATTGTAAAAATTAAAAGTGAAATAGATAAAAAAACCAAATTTGTAATTACTAACGTTGGTTACTTAAAAATGTGGCCCTTCTACTAATTCCTTTGGATAAAAAAACTGTTCTGAAGATAAGTTATTGTCTCTTAAAATGTAAGCATGGTCAAAATTGCTTTATTACTTTATTATACTCATATGGAATACTTGAGTGTCAAAAGAGTTTATTATATAAGAACATATCTAACTTAAACTCTAAATTTGTTATTGGTAAGGTTCATAAGAAATAAAATAAAGGAGTTCTGGTATAGAGGATTCCCAGCTCGATGCAGGGGTCAGAGTTCAAGACTTGATCGTCGCGTCGTTGGACCAGAATATCTCGTTTGTGGAAAGCGTCCTGCCAGAGGTGACGTCATCAAAACAGCCGACAGCTGAGGAACGTTCTCCGACGTTCTTTCCAGGACAAGCTCGAGGGTTGTTGTAAAAATAAATCCAGCTTTCCCTAACTGTACGCATATAACCTGGTTTTCTTTTATTAAACAGTTTAGAAGTATTTTAGCAATAAAAACTTTTAAAGAAGTTTATTTTAATAGTTAAGGATTGCCAGTGCTGCTTGGGAAAATTTATTAAGAAATTTTATTTATTGTCTGCACTTTTTCCACATTTTCATTTGAAATAACTATTCCGAAAATTTGTCATTCATAATGATTTCAATTCTAAAAATAATCCTCTAATTATTTAATTCGTCCTCTTGTTGTTTTAGTGATTTATTTTATATTTAGTTTTTGCACATACGGTAAATGAATACGGTAAACGCTCAAAAGCTATGTAATAACTGCGGATTTAGGTATTTTTTACCTCTTTAAGCTACAAAAACGAATTAAAAATCATTAATTGGTAAGCATTGCCCATTGTTTTTACAGTTTAACCAAACTGTATAATATATTTTGCATTAATTGGCCTATTAAAAATCACAGTTTAGCGTTTTAGGCCTACCGTAAAAGTTCACGTATGTTGCAAAAATGTTCTATTAATGTTGAATGTTCTCTATAAGTTTTTGAGACATTAGAATTACTGAATCCTCCTTACAAAACCAGCCCTATGAAAAAATTAGTAGATTTAAATATTGACATATATTTTATGTCAATGTCAATTTGAGGGCTGAAGGTCATAAAAAATTAACAGCCCTACCTTAAGTGAGTAATGTGCTCGTTCGTGAATATTTTCACCCAAGGAGTAGAGTAGAACAATGGAGTAGCTACACTATCAACGTCACTGCGTCAGTCAGTAGCCTACTACGTCATGAATGAGTCGGTCGCCAGCGCCGGCCGAGACTGACCGCAACAGTTTAATCTCGCGGTGATAAGATATGGTGATCGTTTTGCGGAACAGTAGCAGCAGCTATCCGAGGGCTTCCCGGCTGACTGTCAAGCGAAGCTTTAGGATATGGGGATTTACATTATGTTCAGGAACATTGGAACATATGAATTGACTGTGAAAATTATTCCATAAATGGCTCGAATCATCAATTCAATTGACAACCCTTCGAACTATATAACTTTTTAGCAACTTGACATTTTTTAGAGTAGTTAATTTTAGTTTTTCTGAGCCAAACGTAACACAAATTAAAAAGTTATTCACAGGTTCTAAATGTATAAAAATGAAGTTTAACATGCATAACGTTACATGTTTATCGTTCTGGTATTTTACCGTTAACAACTCTTTATATCCTAAGTACTCGAGGAAAATCATAAAACGTGGAGAAAGTTATTCCAATTGATTTTTGTATAACTAGAGCAACTAACCCAGTTATGCAAAACTAGGTGATGTGAGGTGCTATACTGTTTGGTTAATTTACCGTACTTAGAATAAAATAACATCTTTAAGCAGTATATATTAAAAACGTTTTAACACATTAAAACTATTGAATCACTCATAAGTTGACCAGCTACCAATTTCCGTCCGTGTCACCTGCAGTGTATCGCAATACATGACTAACTGCCCCGCGGCCCGGGACCTGCTCAGTTCTCTGACTCATCGTTCTGGTCAATAACATTACTAAATTAGACTCCTTCGGTCATCAATGATATTTTTAACACCTATATATCTTAAATGTGCAAATTCAAACTTCTTAGATGTGTCATACAGTAGGGGTAGGCGTAATTAATATTAAAGCTAAACAGACGAACTAACGTGCGCGCCTAGTAGTACAAACCCGTTTCCAATGCCGTGTATGGCGATATAGCAGATTTCACAACACCGAGAAGGAAGTAGGTTGACGCGAATAGCAATGGACAGAGACCCCTCTTGTTCCGTTATAGGCTACACACATGTCAACACACACGACTCGTAAACTCGGCGCTCATGTTAATGGGCAAACGCTGTGAAAGTTTTTGTACATTACAGAAATTTAACTAAGAGCATTAAATTACTTCTAGAACTGTACAGAGATAACTGTACTGCAACAAAATTTTATGAAGAGTTTAGTGGATATCCAAATGTTTGAATTTGTATTGATGATTCCACAAGCAATCAAACAATACTTCAGCACTTGATTAAAAATGATGTTGGAATGATATTTACATCTACATCTCCAAAAACATCTCTGAAGAACAGTAATATAATTTGGACATTATATTTTTAATAATGCAGTCTAGTAAATGATAGGGATAATTTTATAGAATGTTCCCCTGGATTGGCCTTAAATTCAGTCGCGAATTTGAATCTTTGCATCCAGGCTAACTAGGTATTTATGCGCCCACACTGGCGTAAATTGGGAATTAGAGCTTGTCCACAAAATTACAAAAATATTATGGTTAGATCGTTCCATTGTTTTTTCGGTCTGGCATAGCTCGACATAAGAAATCTAAATTACACTACATTTCATGACTCAGATATAGGCTAGATTTTACAAACTGGAGGCCTAACTTTTAAGGCAAATTTCATTCACACAACCTTTGACCTTAACTTTCATTGGCCACAGTAGAATCATCTTTTGAATGCTTTATTAAAATCAAAGAATATTCTAATGTTGTTTTTACGCCGTCTGAACCATCCGTCAGCGTTTCCCGCCAATTACCCACGTACCATCACAGACCGATGTTTTCAATCGCAATCTTACATCACCGATCGAGTCACGCTCGCCGTAAAATTCAAGCGCAATCCACACACAACAACAATGCGTAATTACCGGTGTTTCCCGCCGCGCCGGACCCACATGTCCATGGAGGGATGATCACTCGTAGCCCGCAGTGCGGTGAGGTCACCGATATTAACAGCTGATCATTAACAGCTGATTATCAGCTGATTTCCACTGGTGAGATGCGGGAGCGCGGCGCGGGCGGTTCTCGGAGCGCTGTACTGATAAGCTGATAGACGACATCCGCCGGCAAAACCGACCAAAACAACGTTCAACTGTCCTTTCTATTGCGTAGCCTAGTTTGTCAGCAACGCGCAGTTTGAGAGGAGTGATAGAGATGCATGGAGATTGAATAACTGAATAACTCAACTCCTACCACTTGAAAATTATTATTTCTGATGTGGATGAATTCCATTCAGTAAATTTAATCACGGGCATGACATGGAATTTTTTTAATTTTTTTATTTTACACCCGTAATGTGTTAGGTGTTTTGTTTAAATTGTCCATCATAATTTTAATTGAAGATCAAACACTGTGTTTCAACAAGTAGTTTGAGACGTCTTGCCTTTTGTAGAGTAAAACCGATTTAAAAATAACACCAAAATCCAAAACCCCTTTAAACCATTACACGTCTTTTCCCTAGGAATTTAAATGGCCATTTATTTAATTAGATAAACTAAATCTGCTCTTTCTTTCATTGATTATTACGAGGACTCCCCTAATCCAATTTGGCTATAAAGGCGAAATTTCTTGAAATAATTGGGCGAATAGCTGGCGTAGTACTAAGCCTAAAATCAGCGCAATAGACTTCGCAACCATTGGATTTACAGGTTCGAATCCTCGACCGCCCATCAGTTTTTATCAGGACATTCTACCTTAACTGTAGCAGGGTACAATCTTATGAGGATACATCCCATGTACACGCCTAAAAATTCTGGGATGCGGAACCAAATTTTTTCAAAAATACTGCTTGAGAATAAAGCTTGGTGCACTAATCTTTTAAATTTCCCGTTAACACGTACAAAACCACGTAGCTGCCTTTTGACGAACTCTAAAGGTGAAGGACGGTGGAATATTCTATGATGAGATGACTGTCCGGTCTAGACTCACGGCGCCACAGGTTCGGGCCGCAGCTCCTGGGAGGGCCGGGGGAGTGAGGGGGAGGGGACGGAGGTGCCCGAGCCCTGCCAGACCGCAGAACACGGGAGGGTCGCGTCGCGGCGGCGGAAATGATTTTATATTGAATATGGGTTCGGGTTAAAGTGGAAATTTCCTAGTCCATTTCTCAACCTCTGAATGTGGTTGGGAAATCAAGATGAGTGCATTAATTTTGTAAAAATCAGATTCACATGGAAAAACACAATTCCGTTTATAATTGAGATGGATTAATGATTCGAATTGCCAACCAATCTAAAATCTATAGAGTTTTCTTTGATATGACCTTTTACGAGAACAATCTTAATATAATGTGCAGAATGCGAGAAAAAGCTGTCACGCCACTGTTTCAGCAATATGCTATTCAGTGGTGACCGGTCAGCAGAAAGCAGGGTAAGTTGTTTTGGCGAGTTTAATCTGTTTAACAGTTTCTCCGTGCGTATTGTAGCTAGCATTTGATGGTGATATGAACATTTTCAGGAAACTGTTGGCGTGGACACGAAATGTCACGGGGACACTGCTTCTTTTAGCACTCGTTCGAGTCTTAGATAATAAAATTTGACGAGTTTCTTAATTATTGATTCGGCTCAAATCCTTATTGGGCTTATGGTACTTAAATCATAAAAAATACGGCAAGTCTATAATAAAATTTGAACCATTTAATTTAAATACAGAACATGAAGGGAATAGTAATAGACTCGCCTACGGCTCGATGGGGGCTCCGCCCCCATGCCCCCTCAGGGGTTGCCCAGAAATTCGTTACTTGTTGTTTAAGTCGCACATAATGAACATAATACATATCTATCTATTATATATATATATATATATATATATATATATATATATATATATATATAAGTAGTGGGAAATTGAGAGACCTGGGACAGTTCAATGACCCCTGAGGAATGTGCTGAGTCATGATGACGTCATCACCGATGACGTCACCGATGACGTCATCGATTGCATCATCGATGACGTCACCGTCAATGACGTCATCACTATGACGTCACACCCATGACGTCACAGAAATGACGTGCTGATGACGTCACCACCCATTACATCATCAATATGACGTCATCGTCACCATGAAGGTCAAGGTCACGCTGAAACTTAAAATTTTTTGGCACTTTTGCCGTTTCTCACACTACGCTCCGAGTTTCAGTCAGAGTCCTCGTGACCTTGATGACTTGGAGCGAATATGCGACTAGAAACAGCAAAAGTGCCAAGTCAAGCTCGAGTTTGCGACGTGACTATGCCTAAACCATCATGTGTCACTCCTCAGAGGTCATTGAACCGAGCCAGGTCTCCCAATTTGCCATGAATGTGACCTTTGAAAACCGAACAACAGAGTGCCGACACCGATGCACACCCTACGACAGTCACCGAGCGACTGACTGTCCGGCTCTGTGTACTCTAGGTATATGGGAAGTGGTGGGGGAAATTGTGATGATCTTGGGAAACTTGAAAATGTCAAGCCGGGTAGCACCGTTTCGGTGCTACCTTAAAGTTACATGTTAAAGTGTGATGACCTTGAGTAAAAACATAGAAATACTACAAGTTGATACCGTCCCAGAGTTAAAGTGTGGTGACCTTGAGTCAAAACACTGAAATACTATAAGTTGAAATCACCCCAGAGTTAAAGTGTGATGACCTTGAGTGAAAACACAGAAATACTACAAGTCGATCCCGTCCCAGAGTTAAAGTGTGGTGACCTTGAGTCAAAACACAGAAATACTACAAGTCGATCCCGCTCCAGAGTTAAAGTGTGACGACCTTGAGTCAAAACACTGAAATACTATAAGTCAAAATCATCCCAGAGTTAAAGTGTGATGACCTTGAGTCAAAACACAGAAATAATACAAGTTGCTGCAGTCTCAGAGTTAAAGTTTGGTGACCTTGAGTTAAAATACTGAAGTACTACAAGTCGATATTGCCCCAGAGTTAAAGTGTGATGACCTTGAGCCAAAACATAGAAATACTACAAGTTGATACCACCCCAAAGTTTAAGTGTGGTAACCTTGAGTCAAAACACATAAATAATACAAGTTGATGCAGTCTCAGAGTTAAAGTGTGATGACCTTGAGTGAAAACACTAAAATACCACAAGTCGATATTGTCCCAGAGTTAAAGTGAAGTGACCTAGACTCAAAACTTGTAAAAATACTTACATATAGAGAGTTGGAGAACAGCAGAGTTAAAGTGTGGTGACCTTGAGTGAAAACATAGAAATACCACAAGTCGATATTGTCCCAGAGTTAAAGTGAAGTGACCTAGATTTAAAACTTGTAAAAATACTTACATATAGAGAGTTGGAGAACAGCGAGACGCACCGCATGGAAGCCGGAGACATACTGGCCGAGCGGTGTTGTGCAGCCTAGGGACTCAGTTGTGGTGGGGGTATAGCCAACACTTAGAGTAGGGCCCCCCCCCCGAACTTTTTTTTTTCGGAAAAAATTTTGACCTTGACCAAAAGTTTCTTGCTCCAGACGAGAAGTGAACCCCCCCCCCCCCGCCCCCCCCCCCCGAACTTTTTTTTTCGCAAAAAATTTTGACCTTGACCAAAAGTTTCTTGCTCCAGACGAGAAGTAAACCCCCCCCCCCGAACTTTTTTTTTTCGGAAAAAATTTTGACCTTGACCAAAAGTTTCTTGCTCCAGACGAGAAGTGAACCCCCCCCCCCCGAACTTTTTTTTCCGGAAAAATTTTTGACCTTGACCAAAAAGTTTCTTGCTCCAGACGAGAAGTGAACCCCCCCCCCCCCGAACTTTTTTTTCGGAAAAAATTTTGACCTTGACCAAAAGTTTCTTGCTCCAGACGAGAAGTGAACCCCCCCCCCCCGAACTTTTTTTTCCGGAAAAATTTTTGACCTTGACCAAAAAGTTTCTTGCTCCAGACGAGAAGTGAACCCCCCCCCCCCCGAACTTTTTTTTTCGGAAAAAATTTGGACCTTGACCAAAAGTTTCTTGCTCCAGACGAGAAGTGAACCCCCCCCCCCCTCCCCCCCACCCCCGAACTTTTTTTTCGGAAAAAATTTTGACCTTGACCAAAAGTTTCTTGCTCCAGACGAGAAGTGAACCCCCCCCCCCCCGAACTTTTTTTTTTCGGAAAAATTTGTGACCTTGACCAAAAAGTTTTTTGCTCCAGACGAGAAGTGAACCCCCCCCCCCCCCCCCGGTGGGGATATAAGGCGGCCCGGCCACAGCCGGCTCGCAGTCCGCTCCCGCGAGTTGAACGTGAATGATCGGGACGGACCGCCATGGGCCTCACTAAACACTGAAAGGCGCCTTCACTGTTTAGCGAAGTCTAATGTAATTTTAAGTCTTGTATTAGTTTTAAGACTTGTATTAGTTTTAAGACTTGTATTAGTTATAAGATATTGCGCTTGCGTTTGGGTATTGAGGATTGTTTTATATTTGAGTGTTTTACTTGTACCATATGTGTCCTATGTCTTGTTTGTCTTTATGTTATATGTTTTACATTTATTTAATGTGTATACGCTTGTTTTAGCACTCCCCCTTGAGCTTTTTTCACAGCTCAAATTAAATTTTAAAGATAGGGAACGGGAGTAGGCCCCCGTGTAAAGTCACTTTTAACTATTGGTAGGCTCCTCTCAGGCATGCAACAGGTTGCGGCTGGGGTTTTGGGAGCATGTTCGTTTGTACGCTGGCAAGCAAAAGGTTGTGGCGGCCTCTGCACTCGGACCGAGGACGTAAGCCACTAGGGTGTCCTCAGTTTGTTTCCCTTCTGGAAACTCAAAATTATGTAAATGAATCTTTGTTAGCTATTTGTGTTTTTAGTCCCCAAGGCCCCCGAACATTCGTGGTTCGCCATGGATGTACGGGGGTCGAAATTTTTTTAATGTTCGTGTGGCCTTGACCTAGTAACGACTTATAAAATTTAATGCATTGCTAAACTTAAATATTAAAGATAGGGAACGGGAGTAGGCCCCCGTGTAAAATTATTTTATACCAACGTTAGCATGGGTCCTCTCAGGCATGCACTATTGCGGCTGGGTTGGGAACCGGTCCGTTTGTACGCTGGCATGCAGACCACTGCTGTGGCCAATTTGCGGCGGCCTCTGCACTCGGACCGAGGACGTAAGCCACTAGGGCTGTCCTCAACCTCTCTCAAAATTATGTAAATGACTTTTGTTAGCTATTGAAAAAGTTATTTGTTAGCAATGCAGTAAATGCTTAAAACTCTTGCGTGGTGAAGGTCAGACAACATTGGATGTTTGCTGTTGTCATAGTTGGGTCTCTTCGGAGGCTTCAGCGATGACAACCTAGATGCCCCAGGTGGGGCTTTATTTTTTTAAAGTTTTTTCATGACCTTGACCTAAATATAGTAGTTTTCAAAATTCCTAATGGTTAGGTATTACTAACATACAAGTCTGCTGTTGTCCATAGTTGGGTCTCATCGGAGGCTACAGCGATGGCAACCTAAATGCCCCAGGCGGGGATTTATTTTTTAAAGTTTTAGTAGATAATTTAGTAGATGTAAATGAAGTACCTCCAGCTTTGAGCCAACACTTAGAAAATTTTACTTTTTACTTTTTCTGAGACACCCAGACTTAGAGTAGAAGTGTAGTTGGTGACCTTGAACCACCCCCTGAGGGTGGACCCCCTCCACCCCCGCCCCCCGCCCCTGCGCCCCCCCCCCTCCCCCACCCCTGCGCCCCCGCCCCCGCCCCTGCGCCCCCGCCCCCGCCCCTGCGCCCCCGCCCCAATGAATAGGATGTTAGTTGGCAGAAGAATTATGTATTTTTACATTTTGTTCTGCGCATGCGCAGAAGGAGTTTTTCAAGTTCACCCCCCACCCGTTATAAAAGAAGGTTGGCCAACCCAGCCTCTCATTATTGGATAAACTTTCGTTGAGTAAACATCCTAAACGCGCTTATGGTAAAAAGTGTTAAAAATGCTTCTTTGCCATATTTGTGGGGAATTTTTCCTAGATGAAGTAATTCTTCAAATCCATCAAGAATTGCACGAAGCGGAGGAGACGGCAGATGTGCAAGTCAGCGAGGGAGACTTGGACTCGCTTGACCAATTTTTAGCCGAACACCATCGAAGGCTAGACGAGTGGGATACTTACCTACAACGGATGCAGCGGAGAAGGCCCAGCGTTATCCACTTTGGAGGTGCTGGACCATCAGGAGTAGGAAGAACTACAGCGGCCATGGATACGGACACGGACACGGACACGGACACGGAAATGGACATGGAAGAGGAAGCAGATGGAAATGGAACAAGACCTCTACGTACTACAGCTTTGCCTGGTCAAAAGGTAGTACATTTTAAAATTAAAAATGAACGCCTCGAGTTGGATAATTTTTTAAACGAAGCAAAATTATTAATTGAACAGACTTTGGAAGAAGAATTGACAAGACTAAACTTTATTAAATTTGGATTGGTTTTGGACGCGTTGTTTACTAACACAGATGGAGAAACCACATTGAGAGGATTCGTAACAAAAAATCGCACTCTCATGTTAGCATCCGATGTAAATAATATTATTTCTGATTGTTTGCAAGAATTGATTACTAAATTACAAGAACATGAACGTAGAGGATCCGGATGGTGGTTAACTTCAATTGAAGGACTTGATTTAAGAGTTCAAAAACACGGATACGGCATGAGGGGTAGCAGCTATATTGCTCTACCCAAAAAAATTCAAGCTACTAAATCCTGTATAAATGTGCAAAATGTAGATAATGAATGTTTCAGATATGCTATGTTGTGTAAATATATTTTGCCAGAACAGCGTCCATGTAGAGTGAGTAGGTACTATCAAAATGTCAATAATAGATATAATTTTCAAGGACTGTCATACCCTGTAAATATTAAAGATGTTTGTAAATTTGAAAAACAAAATCCTGCTGTAAGTGTAAATATTTTTGGACTGGATGATAGCAATAATGTTTACCCCTTGAGAGTGACAAAGACCGAACGCCGAGATCATACAGATTTGTTGTTAATTACTCAAGGAGAAGTTTCGCATTATGTTTACATTAAAAATTTTGTTTGTTTGGTTCAAAAGCAGTTGACAAAAAGGAATGGACCAATAACAGTTTGTAAAAGATGTTTTTGTTTTATTTGGAAAGATTTGACCCATGGAGGATCAGAGTGGTTGACTGAACATAAAAAATTGTGTGATAACAACTATGAAGTAAAAGTTTGTTTGCCTTCTGCCAACCGATCAATAGTAAAATTTGAAAAAATTTCTCATCAGTACAGAGTTCCAGTAGTGGTGTATGCAGATTTCGAATCTATACTCATACCAGAAGATATAGCGAACGGAGAGATCGATAGAAGGACGAAATATCAAGAGCATAAAGCAAATAGTTTTTGTTTGATTTTAAAATCCACCTTGACTGAAGAACAACTACAAAAGTATGGACTTTCATCGTTACCTGTATTATACCGAGGTGAAAACGCAGCAAAAATTTTTGTGGATAAATTATATGAAATCGCTCTTAAAGTGCAAACTATGTATGGTGTTAAAGAGCCGATGATACCACTGGATTATGAAGAGGAGGAACAACATGACTTGGCAAGAATTTGTTATTTGTGCAAAAACCAATTTACAGATGATAATTATAAAGTTAGAGACCATGACCATTTAACTGGACAGTATAGAGGTGCGGCTTGTAACAGATGCAATGTAAATTACAAACTACCCAAATTTATTCCTGTAGTTTTACACAACCTTAGTGGCTATGATTCACACTTCATCATTCCGGAATTGGGTAGAGACGATAGGAAAATAGAGGTGTTGGCAGAAACAACAGAAAAATTTATTAGTTTTTCAAAAACTGTTGACAAAAAAATCAAACTTCGATTTGTTGATTCATTTAGATTTATGCCATCCAGTCTTAGCAAACTGACCGATAACCTAAGGAGACACGATCTAAGGGAAACAAGTAAAATTGTCCCGCAGGACAAGATGGATTTGGTTCTACGGAAAGGGGTTTTCCCCTACGACTACATCGACAGCTCGGAACGTTACGAAGAAAGAAGACTACCGCCGAGGGAAGCATTCACCAGTAAATTGACTGGAAGTGAAATCACTATCGAAGACTACGAACATGCCTGCAATGTGTGGAATGAATTGGACATGCAAAATCTCGGACAATATTCCGATTTTTATATGAAATTGGATGTGACGCTTCTTTGCGATATAATGGAAGAATTTCGCAACACCTGTTTTGACGCCTATGGACTGGACCCGCTACATTCTTTTACTTCTCCCGGTTTGGCCTGGCAGGCTATGTTGAAATCTACCAAGTGTCACCTTGAACTGCTTACGGATATCGATATGGTGTTAATGATTGAATCCGGTGTACGCGGAGGTTTAACCCAAGCTGTTACTCGTCATGTGAAAGCAAATAATAAATTTTTGCCAAACTACGACCAAACAAAAGATTCAATTTTTCTTGGCTATTTTGATGCAAATAATTTGTATGGTTGGGCCATGTCTAAACCGCTACCTCACGGAGACTTCAAATGGATAAACCCAGATTCAATTGAAAATATTATGGATATTCCCAAAGAAGGTGACACCGGATATATTTTTGACTGTGATTTTGAGTACCCTGAAACACTACACGATCATCATTACGACTTGCCACTGTTGGCTAAAACTGAAGTATCACCGACAGGAAGATGGCCCAAATTAATGATGACATTAAACAACAAAAATCGTTATGTGGCGCACTATTGGGTTGTACAACAAGCGTTGGAGTTAGGACTGAAAATAACAAAAATTCACCGAGTATTACAATTTTCTCAATCATGCTGGCTAAAATCCTACATCGATGGAAACACCGCAAGAAGAGCTAGAGCAACATCAGCATTTCAAAAGGACTTTTTAAATTAATGAACAACGCTATATTTGGCAAAACATTGGAGAACAAGAGGAAACACAAAATTGTAGAATTAGTTTCAGACCCTGCAAAATTGGAAAAACTTGTACAGAAACCGAATTTTGGATCAACAATGATAATAAATGAAAACCTTGTGGCAGTAAGCATGAAGAAAACAAAAGTTGTTATGGACCGCCCGTTATACGCAGGAATGTGCATATTGGATATTTCAAAAACCCATATGTACGATTTCCATTATAACAAGATGGTTGACTACTATGGTCGTGACAATATAGGAGTAGCATACATGGATACTGACGCTTTTATCTATTGGATAAAGACTCAAGACATGTACGAAGATTTAAAAACGTTCGTACACAGGAATGACTTTGATTTTTCAGACTACCCACAAAATCATCCAAACTTCAACGAAAATAATAAAAAAGTTTTAGGCAAATTTAAAGATGAATGTAATGGACAAGTAATGGAAGAAATTGTTGCACTAATGTCGAAATTATATTCCTTCAATGTGTATAAAGGCGAACAACAAGAACCATCAACTACAAAGAAGGCCAAGGGTGTGAAAACAAATTATTTGAAAAAACACATTAATTTTGATCAATACAAAAAGTGTTTATTTAAAGATACTACCTTGAAAGCCAAATTTAACACAATCCGAAGCGAAAAACATCAAGTTTTCAGTGTGACAGAAGTAAAAAAAGCACTTTCTTCTAAGGATGACAAACGCCACATTATGGAAGACAAAATTCACACACTCCCTTTTGGCCACTACTCTATTAACCCTATCAACTAACCTATTCTTCGTCCTTCTACAACTTCGACCTTATTCCTTTTTCCTTCCGTAAAAAAATGGGGAACACGGCAAGTCCAACGCCGTGTTCCCCATTTTTTTACACAAGTTTGGATGACCTTGACCTATATAAATGATGTTAATATTTAAGACAACATTCATTGTTATTATACATGTGATACATGAAACATTCAAACCTGCAATATGAAGAACTTGAAGCAAGAAATTGTCAACGAGCTTCATAAACCTGCAAGAAGAAAGTTTCCACGAAGAAATACAGTGATAAAAGGAATAAATGATTTATATCAAGCGGATTTAATCGAAATGATTCCTTATAGTAAACAAAATAGAGGATTTAAATACATATTGACTATTATTAATTGTTTTTCAAAAATGGCAGATGCTTTACCACTAAAAGATAAAAGTGGCAAAAGTGTTACAAAAGCAATGGAAACAGCTATACAAAGAGACAAACATACTATAAAACATTTACAAACTGATGATGGAAAAGAATATTTTAATAAGGAATTTGCAAATTTAATGAAAAAACACAACATTAACCATTACTCAACCAATTCAGAGGTAAAAGCATCAATAATTGAAAGATTTAACAGAACTTTAAAGGTGCGATGTATAAGATGTTTTCCAACAGAGGATCACACGTTTGGCTTGATATGTTACCAAAACTTATAAGCGATTACAATAACAAGTTTCATAGAACTATCGGTATGAAACCAAGCCAGGTGACTAATAAAAATGAAAAACTTGTATTAAAACGTATAAAAATGAATACCAAACCAAAAGTTGAAAAACTAAAGCCTAAAAGGTTTAATGTTGGTGATAAAGTGCGAATAAGCAAATACAAAGGTGTATTCAGTAAAAGATATCTTCCAAACTGGACAAATGAGGTTTTTACTGTATTTAAGGTGCAACCTACAGTACCGGAAACTTACATTTTAAAAGATAATAAAGGACAATTGCTTGAAGGAGGGTTTTATGGACATGAAATGTTAAAATCAACAGTAGGTGATGTATATCTAGTTGAAAAGGTGTTGCAACGGAAAAAAGATAAGGTTAAAGTACGATGGTTAGGATTTAATAAGACGGAAGATTCTTGGATACCTAAAAAGGATCTAATATAATGGTAGAGCATCATTTTGGGTTGAACCATTACAAAGGATGGAGATAATACCGCAAAAAGACAATTTTACTATTAATAATATAGATGAACTCACAGTGGATGGTTCTCAATTCAATACTGGGAAACACGGTGTTTTGTTACCAAACACGGTGCGTTGTTTGGTTACCGGTCCTTCCAATTGTGGAAAAACAAATGTAGTATTCAATTTGATTACAAACCCTAAAGGCTTACGTTTTAATAATTTATATGTATTTTCAAAGTCACTACAACAACCAAAATATCAGTTATTGGAACAAATACTCAATAATGTGCCTGAAGTTAAATATTTTAGATTTAACGCAAGCGAAAGTGTCATGCAACCGCAAGAGGCTAAACCATTCTCAGTATTCATATTTGACGATGTATCTTGTGAAAATCAAAATACAATAAGGAATTACTTCGCCATGGGTCGACATAACAACATAGATAGCATTTATATTGGTCAAACTTACAGCAAAATACCGAAACAGCTCATTAGAGACAATGCAAACATGTTAATTGTATTTAAACAGGATGAAACCAACCTAAAACACATATATTATGACCATGTAAGTGCGGATATGCCATTCGAACGATTTAAAGAGTTGTGTGGAAAGGCTTGGGCTGAAAAGTATGGGTTTTTAACAATTATAAAGGAACAACCGCTAAACAATGGTCGATACAGGATAGGATTTGATAAATTTATACTAATACACTGATCATGATGTAAAACATTCATTGTTGTACAACACGTCTTGCTACAAACATGGTTAACCAAGAAAAGTTAATAAAGGAAATAAAATCACTTAGTGATTCTATTCGGGATAAAAACAGAGCATTAAAATTAGGTATTAGCGAAAGGGAGAAATTTCTTGAATCTACTTTTAAACCTATTACTGAACCCTTGAAACAATTAAACAAAAAATTTGCTAAACCCGTTTTGGAAGGAGATGCAATTGCACCTATTACAAAGTTTGAAAGAGAAAATATAAAATCAGAAGATTTTAGTGATGAAGACCTGGAATCCTCTACATATAGTGGTTTTACCGGTGAAGAACCTGAAAGAGAGCTAGAATCACCAGACTATAGTGGTATAAGAGAATTATATGAAGTAAAAGCTAAAAGAGGACATGAAGATGTATCAACTGCTAGTGAAGAGGAAAAAGAAGAAGAAGCAAGGGAAGGTCCGTCAAACATAAGCTTGTTGGGTGAAAACATTCATAACAAAGGACCTTTAGGAAGGAAATACATGATAAAAATGTTAGCTGGAATAAATCCTAATAAAAACTACCATAGTTATGGAGTAAGATTAACAGAAGAAGGTTTAATGGTTGGTAATAGCCCGGTAAACATTGATGAAGATGATAATATTATTGTTGGTAATCAAAGATATAAGGGCACAAGAGGATTATTTGAATTATTATTTGAAAAAAAGCCTTTAGAATTGTTAGTTAAAGAAGAAGATATGGAAGCATATAAACAGATTTTGGAACACACCAATGCATACAGGAGGAAGTATTTAGCTGACCAGCCAGTTTTTAGATCTAGGTCTTTAAAATATAGAGTATTTGTATCCAAGTTAATACCAACAACGAGAAGACAACCAATGCCGATAATGCCAAGAAAACCTGTAAAACGAAGGTTTGTGTCATCCACTTTGGATATAAGTGCTCCAGAACCAAGAAAAAGAAACAAATCTGTTACAGGTACAGGTTTAATGAAGAAACTATATAACACAAATGTGATTTATTACAATAATATCAATAAATTGGTGGATAGAATGAAACTAATACATGAAGCTAAAGAAGCGGGTCATACTGGATTGGAAAACGAATGGGTGGCTTTAGTGGATGAACTCCGAAACCGTGGGGTAATCTCATAAAAATGCGTTACTCCCTAGATTACTATTCAGTTGCACCATGAGTGTCGACAAGTTCGGACGTTACTCCTCGGATGGGTTATATTACGCAAATAATTTAAAAAGAGGTGCTGGTTTACCACAAACACCTGATGGAGATTATGATATAACTAATAAAAGGTTAAAAAACATAAAAGATCCCACAGATGAAAACGATGCAATAAATTTAAAAGTATTAAAAGAAAATATATCACCAACATTAAGACTACAGAAAAACACATATGACGCAGGTAATCATAGAATTGTCAATGTTGGTAAGCCAAATCAAAACGCTGATGCAATAAACAAAGGTTATTTATCATCAGAATTAAAAAATACGCTAAAATTCAATGGAAAAACGTATACTGCTGAAAATAAACGTATATCCAACGTAGATGATCCTAAAGATGCAAAAGACAGCGTAAATAGACGCTATTTACATTCATTAATACCTGAAAAGACAAAAGATGGTTTTTCTTTTTATAAATTTGTTATTAACGATATAGGTTATCCGAAAAATGAAAATGATGCTGTAAATTTAAAATATATAAAAGATCATTGTATTACACGTGATGTAGGAGTTATTGATTGTCTAGGTAATTGTTTAGCGAATGTTAAAGATGGTTCGGCACCATCAGATGGTGCAACAGTGGGTCAAATGATGGAAACCTTAAAACAAGAAACAACCTCTTTTGTAAAACAAGATCAAGTAGTATCAAAGCAAGGGGATGAATTTGTTCAAGGTAATGAAAAATTTAATTTATTAACATACAAAAATAATGCTTGGGATTGCATGGGTAAAGGATTATCAAATATGGGATGGGGTTATGAAAAACATGATGCAGCTGCTTTATCACAAACCGTACATCTAGATCCAGATCATTCTTTTAGATTTTTTACATGTAAAAATAAAGTAATAAAAAACTTGCATAATGGAAGAGATCCAAATGATGCTGCAACTGTAGGACAAACATTACAATATGACAGTGCAAATAAAGAGTTTATTTATAATAAGCAAAGATTTAAATTAATGGATGTAAATGATTATCAAAATATATTAATTGCAGATCCAAATTCATTTAGCGGATTTAGAAAATTGTCTGGTGAACAATTTATTCATAAAAATCATGTGTTTCGAAATGAATCAGACGGAGCATTAGTTAGTGGAAATTTTAAATATTTTAAATGTCCCGGGAGCGATGAAAATGTAACTGATAAAGACTAAGAATTTGTATAAAAACTGATACGGGTTAGAAATCGAGACTAATATTATAAAAATGGATTACACTCTAGAATGTTATTCAGTTGCACCATGAGTGTTGACAAGTTCGGACGATATTCCTCGGATGGATTATATTACTTTAATACTTTAAAAAGAGGTGCTGGCTTACCACAAACACCTGATGGAGATTATGATATTAGTAATAAACGGTTAAAAAACATTAATGATCCCACAGATGAAAATGATGCAATAAATTTAAAAGTATTAAAAAAAGAGATATTACCAACACTGAAACTAGACAAAAACACATATAACGCGGGTAATCATAGAATTTCCAACGTCGGTAAGCCAAATCAAAACGCTGATGCAATAAACAGAGGTTATTTATCATCGGAATTGAAAAATACGTTAAAATTCGATGGAAAAACGTATAATGCTGAAAATCGACGTATATCTAACGTAGCAGACCCTGTAGATGAAAAAGACAGCATAAATAGACGCTATTTACATTCTATAATACCTGAAAAGACAAAAGATGGGTTTTCTTTTTATAAATTTGTTATTAACGATATAGGTTATCCAAAGAATGAAAATGATGCTGTAAATTTAAAATACATCAAAGATCATTGTATTACACGTGATGTAGGAATTATTGATTGCTTTGGTAATTGTTTAGCGAATGTAAAAGATGGTTCTGCACCATCAGATGGTGCAACGGTGGGGCAAATAAAGGAAACTTTAAAACAAGAAACATCTGGTTTTGTGAAACAAGACCAAGTAGTAACACGACAAGGAGATGTATTTGTACAGGGAAATAAAAAGTTTACTTTACTTGAAGAAAACAATAGTGTTTGGGATGGTAAAGGAAAGTCATTGACAAATTTAGGTATTGGTGAAAAGCCTGGTGATGCTGTTACTTATGAACAGATAATACAATTAGAGCCAACTGGAAAACAATGGTGGAATTGTGATAACAAACGATTAACAAATGTTGCAGACCCTGATTATGCTGATAACGCTGTAACTGTTAATTTTCTTGTTAAAGTAATAGGTAATTTATTATTTGATATGCATAATTATATTGCAGCCGGACAACATAAACCTATTGATGAAAAAATGAGAAGTGCATGGATTAAACAAGAAATTCTTTATAAATACTTTTTTAATCATAATACACAAAAGTTTAGATCAACAGATTGGGGTACTTTTGATATTTAATTAAATAACACCATAAATTACATCATTTATGTGCAACCTGTCATAGAGGTAACACATAGGTTACGCTTTTCGAATATAAAAGACAATCATGGCGTTTCATTACACCAGTCCATATCGAGACACTATACGGAAAGGAGGCGGTATCACGTCCACAGCGGTTTCTCTGTTAAGTAAAGCTTTAAATCGTATTCCAGTAGGATCTGTCGTAAATAGAGCAATAGACGCTTTACCATACGAATTTCACATACCGGGAGGTTATCAGTATTGCGGACCAGGAACTAAATTGAAAAAACGACTGGAAAGAGGCGATCCAGGCATAAATAAGTTAGATCAGGCTTGTAAAGAACACGATATCGCATATTCCACGTTTACCGATTCAAAGAATAGGTCAATAGCTGATAAAAAGCTAGCGAATATAGCTTGGCAACGAGTAAAGTCTAGTGACGCTAGTATTGCAGAAAAAGCAGCAGCTTTAGCGGTAACAGCAGGTATGAAGGCTAAAACAGCAGTAGGAGGTGGAAAAAGGAGGGGTAGGAATAAAAAAGGATCAACCATGAAGAAACATGGTGGTAATATTAGACTAAAAAGACGTTCTCCGAGGAAAAATAACAAAAAACCGATAATATGGTCAATGGTAAAAAACGGGGCTGGTCTATACCTAAGACCGTATCGTGCATATTAAATAAAAGAAATCAATTGGTTATACCACATAAAGCGTTGACTAATGTTGAATTATTTAAATATATTTCCTGTTTAAAAATACCATTTTTCCGCGGAGTATTTATGAAAGACAATTTACCAAAGAAAATGTGGCAAAATGAGACTGGAATTGTAAATTTGGATAATACTGAAGGCCCTGGCACCCATTGGGTTTGTTATAAGAAACTAAATAACAATGTATATTATTTTGATAGTTTCGGTAATCTACCACCACCAAAAGAACTTCAAGATTACTTTAAATCTGCTAAAAACATATATTACAATTATAAAAGAGAACAACCTGATAATACTTCAATATGCGGCCATTTATGTTTGGAATTCTTAGCTAAAAGTATCAGTCACTATTGAGATGTCTTCCTATACGGTATCATTAACAGGAAAATCGTCCACTTTACGAAGTATCCTTTTTCCAGCGTTACGCTTGCAAAAAGGAAGATTTTGGGAGGCGGCGCTATTGGATTTTACAACTTACAACTCTATTCCCAATGTTACGGAAGGTAAAAATAACTTATTGCATTATTATAAAGGAAAAGATGCCAGTGGGAAGTTTACAGACTTACAAGAGTGCAGTTTACCCACAGGTTCTTATGAAATTGATCATATTAATGAATTTTTGCAAAATAAAATGGGAAAAGACAATATATCGCTAAAAGGTAATAATAATACAATGAAAGCTGAGCTTACTTCAAAATATTATATAGATTTCACTAAGCCAAACTCAATTGGTGATTTATTAGGATTTCCCAAAGATGGAGCAATTTTAGAACCAAATAAAACACATTCTGGTAAACAAACTGTAACAATATTAAAAGTCAATAGTATAGACATAACTTGTAACATTATACAAGGAGCTTACAGAGATGGAGCAAATACTCATATAATACATACTTTTTACCCCAGTGTGCCACCTGGATTTAAAATTGTTGAAAAGCCACAAAACCTGGTATATCTACCGTTGAACACCACTTTCATTTCAGACATCGTGTTGAACGTATTAGATCAAGACGGTAACTTGATAGATTTCCGAGAAGAGCCTATTACGGTTAGATTACATTTAAAATCGACACTTTAATACAAAATCATGGGTTTAATATTTAAAAGCGAACAACCTACGGGAAACCGCATTAGTAGCTCTTCAGCTGTGGAGGAGTTAACACGCGAGAACATTCGTTTCTTAGAGAGAATTGGATTACAATTAACCGATTATGGATATACTGGATATAGCGCAGGGTCCAACATTCGACGAAACCCTATGGGAAAAAGAATATCACACCCACAACCCTTACACTTCATCAAAATTAAACAATAACGATGAAATTCGTATTCCCATACAAAATCAAGACATTTACACACTACCATGTGAAAGTTACTTGTATATTGAAGGAAAAGTTACTAAAAAGGATGGTACTACTACTGGTACAACAGTTCCATTTATAAATAATCCTATGGCTTTCCTGTTTGACGAAATTAGATATGAAATATCAGGTGTAACAGTTGATTCCACTAAAAAAGTAGGTATTGCAACAACTTTAAAGGGATTAACATCTATATCACCTAATGAAACCAATTTAATACAACCTGCAGGATGGGTTTTACCTGCAAAAGACACAATCACTCCAGATACAAATGGAAATTTTGATTTTCATATTCCATTACGTTTGTTGCTTGGTTTTGCTGAAGATTATAGAAAAATTATATTAAATGTTAAACAAGAATTAGTTTTGTTGAGATCTTCTAACGATAAAGACATTATTAAAGCTCCAGACGGTACAACAGATGCAACTTTAGAATGGAAATTAACATTAGACAAAATTGTATGGAGAGTTCCGCATGTTAAATTAGCTGACGAGCATAGAATGCTACTATTAAGAAAGTTAAAGGCTGATCGTGATATTGTAATTCCTTTTAGAAGTTGGGAATTTCATGAACATCCCAGTTTGCCAACTACGGATCGCCACACTTGGACTGTTAAAACA
This sequence comes from Neoaliturus tenellus, assembly GCA_030545055.2. NCBI lineage: Eukaryota > Metazoa > Arthropoda > Insecta > Hemiptera > Cicadellidae > Neoaliturus > Neoaliturus tenellus. Next base: position 105,909,573 of record CM061531.1, on the reverse strand, counting down.
TCCAATTATGTGGAACGAGCCAGGTATATTATATTTGGTTTACAAACAGGCAGAAGAGACACCATCACCAAACATGCAGGTCAATTTGATCATTGCAACTTAAAAAATATTAAAGTTTATTTAAATTCACAATTTTTTCCATACGATAGTTTAAATGTGTCATTCGCTAATAAAAAGTACAGCATATTGTACGATATGTATGCAAGATTCCAAAGTTCATATTACGGTAAAACAAATGCACCTTTACTATCACCAGAAAAATACTTAGATGGTTACCCGATAGTTGTAATCGATTGTTCTAAACAGAATGAATCGGTAAAATCATCAAGTGTGGATATAAAAATAGAAATGGAATTTAACGCGGCTATACCGGCTAATACAACTGCATATTGTTTAATTCTACATGATAAAATCGTAACATACACACCTTTAACTGGAATTGTTAAAAATGTATTGTAAGAACCGGTTTTGTTACATTCCAATGCATTCCGCGAGTATAAAAGCAGAGCGCGCAGGCGGCTCCTCATCAGTTTGTTGCCTGTTGTTGTATGGGTAGCATCGTATTCAATATGGCTTCTCCTAGTGGTACACCTGAAAATGTGGTAGATATTGAGAAGGAGATATCTGAGTTTTTAGATCTTCAAGGTCAACGGGAAGGAGATGAACACAACGTTTGCGGACAACTTCACGCCAGTAATAATGTTGAAGAAAAAGGTAAAAGAAAAAGGAATGCGCAAAAGAGGAAAAGGGATATTGAAGATAATATTTCTCCAAACATATTGAGTGAAGTATTCTTACGAATATTTTATCCAATCTCGTCCAGTTTGGACAAAAGTGTTTTAATCGGTGTTATGAAATCAACAGGTTATTCCCCTACTGTGATTTTAACTCATGGACCCAAAATGATTTTGTTTGCGGACAGTGCTTGGGAATCGTTTATGAAACACTTGCATCTTCTAGAATGCTATTTAAGTAGTAACATGTTTGGAAGAAAGACAAGTGTAGGACTTTTGGATTCAAATGTGGAAATTGATATTGTTAAACATCGTGGTGATCATCAGCTGCGGTTTAGAGACACAACAAGACATGATAACAAGATTCAACTTAGTCGAGAGGAGTTTTTCATTTTAACTTGTGCAACCGAACCTATAACGAGATACTTGAGACAACTGGTATTTTCAAGTTCGATTATTAAAGATTATCTGGAAGACACTTTGGACAAACAACCAGACGCACCTATATTATACGGACCTGTGGATACTTCTATATTCAATAGGGTTCCTCATGAAGTACAAATGTGGAGACAATTGGAAAAATACGCTCAACTACATAAAACATCAGTAATACAAGAAGAAGAGGAAGAAGGAGGAGAAGAATCAAGTGTTAGTGATGAAAGTGAAAACAAGGAAAATGTAAAGATGGAAACTTAAATGACAATCAACTACACAGCAATGGTTAATTTTTAAAACAATATCAAACACTTTGTGGGGTTAGGCCTACTGGGGACGGTGCCCACGTTAAATATACACCAACGCGCCAACAACTGTACGGCCTGGTATAAAAGTCGTACCTACCGTGGTGTGGAAATCAGTTGGCCTTTGGACTTCAGCATGAGCAGATGGGTGACCTTCACAATGGACAAGGAAGAAGAACAAGTAAAGTCCAAACCTGGTATAATTGAGTTCCAAGCATTTCGAGGTAATGACGATAGATTTATCATAAAAGAACTTGTGTTTTTCGACATCAATACAAGTGTTCCATATACATTTTTGTTCAAACCACCATGTTCTTATTCATCTTTAACTAGCAAAGCTGCTACTACCAACAGGTGGATTTCAAAATATTTCCATCATATCGATTGGTATGATGGTTTTGCAAGTTACACAGACTTGTATCACATCATGCATCAGTTTTCAAACAGGTTTACCAATATTTACACAAAAGGACTGGAAAAGAAGAGATGGATCGAAGAATTTACTCATGTTCCGGTTAATGATGTGGAATTGGATAAAAACTACAAGTATACAATGGAAAATGTTTGTATTTGTACTAAAAGTCCAGAACATGAAAAAGATAGACATTGCGCTTTAAAAAACGCCTATAAACTCGCATCTTACCTTCAAAGTGGGGAAATGGGGAGTGGTGGGGGTAACGGGGGTTATATAAGTGAGGAGCAGACCGGGACCTGGCATGAGTATTACTCGAGATTCCGAGACGACAACATCTCCCAGCAAGAAGACGAAGAAGACGATCTATAACTCGACCATGGCATCTCACCAGTTCCTGCAAACTTTGGTTGAGCAGTTCAATGCTCACTCCAAATCTACCATACTACCCATCAAGAAGTGTTCCGAACTTAAAGACGAGAAGCACTACATTATCCACGCCATGAAGAAGATGGAGACTACAGTTGGAGAGGCCATCTGCTGCAGTCTTAGCGAGGCACCATTCACTCCGGGGGATGAGCCCAAGTTCCAAGTCTACCTGCCGAAACGGTTCGTCCATCTCCTCCAGAACGAGGATCTGCGCTCCATCCAACCCGGCTGTCTCTACCTGGTTTCCCACGGTTGCACGGGTAGCAATTCCACCGAGTTGACCATCCACATCGCCGACAAGCAGCAGTGTTAGATTTAAGTTTTACTGTTGTACATATGTTATTGTAATGTTTTATAAATAAATGATTAAAAAAAAAACAAAAAAAAAATAAAAGAATAAAAAAATGCAACATATCAATATGTGAAGTTTGTCACGTATTGATATGTTGCATTTTTTTTTTTTAAACTTCGCGGGTGGCCTTGACCTTTGACCTTTGCATTTTACAGTTACCCGCACCACCACAGACTACTAGCCATCTTTTTTAGAACACGATTTGGATGACCTTGGGATTTCCCCCACTACTCTGCTATACCAGCATTGCCGTCTGCAACAGATGTCATTCCTCCTCCAACAACCATGGCGGACACACTTGCTTGCGATGCCATGTCTTCCACCGAAGATGTACCTACTACAAGTTGGAAATTGACAATCGACAACGTGCATTATTTAGAAACCATCTGCGATTGGATGAAGTCTATTCTCCTTGACAACCCAGGAATAAAGCTCAATGTCAATTTAGATTATGATTGGTCTGAAATTATAATGCAGCAAGACAATCAAGAATCAGATCACAGTGGAGGTCAACAATCACCACAGTATTTGTCAAATTTACCATTGTCATCCATATATCCTACGGACGAGATGGAAAGGGAAGAAAAGGACCATGGGGTTTAGAGTTTCTTATTTTTTAAAACCCAATTTGGATGACCTTGAGATTTCCTCCACCACTAAACTCAATCCTAAGTCCCAAGTTCACAGTCAACCTCAAGGTCGTCACACTTTAACTCTGGGAAAAACATCGAATTGTCGTACCAAGACAACTTTAACTCTGAAGAGTAGAGTAGTCTCTCTACTCTTTGACTTTTTTTAAAACTCCGTTTGTATGACCTTGAGATTTCCCCCACCACTTCCCATATGCCTAGAGTACGCAAGGTCTGAGAGTCAGTCGCTCGCCGACTGTCATGGGGTGCGCATCTGTATCATGCACTCCACTGTGCGGTTTTAAATTAAAGTTTTCATTTTAACCAGTTCAAGGTCAACACACTTAAACTATGGAAACAACATCAAATTGTTGTACAAAGAGTAATTTTTCTAAGTGTTGGCTCAAACCTGGAGGTACTTTGGATAAATCTTTGAAACAGTCTCAAGGTTATCACACTTTAACTCTGGGACGATATCGACTTGTAGTATTTTAGTGTTTTGACTCAAGGTCACCACACTTAAACTCTGGCAAATACACATTAAACAGTTTTACTAGTAAATTTTTCTAAGTGTTAACTCAAATCTGAAGATTCTTTGGATACATCTTTAAAGACAATCCTAAGTCCCGAGTTTACAGTCAACCTCAAGGTCATAACACTTTAACATGTACATTTAAGGTAGCACCAAAACGGTGCCCCCTTGTTTGAAATTTAAAAGTTTCCCAAGATCATCACAATTTCCCCCACCACTTCCCATATACCTAGAGTACACAGAGCCGGACAGTCAGTCGCTCGGTGACTGTCGTAGGGTGTGCATCGGTGTCGGCACTCTGTTGTTCGGTTTTCAAAGGTCACATTCATGGCAAATTGGGAGACCTGGCTCGGTTCAATGACCTCTGAGGAGTGACACATGATGGTTTAGGCATAGTCACGTCGCAAACTCGAGCTTGACTTGGCACTTTTGCTGTTTCTAGTCGCATATTCGCTCCAAGTCATCAAGGTCACGAGGACTCTGACTGAAACTCGGAGCGTAGTGTGAGAAACGGCAAAAGTGCCAAAAAATTTTAAGTTTCGGCGTGACCTTGACCTTCATGGTGACGATGACGTCATATTGATGATGTAATGGGTGGTGACGTCATCAGCACGTCATTTCTGTGACGTCATGGGTGTGACGTCATAGTGATGACGTCATTGACGGTGACGTCATCGATGATGCAATCGATGACGTCATCGGTGACGTCATCGGTGATGACGTCATCATGACTCAGCACATTCCTCAGGGGTCATTGAACTGTCCCAGGTCTCTCAATTTCCCACTACTTATATATATATAAAATACGTGATGCCCTTTTTTTGTTAACACTACTCCTCCCTTATTTCTGGAACAATTTTAAAGTTTGAGGTGTCAAAACAATGGTCGCAGTTCGTAGTTTTGCAATAAGGTTTTAGATTTTTGATATTTTTATTCTTAAGCCCACGGGAAGCCTTCAAAGTTCATTTTTTGTCCATAAGATTAACATGGGAAACAATTTATATTGAATTGGAAAATAAAACAGCTGTTGATAGTAAAACAGAAAACACATGTTAATAGCTAAATAGAAGAAATTGATGAACTATCAATTGTACACAAATTGTACCAGAAATATCAACACAATAAATTTCATACTTTAATATGAGGAGTGGATGTATTTTGTGATGTTTGAACTTTTTCTGAAAATGTAGCGGGTATATTTTAGTTGAACTTTTTTTACGTGTATTTGGGCACAAAAATAGGTTAAGTAATCTAGACGAATCAATTTCTCTGTACGAAAGCAAGTTTGTAAATTTAGATTTTTGACATGGGTATTATTTAGGTTGTCCGTTTGGTATTGAAACAATAACGAAACTCAACAAATATGAAAATAAAACACTAAATTTGTGTGCAAGGGTTTTCAAACTGTTATTAACTGTAGGAAAAGGGATAGGTTATCGGTGTAATATCCTGTTTGTTAATTATGATACTATAACAAAATTTAATGCAGAATGCTACACATATTAAACACCAGTTTAAAAAGAGACAAAATTAAAAAACTTTTCCTCCATAACAATCTTATTACAAAAATGGTTTGTGTTAAGAAAGTTTTTAACCAAAATATAAATATCGCCTCATAAAAACAAAATGGACGACACCCACAACGATGTAGATTGTCTTAATTTTTGTGATTTATTTATTTAAATTTTTTAATGCCATGGAAAATTAAGTTAAAGAGGATTTAGTTCTTTATAAATAGTGATGTGGACTCATTCACTATGTCGACGACTACCTCAAACGGTACTACAAAAACAGCCACAGTGAGTGCTGCATAACTCAACGGGGATGAGCTGTAATGAAATGTTGATTTTTATTCTGTTGTCATTCATGTTTTATGTGTGCTGAACTATGTAGATCTAGAATCTGTGAATTTATTCTAAATTTTATAAGAGTGTTTAGACAGGCCTAAAGAGATACCGGCATAAGAACAACCACGTAATCTCAACACTATCATAATAGGAAATTGGAGAATTGATGAAGATCGATTGATGAAACACCAATATGGTGTTATCTGATTTTCACTATAATTTATTTTTATTTCCAAAGTAATTCGGTTTATTACCATGCTGGAGCAATGTTTGATCACCCGGTACCTACTCTAATAAATGCAGCGCATAGCGCTGCACGGCCCCCTAGTAAATATAAGAGTTTGTAAATGAGCAAAATAGCAAAATAAATGAGTTTGTCATTTATTTATAACATAAATTAACTCCCACGACTGCAGAAATAACCTACATTTGAACTTATGCAACTAACTCAATCTAAGGAATGAAAATATATTCGCCTACGGCTCGTTTTCCGAGACTCTTTCCCCAAACCCCCTTCCTAATTCCCCCGAATTCTATAAAGGTTAATGGAGTTGTGAATAAATTTATTATGTAGGTATTGTATAAGTATTTACTTAAAATTATAAAATACGTATAAATAAATATATGAAAAAATTAAATGGATAAACTGCATAACAATTTGCAGTAGATCATCGAAAACAATGAAAAATTCCATTAAAACAAAATAATTGGAAATCTTAACAAAGTGGATAAAACTTGCCAAAAACCCCTTTTATTTACAAAAATACGATTCAGTTACTATCCTTCAATTAGTTGTGTTGAAATTCCAGGGAATAACATAACGATCCAGTAATATTGAACATACAATGATAAATACATAATGTAATATTGGCATTCATTACAATTCCTTCATTTCAGTTTTTAATGGTGTAAAACTTTTAAATTTACCTAATTTCCTTAAAAATTACTGTCAAAGCAAATAAAAAAACTTCAAGCTTCTAAATACAATAATACAGTAGTTACTAACAAAAGTATGTTAAATAATGGTTAAAATATTAAAATTACCATACCCATCATACCATCAAAGGACGTATGTTTTAGCCGTAGGACCAGGTCAGTAAATAACAATCAAAATAAAAAAATCAGTTGCTTGATATAGCAATTCGTTCCGACTCACGGTCAAAAGAAGAATACGTGATATTGAAAATCATCATGATAATTTTTAAGTTTGATAATTTAATTGATATTGGTACTGTGCAAGATATGTCTATGTGCAAAGTGAAGGTTCTGAGTAAAATATTATAGTAGTAGTAAAATTACGTCTACATGGGGTAAAATTCCCCGCAAAAATAAATAAACATTTAATTATGTTTAATTGTGTGGACTGGGGGGCAAAGATTCATAGAACCAAACTTGTAGTAACTTGAAAGATGTTCGCGAGGATTGCCTCAGATGTTATAATTTGGCCGCTAGAGTAGAAAAAAATAATGTCATATTTATTTTGGGTAAAAATGTTTGGTCGCTAAATTTTGAAATCAGATAGTTTTCTGGGGCAGGAAATAAAAAAGCTTTTTTATTTTAAATGATTTGTTGAGTTGTAAAATTTAAATTAGCATGCCATCACGTAAAGTCAATTATGTACTGTACTTCCTAATGAGTTCGTTAGAAATTAAGTGCCATCCCAAATAAAGAACCAATTTTTGGGAGGACTATCGTGCAAATATGATACTGTCTTACCGGGTGTCCCATACCAACCTTGCACCTCTTTTAAAATTGTACAAAAAAAAAAAAATTGTGCCGTTGTAGGTAAACATATTTTGCTCTGTTGATTGACACTGATTTCAATACAGAGGGGACCAGACGTAATTTTGAAGCAACTTTAAAATTTAATATTTTAAACCCTAATCATACTGATTTAGAATAATAAATAGCATGACATTATTTTTTTTTAACTGGGGAAAATTTAACATATATTATGTCTGAACATTTTACATAAGTAGTGTGAAATTGTTGGTGCTGGGCCAGTTCAAGGTCACCTGAGGGATGACGTCATCGAGGTCAATGACCTCACCGATGACGTCATCGATGACGTCATCGATTGCGTCATCGATGACGTCATCACCAATTACGTCATTTCCATGACGTCACTCCCATGACGTCACAGAAATGACGTGCTGATGACGTCATCACCCCTTACGTCATCAAAATGACGTCACCGACGCCACTAAGGTCAAGGTCACGCCGAAACTTAAAATTTTTTGGCACTTTTGCCGTTTCTCGCACTACGCTCCGAGTTTCAGTCAGAGTCCCCGTGACCTTGACGACTTGGAGCGAATTTGTGACGAGAAATGGCAAAAGTGCCAAGTTAAACTAGAGTTTGTGACATGACCCTGCCTAAATGGGCAATCGGTAATCCCTCAGGTGACCTTGAACCAGCACAACACCAACAATTTCATATTACTGTGACCTAAAAACTTAACAACGGAGCGCCGACACCGATGCGCACCCCACGACAGTCACCGAGCGACTGACTGTCAGGCTCTGTGTACTCTAGGTATATGGGGAAGTGGAGGGGGAAATTTCAAGGTCATCCAAACGGAGTTTTAAAAAAGTTAAAGAGTAGAAAGACTACTCTTGTGCTTCCTGGGCGACTTCATCAATTTCCAACGGATCTGTAAACCAATCCGATCTGTAGCGGCAGGAGTCCAGAAAACGTGTGCACCATCCATCAGGTTGTCCGTACACTTCCGACAATTGGTGAGATTAGAGAAGTGAAACTTAACACACCGCTGCGGACAACAAGTGTAGAAGTACTTGGACTTGTAAATTTTGAAAGTCTGTAGTACCGGTGGTGGCAGCTGTTGGTTCTTGCATCTACACCTGCAACATCCGAAGCATTCACATTGCTGGCAGGCCAACCCATCCACTTGCCACTTTGGTAAGAGGAAACACTTTTCCTCACAGCAATAGGTTGTCCCCGTCTCTTCCTCCCAACGCTTCTTTGCACAATAGACGACGCCCGGCTCCTCCAAACACTTATGCTCGCAACATGAGACGCGCTTACTTTCCATAGTTGATGCTGCTTCGGCGAGGGAGCACGATGAAGTGATGCTGTGGTCACTGGGAATGGAGCTTATATAAACTAAGGCAAGTGGAGGGGGAAAGGTCAAGGTCATTCAAACGGAGTTTTAAAAAAAGTCAAAGAGTAGAAAGACTACTCTTGTGAGTCTATAGCGATTTCATTGATAGTGAGTGCTTCGGTATGCCAAGTTGATCTGTACTGACACGCTCCTAAATAATGTTTGCAAAAACCTGCAAAATGATTGTTGCACAATTTGCAGCCAGTTAGCTGTTTTAGATTAAATTCAATGCAACGTTCAGGGCAACAAGTGTACTTATGCCCTCTCATCTGGTACACATGGAATGTCTTCAACTCCGGTTTCGGCTTCTTCCAAGACTTGCACTTACACATGCACTGACCAAAAGCTTCACATTTTCTACAAGACAGGCCATCCACCACATCAATGTCATTCGGCCATGAAAAACATTTCTGTTCGCAACAGTAGTTGAGTTGACTCTCCATGTTGCTGCGGTGAAGGTGCGCGATGAAATGATGCTGTAGTCAGTGAGAGTGCACCTCAAATAAACTCAGTGGAGGGGAAAGGTCAAGGTCATTCAAACGGAGTTTTAAAAAAGATGACTAGTCGTCCTCCTCCTCCTCGTCCGTCGTACTTGGAGAGCTGTCAGACGAAGAGCCCCGCGCAGGTGCTCCCCAGATGAAAAACATATCAATTTTAAAACGAAGACCAGGATCTTGCGTCATCAACTCCTTTAATTTATCACATACCAAGTCGACCTTGTGTAAGGTGTCAACAACAAGCATCCAATTAGTCGGCTCAATATAACTTGTAGTTGAGTCCGCCTGGCTGATAACCACATCCTCCGGTCGTATTGGAGTGTAGAGATGTGTAAAACTCCTTGGCTGAAGCTGAGGCTCAGGCTGGCTGGAAGTGGAAGGTTGAGTGTGGACCCCTGTCGCATCGAAATCCATATTCATCCTACATTCAATGTTAGGGTTTTCGTTTAATACGTATACCAATTTTTCATGCAACATATCCACTTCTGCTGAATCTTGCAGATGAACAGTCCACGAAAATGGCCATTCTTCATCCGTAGTGGAGTCAACTCGAGAAAGAGTGCTGTCCGCCATGATAGCTAAGCAAGGAATGAGGTGAGCTACAGACTGTGGTAACAGTATTGAAAAGTAGAGGGGGTAAACCAAACGTATGTGGAGGGGGTATTTTCAAGGTCATTCAATTTGGGTTTTAAAAAAGGAAATACTGGAGGGGGAATTCTCAAGGTCATTCAATTCGGGTTTTTAAAAAAAGGAATGAAGGTTACTCCTCTTCAGCCTCGTCATCCACGTTGTCTCCCACATCTTCATCAGCCTCGTCTCCCACATCTTCATCGACATCAGACTCACCGTAAGGGTAGATTGGCGACATCGGTGAATATTGTGGTGAGTGCTGGCCGTCGTCATCCTGGCGCAATCCAACTTGCGACCAATCGTAATTCAAATTCATCTGAATTATAATCCCGGGGTTGTCCCGGAGTATCTCTTTCATCCGTTCGCAAATTGTTTCCAAATAGTGCACACTGTCGATCGACAGTGTCCAACCCGTACTTGTACCGACATCAGTAGTGGAGTCAGCTTGGCTGATGGTGTTGTCTGCCATGGTTGCTTGTCGAACAAGGAATGACGGTTGATGTGATGCTCATGCAGGAACATGGTGAAGTGGTGGGGGCGTGGTGGAGTAGTGGGGGAAGTTTGAAGGTCATCCAAACGGAGTTTTAAAAAAAGGAAAACCTACAAAGTAACATTGAAACTTTCCAATTGATGGTGGCGGGCGTTTTCTTCCGCAACCTTGCCGACACATGTGACTATGCCATACAGTATGAAAAGTACAACCATAATAAGGCCGAACAATAAAAGATAGCCGTTGACTATCATGATATTTTCTGAGTGGATCTGCTTTCTTCTTATCGCCCTCTCCTGCATCCTCTTCTCCAACTCGTGGACGAAGTCACAGCATGCGTGAGGACATCTTTCATCTGTTGGTAGGTTTGCCATTGTTGATGTTGTCGGTTTGGCTGTTGAAGATGGAATGAGGTTTCCAATTGTGATGTGCCATGTACACCAATAGTCAAGTGGTGGGGGTAGCGAAGCAGTGGAGAGGGAAGTTTCAAGGTCATTCAAACTGAGTTTTAAAAAAACCTATCTTGTTACTGAGCTCATATGTCAGTAACAAGATAGGTGTTTTTGCTCTTTTACATCTTTAATATAATAAAAAAATAAACATATTCTACAATGGTTAGAACAAGAAATACAACTGCTAGTCAGCTGAAGTAATCCAAGTTGTCCGGCTCTCGGTGAGGAAGCTGTCGAGGAGTGTCCAGGCTCTTCCTTTGGCTGCCGGGAGTTCCGTATATTGCAAGCGTAGACTTGCACATTTATACGGTAGCCTCTTGCCACCATTAGCTGCAACTCCTTGTACAAATCGTTCAGCTCCTGTTGCGTCTTTATAGTCACCTCCTCATAGCTGGCACAGCTTACGTTCAGAGACATCCTGATGTTGTTAGGTTGGCTGCTGGAGTAGAAATGAAGCCGAGGCACAGCGCTTGGAGGTACATGAAAAAGTGGTGGGGGTAATAGTGGTGGGGGTAAAAGTGGTGGGGGTATGGAAGATCCAATTAAACAGTTCTAAACTTTTTCCATCGATACAATGGAATGGAACAAATAGCGCAGGTGTCCTTGTAGTTTTCAAATCTAAACATCGGTGCTAGAAATCCGAACTGTCTTATACCTCCATCCAGTATGAATTGTCGAAGGTTACCAACAGCTGCGTCACCACAAGGTTTACAAAACTTTTCCCCATCGTTGAACTTATACCAAGAGTACTCCGAATAGCCTGTATTTTCCCTCTTGTAGTCTTTGATATCTTCTTTTATTGTTAGTGGGATATTTTCTTGAAACAAGTTGGGAACAAATGTTTGTGAGTTATAACTCGTTGTAAGCAAAGCTCGTACAAGGTGCTCATCGTTTGTTAGTTGGCAACAGATAGAGATGTTCGATATTTTTGTTTCGGTGACAAAGTCACCGATATTGCTCTGTCACCGATATATCGGTGACAAGGCACTCGAGCAATCGGTGACAGCAAATTCAGTGACAGGCGCAGAACACCACCGCGCAGGCACCCAATCCGTTGCTACACAATGTCACCGGTCGCCGCGCCGGTCACCGATTGGCCGACGCGTGGTCACGAGACTGCCTTCGCCTTCGCTTCGGGCCACTTCGTAATGGTTCGGATGGAATCGGGCACTTGCACGTTGGCTCTGTCACTGATCTCCCAGCAACAGCGCAAGGCCCAAGTCGCTGTCACCGATCGATATACTGTAGAACTTTTGGATTCAGTGACACAAAATATCGGCGACAAAGCGGCCAATCAGAGGGCGCGATCTGATGGCTTCGCTGGAGCCGTTAGCGTTACGATATTTACAACACTGGTTAAGGGTCGCATCGTAATGGAATCGGAATCCGAAATCATATAGACTGAAAAATCGCTAACGTCGTGTATCTCTTTAACAGTCATTAACAGTAATTTGTTACTCAGATAATTTTGTAACTTGTCACCGAAATAAAAACATCGAAAATTCATTTGCTCAGTGGCGCGACTGCCGCAGCCGCAGTATCTGGTTCTCCCCACCACTCGCGGCTCTGTCACCGATTGAAGTCACCGATATTTCCTTGTCACTGGAACTGAAGTCACCGATATTTGAAAGTCACTGGATCGCACATCTCTAGCAACAGACTGACCGTTTTTCGCATCCAAGCAGGTTTGAATCCTAGTGCGGTAGTGGGGGTAATTGTTAAATGCAAAGGTCAAGGTCACCCGCGAAGTTAAAAAAAAATGCAACATATCAATATGTGACAAACTTCACATATTTATATGTTGCATTTTTTTTGTTTTTTTTTATTTTTTGTCTTTTATGATCTATTTATAAAACATTACAATAACATACGTACAACTTTAAAACTTAAATTAACACTGCTGCTTGTCGGCGATGTGGATGGTCAACTCTGTAGAATTGCTACTCGTACAACCGTGGGACACCAGGTATAGACAGCCGGGTTGAATAGAGCGAAGATCCTCGTTTTGTAGAAGATGGACGAATCTCTTGGGCAGGTAAACCTGGAACTTTGGTTCATCCCCCGGAGTAAACGGTGCCTCGCTGAGACTGCAGCAGATGGCCTCCCCAACTGTAGTCTCCATCTTCTTCATAGCATGGATTATGTAGTGCTTCTCATCTTTTAGTTCAGAGCACTTCTTCACAGGTAATATTGTTGACTTGGAGTGAGCATTGAACTGCTCAACTAAAGTTTGAAGGAACTGGTGAGATGCCATGGTCAGGTTATAGATCGTCTTCTTGCTCTGAGATGTTGTCGTCTCGGAATCTCGAGTAATACTCATGCCAGGTCCCGGTCTGCTCCTCACTTATATAACCCCCGTTACCCCCACCACTCCCCACTTCCCCACTTTGAAGGTAAGAGGCGAGTTTATAGGCATTTTTCAAAGCGCAATGTCTATCTTTATCATGTTCTGGGCTTTTTGTACAAATACATATGGTTTCTAGCATGTATTGGTAATTCTTATCCAATTCCACATCATTAACCGGAACATGAGTAAATCCTTCGATCCATCTTTTCTTTTCCAGCCCCTTTGTGTAAATATTGGTAAACTTGTCTGAAAAGTGATGCATAATGTGATACAAGTCCGTGTAACTTGTAAAACCATCATACCAATCGATATGATGGAAATGTTTTGAAATCCATCTGTTGGTAGTAGCGGCTTTACTAGTTAAAGATGAATAAGAACATGGTGGTTTAAATAAAAACGAATAAGGAACACTTGTGTTCATGTCCAAAAACACAAGTTCTTTTATAATAAATCTATCATCATTACCACGAAACACTTGAAACTCAATAATACCAGGCTTGGACTTTACTTGTTCTTCTTCTTCTCCCTTGTCCATTTTGAAGGTCACACGTCTGCTCATTATGAAGTCAGGAGGTCAACTGATTTCCACACCACGGTAGGTACTACTTTTATACCAGGCCGTACAGTTGTCGGCGCGTTGGTGTATATTTAACGTGGGCACCGTCCCCAATAGGCCTAACCCCACAAAATGTTGGTTATTGTTTTAAAAACTAACCATCGTCATTTAAGTTTCCATCTTTATATTTTCCTTGTTTTCGTTTTCATCACTAACACTTGATTCTTCTCCTCCATCTTCCTCTTCTTCCTGTTTTACTGATTTCTTATGTAGTTGAGCGTACTTTTCCAATTGTCTCCACATCTGTACTTCATGAGGAACTCTATTAAATATAGAAGTATCCACAGGTCCGTATAATATAGGTGCGTCCGGTTGTTTATCCAAAGTGTCTTCCAGATAATCTTTAATAATCGAACTTGAAAACACCAGTTGTCTCAAGTATCTTGTTATAGGTTCAGTCGCACAAGTTAAAATAAAAAACTCCTCTCGATTAAGTTGAATTTTGTTATCATGTCTTGTTGTGTCTCTAAACCGCAGCTGATGATCACCACGATGTTTAATAATATCGATTTCCACATTTGAATCCAAAAGTCCTACTCTTGTCTTTCTTCCAAACATGTTACTACTTAAATAGCATTCTAGCAGATGCAAGTGTTTCATAAACGATTCCCAAGCACTGTCCGTAAACAAAATCATTTTAGGTCCATGAGTTAAAATCACAGTAGGGGAATAATCTGTCGATTTCATAACACCGATTAAAACACTTTTGTCCAAACTGGAAGAGATTGGGTAAAATATTCGCAAGAATACCTCACTCAATATGTTAGGAGAAATATTATCTTCAATATCCCTTTTTCTTTTTTGTGCATTCTCTCTTCTTTTACCTTTTTCCTCAACATCATTACTGGCATGAAGTTGTCCGCAAACGTTTTGTTCACCTCCTTCCTGGTGACCTTGAAGATCTAAAAACTCAGATATCTCCTTCTCAATATCTACCACATTTTTAGGTGTACCACTAGGAGAAGCCATATTGAATATGATGCTACCCATACAACATAGGCAACAAACTGATGAGGAGTGGCCTGTACGCTCTGCTTTTATACTCGCGGAATGGAACAAAACCGGTTTTTTACAATACATTTTTAACAATTCCAGTTAGAGGTGTTATGTTACAATTTTATCATGTAGAATTAAACCGTATGCGGTTGTATTTGCAGGTATAGCTTCATTAAACTCCATTTCAATCTTTATGTCAACACTTGATGATTTTACTGATTCATTTTGTTTAGAACAATCAATTACAACTATTGTGTAACCATCTAAGTATTCTTCTGGTGATAGTAAAGGTGTATTTGTTTTACCGTAATATGAATTTTGGAATCTCGCATACATATCATATAATATACTGTACTTTTTATTAGCGAATGACACATTCAAATTGTCGTAGGGGAAAAATTGTGAATTTAAATACACTTTAATATTTTTTAAGTTGCAATGATCAAATTTGCCTGCATGTTTTGTGATGCTGTCTCTCCTACCTGTTTGTAAACCAAATATAATATACCTGGCTCGTTCTACATAATTAGATGTTTTAACAGTCCAAGTGTGACGATCCGTAGTTGGCAAGCTTGGATGTTCATGGAATTCCCAACTTCTAAAAGGAATTACAATATCACGATCAGCCTTTAACTTCCTTAATAGTAGCATTCTATGCTCGTCAGCTAATTTAACATGTGCAACTCTCCATACAATTTTTTCTAATGTTAATTTCCATTCTAAAGTTCCATCTGTTGTACCATCTGGAGCTTTAATAATGTCTTTATCGTTAGAAGATCTCAATAAAACTAATTCTTGTTTAACATTTAATATTATTTTTCTATAATCTTCAGCGAATCCAAGCAACAAACGTAATGGAATATGAAAATCAAAATATCCCTTTGTATTTGGAGTGATTGTGTCATGTTCAGGTAAAACCCATCCGGCAGGTAGAAGTAAATTGGTTTCATTAGGTGATATAGATGTTATCCCTTTTAAAGTTGTTGCAATACCTACTTTTTTAGTGGAATCAACTGTTACACCTGATATTTCATATCTAATTTCATCAAACAGGAAAGCCATAGGATTATTTATAAATGGAACTGTTGTACCAGTAGTAGTACCGTCCTTTTTAGTAACTTTTCCTTCAATATACAAGTAACTTTCACATGGTAGTGTGTAAATGTCTTGATGTTGTATGGGAATACGAATTTCATCGTTATTGTTTAATTTCGATGAAGTGTAAGGGTTGTGGGTGTGATATTCTTTTTCCCATAGGGTTTCGTCGAATGTTGGACCCTGCGCTATATCCAGTATATCCATAATCGGTTAATTTTAATCCAACTCTCTCTAAGAAACGAATGTTCTCGCGTGTTAACTCCTCCACAGCTGAAGAGCTACTAATGCGGTTTCCCGTAGGTTGTTCGCTTTTAAATGTTAAACCCATGGTTTTGTATTAAAGTGTCGATTTTAAATGTAATCTAATTGTAATAGGCTCTTCTCTGAAGTCTACCAAGTTACCGTCTTGATCCAATACGTTCAACACGATGTCTGAAATATGAAAGTGGTGTTCAACGGTAGATATACCAGGTTTTGTGGCTTTTCAACAATTTTAAATCCAGGTGGTACACTTGGGTAAAAAGTATGTATGATATGGGTGTTAGCCCCATCCCTGTAAGCTCCTTGTATAATGTTACAAGTTATGTCTATACTGTTGACTTTTAATATTGTTACTGTTTTCTTACCGGAATGTGTTACATCTGGTCCTAAAATTGGCTCATCTTTGGAAAATCCTAATAAATCACCAATTGAGTTTGGTTGAGTAAAATCTATATAATATTTGGAAGTAATTTCAGCTTTCATCGTATTATGATTACCTTTTAATGTTATATTGTCTTTTAATGTTATATTGCCATTTTAGTTTGCAAAAATTCATTTATATGATCAATTTCATAAGAACCTGTGGGTAACCTGCACTCTTGTAAGTCTGTAAACTTCCCACTGGCATCTTTTCCCTTATAATAATGCAATACGTTATTTTTACCTTCCGTAACATTGGGAATAGAGTTGTAAGTTGTAAAATCCAATAGTGCCGCCTCCCAAAATCTTCCTTTTTGCAAGCGTAACGCTGGAAAAAGTATACTTCGTAAAGTGGACGATTTTCCTGTTAATGATACCGTATAGGAAGACATCTCAATAGTGACTGATACTTTTAGCTAGAAATTCCAAACATAAATGGCCGCATATTGAAGTATTATCAGGTTGTTCTCTTTTATAGTTATAATATATGTTTTTAGGAGATTTAAAGTAATTTTGAAGTTCTTTTGGTGGTGGCAAATTACCGAAACTATCAAAATAATATACATTGTTATTTGGTTTCTTATAACAAACCCAATGGGTGCAAGGCCCTTCAGTATTATCCAAATTTACAATTCCAGTCTCATTTCGCCACATTTTCTTTGGTAAACTGTCTTTCATGAATACACCGAGGAAAAATGGTATTTTTAAACAGGAAATATATTTAAATAATTCAACATTGGTTAATGCTTTATGTGGTATAACCAATTGATTTCTTTCATTTAATACGCACGATAAGGTCTTAGGTAAAGACCTGCCCCGTTTTTTACCATAGACCACACGGTGGGCTTCTTCCTGCCTTTTCTGGTAGATCGCCGTCTTCTTCTTATATTTCCTCCATGTTTTCTTGTAGTTGACCTTCTTTTTACCCTCCTTCTTCTTTTTCTTCCACCTCCTACCGCTGTTTTAGCCTTCATACCTGCTGTTACCGCTAAAGCTGCTGCTTTTTCTGCTATGCTAGCGTCACTTGATTTTACTCGTTGCCAAGCTATGTCCGCAAGCTTTCTGTCTGCTATCGATCTATTTTTTGAATCGGCAAACGTGGAATATGCGATATCGTGTTCTTTACAAGCCTGATCTAACTTATTTATGCCAGGATCACCTCTTTCTAGTCGTTTTTTCAATTTAGTTCCTGGTCCGCAATACTGATAACCTCCCGGTATATGAAATTCGTATGGTAATGCGTCTATTGCTCTATTTACTATGGATCCTACTGGAATTCGTTTTAAAGCTTTACTTAACAGAGAAACCGCTGTGGACGTGATCCCACCTCCTCTCCTTACAGTGTCTCGATATGGACTGATGTACTGGAACGTCATTATTGTCCTTTTATAATCGCAATGTACAACTTATGTGTTAACTCTATGATGAGTTGGACATAAATGAAGTCGTTTATTGTGTTCTTTTATTATATATCAATATCACCCCAATCTGATGATCTAAACTTTTGCGTATTATTGTTAATAAAGTATTTATTAAAAATTTCCCGTTTAATCCAATTACCTCTCTCGGATTCAGACAACCAACTATGATGTGTACGGGTTGCAATAAGATTGTATATATCAAATAATGCATTTTCTAAAACTTTAACAAGAAAATTAACAGTGACAGCATTATCCACATGTTCAGGGTCTTTAAGGTCTGTTATACGTTTATTATTACAAGTATACACTTTACTATCCATTTGTGATGTTGTGATAGCCTGTCCTACAGTTGCAGCATCATTTGCTTCTCTTCCTTGCGCCAAGTTTTTTATTTTGTGATTATTACATGTAAAAAACGCATTGTAGGTTGTTTCCTGTTTTAAGGTTTCCATCACTTGACCCACTGTTGCACCATCTGATGGTGCTGATCCATCTTTTACATTAGCCAAACAATTACCAAGACAATCGATAACTCCCACATCACGTATGACACAATGATCTTTTATATATTTGAGATTTACAGCATCATTTTCATTTTTTGGTTAACCTATATCGTTAATAACAAATTTATAAAAAGAAAATCCATCTTTTGTCTTTTCAGGTATTATAGAATGTAAATAGCGTCTATTTACGCTGTCTTTTTCATCTTTAGGTTCATCTACATTGGATATACGTTTCTTGTTAGCACTATACGTTTTTCCATTGAATTTTAACGTATTTTTTAATTCAGATGACAAATAACCTCTGTTTATTGCATCACCGTTTTGATTTGGTTTACCAACGTTGATAATTCTATGATTTTCTGCGTCATATGTGTTATTGTGTAGTCTTAATGTTGGTGATATCTTTTCCTTTAATATTTTTAAATTTATTGCATCATTCTCATCCGTGGGATCTTTTATGTTTTTAACCTCTTATTAGTAATATCATAATCCCCATCAGGTGTTTGTGGTAAACCAGCACTTCTTTTTAAACTATTCGCATAATATAATCCATCCGAGGAGTAACGTCCGAAATTGTCGACACTCATGGTGCAACTGAATAGTATTCTAGGGAGTAATGCGTTTTTATAAGATTACCCCACGGTTTCGGAGTTCATCCACTAAAGCCACCCATTCGTTTTCCAATCCAGTATGACCCGCTTCTTTGGCTTCATGTATTAGCTTCATTCTATCCACCAATTTATTGATATTATTGTAGTAAATCACATTTGTGTTATATAGTTTCTTCATTAAACCTGTACCTGTAACAGACTTACTTCTTTTTCTTGGTTCCTGAGCACTTACATCCAATGTGGATGACACAAATCTTCGTTTTACTGGTTTTCTTTGCGTTAATGGCATTGTTTGTCTTCTCGTTGGTATTAACTTGGATACAAATTCTTTATATTTTAAAGACTTTAGATACTTTATTTGAAACACCGACGCACTCTGTGGTGCGTATTTTAAGGTGAGTATGACTGAAGGGGTGAGTGTGATGATTGTGATGGATCAGATGAGGTGTAGCTTTGTTACTGACAAATATCAGCTGTTTTATTTGTCAGGATCATTAATTAATAGCCCAATGACCAAAGGCAGCTGGGTCCAGTATCGAACCATCAAAAAGCACTAACTTTTCTCAGGATCAAACCGGCTACCTTCAGATTCAAAGGCGAGCTCTTTAACCACTCAGCTACCCAGAGATCTAAAAGGAAGCTGGTCAGGTAAATACTTTCTCCTATATGCATTTGTCTGTTCCAAAATCTTTTTATATGCTTCCATGTCTTTTTCTTTCACTAACGATACTGAAGGCTTATTTTCAAATAATAATTCAAATAATCCTTTTGTTAAAATCCATTTTTAGCCCCTGAACTGCGTGTTTAAAGACTTAATATAGGCACGTACCTTCGTCCAAACAGTTCAAAAGTGAAATTCTCCACGACTAGTTTCGCTGCAACGGCAGCATCATCAGGTGGTTAAAATATTTCATCCATGAGGGATTCGTCAGAGAAATATAAAATCAACAGTTACAAAACACAACACAGTCACACACGTAAAACATTTAATTGAGACGAAACCTTCGAGTAGGCCTACCGCGCACAACATAACCTCTAACGCCACACACGACCGGAACGAGACGGAGAGCAGACTGACATCACGTCACCCCTCCTACCCCTCTCCTGTTATCAGCTGGTTGATATGAGAATGGTCTTGGTCCTGCATTACTATTGTTGGCTAAAATGGAATTAAAAATAGAGTGGGATTTGAAGTTGAGCTGCTCATTTAAAATAAAATCTTTTTTATTACTGTTTCTGAAACTTTTGTATATTTCGAACTGTTCAATTGAATCTAGCCTACTTCCTTTCCGACAAATATGCAATATTTCCAGTCCATTATTTATGTCGTGCATGGTGTGGTTTTTGTCAACAAGGTGTTGAGCGAATGTTGACCTTTGTTTGTCTGCTCTGGGGTCGGGCCTGTGTTCCTTGTAGCGTTCTTCAAAGGATCTGCCGGTCTGCCCTATGTAGAAGTCGGGACAGTCGACGCATTTTATTTTGTAAACACCAGACTTCTGTATATTTTCTTTTTCATCTGTTCTCTGAGCCAACCGATTTCTGGTTCTGTTAGTGGTTCTGAAGGATAATGATATGTTATGTTTTTTAAGGCTTTTGTTGATACAGTTCTGAGTTAAATGGCTGTATTCGATACAAATATATTTCTTTTGTTCAATATCTGTGGGATCAATCATAGTATTACTTTTTTTATTTGTATGCTTCACAATTAATCTGTCTATCAGTTCTGGTTTGTAGCCGTTGGATGTAGCTATGTGTTTGATTATTCTTATTTCTTTAGACCGGTTATCGTGTGACAGGGGGAAATTGAGCATTCTGTGAATAAGACTATTGTAAGCAGCATGTTTTTGTGATATTGGATGATAAGATGATGAATGTATTGTTTGGGTGGTGGTTGTCGGTTTCCTGTAGATATTGAAGTCGAATTTATTATCTTTCTTTTCTATTGTCATATCTAAAAAATTAATCTTATTCTTCTGTTCAGTTTCAACTGTGAATTTAAGTTTTGGTGCTAAACTGTTTAGATAGTTCAGTAACAGGTCTATTTGCCGTCTATTGCCATTAAATAGCATAATTGTATCATCCACATAGCGATTATATAGGGTGATTCTATTCTGACAATGGAATATCCAGAGTAATCAGAAATAAAAAGAACACCCTAAGAAAGAAAATATCTAATCTAGTAAACAAACAGAAACCAAGGGACACTGCCATATTTTTTGATTTTGAATTCTACCCCAGAATAATAAATAAAACAGACATAATATTCAATGACATTGAAATGGCCCTTCTAGAAAAAGGCCTAAACTATAACCTCCCCAGGAAAGGGAAAAATTCATTTTTCAATGAATTAATAAATGCCGAATGTGCCATAAAAACGATACCCGACGAAGAAGACCGCAATTTTGCCCGACTTACTATCTCAAAGAAGTTAAAAAATCATTTTGATAACGAATCAACTCAACACCATAACATTTCTGTTTTGCACAAAAATGAATCTCAGACCTTAAAACAAATAAATGAAAAATTAATATCCAACAATGCCATGTTATGTAAAGCAGACAAAGGTAACATAACTGTTATATTGAACAAAATTGACTATGAAAACAAAGTACATAATTTTTTGGAAGCCAACAATATAACACCAATTAATAAGGACCCCACAAAGGCATACCAGCGTAAGATTAAAAAACTAATAAATGACTCTAAGTTAATATTTACAGAGAGTGAAATAAAATCACTAAAAGTAATGAACCCTACAGCACCCACTTTCAAGGGGTTGCCCAAAGTCCACAAAGATGGAACACCCATCCGACCTCTGGTCGACTACACGTCAGCTCCTACCTATAAGTTAGCGAAAAAACTCGAAAAAATACTTCATGAACATATTAAGTTTACTCAAAATTACAGCCTTAGAAACTCTTATGAATTTATTGAAAAAAGTAAAGACCTAAAAATACCAATGCACCAGATTCTTGCTTCTTTTGACGTTACCAACCTTTACACCAACGTACCAATCGATAAAACATTAGAAATAATAAATGAAAACTTGACTGAAAACTCAAACTTATTACCTGAAGCTATTAATGAATTGTTGGCTTTATTGAAAGAAACTTTGAAACAAAATTACTTTACCTTTGAAGGAAAAGTTTATAACCAACCTGACGGTTTAGCTATGGGTTCACCATTATCAGGCATCCTTTCTGACATTTATCTGAATTATATTGAAACCAAGTTCATTTTCTCCGAAGCTAATAAACACAGAAATAGAATCACCCTATATAATCGCTATGTGGATGATACAATTATGCTATTTAATGGCAATAGACGGCAAATAGACCTGTTACTGAACTATCTAAACAGTTTAGCACCAAAACTTAAATTCACAGTTGAAACTGAACAGAAGAATAAGATTAATTTTTTAGATATGACAATAGAAAAGAAAGATAATAAATTCGACTTCAATATCTACAGGAAACCGACAACCACCACCCAAACAATACATTCATCATCTTATCATCCAATATCACAAAAACATGCTGCTTACAATAGTCTTATTCACAGAATGCTCAATTTCCCCCTGTCACACGATAACCGGTCTAAAGAAATAAGAATAATCAAACACATAGCTACATCCAACGGCTACAAACCAGAACTGATAGACAGATTAATTGTGAAGCATACAAATAAAAAAAGTAATACTATGATTGATCCCACAGATATTGAACAAAAGAAATATATTTGTATCGAATACAGCCATTTAACTCAGAACTGTATCAACAAAAGCCTTAAAAAACATAACATATCATTATCCTTCAGAACCACTAACAGAACCAGAAATCGGTTGGCTCAGAGAACAGATGAAAAAGAAAATATACAGAAGTCTGGTGTTTACAAAATAAAATGCGTCGACTGTCCCGACTTCTACATAGGGCAGACCGGCAGATCCTTTGAAGAACGCTACAAGGAACACAGGCCCGACCCCAGAGCAGACAAACAAAGGTCAACATTCGCTCAACACCTTGTTGACAAAAACCACACCATGCACGACATAAATAATGGACTGGAAATATTGCATATTTGTCGGAAAGGAAGTAGGCTAGATTCAATTGAACAGTTCGAAATATACAAAAGTTTCAGAAACAGTAATGAAAAAGATTTTATTTTAAATGAGCAGCTCAACTTCAAATCCCACTCTATTTTTAATTCCATTTTAGCCAACAATAGTAATGCAGGACCAAGACCATTCTCATATCAACCAGCTGATAACAGGAGAGGGGTAGGAGGAGTGACGTGATGTCAGTCTGCTCTCCGTCTCGTTCCGGTCGTGTGTGGCGTTAGAGGTTATGTTGTGCGCGGTAGGCCTACCCGAAGTTTTCGTCTCAATTAAATGTTTTACGTGTGTGACTGTGTTGTGTTTTGTAACTGTTGATTTTATATTTCTCTGACGAATCCCTCATGGATGAAATATTTTAACCACCTGATGATGCTGCCGTTGCAGCGAAACTAGTCGTGGAGAATTTCACTTTTGAACTGTTTGGACGAAGGTACGTGCCTATATTAAGTCTTTAAACACGCAGTTCAGGGGCTAAAAATGGATTTTAATTCATCTGCCAGTCAGGCAATATTAGCCATCCAATACAAGAATATAAAATTGAAGTTATCAAACACAGTACAAAACATCAAATACAATAAAGACTGCTTACGACATGAACTCAAACCAAACTATGTCAACATCAAAATCAACAACAGGTCATTTGCAGCCCAAAAAACTAAAAAACATGCAGAAACAATGTGGGTTAAAAACGAAATTAAATCCCTATACCACAAAAAACAAATGCAGAACACTTTACTTATGAGGAAATACTTGGAGCTAGCTAACATGTCCCATCCCGCCCAGTTAGATGCCACATTGCAAGAAGTTGACAATGGAATATCCAGAGTAATCAGAAATAAAAAGAACACCCTAAGAAAGAAAATATCTAATCTAGTAAACAAACAGAAACCAAGGGACACTGCCATATTTTTTGATTTTGAATTCTACCCCAGGATAATAAATAAAACAGACATCATATTCAATGACATTGAAATGGCCCTTCTAGAAAAAGGCCTAAACTATAACCTCCCCAGGAAAGGGAAAAATTCATTTTTCAATGAATTAATAAATGCCGAATGTGCCATAAAAACGATACCCGACGAAGAAGACCGCAATTTTGCCCGACTTACTATCTCAAAGAAGTTAAAAAATCATTTTGATAACGAATCAACTCAACACCATAACATTTCTGTTTTGCACAAAAATGAATCTCAGACCTTAAAACAAATAAATGAAAAATTAATATCCAACAATGCCATGTTATGTAAAGCAGACAAAGGTAACATAACTGTTATATTGAACAAAATTGACTATGAAAACAAAGTACATAATTTTTTGGAAGCCAACAATATAACACCAATTAATAAGGACCCCACAAAGACATACCAGCGTAAGATTAAAAAACTAATAAATGACTCTAAGTTAATATTTACAGAGAGTGAAATAAAATCACTAAAAGTAATGAACCCTACAGCACCCACTTTCAAGGGGTTGCCCAAAGTCCACAAAGATGGAACACCCATCCGACCTCTGGTCGACTACACGTCAGCTCCTACCTATAAGTTAGCGAAAAAACTCGAAAAAATACTTCATGAACATATTAAGTTTACTCAAAATTACAGCCTTAGAAACTCTTATGAATTTATTGAAAAAAGTAAAGACCTAAAAATACCAATGCACCAGATTCTTGCTTCTTTTGACGTTACCAACCTTTACACCAACGTACCAATCGATAAAACATTAGAAATAATAAATGAAAACTTGACTGAAAACTCAAACTTATTACCTGAAGCTATTAATGAATTGTTGGCTTTATTGAAAGAAACTTTGAAACAAAATTACTTTACCTTTGAAGGAAAAGTTTATAACCAACCTGACGGTTTAGCTATGGGTTCACCATTATCAGGCATCCTTTCTGACATTTATCTGAATTATATTGAAACCAAGTTCATTTTCTCCGAAGCTAATAAACACAGAAATAGAATCACCCTATATAATCGCTATGTGGATGATACAATTATGCTATTTAATGGCAATAGACGGCAAATAGACCTGTTACTGAACTATCTAAACAGTTTAGCACCAAAACTTAAATTCACAGTTGAAACTGACCAGAACAATAAGATTAATTTTTTAGATATGACAATAGAAAAGAAAGATAATAAATTCGACTTCAATATCTACAGGAAACCGACAACCACCACCCAAACAATACATTCATCATCTTATCATCCAATATCACAAAAACATGCTGCTTACAATAGTCTTATTCACAGAATGCTCAATTTCCCCCTGTCACACGATAACCGGTCTAAAGAAATAAGAATAATCAAACACATAGCTACATCCAACGGCTACAAACCAGAACTGATAGACAGATTAATTGTGAAGCATACAAATAAAAAAAGTAATACTATGATTGATCCCACAGATATTGAACAAAAGAAATATATTTGTATCGAATACAGCCATTTAACTCAGAACTGTATCAACAAAAGCCTTAAAAAACATAACATATCATTATCCTTCAGAACCACTAACAGAACCAGAAATCGGTTGGCTCAGAGAACAGATGAAAAAGAAAATATACAGAAGTCTGGTGTTTACAAAATAAAATGCGTCGACTGTCCCGACTTCTACATAGGGCAGACCGGCAGATCCTTTGAAGAACGCTACAAGGAACACAGGCCCGACCCCAGAGCAGACAAACAAAGGTCAACATTCGCTCAACACCTTGTTGACAAAAACCACACCATGCACGACATAAATAATGGACTGGAAATATTGCATATTTGTCGGAAAGGAAGTAGGCTAGATTCAATTGAACAGTTCGAAATATACAAAAGTTTCAGAAACAGTAATGAAAAAGATTTTATTTTAAATGAGCAGCTCAACTTCAAATCCCACTCTATTTTTAATTCCATTTTAGCCAACAATAGTAATGCAGGACCAAGACCATTCTCATATCAACCAGCTGATAACAGGAGAGGGGTAGGAGGGGTGACGTGATGTCAGTCTGCTCTCCGTCTCGTTCCGGTCGTGTGTGGCGTTAGAGGTTATGTTGTGCGTGGTAGGCCTACCCGAAGTTTTCGTCTCAATTAAATGTTTTACGTGTGTGACTGTGTTGTGTTTTGTAACTGTTGATTTTATATTTCTCTGACGAATCCCTCAT
Organism: Neoaliturus tenellus; assembly: GCA_030545055.2. NCBI lineage: Eukaryota > Metazoa > Arthropoda > Insecta > Hemiptera > Cicadellidae > Neoaliturus > Neoaliturus tenellus. Next base: position 105,883,172 of record CM061531.1, on the reverse strand, counting down.
GGATGAAATATTTTAACCACCTGATGATGCTGCCGTTGCAGCGAAACTAGTCGTGGAGAATTTCACTTTTGAACTGTTTGGACGAAGGTACGTGCCTATATTAAGTCTTTAAACACGCAGTTCAGGGGCTAAAAATGGATTTTAATTCATCTGCCAGTCAGGCAATATTAGCCATCCAATACAAGAATATAAAATTGAAGTTATCAAACACAGTACAAAACATCAAATACAATAAAGACTGCTTACGACATGAACTCAAACCAAACTATGTCAACATCAAAATCAACAACAGGTCATTTGCAGCCCAAAAAACTAAAAAACATGCAGAAACAATGTGGGTTAAAAACGAAATTAAATCCCTATACCACAAAAAACAAATGCTGAACACTTTACTTGTGAGGAAATACTTGGAGCTAGCTAACATGTCCCATCCCGCCCAGTTAGATGCCACATTGCAAGAAGTTGACAATGGAATATCCAGAGTAATCAGAAATAAAAAGAACACCCTAAGAAAGAAAATATCTAATCTAGTAAACAAACAGAAACCAAGGGACACTGCCATATTTTTTTATTTTGAATTCTACCCCAGAATAATAAATAAAACAGACATAATATTCAATGACATTGAAATGGCCCTTCTAGAAAAAGGCCTAAACTATAACCTCCCCAGGAAAGGGAAAAATTCATTTTTCAATGAATTAATAAATGCCGAATGTGCCATAAAAACGATACCCGACGAAGAAGACCGCAATTTTGCCCGACTTACTATCTCAAAGAAGTTAAAAAATCATTTTGATAACGAATCAACTCAACACCATAACATTTCTGTTTTGCACAAAAATGAATCTCAGACCTTAAAACAAATAAATGAAAAATTAATATCCAACAATGCCATGTTATGTAAAGCAGACAAAGGTAACATAACTGTTATATTGAACAAAATTGACTATGAAAACAAAGTACATAATTTTTTGGAAGCCAACAATATAACACCAATTAATAAGGACCCCACAAAGGCATACCAGCGTAAGATTAAAAAACTAATAAATGACTCTAAGTTAATATTTACAGAGAGTGAAATAAAATCACTAAAAGTAATGAACCCTACAGCACCCACTTTCAAGGGGTTGCCCAAAGTCCACAAAGATGGAACACCCATCCGACCTCTGGTCGACTACACGTCAGCTCCTACCTATAAGTTAGCGAAAAACTCGAAAAAATACTTCATGAACATATTAAGTTTACTCAAAATTACAGCCTTAGAAACTCTTATGAATTTATTGAAAAAAGTAAAGACCTAAAAATACCAATGCACCAGATTCTTGCTTCTTTTGACGTTACCAACCTTTACACCAACGTACCAATCGATAAAACATTAGAAATAATAAATGAAAACTTGACTGAAAACTCAAACTTATTACCTGAAGCTATTAATGAATTGTTGGCTTTATTGAAAGAAACTTTGAAACAAAATTACTTTACCTTTGAAGGAAAAGTTTATAACCAACCTGACGGTTTAGCTATGGGTTCACCATTATCAGGCATCCTTTCTGACATTTATCTGAATTATATTGAAACCAAGTTCATTTTCTCCGAAGCTAATAAACACAGAAATAGAATCACCCTATATAATCGCTATGTGGATGATACAATTATGCTATTTAATGGCAATAGACGGCAAATAGACCTGTTACTGAACTATCTAAACAGTTAAGCACCAAAACTTAAATTCACAGTTGAAACTGAACAGAACAATAAGATTATTTTTTTAGATATGACAATAGAAAAGAAAGATAATAAATTCGACTTCAATATCTACAGGAAACCGACAACCACCACCCAAACAATACATTCATCATCTTATCATCCAATATCACAAAAACATGCTGCTTACAATAGTCTTATTCACAGAATGCTCAATTTCCCCCTGTCACACGATAACCGGTCTAAAGAAATAAGAATAATCAAACACATAGCTACATCCAACGGCTACAAACCAGAACTGATAGACAGATTAATTGTGAAGCATACAAATAAAAAAAGTAATACTATGATTGATCCCACAGATATTGAACAAAAGAAATATATTTGTATCGAATACAGCCATTTAACTCAGAACTGTATCAACAAAAGCCTTAAAAAACATAACATATCATTATCCTTCAGAACCACTAACAGAACCAGAAATCGGTTGGCTCAGAGAACAGATGAAAAAGAAAATATACAGAAGTCTGGTGTTTACAAAATAAAATGCGTCGACTGTCCCGACTTCTACATAGGGCAGACCGGCAGATCCTTTGAAGAACGCTACAAGGAACACAGGCCCGACCCCAGAGCAGACAAACAAAGGTCAACATTCGCTCAACACCTTGTTGACAAAAACCACACCATGCACGACATAAATAATGGACTGGAAATATTGCATATTTGTCGGAAAGGAAGTAGGCTAGATTCAATTGAACAGTTCGAAATATACAAAAGTTTCAGAAACAGTAATGAAAAAGATTTTATTTTAAATGAGCAGCTCAACTTCAAATCCCACTCTATTTTTAATTCCATTTTAGCCAACAATAGTAATGCAGGACCAAGACCATTCTCATATCAACCAGCTGATAACAGGAGAGGGGTAGGAGGGGTGACGTGATGTCAGTCTGCTCTCCGTCTCGTTCCGGTCGTGTGTGGCGTTAGAGGTTATGTTGTGCGCGGTAGGCCTACCCGAAGTTTTCGTCTCAATTAAATGTTTTACGTGTGTGACTGTGTTGTGTTTTGTAACTGTTGATTTTATATTTCTCTGACGAATCCCTCATGGATGAAATATTTTAACCACCTGATGATGCTGCCGTTGCAGCGAAACTAGTCGTGGAGAATTTCACTTTTGAACTGTTTGGACGAAGGTACGTGCCTATATTAAGTCTTTAATCCTTTTGTGCCCTTATATCTTTGATTACCAACAATAATATTATCATGTTCATCAACGTTTAACGGGCTATTACCTATCATTAAACCATCTTCTGTTAATCTCGCTCCATAACTATGGTAATTCTTATTAGGAATTGTTCCGAGTAACATTTTTACCATGTATTTCCTTCCTAAAGGTCCTTTGTTATGAATGTTTTCACCCAACAAGCCTATGTTTGACGGTCCTTCTCTTGCCTCTTCTCTTTTTTCCTCTTCACTAGCAGTTGGTACATCTTCAGGTCCCCTTTCACTATATCCTGGTGATTCTAGCTCTCTTTCAGATTCTGCACCGGTAAAGCCACTATATGTAGAGGATTCCGGGTCTTCATCACTAAAACCTTCATATTTTACACTTTCTCTTTCAAACTTTGTGATAGGTGCAATCACATCTCCTTCCAATACAGGTTTAGCGAATTTTTTGTTTAATTGTTTCAAGGGTTCAGTAATAGGTTTAAAAGTAGATTCAAGGAATTTCTCCCTCTCGCTAATACCTAGTTTTAATGCTCTGTTTTTAGCCCGAATAGAATCACTAAGTGATTTTATTTCTTTTACTAATTTTTCTTGGTTAACCATGTTTGTAGCAAGACGTGTTGTACAACAATGAATTTTTTATACCATATTCAATGTATTAATATAAATTTATCAAATCCTATCCTGTATCGACCATTGTTTAGCGGTTGTTCCTTCATAATTGTTAGGAACCCATACTTTTCAGCCCAAGCCTTTCCACATAACTCTTTAAATCGTTCAAATGTCATATCCGCATTTACATGATCAAAATATATATGTTTTAGGTTGGTTTCGTCCTGTTTAAATACAATTAACATGTTTGCATTGTCTCTAATGAGTTGTTTCGGTATTTTGCTGTAAGTTTGGCCAATATAAATACTATCTATGTTGTTATGTCGACCCATAGCGAAGTAATTTCTTATTGTGTTTTGGTTTTCACAAGATACATCGTCAAATATGAACACGGAGAATGGTTTAGCTTCTTGTGGTTGCATGACACTCTCGCTTGCATTAAATTTTAGGTATTTAACTTCAGGCACATTATTTAGTATCTTTTCCAATAATTGATACTTTGGTTGTTGTAGTGATTTTGAAAATACATATAGATTATTAAAACGTAATCCTTTAGGGTTTGTAATTAAATTGAATACTACATTAGTTTTTCCACAGTTGGAAGGTCCGGTAACCAGACAGCGCACTGTGTTTGGTAACAAATCGCCATGTTTCCCACTATTGAATTCTGAATTATCCACTGTGAGTTCATCTATATTATTAATAGTAAAACTCTCTTTTTGTGGTATTATCTCCATCCTGTGTAATGGTTCAACCTAAAATGATTCTCTATCGTTATATAAAATCCTTTTTATGTATCCAAGAATCTTCCGTCTTATTAAATCCTAACCATCGTACTTTAACCTTATCTTTTTTCCGTTGCAACACCTTTTCAACTAAATATACATCACCTACTGTTGATTTTAACATTTCATGTCCATAAAACCCTCCTTCAAGCAATTGTCCTTTATTATCTTTTAAAATATATGTCTCAGGTACTGTAGGTTGTACTTTGAATACAGTAAAGACCTCATTGGTCCAATTTGGCAGATATTTCTTACTGAATACACCTTTATATTTACTTATTCGCACTTTATCACCAACATTAAATTTTTTAGGTTTTAGTTTTTCAACTTTTGGTTTAGTATTCATTTTTATACGTTTTAATACAAGGTTTTGATTTTTACTAGTTACTTGGTTTGGTTTCATCCCGATAGTTCTATGAAATTTGTTATTATAATCGTTTATAAGTTTTGGTAACATATCAATCCATATGTGCGATCCTCTGTTGGAAAACATTTTATACATTGCGCTTTTTAAAGTTCTGTTGAATCTCAATTATTGAGGTTTTTACCTCTGAATTGGTTGAATAATGGTTTATATTGTGTTTTTTTTCATTAAATTTGCAAATTCCTTATTAAAATATTCTTTTCCATCATCGGTTTGTAAATGTTTAATAGTATGTTTGTCTTTTTGTATAGCTATTTCCATTGCTTTTGTAACACTTTTGCCACTTTTATCTTTTAGCGGTAAAGCATATGCCATTTTTGAAAAACAGTTAATAACAGTCAATATGTATTTATATCCTTTATTTTGTTTGCTATAAGGAATCATTTCGATTAAATCCGCTTGATATAAATCGTTAATTCCTTTTATCACCGTATATCTTCTTGGAAACCTTCTTCTTGCAGGTTTATGAAGTTCGTTGACAATTTGTTGCTTCAAGTCCTTCATATTGCAGGTTTCAATGTTTTTTGTGTCACATGTATAATCACAATGAATGTTGTCTTAAATATTCACATCATTTATATAGGTCAAGGTCATCCAAACTTGTGTAAAAAATGGGGAACACGGCGTTGGACTTGCCGTGTTCCCAATTTTTTTTACGGAAGGAGAAAGGAATAAGGTCGAAGTTGTAGAAGGACGAAGAATAGGTTACTAGTTGATAGGGTTTAGAGAGTAGTGACCAAAATGCCAAAGTGTGAATTTTATCGGGCATAATGTGTCTTTTATCATCCCGAGCTGACAGTGCTTTTTTAATTTCGGTCACACTGTAGACTTGATGTTTGAAGCTTCGGATATTGTTGAATGTTGCTGATATTGTAGTATCTTCAAACAAACAAGTCTTGTAGTGGTCAAATGTCACATGTTTTTTTCAAATAAGATGTCTTCACTCCTTTTGCTTTTTTTACTGTCGGTGTGTTGTTCTCGTTGTACATCTTAAATGAATACAATTTTGCCATCAGTGCCACTATTTCTTCTAAAGGCATTCCATTTGCTTCATCTTTAAATTTTCCAATTACTTTTTTATTCTTTTCATTAAAATTTGGATGGTTCTTCGGATAGTCAGAAAAGTCAAAATCTTCTTTGTATGGAAAAGTCCTTAGGTCTTCATACATGTCCAAAGTCTTTATCCAGTAGATAAACGTGTCCGTATCCATGTATGCGACTCCAATGTTTTCCCTTCCGTAGTGTTTAACCATTTTGTTATAATGGAAATCATACATCAGGGTTTTACTTATGTCCAAAATCGACATACCTATGTATAAGGGACGATCCATGACTATTGTTGTTTTCTTCATACTGACAGCAACTAGATTTTCGTTTATAATCATGGATGTTCCGAAATTTGGTTTTTGAACTAATTTTTCCAATTTCCTAGGATCACTCACTAATTTTACATTTTTGTGTTTTCTCTTGTTCTCCAAGGTCTTACCAAAGATGGCGTTGTTCATTAATTTGTAGAAGTCCTTTTCAAATGCTGTTGTTGCTGCAGCTCTTCTTGTAGTGTTGGAATCAATATATGGTTTCAACCAACAAGACTGGGTGAATTCAATTGCTCTATGAATTCTCACTATACGTAGACCCAATTCAAGAGCCTGTTGAACTACCCAGTAGTGAGCCACATACCGATCTTTATTCTCCAAGGTCATCATCAATTTTGGCCATCTTCCTGTCGGTGAAACTTCAGTCTTGGCTAGGAGAGGCAAGTCGTAGTGATGGTCATGAAGGTGCTCCGGATATTCGAAATCACAGTCCAAAATGTAGCCTTTTGGACCATTCTTTGGAATCTGTGAGATGTCTCCGATGGTGGCTGGGTCGATCCATTTGAAGTCAGCGTAGGGAAGCGGATTTGACATTGCCCAACCATAAAGGTTGTTTGCGTCAAAATAGCCAAGGTAGACCGATGGTTGTTGCTCGTCGAAGCCGGGGATGTGCTTGTTGTTGGCTTTAACATGACGTGTTACAGCTTGTGTCAAACCACCCCGTACACCAGATTCCATCATCAGCACCATATCAATATCTGTTAGAAGTTCCAGTCGACAGTTGGTTGACTTTAGCATAGCTTGCCATGCTAATCCTGGAGATGTGTAAGAGTGTAGAGGGTCCAGTCCATAGGCGGAGAAGCAGGTGTTTCGAAATTCTTCCATCACGTCGCACAGCAGAGTTACGTCCAATTTTATATAAAAGTCAGAATATTCCCCTAAGGTTTGAATGTTTAGTTGGTTCCAAACATTACAAGCATGATTGTAGTCTTCAACAGAGATTTCACTTTCATTTAATTTGCTATTGAAGGCTTCAATAGGTGGCAGACTGGTTTCTTCAAATTTTTCTGCAGAAGTTATGTAATCATAGGGGAACACTCCTTTACGTAATACTAAGTCCAATTTATCTTCAGGTACAATTTTGCTGGTTTCTTTTAGGTCTTCTCTTCTTAGGTTCTCAGACAATTTGCTCAAACTAGATGCCATAAATCTATAAGAGTCTACGAAGCGAAGTTTAATTTTACCTACTGTTTTTGAGAAACTGATGTACTTTTCCAATGTTATAGCAAGAACATCTATTTTACCATCATCTCTTCCTAATTCTGGAATAATGAAGTGGGAGTCATAGCCGTTAAGATTGTGTAACACCACGGGAATAAAGTGAGGCAGTTTGTAATTTATATTGCATGAATTACAAGCAGCTCCTATGTATAACCCTGTCAGATGATCGTGGTCTCTTACTTTTTGCTTTTTCTTCACTGAACGTCTTCTTGCATAAATAGCATCTTGTCGCTACGTTGTATTCTTCTTGTTGATTTTGGTTTAAAGGTTCCATAGGTACAATATTACCGAACAAGCGTTGAACCTTACCAGAAATATCGTACAATTGGTCTACAAAATACTTAGCGGCTTCTTCACCACGGTAGGGTATTGGAGTGGATGTTAAACCATAGTCTTGCAATTGGTTTTCAGACAAGGTTGATTTAACTAGTAGACAAAAACTGTTCGGTTGATGCAACTGATATTTTGTTCTTCTAGTCACTTCACCGTCCGGCAGCTCCTGTGGTACTAACGTTGATTCAAAATCTGCGTAGACCACTAGTGGAATTCGGTATTGGTGAACTGTCTTGTTAAATTGTATTGAAGCTCGGGTAGGCGGTGGAAGACTTATCTTTACTTCATAGTTCTCGTTGCAAAGTCTTTTATGTTCCGACAACCAGTCCAATCCTCCACGTCTTGAATCTTTCCAAGAAAAGCAGAAACATCTCTTGCAAACTGTAATCCTATTTACTCTTTTGGTCAATTGTTTTACAACTAAGGCTTCAAATTTCTTTATCCATACATAATGGGAAATTTCACCCTTAGTTATCAATAGCAAATCCGTGTGGTTTCTTTGCTTAACCTTTACTACCCGCAAAGGATAAACG